>CM048932.1:13382453-13982453 GCA_026686955.1 Epinephelus cyanopodus | reverse complement strand
CTGCTGGTTGTAGCTTCATATTTAGACATTAGAGTGGTATTAGTGCAGCATGAAAGCCAATAAGCTTGTTTCAAAAATGTTGAACTCCCCCTTTAAACAGCCATAAGTTTTAATATGTTTCCATGTCATTTGATTATTCAAATTAATAAAATCTGTTACATATAAGTTGTCCAGCTCCATATATCTGTGAATGATTTCAATTTTAGCACCACACAAATACATAAAAAATAGCCTGGTAAACATTTCACACACTGTTTCATATTTTATTCACACTTACATTTTATCACTCTGAAATTAAAACTAATTAACCTCTTGAAGCTTCAGGGGAACTATGACTCACGAGTTTGTTTAGAAACTATGCACTAGATAATGTGTGCAATTTCAGGGTTATATTTAATACTGCTATCATACATGAAGCAAGATTTCAAAGAGCTTGTACCACCAGGCATCACATTTGCATAAAAGTAGCACAGTAAGTTTTGCCAAAGCTGGGAGGCTTTTACTGTGGAGGAGCAGCTAATGGGTCAATTTGGTTTAAATGTAGATTTGTACATTTTCTGGTGCTTTTTTTTTGCTGGCAGATCAATTCAAAAGATTGCATGGGAGGAATAAAGAGGAAAGAAGGAAGCTCTGAAAAACGGTTGCTCCCACATTAGGCAAGAGCTAGACAGGTGGCCTATCTATCGCCCACAATGACTCTGACTTCAAGGGTTTTCCAGGTAATGAAGCCCCAGTATGCTAATGATCACGTCTCCTGAATAAATTGATATGTGATGTTAATGTTAGTATCGAAACTAACTGAAAAACGATGTTTGCTGGTCTAGCTGGAGGGGCTGTGTGGCGACAAATGCCCCCAGGTGGTTTGGCATCTTTCACAAAATCTAGCAGTTGAAAGGATGTGGATTTTTTCCAATTTGCTCTCAGGAGGTAAATGTAGAGCTTTCTGGACACAAATGTATCACTTCGCTCCACCAGCCCTCTAATAATGTCACAGTCAAGGCTTTGGTGTCTCTGCTAAATCCAAAGGGAGCAGGGCAGCGTTAAAAAAGAGATGTGGGACACAAAGGCGAGAGATTTCTGGTTTGGCCTATTTAGCCCGACCTTTTCCTTTGAACATTTGCGGTGTCAAAGTATAAAGTGATGGCTGACATTCCTACTGTCTGCATTTTACCACTGAGTGTGCTGCATTGGTATGATCCATATACAGAGCAATGAAGATAATAAACAGTGCCTGCATTGCTAGAAGAAGAAGAATACACAAACTCAAATGAGACTAAAGGGAGGTAGAAAGTTAGAAAGATGGTACAGTTGAGAGGAGAGAGGATTTAAGATGTGATTTTTGTGCCCAATTCCTCAACCCACTTTTGTAATTTCACATCACAGCTGTATGACAAACATCACTGCCACCACATTAACCAGCACAATATTTGCTATTAATCTAACAGGCCAACACTGAAATAAGCCCCGCCACCTAGCTAGCTACATCTGTGCGCTTTAATCTTTTGCCATCTGTGTACATAACATATTAAACCTCTCACGTTTGTCTTCCAGCAATACACACTGTAATATTTCAAACACCACCATCTCTGGAGATGATATTTGACTGTGTGGGCGAACGTACATAGCATGCAAGTTGGTGCTACATTCATACACTAACACTGGACAAATATATCTGTAACTGTGCTGTCAATTAAATGCTGTTTGTAATAGAGTGCATTTTGATATCAGGATCAGCAGATTATAGCATCAGCCTCTCACCACCAACAGAACAAATACCTATGAATATATGGTTTCGCCAGAATATGCTCATATCATAGGTGGATTATGAGGCAAAGGCACAGATATGCAAAGGGCCCCACCACCTCTCAGGAGCAGGAAGCACAGACTTTGTGGTTGCTGTGCATCTTTTTGTGGTTTTGTGTCTCTTTATGGTAATTTTATGTCTTTTTTGGTTGTTTCATCTCTCTTTGTAGTCATTTTGTGTCTCTCTGTGGTTGTTTCGCCCCTTATGTATTTTTTTTTTTTACCTCTTTGTGGTTTCTTCCTGATCAGTATTTGAGTGCCTTTTTGCAGGTGAAGGCCAGGGGGGTGCCTGACACTTTGGGCCTCTGGGTCTGTGCCCAGTAAGCCTGTTTAGTAATCCATCTGTGACTCATATACAGTATAATGACATATAACACTGTGCTAATAAAAGACATGATTATTTGACATCCCTATAGTGAGAAAATCAACTTATAACAGTGTGCATGTGCATGTAAATCTTTATAAATATTTTTCTCATTTCAAGTGAACTGGGTCTTTTGTATTCACTAAACCCTGGTGGATTACTTCCGATGTGATGTAAACCCTGTATGTGTTTGAACAGAAAATACAGAGCCAAACCATAAAACTATGCAACACATTGCATCTCAATTGGATAAAGGCCGTGAACATATTACGTTGGAGTTGTCGGTTTTGGATAATTTACACAGCTAACAGTAATGAGATGAGTAATGAGAAATAGACGGATTGATTTGTGTCATTAACGGGAACAAAGATGTGACGAAAATCAAGTGACACTACAGTTATTTATTCCCTTTGTGGAGCCGACAGCAGGTTCTGTGCTTGTTTGTTCAGCCCTGCTCTGACCAGATTCTGCTGATAGTGGTTTGAAATGCTGCTCTGGTTGCAGCTGAAACTACACTCAGCACCATTCCTTAAAATGCCCAGATGTCATTCCGACTACAATATGCCTCATCGGCACAAGCAAATGCCAGGTGATGGAGAGGTATGGGCATCGTTTGTTATGTTTTCAACCACATTTCAGCTGAACATGTCGCCGAGTCCTTCCATTAAGACTGTGATTAAATGTTAAAGACTGTCAGTTAAGTGTATGGTGAGGATCAGCAGGTATAGGGGTGTGACATATAGGCTTTTAAAGGAGCAGTTCAAACTAATATTCTCTGACCTTTTGTGTTATTTATCCATCTAGATTTTTTTGGTGTGAGTTGCTGTGTGTTGGGTATATCAGCCGTAGACATGTCTGCCTTGTCTCATATATTGGAACTACATGGAGCTCAGCTTGTGGTGCTCAAAGTGCCAAAAAATACATTTGAAAAACTCAACAGCAATGTCTCTTTCTAGAAATCATGACCCAGTTACTCAATATAATCCACAGACCTTGTTGTGAGCAGTTTCATGTAAGATCCTCTGTCTTTCTACAAAACTGCACCCATCACCATGCAGACGGAGGCGTGCATCTACTCATGGAGGAGAGGCTCAAGCACGTGACGGCATGAGATGTAAATATTAATGGTATCCTCTTAGGTAGCTTGCTCAGTCGTGTTAGGTGGGCTTGTAGTAGATGTACACTTCCTTCTGTGCTGTGTAGAGAAGTACTAATTTTTGATACCTTACTCCAATAATACTGAGTTTCAATATTCCGCCCTTCTCAAAAGCCATTTTAAAAGAGTGAAAAGATGAAATGGTGGCTTGATCTTCAGTGACAGAGAAGAGAATCAGAGGAAGATATTGGCATTAATTAACTTTTGCATTATATGAGCATCAACCACCATTTCTTAAAAGTTTTCTCTCCTCTATACAGCTCTTGAGTCTTGCTCCAGAGCATTGCTGAGTGTTGCATCAGAGTTTAGAAAGCGACAGTGCTTCTGCAGGATGTACAGGAGTTCCAGACTCTTTGCAGTATATATTGTATGTAAAATTGCCAATTTGAAGCAGTCGAGCGGATGTTAGCAGCGCTGGCGTTTCCTTCTGCTGGAATTGACTGCTCATGTCTGATAGCGTACTTGGAATTTACCAGCCTGTGATCACAGATTCAAACCAGTTTAAGAGACAATTTAGAGCCAAAGCAACACACTCACAGTCTTTGTCTGTCTCTTTCTCTGTCTCACAATACACATTCAGACACAAATGTATTACACAATCACAAAAGGTCGGGCCTGTTTCACTGATGAGACAACCATTATTAAGAAAAACACTAAAGAAATTCAAGAATGAAACAGAAAAAGACGAGAGAGGAGGTTTTAATTATCTTGAATGGGCTAATGCTTATTACTGATACAGCGGCAGACCATTAATCTCCAGTGCTGCATGGCCTTGCTGATGCTGAATTGTGCTGTGCGTGTGTGTGTGTGTGTGTGTGTGTGTGTGCATGTCTGTGTGAGCACTCTGCAGTTGTGGCTGGTCCTTGGTATTTGGATCCTGGGCATTCTGTTACATCTGCACTCATGAGCACAACAATGCCTCAGGCAAACCAATGATCACTCTGCATACTGGGCCAGCAGCAGCTCTTAATCCCAGCATGATCTGTTGTAGTACACTTTTCATTTTTGTTCCACCTGCTAGTTTTCTAGCACACACCTGACAACTAAGGTGTGTATCAGCCTCTAATTGGATGGCTGGAAGACCAGGATTGAGAGCCACTGATATTAAAAACAGCTTAAATGATCTACTTTTGTTGAGTCACGATGGAAAGCTCCTATAAATTGTATTCTATTAGAGTTAATGTTGGGCTGCTATTTAGACTCTGGACGTTCCTGATTTGTCAAACACAGGTGCCACTAACAACATAAACTATGGTGTGTCAGAGACAGGGGGCTGCTAGTAAATAACAGAAATTTTGACTTACAGCAGGTTCAGCACAAATGTAACTACCATTTAAAAGCTCAAGTAAGATACACGACTGAGGCCCCGTCTACACGTGTGCATATATTTCTGAAAACGTACATTTTCCTCTACATTTTGGTTCTCATCCACACACAAATTGAGTTTTAGGTCACTAAAACAATAGATTTTTTAAAATGCTCTGTGTAACCATGTGGACATGCAAAATGGAGCATTTGGAAAACAATGATGTCATCTCGTCAGTTTGTGCACGCCCACTGTTGCTTTGTGTGGTGAGCATGCCCCAGAAACAATAACAACAATGGCGGACTACCTGTTTGTTTATGTTCTGTTAGCACTACTCGGTCTAATGACTATTTCACATCTTAACTCTGCTTTGCTGCACCACTTCACTGATGAACGGAGGCGTCTGCTGCGCCCAGTGTTATGTGGTCCACCTCAGCATCTGCGGTTTAAAGTCTGCCAGAAATGACAGTTTTGGATCAGGCCCGGTCGAACCAACAGATTGTGGGCCGTTTTTCAGAGTGGGATTGTTATCAGTGAGAAGTGGAGGGAAAACTTTGCATGTCCAGATCATCATTTGTATCTCTGAGTGAGCTACTTTGTTCTTATATCTAAGGGGAACTGTAAGGAACAAGGGAACAGTAATGAGATCTCAACTTGTTGTTTTCAACATTTACCTGTATACTTTACTACCTTTGCGATGAGGGGAGACTGATGAAGACAAAAATATCTGTATACATGTAGACAAGGCCTGAGCCAGGATGTGTAATACCAGGGAAAATTGTTGACTACAAACGTGCTTTTCCTGCTAAAACATGTCAAAATGTTTGCTCTATTAGCTAACATTAATGTGAACATTAGTTACACCTGTGGTATTTCTGTAATGATCAAAATGATTGAATTGAAAGTATGTTTTCAGCAATGAAACAGAACACCCTCTGTCTGATGGGATAAGAAGTTAAAATTAAGACAAATCGCCCTCATCGCCATCCCTTAAATGGTCACACATTTCCTCCCAAGCATCACATTACACACTATAACACAAAACCCCCATCAGTAAATAGAAAATCAGTCCTAAATGAGTGACAGTTTTCATCCATTGTCTTTGTATTCAGAAAGGTCTCTAGTATGTTTTCGCATAATGTAGCCTTATGTCTGATGAACCCAGTTCAATTAACCACAACAGAAGCAACAGACCTTACAATAAAATGTAAACCACCCATATAAAGATTTTACTATGCCAGGTACAGTAGCCAACAAAGTTGTGGATCTATGAGTGTGCTCAGCAGACAAAATAAGACTAACATGCTATATGGATTGTTGCAGACTAATTATTAATATGAAATTCTCAAAGTAAAAGTGGGAGTGGGAAAAACGCTTTGATTTAGAGTTACGGTAAGGTTAAAAACCTACACACTATCATTGAAGCACAGGATATGAGATACTTCCCGTGTGTCACGAGAGTCTGTTTCATTAGTTGTTAGAGACGCGCAGCCAGGGGGACGTGTCATGCCAATATCTACTGAAAATGTCTCTGGACTGAAAGGTGCGTTTGACTAGAAATTGATTTCACAGAAACAGTGCTGGTGAAATATTTCAAGTATAAATATAATGTTAACAATTTTGTTGGATTGGTGGGGAAGGAACATCATGTGTGACAGCAGGTGTTTGAAATCTACAATAATGAGGTGCATCCACTATCACCCACCCTGCCTGCAGTAGCTATGCATTTACAGACTGTTCCTGACTCAGCGTAGCCCAGAGTACATATACAGGAAGACATGTCATGGTTGTACATTTCAGTCACTGCAGTCCTCATACCCTAATAGGATTTAAACTGAGTTACAGACAATGTTTTATGTCTGCATTAAAGGAGCAGTGTGTGAGATTTAGGGGCATTTAGTGGCAGCTAGTGGTGAGGATTGCAGATGGCAACCAGCCGAAACTACAAGTTTCCTTCAGTGGTCTTTGTTAAGGAGGTTTTCACCGAGAGCCATATTATTTGAATAGGTTTCCTCCTCTCCAAAACAAACCGATCCAGTGATTAAAACTGGTAAAAAAAAAAAAAAAAAACACTGAAAAAAGCAATTTCTTGTTACAAATAAGTTCTTGTTTGGCATGTCTGAGATGGGCTCCTAGCCCAGCGCCTGCTAATTAATATGTGCTCACCATTTTTCTCTGATAACTTAAGATCCAGATGTTCAGGAGGTTTTTATCCAGAGCCGAATTATCTACAGAGATCTCCTCCTCTCCAAAACAAATGGACCAGCTGATTAAAACTGCTGAAAACACTAATAAAGCAGTTTGACATTACAAATCCGTGTTTCTCCGATGCTGTTCAGCACGTCGGAGATGCAGCACCTGCTAATGTGTGCTCACCCTTTTTCTCTGATAACTTAAGGTCCAAACATTCAAGAGGTTTTTAACATGGGCCTAATTGTTTGCAGAGGTCACTTCCTCTCCAAAACAAATGGAACCAGTGATTTAAACCAGTAAAAACACTGGATAAAGTAGTTTCACATTAGAAAAAAATCAGTGTTTTTACAACACTCTTGTCACAAATGGGGATCTAACTGAGAAAATTTTAATGTCCCTATCTAGAGCCAGTGTTTGTTTTGTCTGTTCTGGGCTACTGTAGAAGCACGGCGGTGCAACATGGCGATCTCTATAGACGAGGACTCATTCACTATGTTGATATAAAAGGCTCATTCTAAGGTAACGAAACCACGATTCTTATTTTCAGGTGATCATGCGCGAAAGAAAACATTTCAGAAAGCTCCCCTAAATCCCACACACCGGACGTGTAAACAGCTTGATTGACTGCTATGATAAGACACAATGTGCCTATCTAAACATCCACTGCACACAAGTGTTATTGTTTCCTGTCGAATCCATCTTTGCTTCCTCTCTTCTCACCACTCTTCCTCCTTCTGTCATGTGTTCAGGCTTATACACATTTTGTGAATGTCACAATGCACACCCACAACAACCTCCATCTATGTCTTCATTCTTCCCTTCATCCGATGAGAGCCTGCGTTCTCCCTTTTCCTGCCTGTCTTTTGTCCCTCCCTCGCTCCCACCATTCCTGCTCCCAGGCTCCCAGCCTCGCTGCAACCGGCTCCCCTCCCCCTCCCTCGGAGCTCCATTGTGAGTGCTTGGTTCAGCAGCCTCAGCCTCTCCTGCAGTATGCAGCCTTGCCTTGCCTTTGCTGTGCAGCCCGAGCCAAACGCAGCACAGCCTCCCGTTTGGGCTCAGGGGAGGGGAAGGGAAGCACTTCAAACTGCAGATACAGCCAGGAAAACAAGACAGCGACGACTCCCGAGCTCATCTACAGGCTGCGAGAATCTGAATGTTCGCTGACATCTTATCGATTTGTTTCTTTACAGAAGAAAATACGCTCATCCTCTCTGTCTGTGCTCTTGTCTGTCGCCTCACTCTCAAACCCTGATTCACTTTAAGTAAACAACAGACATGTTAGCTGAAAAACTGCTTACACTGCAATTTTTCTGATAAGCCGCATGGTAGCAACATGTACAGCTTTGGCAGGTGCATGAGGCCAGTCATCTGATTTACAGCCTTTTTTTTTTTACAGAATCAGAAACACATTAGGTAGAGGAGGGACCAGAGCACTGAACCACTGTGCTATCTGTACAACAACCTCCTGAATATTCATCTATAACACATAACATGATAGAAATATTTCATTTGACATCACAGAGCTGTCCTGATGCCATGGTTACAGAAGATAATGTTTTCTAAAATAGACCACTGCTGCCAACTATTCTCTCAATATATTTTTTCCACACCTCATACTTGATGTATTGATGCTTCTCAAATGCCCTAATCACTCATATATGCATTCTTATAACAAAAGGACTCATCTTCCATATCTACTGCTGTGCCTTTAACTTCAGCTGTGTTTAATAACAACCATCTTTAATGAAAGTGTATTGAGACAAAGTTTGGCGATTTAAGGCTTTTTTTTTTGTATTTAGTCTGGAATTAATGTCTGAAAGCCTTTGATGGCCTCTGAGCTGCTACAATGTCCGACCGTCTGTGACTCTTACGTCTCTTTACAGATGTGCCGCGAGGAGATTGGGACAGAATCTAACATAGCTTAAAGTCTTGCACTCGGCGATCTGCAAAAAGCAAATAAACGCTTCATATTTGTCAGATCAAATTCAATTATGTAACTGTGCATCTCACTCTGCGGGCACATTTCTCTGTTTGTCTGTTGTGGTGAGCAACACTGCAGCCTGGGGGAATCAACTTTCATGCAGCAAGAATTTAATTTTATTTGTAAGAATAAGGCTGTAGTATCACTGACAGAGTGTCCCCACATGCTGCTTTCAGATCAGATCTTAATATGGTCAGACAAAACAGTAATTGCCCGTTACAGTAATAATAATTATGTGTAATTTAATGCCAGAAGTTACGATCATAAAAGCATTAAGAGGCATTTTGATCGACATCCAGCGGGGTAAATAAAACTCAAATGTGTGGGGAAAATGTGTGGGAAAAATGTATAATCCTGTGCCACTGTGTTGGCTTAATGATACGAAGTCAAACTTAAGACGTTACTACTCCTTCACAAAGTTGATGCTGGGTGACTATATCTCTCATTCAACCTCTTTCTTAACTAAAATATCTATCTAGCTTCTTTTCTCCTCCCTGATTAGTTATGTACAGAGACACTAGTTAAATTGAATTAATCAGACTTAATATCTGAGCTACCATTACTACAGAGACAGACCACAGTAATTCACAGCAAAGAACAATACTCAGTCAGGGTCATTTGGCCATGATAGACTATGCCAGTGTTCCTCAGTAATCCATCCTCTTCTAATGACGACTTTGACCTTCCATATAATCATGAGAGCCACGGCAGAATGGCCCCCAAAAGACTGATGAGGACGTGTAAGTAATTGATGGCCAGCAAGAATTGTTTTGGAGAAAGTCCGCAACTTCTCATATTCAGCCTCTAAAAACCTTCACACCAACTATCCTGAGCCAGGATTATTTATTTTTTTGGTCATTTATTTTGTTTGGTTAGGCTCCTTTACTCTGAAAACATTATATTACCATGATAGTTCATGCTGTTATCGATGTTTCTAATAGGCATGGGACAACATGAAAAGTTCATGTTACGATTATCCTAGCATAAATAGTTGTGATTCACAATGTTGTCCCGATAGTTGTTGAAATATGCGTAAACTCTAAAAATGGCACCACAACTGGAATCACTACATTACCCTACATTTTGTTGAAAAACAAATATTTCTATTGCATCTCATATAGGACACACTTTTTGTAAACATCCTTTTTTAATGCAAAACAAACAATCTAACTATTTGAATTAGCATAATGTCTTTCAATATGAAATATGCCACAGCTCGATTAACATATTTTAAATTTTTTTTAGATCAGTGTGTATGCAGCCTGTTCTTGCAAAGTGTCTTTTATTGTTGGTTTCCCTCCAGTATCTTTGGGGCTGTTCATAGACTGTATAGGACGTAGCTATCGTGATGTCACCCAGTGGTCTGTGCAGCCTTGGGTCCAGTATTTCATCCGTCCCTATCTTGGTTGGACAAGAGGGTGGGGCTGTGGTGGAGTAAAGGGTGGATCTAACTCATAGACTGTAGCAACACACACACAGGCTGTCACCCAAGCAGCTGCACCCTTAAATATCCATAACCTTGACACGTAATAAAATAAATGCTAAACAGGTGAGTTATATAAAAATTCACCCCTGTAAAGCTGTCAGAAACAGCAAAATTAGCTATGAAGAACAAACTGTTTTTGTACAAGGCTGTAACCATGTTTAATATTGGTGTACAGTTGAGCACTTAAACATGGGGGTCTGTAAGAGGATCCAGAGCCAGCCTCAAGTGGCCATTCAAAGAACTGCAAGTCTGGGCATTTCTGCGTTGGCTTCATTTTTTAGCCCCAGCTGTAACCACTTGGTGCTGCTTGACACACAAAATTCACTATTACCCTGATAATGGAAATTCATCACAATCAACTTCTTGTGATGAATTTCCATTTTGTTTGTTAATCTGCGGCGAAATCATACACTTTCCCATCCCTAGCTCCTAATTGTCCTTGTGAATCCTACATTTAAAATGAGGATGCTGGTTGGTGTCTGCCAGGCAGTGCCACAACACCAGAATTCATTTAAATCCTATAGACAATTCCTTATCCACCTCACTTTATAGTTAAACCATTACCTCTATCAATTTCTAATACATTTAATTCTTATCAGTGTCTCATTATATCTACATTTTTATGTTTCTTTTAAAGATCAGGTCAATCATCACAACAGAAATTGGCAACTAGTCTAATAACTTGTTCAAGTAAAAACTCCCAACATTCCCTGTAGTATCAGTTTACTTAAAGGTTTAGTGTGTAGAATTTAGTGGCAGCTAGTGGTGAAGTTGCAGACTGCAACCCACTGAAACTTCTCTCATGTGTCAAGCATATAGGAGAACTACAGTAGCTGACACCAAAGACAGATGGCCCTATCTTGAACCAGTATTTGGTTTGGCAGTTAAACTGTATAAATGACTCATTATCAAAATGATTATTCTTTGTTATAAGTATTATTTTCTGCTGCTTTTCTCTGTTTTACACCATTGTAAAATGAATATATTTGAATTTCGGACCGTCAGTTGGACAAAACAAGACGTGAAGATGTACTGGTGGAGTCCAGGAAATTGGGATGACCATTTTTCACTATTTCCTGGCATGTTACAGACCAAACAAATAATCAGTTACTCAGAAAAATAATCAGCAGATTAACTGAACGTAACCGTTAGTTACTGCTCTAATTCCTTACTTTGCTGATTAATCGTGCCTGCGATCCCACCAGTATCTCATCTTAATGCATTGCCTTATTTTGTTACATAACAAAGGATTAGTATACTGATGCTTTAAAGTCTGCAAAACAAAATGGAATTAAAATGCAAGCATCATCTCTACTGCGAGATAACATCAGTCTGCTGTTGGCTATTTCCATTGATGATTCTGTATTGGATAAACAAGTTGCCTACCTAAAAATCAATACCAGTGAATATCATTTTGTGTAGACCTGCAGAGGCCAATAAAATGGATTGTTTTATAAACTGAAGCTACTTTAAGCAGGAATATTAAAGAACGATTCAGGACACATGATTTGCCACAAGCCAGTGATGACAAAGAGGATGAAGAGAAGTAAGGTGAATCTGTTTATCTATTAAATCGCTCCGTTCAGCCTCCCTGCAGAAACACCCATAAAAAGCTTTGTTTAATTGTTAAGCGTGTTCCCTGCAGCACTTTCACAAGCATGGAAGCCTGCTCCTGAATTATTCAGCACCCAAGGTCACAGCGCTAAAACCTCTCTCTTTTCCATCCTGTACGTGGAGAGTTTGTTGTGACTCCTTTAAACCATCACTGACTCACTAGCAGCGCGGCATAGCACCAGTAATTAATCCATGACTGTGGGCATGCACCAAAACAACTAGGTGGGAGAATGTGAAATTTTAAAATATATATATAAGCCAAATAACAAAATGAAAAGCTGTTGTTTGTGTTCACAAATAACTGAAAGCTCAGTTGATGCAACACCTCTGTGTACTTGTACCTGTGCAATCAGCATAACTGGCAAGGCTGTTTTACAGTCAGATGAAATGCCTTTCCAATAATCCATGAGCAGATGAATGCCCAAAACAAATTTAGAGAAATTACCGTCCTCTGTGGCTGCATCTCTTTTAATCCAGAGTGTCCTGCACAGAATGTAACCCACATTAGGGTGAATAACATCCAGTCCCCTCTGCATTATGAGTTCAGTTTAATGACAAAGCCTCCAGAATTCACTTCCCTTCACATGTACCACAAACACCAGCATCAAAACCACCTCTACTGATTAAAAAAATCACCCTTAATTCAGACTGTTCAGGCTGCTTTTCCAGCACTTGTGATGGATCTGAGGCTGGTCCCACATCCCTGGTGAAGTAGTGATGGTCTGCATAATGCACAAGGTGCGCAGCTGACTTCTGAGGGGGAGGAGGGACAAACTCTGCATGTAGGCCTACAGTATGTAGCCCATGTAAGCCTTGTGTTTTGAAGAGCATCATCCATTTGCACCACCCCTGCACTCCTAATCAAAAATGCATAACGTGCTTCATAACAGTGTTTATTCGCCCTAAGAGCGGCCAGAATATGTGGCTCACACAAATAAATGGTGCAGATCTTAAAGTCAGAATATTACACAACAAAGAAGTGGTCTGGATATTATGCTATTTTGTGATGTTATCTAGATGTCCGTTTAGGGACAAAAATAGTGATGTTAAAGCCTATTGCAGGGTGTCTGTGTAGAGGGAGATGGAGAGCGGATGGACAACATTTAACGCCATAATGAAATCCCCGCACAGTTGTTACAAAACAACAGATCCGCGGCGGTGACTATCAAGATGGGGTTGATTTCCTTTTTTTTGTCGCTGTCCCTTTCCCACCGAAGCATCGCTAGTGGACTTCATTAACCTTCCCTTCCGATCAATATTCATCACTCCACCCTCCAGGCAGCTGGGGTACAAGCATCGCACCCACATTCAACAAACCCACCCGGCCTTACCATTCCGTGCCAGCTGATGACGATCCCAGTCCGGTGACAGTCCTTTTCAAAACATCCCGACGAGAAACATTGCAGTGACCATAGCTGGAGGCTGACTTTAAACGATCATAAATAAAGATGGCGAAGGGGTGGGGGGAAAAAACGACTCAAAGAAAAAGGCGATGAGGAAAGAAAAAAAGCAGAGGTGGACGGAACCGAGGTTTGCTGATGCTGAATCACTCTCCCTCAGCTCACCACCTTGCAACCATTGTGCTGCAAGATGCTGGCTGTACCATTGTGGACCTACCAGAGCAGAGAGAGAGGGAGGGAAGAGGAAGGGGGTATAGGGAAATATGTTGCCATAGCAACCGATCAGGAGCACGTCTGACGTCAGAGCCCGAGCACCCGGAGAGAGAAAGAGAGAGGAGATCACATGGAGGCTGTGTCTCTGGACGGGAGGGGCGTGTAGGAGCATCTCTGATCCCATCCTGTACCGTCCCGCCACTGCGATCATGAGGCACGGAGAGTGTATGGAGCCGGGTGTTATTGGTTCGGTTTGTGTCACCAAGCTGCCCACATCTCAAATCTCTCATCAGCCAGCTCCGTCAGCCAACACTGGCCATGCGTCTCAGCAAACAGAAAGGGAAAAAAGAAGAAGAAAGAAAGCAAAAAAAAAAAAATGTGTATACATTTTATAACACATTTCAGTATTCATCATTTGAAGTTAACTTAATGTGTACTGCATCAAGCACCCATGGATGGGTTACCATACAGGCCTACCAGACACAGGCTGTGTTAGTGGCCCCCTGGCCTTCACCTGCAAAATGTCAATCAAATGCCAAGCAGGAAGTGACTCAAATGACCAAAAAGGGAAATGAAAAGACCGGAAAGAGATGCAAAGAAACTGCAAAGAAACACAAAATAACTACAAAAAAGGCAAAACAACCACAGGAAAGTACATAATGGCTACAAAGTGGCACAACATGACCAAAACAGACAAAAAAAAAATGTTCAAAGAGACACAAAATTACCCCAATAAGACGCACATTTATCTCACAGAAACCCAAATGCCTACAAAGAAACACAAAACAACAAAGAAGACACAAAATTACACTAAAGAGATGCAAAACAACCACTGGGAGACAAAAAGACTACAAGACACACAAAACTAAAAAGATGTATAGCAACCACAAAGAGATGCAAAAACACCACAAATTCTGGGTGTGGCCCCCTGAGAGGTGATGGGGCTCTTTGCATATCTGTGCCCTGGTTCCCCCTGCCTCATAATCTGCCCATATATGTACAGCATATTGATTTATTAAAGCTTTTGCACTTGAAAAATAGGCCTACTGAAGCAATGAAATTTTTCATAAATTAATGGAACCTATTGTAATAGAGAAATGCAAACCTAGGCTGTAGAATTAACTTTTCATTTTTTCATTTTGATCTTGTGGGTAAATTCACTCAGGGTCAGGGATCTCCTGCCACCCCTGCCACTACGATATAGTGTTACCTTTGCACTCTCACACCATTCTTACTATAATCTACTTTTCTGAGCCACTTTACAGTAATATATTATGTTTGTGTGTGTATGCATTTGTGTATTATATTTTCCTTTTCATATTTCTAATTATTATGATACTCAAGTATCTCTGTCTTTTTTATAGGTTTAATTATTCCTCCAAAATATTATTTTTCATCTTTTTGTTTTATTGATTGATTTGTATTTCTCTGAATGTGTAGCATTATTAAAAAAAAATCATTGCTCACACTCGCACCCACACACACGAACATAACCTGCATGAAGTGGTGGAGGAAGTACAGATCTTTCACTTGAGTAAAAGTATTAATACCACACTGTAAAATAATCTGTCACAAGTAAAAGCCTTGCATTGAAAATGTTACTGAACTAAAGCTATGTAAGTATCAAGATATATATTTAAAATATTAAAAGCCATAAAAAGGAAAAAAAAATGTCCCCTGTGACTGTTATGTTATGTTATACTGTTCTATTTATATTATATCATATTATGATTACTCATACGTTAATGTAAAAAGCAGAATTTTACCAATTGTAGTTAATCAGGATTAATCTACTGATAATTTTCTCCATTAACTGATTGATTGTTAGGTATTTAAAAATTCTGAAAATAGTGACAAGTGTCATCACAGTAACCCAGAGCCTACAGTAATACCTTCACAGTGTTTGTTTAGAAAGCCTTGGGTCACATCTGAAGAGCAACAAGGCCTTGGTTTCCGCCTTGTATACTGAATAAAGGCCAAAAGTTTAAAATGGATTTTAAATCTCTTTTTTAAAATGTAAGTCAAACACACTGAATTATTCACTTTTAGCTCTGTTTTAGTCTCAGCCAACTTCCTGGGGATAATATCTGGGTGTTTAGCTCGCTAAATGTTGCTAACTTTGTTAGCCTGCTGCTTGGTGTTGAGCAGGTAGGCTGTATTTAGTCTTGATTTGGTTTACCAGACAACACTGGTAGCATAGACATATTATGTATTGATGTGATAAAGGTAGGCAGCATTAGCATCACAGTTGCAACTTGACAAACTTGAATAACATACCCCAGTATCAGTGCATGAGGAGCAGAGCCACCAGCTGAAGAGCATTTCAGTGTTTCTCCTTGTTCCATCAGCAGGATGGAAATACAATACACTGATTAAAAACACGGCAGACATGAGTCTGAAGACGACTCAAAAGGAGGTGTTTATATAATTTTCTAAAGTCAGGCTACAGGGTTGTCTGGCTGCTGACAATGAGCTATGTCCTGACCTCTGTTTAATGAGAAGATTAATAAAACTTATGACATCGTTGACCTCTACAGCAGTGAAGGGTAATTGAAATATTTTTTCTATGGATTCCTCCTCCTCAGGCGGCTGCAGTCTGTCTGTGTTTGAGTCTAGCATTGTTGCTGTATATCACATTTGCTTAAATGACTCGTCTTACAGCATTTCTTTTACCATGTAGGTGATTGTCATAAATGCTAGCATACCGGTGAAGAGGGGAATGCAAAATGGTAATTAAAAAGTCTAAAGCTTTGCCAGGTTTACATTCAACTTAGCTTTACCTCAAAATGTGGATCTGAAACTAATATCAAATTTAGTGCACTTGTCTCTTCTTTAAGCTGATTGTTAAAATCAAGGACTGATGCTTCTCAAGCTGGAATCCGAACAATTGGATGAGCCATATCCTGCCCAATATAAAGAGGAAAATTACCTGAGGAAGCCAGTCAGTTGTAGACACAAAAAACTGTCTTTGCCTGAGTTTATAAATGACAATACTCAGCAGCTCGAAACCAAAGGATGCTGGTTGCAATCCATTGTAGACTAGTTCTCCAGTGAGATAACCCCCCTGAAAAACTACCAGGGGCCAGCAAAGTCAGCTCACCTAACATGCATCTAGTTAAATTCAGCAACACTCATCATGGCTGGATGCAGAGGCGTCGCTAAGGGGTGGCTACAGCAAACCTGAGACAACTGCTGTAAGTAAAATAAAATACCAAAGTATATCAGTATGCAATTCCTTAACTCTCATATTGACATTGTTTTTTAACAAGCCTATATACTACAACAGCCATTCATGGGTTTTGGTTTTGGAGTACCACCCTAAGATTTTTAGTGGCCCCATCAGGCCACAACTATGAAAAATTTCCAGGGAGGATGTCTCAAACACAGAGGTTTGCTTTACCAAGATCCAGATAAGCTTTCTGTGTTCATTTAGACTGATTTGGAAGCTTAAGGTCAGACACAAGCCTGAGAAAACCTTTACATGTATGACCACCACAGCTACAAACACCAGCCTCCTCATAAGTGTTCATTAATTTCTGATGGCTCTCTCTCTGTGATGGATATTTTATTGCTGTTGGATTTTATTTAAACTTTTCACAGACTGAGGAACTAATTTCAAAGGCTCCAGGAAAGTTTTTAATGTTCTCCAGCTGGACCCAAAGGCTAAACTCACAAGTCAGCAAACCACATGCCTTCAATCTTACCAGGTGCCCCACATTTCTAAGACTGTCGGAACAGGCATAGCCACCCTTTCAAAGCTTGAGTGCAAATCGCCCTTGGGGCTCAGACCAGGACTGATGAAGAGGTATTAAGGACCGTACTGACTGAAATAGAAGGAAGAAGAAAAGCCAAAATCAGAGCCCCTTGGTTTGCATTTTATGAGACACTGCTTACCCAGACCCTACTACCGCTCTCAGTCTCCTGAAAAGGGCTCTTTGCTACTGGTAATAAATACAGGTGAATAACTTCTTGAGCAAAATGAGACTAACAGATCTGGTTGGCAGCAAACATTGGTGTAAATATCCTTTAGGCAGGGTCGAGCACCACCTTTTGTATGTTCAGCTGAACAAACCACTTTTTGCAGGGCCTTGCGATCCTGTTCGGTGCTGTTTCCGTACCAAGCTGTGTTCCTCAAGCGTCTGAGGTGAAACAGTGTCGCCACTAGTATGCAGCGCCCAGGTCAGGCCCTCTGTAATATGGACATCAAGGTACTTCAAGCTGTTCACCCTCTCCACTGAGGTCCTGCTGCTATTAAGGGGGATGAAGTCCCTGTCAGGCTTCCTCCAAAAGTCAACCATTCTCTCTTTAGACATGCTGACATTCAGGAGGGTATAACTACTCAACTAACCAATGACTTAACTTATTCTTCTTCTCTTTTCCTTGAAAAGTCTTGTCATTCCATTCCAGTCCTCTGATTGAGATGAGAAAATTCACCACATTTTAACCATTCACCCTGTACTAATAGTGAATGTAGTTAAATGCCAGTCACACACTGTCTGCACTGCGCAACCTTGGCTGGATCTTGCTTAAAGCTATCTGCAAAAGTATTTGTTGTCTCTAGTAGGAATATTTATTTAACACCAGGCATGATAACAAAGTGCCATATAAGACATTTGGTACATTAGTTGAGATTAATTACCAGCATTGATTATTAGGATGTTAAAGGAACAGTTCACCCCAAATCAAAAATGATACTTTTCCCCTCACCTGTAGTGCTATTTATTTATTTAGATCTCTCGAGTTGTTAACATTGATGGCGTCCTTCTCGGCTAAGCTGTAATGTTAGCTAGTTCAGTGTTGCTAGATTTTTTTTTATTTTGGGGTTAACTTTCCTTTTAAGAAACATTTTTTGCTTGATTATGCCAGCCCATCACACATTAGGCTTTGTAGCTTGATTTGACTTGCTAATAGTAATGCAGTGAACAAACTGAGCAATTAGCTTTAATGAAGTCTAAACTCCTAATATTACCAAAAGGAAAGGTGCAGTGACCTAATTAAATCTGTCTGATTTTTAACCCCTGTGTAAAAGCACGGACCTCACTGAGTCATTTAATTTTGTGATTAGATAAAAGCGACATCAGAAGTTGTGATAAATAACAATCACAGTTGAATCATTTGTTTATCAGAAGAGAGGGGCTGACATGTTAAGAACCTGGCAATGCAAATGTACAATTTATAATAAAGAATGGGTTCCAGTGGCAGCGCTGGGGCCATAGGACATCTGTACATCAGGGTCGCACAGTGGCATCATCACTATGCTTCATTATAGTTCAAAACCGAATCAAACATGCCTTGCGAAGAATCTTGTTTTTTAAGTTATGTTTAGTGATTTTTAAAAAAAGCTTGCTTTAAATAAAGCTAGCAAGGGCACTCTATTTGTACCTTTTTTGTATCTTCTTTAAGGTCTGATTTATTTTTTATTTCAGCTTTAAAATTCATCTTTTACCCACCTTAACAGTATTGTCAAAATGATCAAAAAGAGATTACGTTGATTTTCAGTATTAATCTGACTCTGACCCCAACACTTTTTAGTTTTTGGTGTCATCCATCCCTGGCATTATACCAAATGATAAATTATCTGTTTAAGGTTGCAAAACAGTCTGATTAAAGCCACAGCCTCCAAATATTGTATAGTGCATCTCCTCTATGTTTGTGAGTTGTTCTGTTGCGTCTTCTTAAATTTATGCAATAAAAATAAAACTAAAATGGGTGTTCATGTGTCTTAGTGTAGAATACCTATTACATCTAGATGAGGGATCTTAGATTGGCCTGAACAGTAAGCTGATACAAGGAATGACTGTGAGACTGCACTCAGAAATTACATCCTAAATGTTGTATGCTTGTGCAAAAGTGTGTAGGCATGCATGCATGGAAACAAAGAGTAATATCAGAACCAAAACACTTCAGAGGAGAGAATGTATACTAAAATAGATAGCATACATTATGTGCAACGGCTTCTGCCTCTGAAATATTCAACAAAATGAATATCAGCTGTCTGCATCTAGAGAGAAACCCCGTGTTAATCAAGTAATGCAGTCTTATCGTTCCAGCCCATGGTTGGTGATAAAAATCATGCCTTTTAGCACTGACAGGCACAGACAGGCAGAGATAACCCTTTCAACACAGCCACCATTTACAAGGCACCATGTAATGATGACCAACAGCCACTAGATGGCACGAGACAGTCCGTAAACAAGGCTGCTTTGAAGTGGCCCATAGGAAGGAAGTACTCAGCAGTGAATTGCTTCCTGACTGTTGAGACAACTTTGATGTTGTGGGAAATAGGCCACTAAAATATAGGATAAGCTGGATTTTTATTGAGTTTGTAAGATGCCATCACCTTCACACAATCCCAGGGGCGAAGGAGACATCACGTACACAACACAAGTAATTAATGTTGAAAGCATCCCTGTTATGGATATAAGTGGTGTTTTTCAGCTTTTGAATAATATTGAATTACACATGCAGTTTCATATGTGCATCATTTCGGAGTTGAATAGCTTTGGGGTGACACATTTGGTGTGATTTATAACCATATCTGCACCT
The DNA here is from genome assembly GCA_026686955.1 of Epinephelus cyanopodus. Classification (NCBI taxonomy): domain Eukaryota; kingdom Metazoa; phylum Chordata; class Actinopteri; order Perciformes; family Serranidae; genus Epinephelus; species Epinephelus cyanopodus. The sequence goes on along the minus strand of CM048932.1, from coordinate 13,962,391 downwards.
TAGCTCCCTCTTTGACTCTTTCTACATTTGAGAAAATGAAATAAAACAGATTTTTATTTTTTAAGAGTGATCATTTGGGAGTTTCCTGTCTGTATAAACTATATAAAAAGCATGTTAAAAACCTGATCGTGCAGCCAGGACCACTGTACATATCAGTCTCAGTTGTGTGTGTTACTATAGAAACGGTTAAATGACAGTCCCCTCGCAGAGAGCCAATGGACAGCCATAGTAAGGTGTCTTGTTACTCCCAGTCAGCCCACGCTAGCTGGGCTAAAGGAGGAGTTATTCCGCTCCTCCGCAGTAATGGTGACTTGGCTGCGCTGGAAGGGAGCTCAATGCTGTGTTGTGGCCATCCAACACGACTTCTGAGAGATTTCCCAAGAAGATATTTGTTAGTTTGTTTTAACTGCGGACGGCTCGGATAACGATACCTGCCAGTTTAGTGGATTTTTGTAGCTGAACGCGCCGCGGAGACCTGTTGCTCGCCTGCCTCGCCGCATAGTCACAACTGCTATCCAAGATGTTGCTTTGTGGATGGGATGGCCGCTGGTCCCGTTTGTGTGTGCACTCATAGCCTCCGTCGGAGTACCGAACATTTCCCTACAAGTGATTTTAAAGCTCTTCTCGACTGGTAAGTTGAAGCCTTTAAAACGTGATGGACGAAAAGTTAGCTAACTTTAGCGTAAAGTTTGCCAGCGGGAAAAGCTGAGTGAGGGTTGTGTCTGTTGTGGCGAGGCTCAAACGCCGATGCTCCTTTTATCTAAACACCGTTGACAGTGCTGTTGGCTAGCTACTTTAACACTAATAAACGGTTTGTTCATATGTACCATGTCTTTACTTTTATAGTATTGCTACGTATTGTGTTAACGTCCCAACAATACTGCTCCTGCTGCTGCCTGACATGGGGCATCTTTGACCACAGCAGTTCTGTATAAAAGTTTGGGAGGGAGCAGACACCACTACAGAAATAACTGTCTGGCTAGCTTGCTGCCACCAGTGCTGTTTGTGCAAGACCGAGGAACATTTTTGTCAACGTGTTTAAGCTTAACAAAGCCTTTTAGAGGCATAATATGTTAGTGCAGGGCAGGCTGAAGGTTTTATGGGGGTTGTAGGAAGGCAGCTTGTGCCCCCCTCCCCCTTCATTACCATAGAAAAGTAGTGAAGTTAGCTTAAAGTCAAAGGTCATGAGGGTTTTGAATATTCATTCAAGGCTTGAGAGAAAGGTGGGGAATCTGTGTGATTGATCAAGATGAACATCTTAAGTGGTTATGATGGAGATGGTGTGAGCATCATCGTAGGAAAATATGGGGAAAATAGTCAGTGGGTTGGGTTTGTGTGTGTTGGGAAGAGGGGGGTGTGGAGTGAGGTTTTGCGAAACCATGCTCTGCATGTCACGGTACTCATAGCAACCCTGTGATTAACAGAAATGGAGCGGATGAGGTCGAGACCAAAATGAGAAGTGAGGGCTGTTGGTCCAGAGCTGGGCTGATAATCATGGAATAGTCATGGCTCTCTTTCTGGCTGGTCCTGACCCTGGTTGAGCTGAAAAACACAACACCAGCATCCAGGGTGGCTTATTGGTCAGGGAAACCAATCCATAACTGGAAGGTACCAGGCTCAGTACTGTAATGGCCAGTGTCCATCAACAACCCCTGTGTTAAACTCATTGTAAGATAATCTGGGAAAGCATGTCGGCTAATTGACTGAATTGTAAGAGGGTTACGATTCATGAAAACCAACCATTGGGTTCTCCCTTTTATTTAGGTGAGTCACAGTTTCTGTGTAATTCCCACTACTGTTTTCTTAACGTCATGGCTGTGAATGCAACCACAATCTCTCCACTCTTGCCACAGTTTCGCAGTAAGGAAGAATACATAAAGGAGGAGTTTCTTCAACTATATATCTTCAGTTGATCTGTTTAATAGCATACAGTCTGGTTTTGTTATGTTATACACATTTTGAAAACATCAGTCCTTACATCATCAGTCATGTTGGTTCAAAAGATATTCTGATCCAGGCCCTCCTAGACACAGTGTGTGTTTTGAATTTGAATCGTGTGCTTGCAGGCTGCATAATACAGTATGATTCTGGGAACAGAGGTTCACTCAGAGTTTGTTGTTGAATTTTCCTGGCATGAATGACTTCAGGAAGATTTTCACCTCAATGCTGGCGAAGAGTACCTCTTCTAGTCGGCTTCTGTTCCAAATGTGTTTGCCAGCTGAGACCACAGTTCTGATGTTTGGAGGATATGAACAAATTCCTTCTCATATCTTATGTTACGAGTTATGCTTTTGGAAGTAGAAGTGGAATCTGGCGTTTTTATGGACCTCAAAAGTGAAGCTACTCCAGTTTTCAAAAGATTTAGGATCAAAGAAAAGCTTAAAAGAGCAAGACGTACATGCTTTTCTGATCATTTTGTTCCTGGCACATATGGAGGGATGAGCAGGAATAGAAAGCAGCAGAAAATGAAATTATTTGTACATTCACTCAGCTGAAGTGCAATTTTTCAGGGGATTGTTTTCAAATCCATTTCATGGGTTGTAGCTGTGTCACAGACAGGAAGGTGGGAGGAAAGGAAAAGCTTCACCTAAGTGCAGAGTAAAGAGCACTATCACGTTTCCAGGATTATTTTCTTTAAAATCCTTGTGACTGTGGCTAAGACTTTCAAACACTTAGCAGCAGCAGACTAAACCTTGTTTAGGTTTTTCTTTCTAGCTATAGTGTGGGAATACCTGGGAACAAACATCCCCACTGTTTGAAAAAGAAAAAGAGAATGAGGCGCTGAAGTGGTGAAGGCTGTCTGCTCTTGCTGTTTTGGGCCGCTGCCTCCTAAGCCCCCTCAATAATGAGCAGGACCATAGTCCAATGCGAGAGGAGCTGGCCTGCGCAGCAGCCTCAGTGTGGATAAAAAACATTCCACTGTAGGTCTCTGTTGAAATAACAAGGGCTGCAAAACAATCAGTCTTCACAGCACCCGCTCTCCCCATTCTCATGGGTAATGAGCAAGATGGGTAGTAACCCACTTCGCCTCAGACTTCACGCCTCCCATTGACTAGAATGGTTAACCTGCATTCCTGCATAAACATGTAGGCCTGTGACATGCTTACTCATTAACTCTCCTCTCCAATCTCAGTTTCATAGAAACAATGTTGTTTCACATACTCCTGTCAGAATTAAAGCCCAGCGCTAATGAGGCTGCTGACCTACTTTATGTTAAAAGTTCATGGACGAGTGAAAACTCAGATTTAGCTTATAATGCCAAAATGCAGCGAAACTGTGCAGTACTTCTTTTTATAATGTTGAGTCAACTTTGGTAGTTTTTGGCTAGCAACATGGCTTTAGGGAAAGGGATGCTCATCTGTCAGTCTGTCAGCCACTCTGGCACTTTGGTCCAGACTTAAATATCTCGACATGCACTGGATGGATTATCACAACATTTGGCACAGACAGTAATGGTTGTAAGAGGATATCTCTGAGTGACTTTAGTGATCCACTGACTTGTCAAGTTGCTATGATGATACAGTTGTCTGTTAAAGAGAGTTACAGAAATACTGAAGTGCAGTTCTTATGTTGGGAAGGTGTGGGGAAGGGAGTTTGAAACGTTGTCAGACCATCCATCAAGCCGTTTGGGTACACTGGTTCCTTTAGTCTTGTTTGGTCCCGTGACTATGGCTGATATCAATTGTGAATTTTACACTTTTGTGAGTAAATGTAAACCACATATATATATATATATATATATTAACATCACAGCCAAATGTCATCAGACATACTAGATTTGGGCATCTTTGCTGTTAAGTCATTTTGTGTCTCCTAGCCAAATTTGTACTCTTGCCAGTCTCTATGGAACAGACATGATGTCTTTAGTTTTGTCATGCTTTGTGTTCTGGCTTTGCGTTCAAAAAGTTAGAAAAAAATGTGTCGTTGCTTGTTTTTAAGGATAGTGGTACTATAGAAAATAACTTTGATGAAATGTAGACTCATGTACTTTGGTGCCCATCCCAGGCACGAGTTATGTTTGGTTGATCGTGCATAGGAATTATGCCTCATTTCCTGTGTTTTCATCTGCTGTGATTTTCTGTTTTGATTTATAAATTCCAATGTAAAAGCTGTCATCTAGAAAGTCCAAAATACTTAGTGCTGTGTTTAATGTGGGTTTGCTCAAATTTCTGGGGAAAAGTTAAGAAAAAATAGGCTAGACTTAAAAATGTTCAAAACATCAGAAAATCTGTCAGAACTGAAAATATGGATTTGTTTTCATTCGAGGTATCATCGAGTTTCACAAGTGTTTGGCTAAAAACATTTCCTTGTTGTATTGTACCATGACTGTCTGTCAGTGTCAAATTTTGTGGCGAAGTATTGGGAAATTTAGAAGCTACACACTAAATTTTGAGTCTTTGAGGTCTAGACCATTGGACAGGAGTAAAAGTGGAGGAAAAATAAAAAGGCTATTACTAACAGTAGGTTGTCAGCATTATGATATACAACAGTATTATCTTATATTATTCTAGAGGAAGAGGTAAAGGTCATTTCAGAAGTTAATCGAGCAGTTTCAGATTAGGTTTTATGGACGTAAAATTGGTCTGCAAACCAAGTCTGGTTGGGCAGTAAAACTACAACTAAAAGATACATTTCAGTAACCTTTTTTGGCTTTACGCCAACCTTAAATCTCTATATTACAAGCTCAAAAGACTTAAAATATTTTATACTGTGATAGATTACAGATTTATTTAACATATAGTTTCTCTCACTCAGTGTCCCATGCAGCTGACTTTGATCTGATTTATGGCATTTTAAGACATGTCCCCATTAAAGTTGGATGACTGGTTTGACTTCTTTGTAGACAGTTATGGTTACAGCTGAAAAAAAGACACCATAACCTAAAATGTATGTCTTCCCCTTTTGCCTTCATATCATATTGAAATTTGAAAATCAATCATAGTCAAATCAAATCATGCAAGACAGCCAGCCCGTGGGTCACATGAGTTCAAAGTTTCTCCTGCAGACATAGTGCGTTGTGTCATGTGTGCAGTCTAAATCATGTGAAGTACTGTAGATATATTGTTGTGAGATAATATGTTTACATATATCCTCCACCAAAAGCTGAATCACTGCTGTCCACAAGATAATGTAAACTACCTATCTTGAGCTTGACCCAGTTACAGTTTTATGACATGTAATCAGGAACCAGAAGTGTGAGTTATAACTTATTTGTAGAGCAGCAAGCAGCTTTAAGACCACACCAAAAAAAGTGTTGTTTTGCTTTTCTAGAGTAGTGTCCACTTCAGTTGGAAGCTGCTATCTTAACTCTCAGAAGTTGGTACAGACTCCAAGTAATAAACTGCTACTTTGTTGATTATAACTCAAGTAAAGCGGGGTGTGTGTCTGTGTGTGTATGCACGCGTCATGTGCTTGCACTGTGTCCTCCATTGCAGAGGACGATAAAACGGCTTACGTCTGGAATATGTGGGAGTTCTCTCAAGGGCATGATAGAGGAAAAAATGTTGATGTTAAGTGCATCAATGCTAGGGATTATTGTGGTGATATGGCAGTGTGGGCTTCTGTGCTTTCATGTTTAGACTGTCATGCCAGTCAGGACAAGTAGGGTGTGGATTCTTACAGGATTAGACTTGTGTAAGGATTACAATTCTCAGATGAACTAAAATGAAAAATTAAAAAAAAAAATCAGTGTTTGTTGTCAGCGGCCTAACAGACACTTTTGACACAGTAATCAATTCAAGACCTGCCTTGGAAATTGAATTAAAAACTCAGTGATATATATTGCTCTGATCGGACTAAGAGATGTGATGTGCAGATGCTCTATGTTTTTTCCAGCCTGATTTTATCTTGCACCAGAGGCTCCTATCATATAAAGAAAGCATGTGCCCTTTTCTCCAAACTATGGTTAAAGCTTATTTCTGTGTTACTTTGTGTTCATTTTCTGGTGTTAATCAGATGTTCTCTTTCTCTGTCTCTGCTTGCACAGGGAAGATGCATGTGTCTCTGGCAGAAGCCTTGGAGGTTCGGGGAGGGCCGCTCCAGGAGGAGGAGGTCTGGGCAGTGCTCAGCCAGAGCGCTGAGAGCCTCCAAGAACTCTTTCACAAAGGTATGAACACGTGGAATCAAGTGTCCAAAGACGTTTCCTAGAAATGATTGTACATACACACAAAATAGAGCTCACTTTTATTTGTCTTGCATGCTTTGTTATTCCTTTGCTGTCCTGTTATTGAACAGCCTACTCTCTAAATCTGTCCACACTACCTTTTTTAAATGAAGGGGCTAAATGAAAATGTTCTGGTGTCCAGATCCCATAAACTGCAGGTGTCATTTTGTGTTGACAAATTGATAGTATCGTTTACTGTCTCTCTCTCTCTCTCTCTCTCTCTCTCTCTCTCTCTCTCTCTCTCTCTCTCTCTCTCTCTCTCTCTCTGTCTGAAATAATTTGTTAACATTTTTATTGCAGCAGTGGATTGAATAAGCAAACCAATCCATCACATCAACACAGAAATAAAAAGAAGCAACTCCAAGCAAAACAAACAAGATGAACATTTTTCTACTGGGTCACTTTTGTACTAAAGATTCAGTCACACTCACACTCTAGAATGTGTAAAAGTTTTGATGGCTATTAGTTAAATCACAACACTCAATCCATTCCCTTGCCTTTTTGCCAGTATGTTGCATACTGGCTCTGCAACATTAGGGGCCATTCACATGTAGCGTCTTTTGCATGCACAAATCCATTAGTTTCAATGTAGACGCGCGCCAAGCGCGCTCACAATCCAAAGCGATGCCGCAGCGGTGCGCGTTTCGGTGCGACGCGCCTGTTTTTTCGTGCACGTCTGCGTCGCACAGAGATGGAAAAATCTCAACTTCTTCAAATGCAGCAAGCGCACTGCATGTCATGTGATAAGAATCAACCAATCAGCTCCACGGACCTGCTTCTTCCTTTCTGTCCAACGGACTTCACAACATTATGTATCTAATAACACACACTATCTCTCTACCAGCATCTCCCTCTCTCCCTCTCCTCCACACCCACACATGCATACACCTCACCTCCTGATGCTTGCTGGAAATCCATTTAACTTTTTTGAAAACTTTGTAACTTTTTTACTCCCCCTGTGAGTGACGTCGGTTTTGGTTGCTTAGTAACGGCAGGCACGACAGTAGCGCAACCTCCGAAGCGCCTTGGATGAAAGGATGGAAACGGCACAGCTGGCGTTTTCCACGTGCTTTTAGACACTACATGTGAACGGCCCCTTAGTACAATTGATGACTGTTCTGTTATGTTGTAATTATTTGTGTGAGTCATATGTGCCTGTAAGTGTCTGTGATTGTCCTTGTAGCCAAAGATAGATAAGGCTGCTCCAATTCCAGAGTGTCTTTGCTACTAAAGTAAACTCCAACAGTGGGTGACTAAGGGAGGTTTAACTCTGGAGACATTGGACAGGATGTGAGTCAGCGAGCACCGCAGTGCCCTCCTTGTTGTTAAAAAGTTTGGGTGGTGCCTAGTCTCATGTGAAACTCCATCGCACCTGATTATGTTGACCATAATTGACTCGTGTCATCTAAACACTTCTCCATTGACCGTGTGAATTTCCATGAAGCACATAACCAAGATGCAGTTGTGTGCATAAACCAGCTTGACCTCAACTTCCAGTTTTGCTGACTGGTTGTCATTGCAGACAATCCTGGCGTGCTGGAGGAATTCCCTGTCATCAGTATGGCCTGTAAATATGGCTTTTATGCTGAGGTCACATTACAAAAAGAGAGAGTGTGCAAATGTTCTTCAGATATGGAGGCTACTGAGATAAAGTTGTGAAGATATTGAGAAAAAATGCAAGGCTGGATACTTGGAGTATTTCAGATTATCTCAAATTGTAGCTTTACATGATATTGTGCTGCAGAGACATTGATAGATAACACATCCTTGTGTTATCTCTTGGCCTCGTGTGTGTACTGTTTTAGACCTTGGAGTGAAGCTAAAATTTGAAGAGCAGATGTTTAACACTATTATAGAGTCACTGAGCTATGTAAAGAAATGTTTATCATGAGAGTGGATCAATAACAACAACTGTTTAAACTTAGAATTGTCTGACAATTTGTTAGCTGCATTGGAAAGTTATTGTAGTGTTTTTGCTGGTTTATGCTTAAAAAGCTTTAAAAACAAGAAGAGTCAATGTCTTTGTTTCACCGAAGCAGATGAGATGGTTGCAGTAATTTTCTTACTTTAGATGTATTTTGTTTCTGTCTGCTGTTGTGAAAGTGAACGTAGGGCTATTTCCTAATCTACAGTTTATTTAGCAAACCTTTACAGGACTTTTCAGACATTGTGAATAGACCTTGTCAAACACTCAACCACTAGCACAGTTTTTTTTCCTTGTATGTAAACAGTAGCGGTTAGTTACTTTGTTTGTATAAGATTGATGTGTTTGAACAAGCAATGTGTGAATAATTCTGATTTGTTAGAGTTTCCCTCTTCATGCTTTTGTCCATAGAATATGTAGGATCAGATAGACACCCTATATCTATCCATTATTGTGATTGCTTATCCTATTCGGGGTTGCGACGGGGCTGGAGCCGATCCTAGTTGACTCCAGGCGAGAGGCGGGGCACACCCTGGACGGGTCCCCAGACTATCACAGGGCTGACACATAGGGACAGATACCAAACAGAGATAGACATTCCATTCACGCTCACATTCGCACCTAGAGTCAACAGTCAACTTAACCTGCATGTCTTTGGACTGTGGGAGGAAGCTGTAGTACCTGGGGAAAACACAGCATGCCAACACACATGAGGACCAAAGCTGGCCAAAGAGACACCAAAGTGTTTCCAGAACTGATTGCTGTTTTTGTTGTCTTTCTGTGTTTGGTCTGCTAGCCTGTCACTCTAATGGCATGTTTGCTGTGGCATTGAATGCATGGTTCACTCTGCAGTCTTTAGGCATCTACTTTTCGAGGGCTGCCTCTTAGTATAATAGCTCAGAATTATCCCATGCCCCTAATGGCTAAGGTCGCAGCTTATCAGACTGACAGACTACATTGTTAAAGGATAAAGAACTTACAGTTGTACAATTTGCTATCCTTTGAAGTGAGTGGGGAATCAAATGGGGCATGTCCGAGTTGTGTTTTAGAAATTTTTGGGTTGAACATTCAGTTACCATTAGGTATGGTTTCTGCTTATTTATGCAGTTTATTGAATCTGTTGATAAGTTTTTTATCTACTAGGAAACCAATTTGCTCTGGCTGAGTCATGCACTTCTACTCTGCTCTATTATTTGCTTGGCCAAAAATTTGTGTGGGATACACCTGGTACCCCAGTCTACCTGTGAGTAAGAGCTTCAAATGGTCACACGAGTTTTAAACAGGAAGCTTATATTTACACAGTGGATTCCAGCTTTTGAAAGCAGATATTTGGTGCCTCAAATCCAGTTCCTCTGTTCGTCTCACTGCTCCTCTCAGAGTTAAGTATCAGTCAAAGAGAAGAATTTTGCAGCGCTGCTCAAACATTCCTTTGTATATTTTTAAAACGTTCTCTAACCAAAGCGCTGGCTGTGGCTTTGTAGGAAAAGAGAATTACGCTGTGTAGCCATTCCTTTCTGCTTCTATGCCTCAACAGTTATTTTCTTGCAGGCTAAGAAAGCAACATGTGTTTTTGTTTACTTCAATCATCTTGAGTTTCCATAAACGCTGAAGCCTTAGCAAGAAACATCCACTGTGGTTGGATATGTCTACAGTTGCTGCATTCAGACTGTAAATGCTTAGACAAAATTTGATGCTAGTATCGAGCTTGAAAACAAAGCTGGGTGTGTGCGTGCGTGCGTGCGGGTGTGTGCGAGAGACAGAGAGAGAGATAATTCCTGGGAATTTAAATAATGGAAGTCCAAATTGTTGTTGTGTTTGTTTTCTAGTTTGCCTTCCTGATCATATCTCCAGTGGTTGAATTGTCTGTTTCCTTCTCCAGACCCTGCAGCCATGGGCTTCATCATCTCTCCCTGGTCCCTCCTGCTCATGCCCTCTGGCAACATCTCATTCACAGACGAGTATGTCACCCAGCAGGACTTAAGAGCCTTCACAGCCCCAGAGGTCCTGGAAGGGGTCTCCCTGACTACCGTCTCTGATATAGAGAAGGTATAAACCTTACAAACTGTTTAGTCTACATCAGGGGTGGGTGATATGGCCAAAATCCTTCACCATGGCATGTGTACTTTTATATCACGATACAGTAATTGTTCTGTAAATTCAGTTTAGAAATGGTTTAAAATAACCATACCATACTTCATCACATGTGACTATTTTCTTCTTTTATTTGGAACTCCCATACAAACAGCTGCCTCACGCGAGACACCACTTAAGTTAAAAACAAGAAACTCAAAATAGTAAAACTACAATTCTTTTGAAGTGGAAGCCTCAAGATTTCTGAGAGCAACTATTTCAAGTGTTGCAGGTTTCTGTATTTACAACTTCATTCTCCTCCTCCATGTCCGCCCAAATCATATTATCCTGCGAGGTAGCTGGATTCACAAGATAACATGAGAGTCCAGCCTTGATTTGCTACATAGCCTGAGCTAAATAGCTTCTGTGGTATTGCCAAATCTGTACCTGTGAATACATTGCTACCATCACACAGTGTATACTGTCATATCCCCTTACCCTAATCTAAATCTTCCAAGGCTAAGAGGGTATCAGTTTCATCACCTGTTTCCAAATCTTGTGTTAATACACTTGTGTTTTCCTGTTGTGGTGATATCTTGTAGTTTAAACTAAGACTTTTATTGTTGCCCATTGAGTACCTTAAAGGTCACTGTACAGTTCTCTTCAGTTCTCGTCATGCTTAACTTAAGTGTTTCTCACCAAAGCATGTGTTGTGTGGAAACCTGCATTGTTGATACCCATGTTTGCTAGCTTGCCTTGTTCTTCTAATGATTATTTGTCAAAAAGGCTGGTGTAGAAACCAGTGTTTTTTGTTTATTGTGACAGAGCAATAAGGTGTTAAATCAGAGCACATTGTTGCATGAGTAACACAACACCGCAGAACTCTGGAGATACATCCTAGCTGTTCACAGATCTGTTGTGCAGTTGTTACATTCAGAACTGAATATGTCAGCAACTATATAATCTCCTGCAGTGCACAACTTGTTTTACGTATGCACAGAACCACACCCCCTCTATTCGGCTCTGCCCCTCTGGTAGAAGAGCTAAAATCTTGCATGACTGGATTCCCGTCTCTGGCACGGCCCCACAGACCTCAACACGGTTTTGTGCTGAGTCAGTTTTCCAGCCCTGGTTGCGTCTCCCCAGCTGAGTTATTTCAGTGTAGAAAATCTAATCTGTTTCTCTCATTATCAGAGACTTTGGGTAAATATACGTCAGCTGCGAGTGCCACAATTTTCCTCTCACTTTTTCAGCATTTGGTGTGGTATTGTTGCTTTTAATGGGCGGCTTTTAAATTTCCACTTTTTTTTTTTTTTTTTTGAGAGTGCGAGTGAGAATGTCTTTAAGTTTGCACTTTAGCTCTGTTCCTGAAAGACCTTGAAGGCTATGTTGCATTCTTTGGCAATCCCCGAATTATTCTTTCCTCTACCAAGCCCAACATTCAGGGGAAGTGATTTCTCTCCCAAGCAATGAGTGCAGAGTAATAAGGAGAGGAAAATGGAAAAATGTTTTTGGATTAAGGCTGAAAGCCCCTGTCTTTTTCCTTTCCAAATAAGAATGAATTCATCTTTTATTGCACTCCAGCTTTAGTCTGTCTCTCTTTCTTTCACACATGACAGACTTATTTCAATATGGTTAAGTGCCTGGTTATCTGAATGAAACAAAACTTATATTCCTCATCTCCCTACGCGCTCACTCTTGCCTAGTTTTTTGTTTTTGTAAATTTATGTACTTTTTGACTGAAGAGAACAAGATTGAAAGAAGTGTAATGCTCCTTGTGAATCTTAAGTGATGTTTTTGTTTACAGATGCACATGTACTCTCTGGGGATGACCTTGTTCTGGGGAGCTGACTACGAGATCCCCCAAAGTCAGGTAAATTATTACCAAGGATACTTCTTCCAAATGGATAGGGATTATAATATGGGACCATATTTACACTTGGTAACAAGAGGTCATAAAATGTGTATTGTTTTTAGTAAACCTAAATCATTTCGCCTTTGTGTTTACAAAAACTAACTTTTGCTACATATTGTATCCAAACAAAGCTGTACCAAATAGATAGGCACAAGGAAACAAGCTGCTAGCACATTAGCATTAAGTGATATTAAAGTGATGTCTTCTTGAAAATTGATACTCCTGTATTTGACTGAAGATTTGTGTGACATCAGTTGTTAAACTAACATACCTCGCATGTTAAGACTTGAAACAGGTAATAATGCTGTGCAAACACAAAATAGACTTTGTCAGGGTTTAACAGTATCTCCCGTTTTAGTGATTTTGGCATCATGTAGCGCTCAAATTTACTCAGACATTTCCAGTCACACTGGCACAACAAGATGGTGCATGGTGCACTTATGTGCGTGGCAAAATACAACTCTTAGTTCTTATTGGTACTGGTAATTTAAAGGAGATAAACACTTCAGTCATTCTAATTTGCAGCCCAAAAGCCACACACCCACACTGAAGGCAGACATTATGTTTTTCAGTGGAAGCTGCCTTTTAACAAGATCTATATCTGAATACAACATCTGGATAAGACACAGTGCTAGCTTTAAATGCACTCTGGAATGTGTTTGAATCTGCCAAAACCTAGAGATGATCTTGCTCACAGTGCATTCATATCTCTGCAAGAGTCAGCCAGGTGTAAGAGAGAGAAAGTACCGCCCACAGGTTAGAGACAGCATGACTCACACTCATGCTTGACATCCACGTCACTTCACTGAAGGGCTTAGGCCTCATCCATGAAGGAGGTGCTATATTAGTGCAGTTTATAGCAGATAATAGGCCAAATGCAACATGTCATTGTCTCCGAAGCAGGCATGTAAAGTGTCGAATGAAGTGGACACACTGGCTGTTTAGACACCTAATTACCTTATTCTAAAGGTGTTTGTTTTTACTCACAGTGCCATCGTTTTATCTGCAGCTTTCTTTGCATTTAAATATATTAATTTAATTAAGTTTTCAAATGAAACCAATGTAGCATGGTAGCATCAGTAAGTGTAAGTGAAATTTGACAGTTACTGTATGCTCAGGACTATAAAAAAAAGTATTATATCTTGGTGATACTGATTAAAATCAGCATCCCCACCCCAAGAGTCATATACGTAAATCAGGGGTCTTAAGTGTTTTACAGGCCAAGAACCCCTTAGATGAAAGAGGGGCAGAGCAATACATATATTGTATAAAACTGAGCTGCACTTGAAATAATTCTGTTAATATTTTCTTAGTCTTCTCTCCTTTGCGCTTGCCTGTAGCTACTAAGTCATCAGCAGTAGTAACATGGCTAGGTGCATTAGCCTCATCTTCTGCGCTTTCACAAGTGGTTGGTGAGGTGGATGGTATGTCAGAGTCTTGCTCGAAAAGTTATGAAACGATCCTTTGTCAGCTCATAAGAATGTCCATTCACTTGGAATAATAATAGGGCTAAATGGCTAACATGTTTCAATAGTATGTAACTGTCAGTGAACTAGTTCACATCGTTGTCAGACAAGCTAGCATTAGCTTGTGCACATGACTGCACAAGGATTCATGGGTAACAATTAGCCCATCACTGCTGTTGTGTACTGTAAATTAAATTTTTGTTTGTTGTTTTTTTTCTATGAAGAAGCCAATTTATCTTTGCTAATAAAAGGTTGGATTTATGTTAATTTGATTAAAATAAAACAAACAAATTAAATTAAAACTTAAATCGTCAAACAGTACTTTGGCAGCCTCCTGCAGTAATTCTGAAGACACCCTAGAGGTTGCGCATCCCTGTTGAAGAACCAGGATCTAAGTGATGCTCAAACACAAACTCTTAAGAAATTTACACTAATACTGAACAGCCATGTTTTTTATATGTTTTTGATGTACAAAGCAAAGTATGTAAGTAAGATTTAGTAGGTAGACATTTAAAGTAGGCAATGGGTTTGTGCTGGCAAGGCTGAGCTCTGCCTTCTTATCTGAACACAATGGAAGTCAACATGATATTACAGATATCAGATTCAGAGATACCAATAGAGCTCAATACTTTACAGTTTATTCTGCTCTTGTCACTGTTTGTGTGTTGACTGTCTTCACTCTGTTTGCTGTGCAGCCTATGAAGCTGGGGGAACACCTAAACAGCCTGCTCCTCAACATGTGTGATGATGTTACAGTGAGTCGAATGTCGTTGCGCACGGTGCTGGACATCTGCAGCAAACACATAAGAAACTCTAGTTGTGACCCTCCCTTCTCCTATATCAGAAAACTGGTCCGGTTGGTACTGGGCAGCCTTTCTCAGGTAAGCTTTTTTTTGTATGTTTTTTTTTTTTTTTTATGTGGGTCAAAAACAACATTCCAGTCTGCTTTTATTTTGGCTAAAGTAGAGCCCACACTCTTAAGGGACAGTTCACCCCAAGATCAAAAATGCGTATATTCCTCTTACCTATAGTGCTATTTCTCAGTCTAAATTGTTTTGCCAAGCGTTGAAGATATTGGCAGTAGAGATGTTTGTCTGTGCAGATACGGCTGGCAGATGTAGTTTGGTAGAAAGAAAATAGATCCTACATGAAACTGCTGACAAGGTCTGTGGATTATCTTGAGTGACCAAGTCATGATTTCTGGAAAGAGACATTGCTGTTGAATTTTTCAGATGTGCTTTTTTGCCGCTTTGAGCATCACAAGCTGAGTGCCGTCATGTTCCATTACACATGAGAGAAGGCAGTCATCACTACAGCGGATATCTCCAACTCAACTCACCAAAGCAAACTAAATTGATAAATAGCACTACATGTAAGGGAATAAGCAAATAAATATTTTTGATTTTAGGTTGAACTGTCCCTTTAAGCTTTATCCCAGCTAAGTGGAAGTTAAAAGACAATTATGTGCTCTGTGAAAACACAGTAGATTTGTGGAATTATGCAACAGATAATGGGGTTCATGCTGATAGAACATGAGTTCAGGATGGATGACTCAGAGGGAATGACCCTCTAACTTCTGTTTTTTTTTCCTCCTCTTTGCTCTGCCCTGCTTCTTTCACACCCGCTCTTTGTTTTTCTTTCTGTCTTACTTCGACTCATCGCTGGCTTTCTCTCAGCTGGACGGTCTGCTGACTGATAGAGAGTCTCTTCCGGAGCGGAGTAAGGAGATTCGAGAGAGGCTAAGGGGCAAGGGCTTGCCCTCAGGTAAGATGAGCTGCACTGACATATACACATTGAATACAGAGTTGTAATTGCTTGGTGTGTTGTCAAAGGAATTTTTCTGTAGTGTAGAGAGAGATCTTTATTTACGCAGTGATTCAGATTTCTTGGCTGCCAGTGCTTCATGATAAGGAGGTCTGGTTTCTATTAGTCTTCAGAAACACTTAGTATTTTTAATTTAAATGGCACAAAGTGTAGAGCAAGGACAAATCCCCACATCCTGGATTTGAAGGCTCTGTTGAGATGATGAAAATATTTTGGATAAGACGTTGTATTATCGTTTTTTTCTTGCCAGTGATAAACTGAGGTAATGCCTGAGTGTAGTTGGACATACTGTTTGGAAGTTGTTTGCATTGATCTTACTTTTATGTAGAAAAGTTGGATGTAAATGCCTTCCCTGGTTGTCAAGCTATTCATCCCTTACATCCTCGCTCTCTGACTTTGTGGGAAAAAATCGAAAGTAGATGAGGAATAACACGCTGCAACCCCGAATCGGATTTAATTCAGGAAAATATGACCAAATCTTCCCAGTGGTTTCTGAGAGAACTCCGGCATTTTTCCAGGCAATGGAAAGGAGAGCGCAGCACAAACATGGCTGTCGTCCCGATTATGTAAGCACGGCATGGCATTGATTACAGATGCATATTTTGGAGTCACCAGTGAAGCTGCTGGTCTGCTGTTTGTATCAGTGCTTTGTTTCCCCAGTTGAGCACCAGCCAGCCCTAGGGAAAGTACATGCAAAGAGTATTACCCAGTTCTTAAGCGCCTTTCTTCTCAAGGAGCAGCTCTCTCCCTCCCGTATGCCAGTAGTTCCAAGTTGTAATTGCTGCTAGAGGAACTCAGTCATTGTCCCTTTTTTCATGTTGGACGTTTTATGTTGCCCTTTCTTCACTGCTGTAGTCCACTTATTGGCTACTCTACACTAGTATTAAGCCATGTTTCTGCCAAACACTTTCAGTATAGTACCCTTAGAGCCCATAACGTAAGTGTGTGTGTTTATTCTCTCTTGACCAATCAACAAAGTGTTTCTAGCTTGATCTTTTAGTATTGGATCAGTGTGACAATGAAAATGCAAAAATTGAACTGAACTTAATCGAACTGCTAGGTGGAAATGAGGCTTTAACTGAACAAACTTGTGGCAACAATTGACTTCTTTGAGAAATAAAAGACATCCCGTTCATTTTTTGCTCAATCTAGTCCTTGTGTGCTTCCCTCAGTTCCTGGAAGACAGTCTGTCTGTCTTTGATGTGTTTCCCTGTTAAGACCAAGCATATGCTTTGTAGATTAAATCACCACATGCAGCGTTTTTACAGGACTTAACGTCTCCCTCCGCTCTCCCATTTCTGCGTCTCTTCCTCTTGTGTTTCGCTCCTGCTCATGCACATGTTTGCCTTCTGTTTATCTCTTTCTCTCTAAAACAAGAGCTGTCACTGGCAGCAGTGTATATGCAGCTGTCTGGAAAGGCAAACTTGAAATTTATGGACAGACAATGAGAGCAACATCAATTTTTCAGTTTGAAGAAAGACACAGTGATGGATGAGCTGGATGCCTATGCCAGAAATTGTTAGTTAATGTGGCGCCATATGTTTTATAGTTTGTTTTTAAATAATGGGGAAAAATGCAGTAGCTACTGAATGAAACAGATATAGAAAATACTTGGTACCCCTTGAGGACAAGAGCAACATGCCATTTTTCTTCATTTGCTTTTCCTTGTGCTGTTGTGGGTTTACTTTAGAAATTAATTAGTTTTATTTGCCATTAATGGCTGTTACATTTCCACCCCGGGGGGCTGTATAACAGAAACTTCTTATTGCTACTACTAACTCTAATTAAATGCCATCGAGTCCAACAAATAACCAAGGGGAATTCAGTCTGGGCATGATTAAAACCATTGATAGAAGAATTTAAGGTGATTTTTTTTTTTTTTAGCATCGAACCAGCATCTATAAACCCTCAGTTGTGTTTTTGCACTGGATTATTAAATGTTATGTAAGCAGTGTCAGGGTTGTCTATCATAATATATTGTATTCTACATCTCTAATTATAACAGACTGGGGAATCTGAGGACGTGCTGTATGCCCACCCAATTACTCATTTACTTTGGCTGGTTGTCTAATCTTTTAGTAGAGAGGCCATGAGAGGCCTGCAGCAGGTGCTCAGGCTGTTGAGGCCAAGCCAGGGTATCAGAGCAAAGGAGGGGGAGTCAGCAGACGACTGTGCCGTTTTTAGTTGTCACGTCCTGCTGCTGCTGTTAGAAATGGTTGCCAGGTTGGACAGGCACTTAGGCATAATGAAGCGTACTGTATTTAGTCAAATTAAAATCCTTGTTAATCCCCTCTAGGTCCTTCTCTCATCATAAATACCACTTTGTGTATTGAGTGTAGTGTTAATAGTGATGTGTATTTCAGATAATGTCATCTGTTCACAATCAGTTTTATTTCCTTTTGATAACCTTCTGAATTCTTTGATTTGTGTTATTCTGTGTTTTAAAGCTTTGAGTTCTGGCAGTGTGAGCTTCCACTCATGGTTCAATAAAACTTTGGTTCTCCTCTGTTCCCAGGGAGGAGTGCCGCCCCCAGGGTTCTAGAGCGCTACAAAGCCAGGACTCAGGAGCAGACGTCTCTTAACCGGGGCCTCAGTCGTTCCATGGGCTCTCTGCCAATCCAGGACCTGTTGAAGGGGGATGAGGGGGCAGCCCTTCAGTATTCCCCATCTGACTATCACCCTAACTCTGAATCCCCCACAGAATTCTACCCCAGACCCCCCTCACTCCAGCACCAGCACTCCTATCCCTATCTGCACCCCCTTCACCCCCAGCAAAAGGGGCGACCTGTAGAACTGGACAGGAGGTCTTTACCCTTCTGCAGTGGGGACGTGCGCACTAGTCAGGCCAGGAAGAACTGGGCTTCCTCAGTGGACTTGGCTTACATTGACCCAGAGGCTCTTCGTTTTGGGGCGTTGGAGGATGCGCGGAGGGGCAGCAGTGCCATAAGTACCCAATCCATAGGCAGGCGCAAGTCGCCCTTGCGGGCTTCCAGGGAGAGGGATTCTCACTTCTCTGAGTTTGGTGGGCTGAAGAGTAGGAAGCCTCATCACCACTCAGCCTTATCAGTAGGCTCGGGCCTCCCTGGAGCCTATGACAGGATAAGGGAGAAACAGCGGAAACTTCAGGTGCTAAGGCAAGCAGTGGATGGTGAGTATACTTTCGTCACTTAAAAGTGCAGTAAAGAGGAGCATTTTTTTTTCAGTCTCCAGGCTGAGATAAATGTGCTCTTAAGTTTTTATTTGAGTCCTCCGGGTTGACTGTAAAGTTTTAAGTGTATATGTTGGAGAAATTCCTGGTGACATTTACAAAGCATGTCTAATGCCACAAGTATATAAATCAAAGCAGTACATAGGTTTGATTGTGTGAGACTTCCTCCGTAGGCACCTTTTTGTCCAATGTCTGTAACTTTCTGAAATTGACAGTCTCACATTCAAACCCACTTCATGCTGTGATTCGCCAGATGTGCGGAGATGAAAAATGAGTCAGGGTTTGGATATCTCTATCAGGCTCTCTGTTTTCATACTTTACACAACCTATCTGTCATTTTTCAACTCTGAGCAACACTATGAACCAGCCTTCCAGGAGAAACTGTGTGTATTCCCACATTTAAACAATATCATGTCATTCCCCCTGTCTTTGTCAGCCAGCTTTTCACCCTGCCTTCAGAACAGCCATAACAACCTTTGCCCTATGCTGGGGTCAGACAACATGATGTATAAACCAATTCCATCCTAGCATAACCTGACAATTACTGTGCACATGACACATTGTGGATGATCTTTCCTGATAGTTTGATATGAAGGCACCTTTTTAACAAAGAATAATCTGATATTTTTTTAGTGTTAGGTGTGTAAAGATTCAGTCTTGACACTTCTAAGATCATGGCTTTCCAACACACTGCAAAATGTAAAAAACAAGCTCACCTTGTTTTGCAGTCACAGTTTTATTCAGATCTTTTATTTCTGCCTTTTCCTCATTGCAACAGATAACACTCCACAATCACCTAGTCATAAGTATTGCAGTATAATGGGATTTTGGTGACAGCTAACAGCTTGGTCATGTGTCATCATCATCATCATTTAATGTGTGGTGCTGGTACTTTGTCAGAACACGTAGTGGGTTGGCTTCAACGTTTGATGATACTACGTCAGTGTCATGTGTTTGGTAGCCCACAATTCATAGGGGAAAATCCCACAGACGTCTTCAGCTTTACTCTGCTACTGAGACAATGAATAAAATCTCAGTAAAACAGAGCCCAGCTTTGTCATTAACATACACAGAAAAATGTCAAACTGGGTTGTAAACTGAATTTGTCAAGCAATAAAAGGGGGTATGGCAGCTTGGGTGAAAAGACTGCAGGGAACCATCAGCTGTGCCGTTCTGAGAGATGAAAATGTGACAGCGATGAGATGACGTGAGCAGACAGACACCCGGACTAGTTACAGGTTGTGTGTCCATCTGTAACTACCATGTGGGATGGGTGCTGGCTCGAGTGAAGTATCGCTGGTGGTGGCTGTGCAGCAGTGTTTAGACAGAATGTATGAGTCACTGGTACAGAGGTTTCCAAATGGCTGATTCTAATTACAGGCCAGCTTAATTCTAGCCTGCTGCTAACTGTCATACATGCTATATAGCCAAGACGCTTTCTCTTTTTTTGCTAACATGACTGTAAACACACAGACATAAGAACGCATACGTGCCAGGTATTTACAGACTCACTTTGTGTAGTCACATGCTTAGATTGAGCACACACAACACAATTGTTTAACACCTCAGCAGTCAGCCCCAAGAGCTTTATGTTTCTCTCAGGAGCTTATTGGATTCCATAGGCAGGCTAGTTTTATGCAGAGTCACAAGTGGCTATACAGGTCTGCTGGCCATCTGGGACAGTGGAGGAGAACGAGGGATGAGTGGTTTCATATAATAAGCCACTGTCTTCTGCCTCTTCTTCCTTTTCCTCCTCCTGCTGATTTCCCATACTCCCCACTCTTCAGCCCCCCTCCAACCTCCAGCCTCCCTACTTTGCTGGCAGCTATTTTTAATGCTGACCGAGCCACCAACCGACGGCATTCTTCTCCTCGACTGTGGCTTTTTATCCCCAGCAAGTCCTGCTTTCCTTTCCTTCCCTCCCCTTTGCCTTTAGCTGATTGTAATCAGCGCTTGGCATTTTTTATTTCATCTGATGGTGTGAA
The DNA here is from genome assembly GCA_026686955.1 of Epinephelus cyanopodus. Taxonomy (NCBI): domain Eukaryota; kingdom Metazoa; phylum Chordata; class Actinopteri; order Perciformes; family Serranidae; genus Epinephelus; species Epinephelus cyanopodus. The sequence continues at coordinate 13,941,836 of CM048932.1, read as the reverse complement.
GAGCGGAGCGGAGCCTCTCTGCCTAGCAGAGTGTTAGAACAAGAAATAAAAATGATGGCCAGCCCCTGTATATTGTCCCACCTATCTCACTGTGGATATGCTCGTGTTTGCTTGTTTAAGACCGAGAGAATTATCTTTGTGTATTTTTCATGTTATTAGCTTCTAATTGATATTAACTTATGGTTGATGACAGACACCATGGTGATGCAAAGGAATGTTTACTCCCATCAAAACTCACTGAGGTCAACTATGAAGACCAAGCCAAAATATTTCCCAGAGTTTTTCGCTATAGTATGAATGGGGCCTAATTGTGCACAGACCATTTGCAGGGTGGTGTGGATGTGTTACTTGGCAGAGACCTTCTTTTCTTTCCTTTTTCGCTTACTTTTTTCTGTTCTTTTCTGCAGGAAAGTGATGGCGCAGCAGTGGTCAGTGCTCTCAGGTTTCACCCAGTTACACACTGGTTCTCTGCCTTCTGTGTGTATGCATTCGCAAATCACGCTCAACTGAATATGTATTACATGAACATAACTAAACATTTTGTGTGTGCATGCCAGTGTGTGCATGGGCATGTTTATACCTGGTCCCCTATGTCTCACCCCAGTGCGCCTGTAACCCCCACTCCTCCCCCTCCTCCTCCTCCTTTGGTGCCAAGGTGCTTCAATCAGTAGAAACTTTCCTTGCAGACCTAGAGGCTGTAATTGGAGTCATGCGTAGCAGATGAGGGAATTCCAAACATTATTGGACTTTTCCGGCACTTGGCAGCGGGTCATGTGGCTTTGGGCCGGGGTGGGTCCAGTTTGGACAACAATACAGAACATTGCTGCCTCAGGGGAAGGGGAGGTGTTCATGAAAGTGAAGCTAACCTTCACATTTTCATAATTATATTACAGTTTGATTTTTTGACTGAAAAGGTTATAGGAAAGGTTATAGTGTTTGTAAGGCTTTTATGAATGCTTCGACCATTTAGGTTTATTTATGATCCATTTTAATCAACTGCCTGACCCATTTCCTCATCACATTATGCATAATGTCTAAAACAAACACTATAAAGCTACACAAGCAGTGTAGAAATTTCATGAATAGACATTTTTCTATTAGTGGGCTGTTTTCCCACACTATGTGCACATAAAACTTCACCTTTACAAAATCTACATTGTATGTTTTTCCTCTGAGTCATGTTAACGTGGGGGTTTCTGTAAGCTATTATCCATTTTAGTCCATGCTTTAAAGGGAGTTCCTTCTTTCTCCCTGGGACCACCAGACTTTAAATAACCTCACAGTCTGAGTTTGTGTCTCTTCTCAGCTTGAGCACCCCAGAAGGCCTTAACCTATAGAAACTGCTTGTGTACTCACAGACAGCTTGTGCAGTTCTGCAAGGAATCAAGGAGAGAGGAATAATAAAATGTGAGAGAGGTTATGGGAAGATAAGGTGAAGGGAGGACAGAAAAGTAAGGAGATAAATGTGGGTTGCATTCATTTTTCCCTGGAAATGATGCTTCTCCTCGTTGTACGGACTGTTTTTAAGCGTGACTCCCTACACTGAGGAGAAAACATGATGAAGCCGAGTTGGCATTAAGTCGAAGAATGAACGAATGAACTCCTGATCTTTTGGCTCGTTAAACCTTAAGTATTCAATTACCACTAAAACGTGTTGACAGTAACTGAAATCCTCTACATTTACTTTATTTCATTGTCTTATTTGAATTGGTGTGTGTGTGTGTGTGTGTGTGTGTGTGTGTGTGTGTGTGTGTGTGTGTTACTTACCAACTGTGCTCCTTTAAGGTGGAAGAGGAATATATATTTATACTTCCTGGAAAAGAAACAATAGCAATCATTGAAGAGCAGTACTGAGAAGGAGTTATGCAGCACATGTTTATCTGAGTCACCCTCTGTTTTACCCTTATGCTGCCTCACTTACTTAATGAAACATACATTCTTGGCAAGGTATCGATGTTCATCTCTGGACTTAGCTTTGACCCTTTTTGTGTCTCTTATTGCTTTGAGGTGCAGTGGGTGTTTGGAGGGCATGATGAAATGTCGGTCCCAGGTTTATTTGAGATTTCTCCAAGCATACTCATTCACCTTCAGGTTAATTGTGACTGAGCAACAGCCACATCAGACACTTGTAGCTTGAGAAATTAGAATTTTGTTACTCCATAAACCAGTTATTTAAAAAAAAAAAAAAAAATCACGGAAGGTGCATTTTTGGTTCTGTTGGGCTCAATATGTAACTTAATATACTGCAACATAATATCCCTAAACTATTTATTTAGACAGCCTACCTCAAACTGATCAACAACTTTGTTTTTCCATTATTGTTTGCATTGTTGTCTTTTCTTTTATTTTTGCTGTGGATGTTTCTTTAATAGTAAGGTTAATATTCGTTTAATGGCAGACTTGTTGGGATAACCTCGAATACAATCTCCCACCATTGCTTCCTGCCTATTGACAAGCCAGTGTGTTTTGTTGTTTGTTTTGCTCGTCTTTAAACATAGTTTTACAAAAATTGCACATAAAAATACTTCACAAATCTTGTTTTGATTTCCCTCTGCCTGCCAAGCTGTTATCACATCATAAACAGTTTTTTATTTGCCCCTATTGGAAAACCCTGTTGATAGTGGTGGGCCATTATGACAGAAATGGGTTTAATGTGTTCTTGTTCCACTGCATTATCTTCCTTACTTTACCCTTTAGGTCTCCAAATGTGTCAGGCCTCCACATATAGCAACACAGCAGACAGTGTAGGACAGGTGACTGTGCACGTTTATGGGTATCTGTGCATGTATGTGTCAATCTGTAAGTCTTTGTATTTGCATTTGTAAAGGTAAAATGGTGAGGGACACAAAAGAAACAGTCTATCTGTGAACCTTTTTAATGCAAGATGACACTCATCTCATGACTCACTCACCAACAAAAGATGGAAAGCTATTTTGGGTGACCATCAGTGCTGTCCTCTTTCTTAGTAAGATTATAGCTGCTGCTTTTATTTATGATCTTTACGTAAGATAGACATCATTACAAAGAGACACTGTACTGTGAAACTCTTCTAAAGTAAAATGCCTTGGCAGTGACAAGGGAATGCCATTCATTTAAACTATGTAGCTGATACTGAGGAGCAGGACTTTCAAGTTCTGTGTGCTAGCCAAAGAAAAACAGGACACACGAGGTCAGGGTTCAGAGTGTTTTGAACATTGTTTATGGTGTTTTCCTGCGTTACCACAGATTTTCAGTACATTATTGAGTTTATGAGTAAATTGTCATAGTGAGCTGGTCTGTACTTGCTGTGGTTCATCCAGTCAAGCAAGACAAAAGATTCCACCCTCAACAAAACAATCTCTAACCTGACAGGCATGCCTGTGTACACTTGTGCTGAAGCTGCTTTTCAGTGTAGTTACATATGTCTTTCATTAAGAGTGTTTACCAACAGCATGAGTAATACCTACTTTGTGTGCCTCAGTCTGGTTTGAGGTTGCCATCAGTCTCAGTAGGATTTGGAGGAAGTCTTGCTGGAGAAAACAGTAGCTTGTCAGTTCACCTGCTGTTCAGATCTAATAAAGTGATGCAACTTTTTGTAAGGGTCTGTGTCGAAAAAGGAAACCACTTCACCTTAACATGCCTCACAAATAGAAACAAGTCCATATAACAATTTTGAAGTTGACTCATGTGCATGACGTTTATGTTTGATTCATTTCATCATTTTGCAGACATCCTCTTATATTACTGCATGGTTCATATTATATTATTTTTAAAAGATGGGCTGATGGTCTTTCTCCTCCCTCAGACCCGGTCCACACCCACCAGAGGTACCACAGTGATTACAGTTCATCCAGCGAAAGCCCCTCAGTGGCCTCCTCTGATCCAGAGTACAGACAAGGTAAAAGATGCATCTGATGAATTTTTATTCATGATTGTTTTTCTTTTCATAGAGGCATTTATGGTTACTTTGTCATGTGTGGCACTTGTGTGAGTGCAACCTTTAGCAACAGGAAGCAGGTGCTGCTCACTAAATCTTGGTTGGGCAATGACTTTATATAAAGGTGGTCAACGCATCTCCACTTCCTCCTATTACATGAATATGAAGCAAAAATACGGCTGCTGGCATCTTGTGCTGGTGATGTCATTTGGAGCCAGTGTCTGTAGTTGCGGTCTCTGCAATAACAGGTCCCGGTCTCTTACCCCTTCAAGTAGCGCCATTGGTCACCGGCACTCGATTAGTAAACAGTTTTCAGTCATGATGTGAAATACCTTTTTTTAGCGACATATAGCAAATAAAACCAAACTTATCAAAAACACGAGCACTTGAACATACATCAGCATGAAGGGAACTACCTAAAATGACAGAAATCATCTTTGGGAAAAAAATATTCAACGTGTACTTAAAGTTTTTAGTCTGGCCCAAGTCCCATCCGCTAACATTAAGAGTGGTGGGCGATTTTGACCTATACTGCAGCCAGCCACCAGGGGGCAAGCAAGATGGTTTGGCTTCACTTTTGGGGAGCTGTCATGTCGTTCTAGCCTGAGTGTCAGACTGAAGCTTCCAGAACCTTCAGTCTGACATTGCCTCCAATGAAGGCGATTTACAAGGGGGAGGGAATTTTATTTTTCCCTAACCAACCACTAGAGATCAATGACTCACCCAGAATATGACGTTATTAATATCCGTGCCTTGGGGGTGCCGAAAACAAGCGAGCATTGTCCGTTTAAAATGTCTCCATCGTCGTGCACGCCCAGCTGCATCGCTTTTAAATCCAGTTTAGCAGCTTCCTTAATTTGGTCTTCAATTAACGCAAGTAGTGGCAAAATACCTCAATAGCATCGTTAATGTGGTCTGTAGGATCTGCAGCGGTCACCATTAGCGTGGCACTGATTGGCTAATCGCTAGACCCCCACCCCCGGCGTTTATTGGTCCGTCCATCGTTTGGACGAGATAAATTGCAAATTCATTGCAGTATGCCAGACCAGAGATGCAAGCCTACTCAGTTGAGTGGGCGGGGTCTATGGTCTGGAACCAGGCTAATGTCGTTCATCTTTAGTCAGGGTTCTCACTCATTGAAAACCTGGAAAAGTAATTAATTTTCTCAATCACATTTTCCAGGCCTGGAAAAGTCATGGAATTAGTAAAAATCATTGATCGGTTCGAGAAAGTCATGGAAGTTTGTTGTGTTTATTTTCTGTGACTGTCGTAACTTAGGTCTAACATGTGTCGATATGTGACGTATTGTTAATCATCATGTACATTTCCTCATTTGCTCCCTGTGTTCCGTCTCTCCCTTTGTGTATGTCAGCTAGCTTGAATTATGTTTGAATAGCATTAGAGTCTGATATGTTTAAAAATCGCCACGCAAGTTTGGCAAGAATAAAAAATAAAATTATTTTGGGTCCTTGAAAACTCAGAAAAGTCTTGAAATTTTGTCCATAAAATATGTGGGAACCCTGTTTGTTACACGGCAGAAGTAAAAATGCAAAACCAGAGTAGGCTTCATTTTCAGAATAGCTAAACTCTTCCAGTCCAGTAATATCATGCCCATTACCATAGACTAAATAAATCATTAAAGAGTAAAAAGGAAATAGCCACACAGGGGCTTCATGGTTCTCAGTCATGTTGCTGAGGATCTGGAGCCCTGCTGGGTTTCACTTTCGCAAATCTAATCAGATTTACACCTGGAACGGTGAGTGAATCATTTAACAGGAAAACCAGCAGCAGTCTGGCCAGCAAAGGCTGGGATTGAAAGCCACTGGCTAAGGATATCAATTATTCTTTGTCTCCACTGACCGCTGACTGTGGTCTGTCCTGCTCAAAGCCAGATTCCCCGCTGTCTTATTGCCAAACCTCACAGGGCACACTTTGTAGCCTAAATACGGTGAGGTGCACCACTCTCCGTTTTCTCATGTTGTTTCCAGGTAACCGCAAAGTCATCTGCTGTCAGTCACGTACCTGGTGCTGCTAATGGAATTAGACCATGTCCTTCAGGAAGTAGGATTGCGCAACATGACATACCTTCAGTGTCAGTGCAAAATTTAATTGTGCAGTAAATGATGTAGACTAAACTTCAATATCGTAATAGTGTGGGAAAACATGAGTCTGGCTGTTGAGCAACACTCACCTCAGATGTAATCTTTTCAAACTGAGCTACAGAAATACCCAGAACTTTCACTGGTTAATATGAGAGTTCAGTGCAACCTGTTATTCATTTAGAGATATTGTACATGATTAGAGAAAATGTATACACCAACTCAACCACAGTGTCAGGGGGCAGTAAGAGGCATGGGATACAATAGATTCATAATATGTAACTACACTCATTTATTTATATCAAGATATATAAGTTGCAGTACTCATAGAGGCAGTTTTAAGTGCAGTGGGGTTTCAGATGTGCTTTTGTTTTTATAATAGTCACTAATTATGACTAATTTACTCAACTGTCAGTGAAGTGGGAGATGAAGCCAAGCAAATTTATTCAAGATGGCCTCACACCTTTGCTCCATTTATCAATATATCCACTGGTTGCATCCTTGCACGAAAGTTTGACATTGAGCTCAGACAGCTGTGAGGAGTTCAGATCTACTAGTGGAAGCGGTGCCAGTTTTATTTGGAAATGGCTAAAATATATCAAAGGTGGTCCAAAACGAAAGGCTGTTTGAATTACTGTCAGCTGAAACGTGCAATAAGTCATGACTTCTAAGAAATGGAAATGGAAAGGCTCTTAATGTGTAAAACGACTATTTCAGTACTGGCTGACACATATTGTTGCTGTAATGCAGTGGTGGTACTTTGTACAAAATTTCAACTCACATCAACAGGGATCCCATTTGTAGTGCTGTTTTGACATGATTTCTGAAACTACTCCTTCTTGAACACATGTTCATGCAGGTACATTTTACACTAGTGTGGGTGTCTGCATCTGGAGGGGTGTGTTTGCTTGCATAGTGTAAAAACATAATATACTCCTTCCTGTGTGTGTCTGTGCGAGTGTTTATGTGTGCGTACACAGCTAATATTCCCATGTCTCCTCCAGCTAAGAAACCAGGTGAGGTGAGGAGGTTTGGCTCCCAGGCGGCCCTGTCCTCTGAACATGATGCCCTGTCGCTGACAAGTCACAACACACACAGGCACAGGTAACACACGCACACGTGCAAACACACACATACACACACACACACACACACACACACACACACACACACACACACACACACACACACACACTATGTATACAGCTGGCAATTTAACAAACAAGCTACCAGTGATGTTTTCCTCTCTATTTTTTTGATCCATATGGAAATCTATCCATGGTTACAGAGAACACAGAACAGGGATGCCACCAATGAAGTAGTCCTGTTCAGTCCTCAGGGCCACACACAACTGTTGTGGCTCAGCAGGGTCAGCTCCATGCTTTGCAAGTGAGGTCATCTGGTGTGACATCCACATTCAGCAATCTCTATCTCTTTAATCTCTGGCATTACAGAGAACTGCTGCCTGCTGTTGCCGTGCCTGCTAAAAGAAAAATCATGTTTTTTCGATCCGTGCCACTGCACAGAGCGCTTGTTTCCCCTAAAGGAAAATCAGCTAGTATTTGGTGTCTTTTGTGTGTAAAAACATTGTCTGACATACCCCGCTCCTGCTGCCACTTTTAAGTATTTATTTTATGGAGGAAGAAAAAAGAACCTCAGTAAATAAAAGACAAATCTCGCAAGGCATCCTGCATTAAACAGTAGTCTTGTTTCTGTAAAGCTTTTTGACGATATCATATTGACACCAGCTCTCCTCTTCTTTTCTCCTCTCCTCTGCCTGTAGGCTGTATGAGGGGGCAGCTGATGAAGGTCTGGTCGGAGCAGAGCTGCTCCTCCAGAGGCAGGAGGAGGAGGTGCAGCGGCTCCAGGCCCACCTGGCCAGCAGGCTGTCCAGGGCAAACCTCTACCCCACAGATGACCCCCTGGCCCCATCTCGCACTTCCATGCTGGACCTACGAGACCCACTCCACACCTCTTCTGTGCCACTTCGCAAACCCAAGGTCTTTGCTCTTTATGTTTTAGCAGACTCAAGAATATGCGATTGCGACTATCATTTCAGTTATCTGGGTCTTATATTTTCTTCATAAACATTAATTTTGATCACAAACAAACTTCTTTTTCATTATAAAAATGTAGACAACCTATAAATACACACCCATGATTCAGCTAACTCCTGAAAGTGATTGAAAGACATCTTTTCAACAAACTCTCTGCCATGGCAACTCCCTACATCCAAGGCCTGACTCTTCATCTGTTGACGTTTGTTAAAACTGCAAAATTTGATGATTGATGTACAGTTTCTCACATGAGCTCATTGGCAACTTAGTTGTTGATGGTGTGCTTACTGAATGCTCTGTAAATACAAATTGCTGACTTGAAAACATAATTCATGTCAGCGTCACTTCGGTAATTACAACTATATGTGATTGTGGTGCTAGTGGGATTTTTTGGGTACAGCTGGATTTATCCTACCTACTGTCACAAATGTGTTAACACAAGTGATAAATGTAGCAGCACTCTGCTGATGTAGGCAGTAAACCTCAGATACTGTATATTAGTTATATTCCGATTACTTAAATTATGCTTTATGTAGTTTATGGTAGGTTTTGAAGTGGGATGTGGGGGGGATTCTGTTGGTAAAACAAAAACCTTTGAGCTGAAGCAAAGGAATCTTGCTCCTCCACTTGTGGTGAGGCATGATTACAACAGAAAAGCAACAAGGAAGTGTGTGCAACACTTAAAAAAGAATCACATGAGCTGTTGTCATCAAAATTTAATGATTACAGCAGCTACTAAAACAGGTTTGAACCTGCAGTGCAAGTGTTGTTCTGTAGAAAGGAATAGGCCGTGAATGTGTTTTTAAATATGTTTTGTACAGTTGCTCATCACTCAAAACAAGTGATTGCATCGTAAACACAATCAGTATCATTAATAGCTGAAAAATATATGAACAAAGGATCAGGTTGAAAACTATCCTTAAAGAAAACAAATGTTCCCCGGTGACAATTTCTTTCTTTCATCACACCAATGACAGAACTTCCTTGGGCCTGAGTTTGTGAAGATGGCCAGTGAGCCCCCTGTTGCCTTATCTGTTCCCTCTTCAATAATGGTGAGGATTTAAATGTAATGCCACCTTTGAGCCAATGTATTCACATTGTTGTCACAGAAACTACTTTATTTCGTAGTTGTAAATCCATTACTCCTTCCTTTTTTTTCTCTACCTGAAAGAAACGTGGTAAGGTGGAGGAAGTGCAGAGGAAGGTGGGTGTGGTGCTGCTGAATGGCCAAAAGCTGGAGCTGAGCTGTGACATCAAGGCAGTGTGTAAAGATGTTCTTGATATGGTGGTGGCCCACATCGGGCTTGTGGAGCACCATCTCTTCAGCCTAGCATACCTCAGAGGTACTGTATGTTGCTCCTGTGTGTGACTGTGATCTGAGTTGCATGTATGCACATTTGTTAGAAAGTAATGTTTTGATTTATGACAACTGTAACTAAATATGTTCGTCAATGGCCTTTTTTCCATGACTAAGACAAGATGGCACTGACATCATTAAACACTAACAAGGACTATGTAAACATGCAATATTGTTGACGAAGTAAGACAAGGCTAAAATGTATTTTTTATAATTTTTATAAAAAGTACTAAAATCTCTCTTAAATTTTGTTAACAAAAAAAGAGGAGGAAAATGTATAAAAAAAATTAATGCAGCAGTGAGTTTCCTGTGCAGTGTGCATCTTATCAGGACTACACTTTACAGAACAAAATGAGCACAGTCAGGGGGACTTCTAGTAACTTGTCGTTAGATTACACTTACAGTGACAGTGTCAACAACAGGGCTCATGAGAGAGAAACGAGCTGATGTTTTGGCCCATTGCGTGTTCACGGTATTGAGCCATAGGCTAGTTGCTGAATCATGTTGGTTTAGAATAAATATGCAAATCAGAACATGTTCCATGTCAGAATGTATTCCTTTAATGGATACCGTCCGGCCATTATACCAGATGTTTTTTGCAAAGCTGCATTCTTAATCATTCAATCTGCGTTTTTCAGATAATAAGGATTTTGTTTGAAACAAATGTCTGAAATGTTCATATAATGTGATGAACAGAAATGAGTAAAATGTCAAAAGTTTTCATTGACTAAAATTAAACTAAAATATTCATCGTCTTCTATGACTACATGAAGACCAAAAAGTCCAGACTTTTAGTCAACTAAAACTTGACTTTAAAAAAAAACAGGATGTGGTTGACTACATAAAAACTAACAAGGACATTTGACACATGACTAAGACTAAATAAAAAAATAGTTGACAAAATAAACAGTAGACTATCAGGTATATGTGGGTGATCAGTCCTCTTTATTGTGTGTACTTACTTGTAACCATATTTCTTATTATTTAACCAGCATAAGCTTTGTCACAGATCCAGGTTTACCCTGGTTCTCCACCACTATATTGCGCCGTTGTTCCGTCACTTTCCCTCTCTCAGCCACAGTCTCCCCCCTCATTGGCTCTCCGTTTCTCTTGATTCAAACTCCTGCCATTTACACACGAGAATGCACAGTTACATGAAAAATGACAACAACAAAAAACATGCATACTGGAAAATCGGTTGGACCTTGTTGGGCTTTGGCAGAAAATTACAGCTCTACTTTGAAATGGCGCATTATTTATTCTAGAGAAAGTCTTCTCTTTTTAAAGGTCCACTGTGTGTAGGATTTAGTTGCATCTAGTGGTGAGTTTCCAGATTGCAAACAATTAAAACTTCTCCCTTGTGCCAAGCGTGTAGGACAGGGGTCACCAACTATATTTGTCAGAGGGCCAGAATTTTACCGGACAGTCACCTTGGGGGCCGGACCCTCAAATAAAAATTAAATAAAAATCACATTCTGGCATAACATTATTATTTGATGTTTATTGTTTATATTTTTTCCATTTAATTACAAAACTGAAGGCATTTTTAGCCTTTATGAGTCAGGCTCCTATCACCTATACCACAGTCAACCACCAGGAGTGATAGAGATATTTTGCCTCAATTCAATTAAGTCAACTTTATTTATATTTATTTGTTTAACAATAAATGTTAAACAGTGCAGCGAGTCTGTCCTCATTTCGGAATGTAGCCTAAATAGAGTCATAATTGGTGGGGATTACTGATAAATAAGAGTCTCAGTTGTTGCTGTTTTCAGTTGCTTTAATAGTGTGGACCACATGATATTTTCTCTTTGATCCACACAATTTTGGAATCCAGTCGCGGGCCGGATTGGACGGTTCGGCGGGCCGGATTCGGCCCGCGGGCCGCCAGTTGATGATCACTGGTGTAGGAGAATTATGATGACCAACATGAAAATGCAAACAGTCCAAAGCAGTGTCTGATTTGTCTTTTCTGGGCCACTGTCAAAACAACAGTGCGGACACCATGAGAAGGGACCCACTCAGTGAGTACACTGAACAAAAATTTAAATGCAACGCTCAACGCTTAACTCGAAATAAAACTCTACACAAGCATTGCATTTAAATTTCTGTTCTGTGTAGACATCAACAGCTCATTCTAAGGAAGTGAAAACAACAAATCTTAGTTTCAGGTATTTATACACTGGCAAAAACATAGTTATGATTATTATATTCCATTTCTTCCAATACATGCACCTAAATCTTCCACACTGGACCTTTTAAATGCCAGGTATAAAACCGTGAGATCACATCTCGAGCATATTAGATGTGTTCTGATTAGTTTTTAGTGCAGGGGTTCATGTTATTTACATATAAATTAATTTTCTACACCCGATGTCTCATTGAATATGCAAAATGTTGCCTCAAGCGGAAAGACATTACTGATTAATGTCTTCTCACTCTGACTCCTCTCACCCACCCTAACCTTCTCCTCTTGAAAATCCTACAAACAGAAAATGAGTTTTTCTTCGTTGATCCTGATGCCAAACTGTCCAAAGTGGCCCCAGAGGGATGGAAGGAAGATCCTAAGAAGAAGAAATCTGATGTGCCTTTTAATCTTTTCTTACGCATCAAATTCTTCCTTGATGACGTCAACCTCATACAGTAAGTGTATATTTCGGTGGCATAGCATGTTACATAAAAATAAATTGCAATAATCCAAAATGTCTATATTTTTCTGTGTGTATCAGGCACGCTATGACCAAACATCAGTACTACTTACAGCTGAGGAAGGATATCTTGGAGGAGAGGATGCGCTGTGACACAGAAAATGCCATCCTGTTAGCTTCACTGGCACTGCAGGCTGAATTCAGTGACTACCAGCCTGAGGTACCAAATCTCTTCACTACATACACTTGTTATCAGCCAACTAACAACACGTGGAATGTGAGATAAAGATTTCCAAAACTTTTTAGAAACAAAAATTAAAGAAGTTGAATATTGGTCTCAGCCTTCTAACACCTTAAAATACTGTAAAAATCAAAGCTGTTTGAATTGTGAATTGACGCTGGAATATGATCCAAAGAAACTTGCACGTGCTTTTATAGCAGGCTGGACCACAGCAATGGACTTTTTACAGGTCTATCAAAGACAGCAGTAACACAGCTTCAGCTGATCCAGAATGCTACCAGGGTTGTAACAAGGACCAGAAAAGCTCAACATGTAACTCCAGTTCTCAGATCACTACAATGGCTACCAGTTTCTCACAGAATTGTATTGTTTATCTATAAATCACTGAAGAGTATAGGTCAAGATACTTGTTATACCTCCTGACCCAGTATGAACCTCACAGTTCTGTCAGGTCGGCTGGTTCTGGATCATTGGTTGTTCCTAGAGTCAAAACTAAACATGGTGAAGCTGCCTTTAGTATCTGTGCTGCTCAATCACATTGCCAGAAGAGCTAGGACTTGAGACAATGCTGACTACTTTCAAATCCAAGCTGAAGACCCACCTGTTTACCATTGCTTATATTTAATTTTCTTTTAAATCAAATTTATTGGTCAGTTTTATTGATTTTATTCTGTGTGCTTATGATTGTGAGTTCTATTGTTATTATATTTTTACTCTGTGTTGTTTTGCCCATTTGCATTTAGTGTTTTTATTCCATGTGCTTTTGCTTGCTCGTTTTTATTGTTTTCATTCTTTGTTTCTTGTGCTTTTACCTGTGTAATCTGTAAAACACTTTGGGTTGCCAAAGGTGCTTTAGAAATAAATTTAACTTGCCTTAGCCTCATGAAATTAAATTTCATGAAACGAAAAAATTGTTCTTAAAAATAATGCTGTTAATCTCTGTTCCTCAGCTCCATGGAAAGACCTACTTCAGACTGGAGCACTACCTCCCCGTGACTGTACTGGATAAGGTGGACCAGACGACCATCAAGGAGGAGCTGCCAAAACTTCACAGCAACTACTACGGAGCATCTGAGTCTGAGGCAGAGTTCGAGTTTGTCAAGGTCAGCACGACCACACTATATAAGAATCACGGTTTCAGACAGATGAACCAAAAATATTTTCAGTTATTGCCACATGAGTGTTTATTTTGTGACAAACACAGTGGCCATTTTGTTTGCACAAATGGCAGGCGTTCCAGTAAAAAGTCCCAAAGACTTTACTTTGGCAGAAAGAGTAATACATCTGAGTTTGTTTCACAGCAAACCAAAGATTGCAGTGTCAACTACAAACAAAAGTGACTGTGTCTTGCCACTGCATTTTATTCTGTCCACAGTTACCAGGGCATCTCTGTTTTCCTCGTGTTACTGAGCCAGATTTAATAATATCATCATAATGCATGTAATCAGATAAAAATCAGTGTACTCAAACTGAATTACTGACCTCATGAAAGATCTCTTCTTTGCATGGCAAATACATCCTTTCCCTTTCTCTCAGAACTGTGTTTTTGAGAATTCAAGACTCTCTGACTCTGTATTGATATTCTTAAAGGTGAGCCAGAGGCTGATAGAGTACGGTGTCCATTTCCATCGGGTGCTTCCTGAGAAGCGGTCCCAGACGGGCATCATGCTGGGTGTCTACTCCAAGGGGGTGCTCATCTTTGAAGTGCTTAATGGAAATCGTACCCCGGTGCTAAGGTTCCCCTGGAGGGAGACAAAGAAGATTTCCTTTATAGTACGTACTTGTGTCTTTTATTATCAGAAATAAATATGCCACACTATATTAAATTTGATTTGATTTTACTTTAACTTTGCCCAGGTGGGCTTCCGTTTCACTTAAATGTTAAACTTGTCACCCTAAAGAAAAAGAAGATTTGCCTCCAGAATACATCAGATGGGATTAAGCACCTGTTTCAGACAGACAGCAATAAGACCTGTCAGTATCTGCTACAGCTCTGCTCTGACCAGCACAAGTTCCACCTGCAGATGAAGGCCCGCCAAAACAACCAGGAGCTGCAAGACCTAGGTAGGAAAGAAGTGAGCAGCTGTACATGTCAAAGTGGGAAGAGGTCACTTGAGATGGCCTCAGACAGTTGGGAATATTTAGCCAGCTAGGAGTGACATATATTTTCACTGAGAGGAAGGTCAACAGGCAGCAGAAATGTTTTCACACAGAAAGCTGAAAAGTGAGTTAACACAGTGTCAGTGTCCTGAAAAAGACAAAGCTCTTGATGATGTTAACACTCAGCTACACTGTATCCAGCAGCAGCTGCATGTGTCAGCCATCCCACATGTCCTCTCCAGATAATAGCTGATGCCCACTCATTTCCGTTTCTCAGAATTGCAGTTTATTTCAATGAATTCACATACAAGTAGTTATTATACTTGTAGAAACTCCACTGCTTTCAGCAGAAATACATATAATCGTTGCCATTTTATGTCAATCATGTACATTTACGTCTAACCTGTGAAACCTATTCCAGTTATGAATCAAACATGTGGGTCAATCTTTTACTGTTGATTTATTTTTGTCATGTCGCCTTGCTTGGTTTGATTTGTTTCACCTCACAGAACAACAGAACAATTTTGTCTACATTACGCCCATGCTCCCACCAGATTGTTGACATAACGTTCCAGCTAGGTTTATAAGTTGATAATGGGCTCGACCGTTAGCTAGGTGATTAAGATGGATATCTCCAGAGGAAAAAAAAAAAAGTAAAGTAAAGTAAAGATGCAGAGGACAGTACCTGCTTTATCTGTCTAGACAATAAATTCCATCAGACTGCTGAGTTAATGACACAGTTCAACACTTTAGCTCTTTGGAATTTCCCTGCTTTATTATATTTTCATTTTTTCCTCCTGCTTTTTCTATATTAATAAACAGATATGTCATTATCAGGATTCCCCTGGATCCTTAAAGAGTATTAAAAGGCATTAAATTCATTCATCTAGGAAAAGGCCTTGAGTGGTTTTAAAATGCCTCTGTATATTTTAAGCAAAACCTTTTTCCAACCTTGTCATGATTGGATCAAGGCAAGAAAATTCGCCAACAAATGCCACATATTACCCCATAAAGTCATGTTTTATGTTACAATAAACATTTGGACAAAACTGTCCCTAATCCTAAGTAATTGATGTCTTAAATTTCATTCCAAGTGGCATTAAATGTCTTCAAAAGTCTTAAATCTAACTTGCCTCAAGCTGTAGGAACCCTGATTACTCTTATTAACTAACAGTTCTTTTCTGTTTTGCATGTCCTTTCTGGTAATCAGAGAACTCCCCCTTGAGCAGTTTGCAGTATTCCCTTGACCCTCGGAGTGGAGACTCAGTGGGGAGGACGGTGAGCTCAGGCAGCCTGGCCCCCACTTTATCGACGCGCTCCAACCCAGACCACCTGAAGAGGATCTCCTACTCAGAGGTGGCCCTCCACAAGGCACCGTCTGGCCCAATATTGGTCCAAGATGAGCTTCACTTTCCAGGTTTCAATCCAGTGGCCTCCACGGTCCTTTCCAATCCGCGGATAATGAGCCGCTCCCACCACAACCTGGGACAAATGCCAGAGTCCTCTGAGCACAGGGTGGCGGAGTCATATCGTGGCCAGTCACACAGCGGACTGAGTCAGGCACAACCCGGCCAAGTGGCCTCTCACTTCCAGCAACACCAGAGAGCCAGCTCAGACACAGACTCCCTCTCGCACCAGCAGGACAAGTAAGCTGAAATGAAATGTTAAGTTGAAGCCTAAATACACTTGTATATGAGTAGGGGCAGTTCGCAATAAAATCATGACGTTATTTCTTTGGTATTTCATTCCATCAGACTGTGCAGGAACTAGAATATTTTATTTCAGTCTTTTAATTTCTCCTTTAAAAATCATATTTCATGCTCAGTTAAGGAAATGGGATCTTGTGTTTATTAGTTGGCCCTCTGCAGAGCCTGCAGTGCCAGAGTCTCCAAGCTCACTTAAGGACAGGCTGAGGTTACTAAGTGAGGACTTGTTACTGGGACTATAGCTCCGCCTAACACCACAGAGACACAGACATCTCTACCTCAAGACTCTAATTAAACCTCTGGGGGTCTGTGTGTGTGTGTGTGTGTGTATGTGTGTGTGGGTGGGTGCACACACGCCCTTATGTCTGTGTTGTTGTGTGATTATGCTCACCAGTGTGTGTTCCTGTTTCAAATGAGTAACAAACTGTTTTTATGCCACCTGCTCCCTCTCGTGTCAGCATTACAGATGACATGTGTGATTATAAGTCCAGTAGGATTCTGTATGCACAAAGAATGGAAAGTGTTCAGTTAAACCCAGCTCTCCTTTTTTTACATTCAGTCTCCTGTTTTGTTCCTCTGCCCCTGTTCAATGAGGCAAGTTGCATCCTCAGGCTAAATCTTCTATTCTTTCTCTTCCTGCTTCTCAGATCTTTTGGCACAGTGTCCCACAGCAGCCCGGTGTGGAGTCTCAGCAGGTCCAAAAAAGAATCTGACTCTTCCTCCATAGAGGACACTGGCCAAGCATATGTAGTAGGTGAGGATGCTGACCTATAAAGCATCTCTCTGGTGAAGGAGAGTGCAGTTGTTGTAGAGTTCCCATCTGAAGTGGACACCTATTCTTATATAAATCAATGTAATCGTATAATCTATAATATTAATCAGAATAGTTAATATATATTTTACCAGAAGTTAAGATGGTAGTTCTATGCAGCTCCAGCTCTCTACCATTAGATAAGTCAGATGCTTCTCACCTGTCTGGCTCCACTGTGACATGTCAGCAGTAAGTAGGAAAAACAGGTGGCATATTTTACATTCAATACTTTGCATCCGTGGTATATTATTAGCTGGTGTACAGAAACCTGTTTCCATTATCGGGAACATTACATTGTGTTTCTTAAAATGACTTTTATGGAAATGCAAGAAGTAACATCCCTTTAGATTATTTAGAGAATATAACTAATACTCATAAGGGCAGTTTTTTTTTTTAAAAAAAGAGAGAGATTTATACAGACACCAGAAAGATATTTATATCTTCCCTACTGTGTCCAAGATTAGATTTTGTTTATTTTGTTCACTTCATATAATATGCTCTCCTGATTGTATCAGTGGTTCTCAACTTTTTTTGTATCAAGGCCCTTTGAATTTTTATACATTAGGTCATGGGCCCAATTTGATGAGATGTGGCTTCAGGGACCTCCATCTCAAAAGATATTGGTTGTCAGATATGATTAAGACCAGAATTCTATAGTTGTCAGTGTCAACTACAGTAACTGCGGAGGAAGTTAAACTTATGATCAGAGTAGTCTCTCTTATGAATCTTTCTCACATTGGGCTCACATCAACAGTGAAATAAATAGTGAAAATGAACTATTCCCCCTTTTCTGGGGACTCCCTGGAATTCCCTCAAGGATATACAGGGGTCCCCCGAACCACTACTTAAGAACCAATGCTCTATACTGTAATTTTATTGTAATGATTATTCTGTACACATGTTATCTATTGCACATCTGACTGTCCTGGGAGCGGGATCCCTCCCAGTACCCCTGGGACGCTGCTCAGCCTTGCTTCCAAATTTTTGCAATGGACGCTCACGGTATTGCAGTGAAAACAACACCTGCTTTCCCCGTACGCCACTATTGTAAAAGAAACATCTGTAAAACTGCTGACGGGATGCCTTGAACTAGTTACAAAGTCAATTATGACTCTCTCTACTACGAATTTTTGATCAGTAGAGGTTTTATATTTGTATAACTTTTCTCAAGAAAAGCGATTTAAAAATCTGTGATGTCATCACATTGTAAAGTCTATGAGCCAAGAGGGAACTCCAGCAGGAGAAAACTACTTGGCTACTTATTCACTGGGTTTCTTCCATTTTTTTCCCCAGTTAAAGTTTTTTTTTTTGTGGGAGTTTTTCCTCATCTGAACAGGTCAGAGGAGGATGGTGTATTGTGCTGTACAGATTGTAAAGCCCCCTGAGGCAAATTTGCGATATTGGTCTATATAATGGTCTGATCATGCTGGGGCTTCTTTATGTGTTGATTATTTATTCCACAAACACGTTCCTATATTATTGTCTGTAAATTGGCAGAGAGGCAGACAATAAGTTTTAATTGCTCTCTAAAGCTTGGCCTTGCTGATCTCCTGTGTCTCTGTACCCAGGTGTCAGTATGCACAGTTCCTCTGGACCACCTTCAACCCCAGCCTCTGTTAATGGTACGTATCAGAATTCTATCTTTTATTTCCCTATACACATAGACTCTGGATTTCCATGCTTTGTATACGCTATAATGTCAAAACACAGGAAATATCTAACTGCTCTCCACGTCATTCATTTTGTAACATTTTTAATCCCCCCCTCTTCAATCTGTTGAACCATATGCTGATCGTGGCACGGCCAAGTACGGATATACAGCTAAAAAAAAGTCTGTTCTAAATCACAATTATATAATACAGAATTGAGTCTCTGTCCTCTCAGCGCTGCCTGCCTGTGGAACTGGCACTGCTCCCACCATTTAATAGCTTCATGCTTGGCACTGAACTCATGACCTTCCCTTTCATCCTAGCTTAACCCTTCTTTTCAGGCCCATTAGTCAACAGTGCTAGAGTAGGAGCCCTTCGGCAACACTGTATGCCTGCCTGAGCTGATTAATACTTACAGTGTAGATATACTAATCCTCTCAGAGTGGCCTACTGTATATCCTCGGAAATTAATTTACCCAAATTAGAATGATATGTATCAATCAGAAATGACAGAGTCCATGTGTTTTCCAGTAAATGCCATGTGTCTTTGTGCTGCACAGAGTCCCTCAAGAAAAAGCTCATTGCCTTGCCATCTCCAGAGAGAGAAATCACAACTGTAAACCTGAAGAAAGATGTGAAATATGGCCTGGGTAAGGGTGTATATGCTCTTTCCTAAAATAACAACTTAATTTCACACTGCCTCTGCTGCCATTTCTCAGCTGTCAGAGTTGACAGATATTCCCAAGATGTTTTTGTTTGAATAAGTGAATATATTTACAGGTTTACATCTGTTTGTGCTTGTGTGCTCTCTAGGGTTTCAGGTTGTTGGAGGGGAGAACTCTGGTCGTATGGATCTCGGCACCATCATTAGCTCCATCACTCCTGGGGGTCCTGCTGATCTCAACGGCTGCCTCAAACCTGGTAGGACAGTGTTTTTCTGCACTCTTCCTTCAATAAGGGTAGTTTTTTAAAATTTGTTATCTGCTGTGAGAATTGTCAGCAGTGCTAGTGTGAGTGTGACAGCTGTAATGTTGCTGCAGGTGATCGGCTGATCTCAGTGAATGATATGAAGCTAGAAGGGCTCTCTCATGCCACCACGGTTGACATTCTCCAAAATGCTCCCGATGATGTTTCTCTGGTGGTGTTACAGCCCAAAGAGAGGCTCTACAAAGGTAAAAGCTGGGATATGAGTGTAATGTTTTGTTAGTATTTGTACAAATTATTATGCTTTGGTCTTATTTATTTCTTGTCGTAATATAAAGATTTTATCACCAGTGTTTTCTCCGACTTCTAGACTTCTCAACTAATCTCATTAGGTGCCTTTACATGGACCCTAATATTGCACTAATAATCTGGATAATAGCCCAATCAGAATAAAAATGCCCCATGTAACCACCTTAATCGAAAGAGACTGACCCCGATCTGCTTGATTAGAAGGAATTTTTTAATGGGGTTAAATGGGAATTTTCTCTATTTGGTTGAGAATAAACTTATACCCTCTGTTATGTTTCTGTCAGGGTAGACATTTCACAGGGGGTGGAACCACTTTGCACAAGTCGAAGAAGTTATATTATGATTAAATGCTTTGGGGCTTTTGGTGCTTTATTGCATAACTTTATCTTGTCCATGTAAACAATTCACTTGGAATGTGATTAGTGTCCATGTAACTGCAGCTATTTTTGTTCCTCCTTGTTTTGACAGACTCTTCTTCAGGCTACACTCCCTACCAAGCCAAGTCTGCGTTGAAGGTACTTAACTCTGGCCAGAAAAGAGAACAGGATGTTGATACCTCATCAGAGGAGCAGGTGGGAACAGGAAGCCCCAGCCCCACTCTCCACAGTGCTGGCACACCTTCATCCACCTCCTCCCCAGTCCACCAGCACACCAGCCCCAGTTCTCAGGACTCCAGGAAAAGCAGTCTTGCTAAAATCAGCCCATCCCCTGCTAATGGAGTTCAGCAGTGTCTGGAAAGAGCTACAGCTAGTGCCAAACCTGCATCTGCTGTCCAACATCATAGACCAGAGCCTAATGTGGGTTCGGATCCTATGCCACCGGCTCTGCCACCCAAAACTAGAAAAGCTAAAGTGTCAGAAGCTCCCAAAGTTTCTGAGCATTCTGATTTTGGGGATTCAGACATGGATGAGGAGACGTATTCCAGTAGTCAAGAGAAACTCAAGGTCAAAAAGGTGCGGCCTTTGTGTTTATGAATTCATTGGTGTTAAAGGGTTCTTTGCTTTTATATAACATCCTACAGAGTAGTCAGTCTATTCAGGAGATCTCAGAATCAAAGGTTGTTGTTTTTTTTGTTTTGTTTTTTTTAATCCTGCTGGAGCAAAAAAGAAAGTCATGATAAGAGTGGTTCTTCTTCCACAAACAAGCATGACACATTACCTGTCAGATGCTTGGCACAACTAACTGCCTGTTGTGTTTAACCTTTGCCTGTCATTGCACGTACAATGTCAATGCAAGGCACTTTGTTAACCTTTACACTGCATGTCATTCCTTGAATGTGATATCTGCTCATTTTCCTCTCAGCGTTACCTAGTTCAGCTTACTCACTCTCCCATGAGCCTTTCTTCTTTCTGCATGTTCCAGCTTGTGATAATTCAACTTAATACCCTGTTCTCTGTTTGCAGGAATACATCATGGAAAATTTAAATGGTAATGCCCCAGGGGTCAATAGTCTCCGTCCAGGAGAACTATTTGACGTTGAGCTGTCTAAAAAAGACAGCAGCCTGGGCATAAGTGTCACGGTACTGTTCGGCAAGGTTTTCACCCTCTCTTTGTTTGACCCCTTTCCCCTTCATCTTGTTTATATGTTGCTTGGTTTTGGTTTGCTTGTATAACGCGGTTAGTTGTCAGTTCTGGAAGCTTTTGTGGGATTATTGTCCACCTGATTCTTTCTGCATGCTACCTTTTTTTTAATCAATAAGGATTTTTTTTTTTTTTTTTAGATAAAATCATACAGTGTGTTTAGTACATTTACAGTAAGAACCATAAACAGTTTAAACAGGACTTGTTAAAGGAATACTTCACCCACAAAACGATCATTTGTATATCATTTACTCACCCCATATTACGTTGAATTTTTGAAGAAAAATGTTTTTCTCACATGTTTCTACCATGAACAAAGAATCAAAAAAAATCTTGATGAATTGGAGCAAAAAAGGGCTGCATTGAGCAACAGCTAAACTATATCAAAACATTTGTTTACAAACTCTCACATAACTTGTACAGTATAGTCCAGGTGTCATTAGACCAGTCACATATTCAGTTTTTCCCAAACAAATGTATTTTTGCTAAAAACCTTACCATATAAAATACATCTGCATTTGAGTAGTGCATCAGGGCAAGCACCTGCATTAAACTCCGCTTCTGTATTCCAATGAGCAGAGTACAAATGCATGTGCTTGCCCTGGTGTTGTGTTGTGGTCCCATGTGTTTGGGAAGTACTGAGCATACGACTGGATAAATGAGACTTAGATTATACTGCATGAGTTGTAGTGTTTGGAAACAGCTGTTTTGCTGTTGTTAAACACAGACCTCTTTCACTCCAATTCATCAAGAATTTTCTGTATTTTTGGATTCTTTGCTCACTGTGGACGCATGCAAGAAAACGGCTTTTCTTCACTAATTCAACATATTCCTTTAATGAGCTTTCTAATGGCTTTGGCTTTGCTGCTGACTCCAGAGTGACTTACTGGAGTGCCACCAATATAATTAAAACTATTATAATATAAAATTTGAACACCTTATTGATTGACAATAATACTCAATAACAAATCTCTTGACTGTGTCATCAGACCAGAGGTCTGTCAAATATTAATGTTTGAGAATAATAACAGACTGAGTGTGTATTGAAATCACCATGAAATTCATCTTAACCATAAACCCATTGTCATTACTGCCATAACCAAATGGACATTGAATGGATATTCTCATTGTCTCTGATTATTAGTATTTAACCTTGCGGTAACTTTGTCAATAACATCACAGTGGGGGATTTTTTTCATTTGTGAATAATTCATAATTGTGATATGATAAAAGCTTTGTCTAGCTTGCATGGAAACTTAAAAAACCAAAGCAAAATTGAAATATTGAGGACATTATTAGGACACAACAGTCATAAAAGGAGCATGAAAAAATGAATTCCTTCTTTGTAATGTGAGCTTTTCCACTGACACAGACGAGATAAGCGCCTGTGAAAGACAACGAAAGAAAAGTAACTGCTGAAAACAAATACGCTTGATTTCTTTTTGCTGAATTGTGTTTCATCAGGCATGAAGCAGCTAATGGCATTTTTAAATAACTGGCAACACCTACTAAACCTAAATCTGAGCCAGTTATTTGTGCTGTTCACACGGGCATCAACAAAACCCTGATCTGTGGTCAGGTCTACAAAACATGCATGCTAACAAACCACAGTACGAACTTCAGGGGAACTTTGGTCCTGAATGATTTTGCCAAGTGGTTTTCAAATACTTCTTTGTGAACTTTGGTTGGTATATGTTTTTATAATATATAATAATATTTGTAATGAATCGAAATTGTATGTCTGAACCCACAGTAAAGACAAAGCATTTATCATTTAGCAGTTATACTCAATGAAAACAAAACCTCCACACCTGCCATCAGACCCCATAGGAAATACATAAGGAGCTATTTTAACTTTAGCTGATTGGACTTAAAGGTGTGTTTATTTCTTAGGGAGGAGTCAACACGACTGTTCGACATGGAGGCATCTACGTTAAAGCCATTATACCAAAAGGAGCTGCTGAGCTCGATGGAAGGATACAGAAAGGTGACGGCCTAAACACACATAATACAGAAAGACTTAGATATAAACTAATTCAGAATTATTGGAACAAAAGAAGAGTGTCTGTCTTTATCTGTTTTGACTCCTCTTGTGTCTGCCCTATGCTCAGGTGACCGTGTGGTGGCCGTCAATGGAAAAAGTCTGGAGGGAGCCACTCATCAACAAGCAGTAGAGGCTCTCAGAGACACTGGGCAGGTGAGGGATGACATTCAACATGAGCGCCCTGCTGACAAGCTGATTAGTCGCGACCCCAGCTGGTCACTCACACTAAGCAAATCATTTTCCACTTCAGACAGTGCACTTGTTGCTGGAGAAGGGTCATCTGCCCGCAGACAGTGTCCATGCTCCTCTCACGCCTCAGTGCACGCCACGAACTTCTGGCAACGACCAAGACCAGGCCAAGAGTAAAGAGCAGCCACTTGAGGTCAAAGAAAAACCAGAGTACAGCTTTGTTACAAAAGGTGAGGCGACAACACGGCACACAATGATTTTCAAGCAGCAAGATTATAAACTTGATTTCTTAAGTAACAAATATTTAAAGCTAATCCATTTTAGTATACCCTAATGTGTCCCTAACCCCATCCTGCCCAGTATAAATATTAAGAGTCCACAAAGGAATAATAAAAGTAAACAGGAAAACACTTATTTAGCTCATATATTCTTTAACAGTGTTACACAAAACACTTTGGTCACTCTAAACAAAGTAACCTGCTGTAATCTCATTTAAAAGAAAATGTGTGTGTGTGTGTGTGTGTGTGTACAACCCATTAACTGCATGCTGCTGCCTATTTAGTGCTCAGTAGCTCGTTTGGATCCAGGAGACCATTATATTGCTTTACTAAGATTAGCTGTTTTTATTTTGTTCCTGCTGTAGATGTGGCACGTTATATCGATCTATTTCTGACTTTGTATTTTAGTTTTCTTGCTGATTAGTAACATAAAGCTGGAATTAGCTAATAATAAGACAGTAATTTTGGAAGACACCTGCTTGATTTGTGTAATTCAGACTACTGAAACCTCATATTAGCTTTAGCTGAACTTCAGACGGCATTTTAGCACAGAATGAAGACTTTGGATTTTGTCTCCATCAATGACATTGGAAGTGTTTAAAGGAGGGATCATTTACAGGGGGAATATTTAAGGCCACCAGTAGCACTTTCAATGTCTATATTGGCATGTGAGTATTGTGTGAAAGTAATAATCTCAATTTTTTTCATTTGAATAAAAGCCTGTTAACTCACTATCTATCGCCTATAACTGAACTGGTGAAATTTCAAGGAACAATCATAAGCGGTGCACAGTTAGCTTCAAGCTTACCCAGGAATGGTTGGTCTTCTAGAGAGGGCAGGCGGGGCTAACGCAGTAGTCCTGTCTCTGCTAGCATTATGAATGAACGTGAACTATGTTTAAACACACAAAGCAAAGACCGACAGACATCACACGGGTGACACTGATCAGATCTACTGAGAACAGAGATCCAAAAACATACATGTAATTACCGTATATTGCCATAGGTGCCACCAAAAATGATTAAAAAAAAAAGATCTTTGAGATTGTAATTTTGAGGTAGGAAAATGTGAACCTAGCGTTTAATATGGTGGGAAATAGTGGGGCTTTGTCAATATGTTTGAGAGGTGTTTTACATTTCAGTCATGTCTTTTCAATAGAGGATCTAGCTTGAGCTCAAACTGGTGCTATCAAGCAGCCTTTTTAAAAACTTAAATATGATTGTACCATTTGTAAAAGTAAAGATAGATTGACAGGGTACACACACTGGACTCGTTTCCAGTTTATCACAGTGTTAACACATCTGGACAGGAAAGAATATCCAGTTCACCGGCGTGTCTTCGTCCCCACAGATAATGTGTTTGAGGTGTGTCTGCTGAAGAACACGTCAGGGCTGGGCTTCAGTTTCAGTCGAGAGGAGAACATCCCTGACGAACCTCCCGGCTCCAGCATGGTGCGAGTTAAAAAGCTGTTTCCTGGCCAACCAGCTGCAGAGAGCGGTCGCATTAACGTGGGCGACGTCATCATGCGGGTCAATCAGACGCCCCTCAAAGGACTCTCACAACATGTAAGCAAGATTACTCTCCTGCTGCCGTCATGCACTCACATAAATGGTAATGAAGTTGAATAAGAATGTTCTGGAATGTAATGTCTGTGTCCTTTAAATCCTTCATATAGGAGGTGATATCAGCCTTGCGAGGAACAGGACAGGAAGTAACTTTGCTCCTCTGTCGACCTGAATATGGAGTTCTTCCCGAAATGGACACGTCAGCTTTGGTGAATTAGTGAACAGTGCTCTTTTTTGTCCCTACTACCATGTGGGCATTTCAAGTACTGTTGATTGCTGGAAACTTACTTTAACCTGATTTCCTCCCAGACACCCATGCCATCACCCCGAAAGGAGCCAGTGGCCCAGGCAGAGTCCAGCCTGAGCTTTGGCAGGACAGCCTCTCCTCCAGTTACACAAGGCAAGAGGAGTCAAGGCCCCGTGGAGGATGCCCTGGAGAGGCTGCTGCACAAAACCCCTGGCAGACACAACAGCTACAGCGACAGCACCGACGGGGATGAGGAGGTGGAGGAAGCCTTCAGCCCGAGCCCTGTGGAGCATAGCAGGCAAACTTGGGATCGGAGTGTCTACCACACCCCCAGCAGCAACCTGGGACTGGGACGCTACGACAGCACTGGTCAGCTGGACGACACCGTCACCTCAGCCTTCTATTCCCCAAACCTGTCGATGACGAGATCAGACCTCAGCAAGAGGTACATGACAATGTTAAAATAACGTTCTTATCATCTGCATTAATTATCTCTGATATGTAATATAATTGTATCTGTGTGGCTGTTCGGGCAGGGGTCCTTCATCTCCTGTGACATCTGATCTGGAGTCATCCCACTTGCACATGGTGTCGTCCCCCAATGCCCCAAGCCCTGATCCTCTGCCCCCTCCACTGCCTCTGCCCTTAAACCTCACTGTGTCCGGCAATGGACAGGACATGGAGGACTTTGTCCCGGTAAGGACTGAGAAAGAGAAAATGTAGATCTAAATTTTAAACATGTATTTAGAGTGAGGATAATTCTTTAAACTGAGATTAATTCCGGTTGTTAGGAAGTCGAGCTAAAGGTCTCCTTGGTGAAGTCAGAAAAAGGCAGTCTGGGCTTCACCCTCACCAAAGGTAATGATCATGGGTGCTACATCCATGACATCGTCCAAGATCCAGCCAGAGGAGATGGAAGACTCAGACCTGGAGACCGAATGATTACGGTAAATTCCTAATCCTCTACTGTTCCAACCTGCCACCAGTCTTTAGAGATATTCTCACCTAACTCTCTCTGTAAGAAAGTAAATAAGCATATTTCCCAAATTGTCGAGCTGTTCCTTTAAATCCATAATGGTTGAATCTTGTATTTTCTATCTCCAGGTGAACAACACAGATGTAAGCAATATGGGCCACACCGAGGTGGTCAATCTCGTGCGTGCGGCCCCCCGTGTTGTAGACTTGGTGGTGGGGAGGGTCCTGGAGCCTCCTAAGCCCCCCATAGAGGCCCACCTGCTGCCTGACATTTGCTTTAAGGACAGCCAAGATCCACTAGGTAAGAATCAGCCTTCATTACAAAGGTTAAACATGCCTGGCACATCTGAAATTCAGGCACTATTTGTAGGTCTCGCAGAAATTCCACAGATTTTGTACTCTGATGTAAAGTCTTCAGTGATTTGCTCCCTGTTCTGTCACCAGGTTTGGAACTGGATGGTGGCAGTGACAGCGTATTCGATGTCTTGTTTGTGAAAAACATCCAGCCCGGTTCAGTGGCCTTCAAGGAGGGCAGCCTGAGACCACTTGATCTAATCCACTACATCAGCGGTGCTCCTACGCAGGACCTGACTCTCAGTGAGAGCACCAGACTGTTGGAGCTGTCCCTCGACAACCTCACTCTCAAAGCCACAAGGTAGTCTAACAGAACATGTGCAGTCTGTGTTGCTAAGTCAGTGACTACGTTTACCTGCACGCAATATTCCACTTTCTGGCCTTGTTCCAAAACAGACATGTTCTTACTAAGGTGTTTACACGGTTAACGAACATGAACATTTCAGTAACATTCCTGTTTACCTGCAGCTGTGCATACTCCAGTTAATGTGCCCTAGCATTTTGTTTATCACATCACAATTAGGAAAATAGAACTCTTTCAGCCACCTGTGCCATTTCACTTCTTTGCATCAAAATAGGATTTTTTTCAGGGCTTTCCACTAGTGATGGACTTGTTCGACTGTGCAAACGCAGCCCCCCTCTTTATCCCTTCAACCACCTTCTTGAAAAAGTCACCGTTGCGATTTTTGTGTAGGCTGTATCCAAAAATCTTTCATAATGTTTAAAAGTAGGTGTGTTTCTTCCTCCAACCAGAAATGTGAACTTTTCTTTTGGGCAGTCATTTCTACCCCACAACCTCAAAAACTGTTGGCTAGTTTGATTGTGTACAACACATCCATGACAATGCACAGAAGTGACCATATACAGGCAAGAAGCTGTGTGTCACAAACTGTGGTAAAAACCCCAGTGATGACGCATATTCCGACTGCGTTAAGTACATGTCCAAAGAATGCTCCTAAAACCAGAATACCAGCATATCCCACATGTCTTTATTGGAAAATGCTACACTTGGAAAAAGGCATAATTCAGAACATCCAAAGTAAATATGTTGTTTACATGACCTGTATCAAAATCAGAATATTGTCATGTGGTAAAATAGTGGAATATTAGTGTGCATGTAAATATCATCAGTGTTTTTGTTCTGACTGCTCTTACAAAGGTATATTTTAAGCTCAAGATACCGTTAAGTGTGTGATTGTAATGTGTTTCTCCTTCTCAAAGGGATGGAAAGCCAGTTTATCCCGGACAGAAAAGTGTCACTTTTCTTAACAACAACATCAGCCCCAAGGTTTCATCCAGCATAAATGGTATGTTTCAGATCTTAGAGGTGACACCTGTGAAATGTTGGTTGTGTCTTTTATTTAATATATAATTGCAATATTGTTTTCTGTTTAAGGGTTTCTCAAAGGAGAAGATCCGAGAGATACAGAGGGTGTTGCAGCACTTTGTCCTTTAGAGGTGAGTAAAAAAAATACAGTTTTATTTTCTGCTCTATTGATGTGCATGAATTAAAACTTGTTCTACTGTTGCATTTATTGTCATTTTTTGTTAGAAATTTCAAGTAAACAGCTATAAAATGTTGTATGTGTGTTAATGGCAAATGGGTACATGTACAAATATTCTCATCACAGTAATATTGTAATTGCTGAAAGTTTGACTGTTGCTTTCAAGCTTATATCTAAAAGCATTCATTACCTCATTGGCTCTGCCTTCTTCTCTATCAAAGCTATTAGAGTTCTAAATTCACATATTAAAGGTGCTTACATATTTATTGTTAAATATACAGGAGGAGATAATAAGGCTGGATCTGGAGAAGCTGCAGTCAGGAGGTCTGGGTTTCTCTGTCATCGGAGGGGAGAGGGGGATCTTTGTCAAGTCCATCACACCAGGAGGGATAGCAGAGGCCTCGGGCAAATTGCAAGTGGGAGACAGGCTGCTGAAAGTGAGTGATGTTTAACATTTGCTTTTCAGACTTTAAGGTCATAGTTATATGTGTACTTCTGTTTAATAAGATTTAATGGATATCATTTACTGTTCAGATTTCTGCCAAAGGCATTTAACTGCTGATCCCTGCCCACACTAAATTTAATGTAAATAAAATGATAAATGTTACAAAACTGAACAATGTTGTTAACAGTGTTATGCCCTCACACAGGCGACATTATGTTTTCATGTTGTCTGTACATTCGTCTGTCTGTCTGTCTGTTTTTCGTGAATGTGATATCTCAAGAACACCATGAGGGAATTTCTTCAAATTTGGCACAAATGTCCACTTGGGCTCAGCGGTAAACTGTTTAGATTTTGGCGGTCAAAGGTCACTATGACCTCACAAAACATATTTTTTGCCATACCTCAAGAATTCATATGCTAATTATCACAACATTTCACACAAATGTCCAATATGATATAACAGTGACAAGTAGTGACATTTTATAATCACAAGGTCCAAGGTCAACTTCACTGTGACATCATAATGTTCTGCAAAAACACTTGTCTGGCCATTATTCAGCATCATAACAGAACAGAAGGGGAGACATTTGGTCAGATACTTGGTGACACTAATCTTGGGTGCCCACAGATTGTGCCAATTGTATAGATCTTCTGTGCTGCCGCAGGGAACATGTGTGAAGCATTAATGTTTTTATAGACATGGATGTAAACTTTAAGTGCAATTTGACGGGTTTGTGGAGGCATACAACTGTCTGGTGGTATTTTTAGTTTCTGTAATGCTTCATGCTTTGTTTTTGTGCCCAACATGTATTAAATACTGTGAATTTTCTGTCTGTCTTTTCCCTGCAGGTGAATGATGAACTGATGACAGGCGTGTCCCACGCCAAAGCTGTCACCACCATCCGTAAAGCTAAAGGCCTGGTGCATCTCATAGTGTCCAGACCACCAGACCAGAACCCAAACACATATCTGGCCTATCTGCCCATCAACTCTGACAAGTGCAATGGAAACACAGGTACAAGCAGACACACAGAATATGGGATTTCTCTGCCTTTGACAAAAGTTTTGTCCGATAATTACCTTTTCCCATTTCAATGTTTTTTTTTGATTGTCTATTTAAAAAATAATTGTGACTAGTGTTAATATTTGTAATACTCTGACCTTTTGTTTTTGAACTCAACCGACTCTCCTTTGTGTTGCTTTCAGATCTGAGTGAGGACAGTGGAGCAAAGACGAAGCTGTTTTCTCTCCATGATAAGCTGAAATCTGGCAGCTTCCCTCCCATACCACCAATAGGTAATTACACACAGGCTGGAAAATGTACTGAAAATCTCAGCTGGACAATGTTGAATGTTCTGTAATTTTCCAAACAAAATGAATGAATTGATAAGTCAAATTTAAAATTGTAAACATCACAAACTGGACTACCATGTTTCACAGACTATGAAGATGATCCACGAGAACGGAGAAGAGAGACGGAGCACAGTGCTGAGCTCTCAGAGGACACAGACTGTGATGGTTCCTCTTTACCCGAAGACTCCCCTGAGGTACAAATCAAAAACATCAGACTCAATGAAAGATTGAAACTATATATACACTCTCAGTCTGATTATTTTTTTTTTTTGTCTATTTAATTCTTTCACAATAGAGTTCCCGTAAAGTGGAATGGCAAGAGGAAAATGTTGATGATCCGAGGAATGAAAAGTAAGATTTAGCATTTTGGAAATACACCTGTCACAATTAAGACTAAGAATATATTCACATCTCTCTTCTTATCATCTCACTGTTTGTGTCTTTGAATCAACAGCTATCTGCAGATGAGTGCTGGACAGCCAGAGGAAGATGAAATCACATGGGGAAGTGATGAACTGCCTATTGAGAACATGAACTCCAGATCAAGAGATGGTAAGAGCAACTTTTCCTTTCTTTCTTTTCTTTGAAATTTGACTCTAAAAATTGAGGCAGGCAAATGAGACCTAGATTCAATCATTTAATTAATTAATGTTAAAATTCTAGATTTCACATAACTGAAGAAAGTTTTCGGGCAACTACTTTTGCAGCACTGAAGTTTGTGATTCGGCTTTAACTGTTGTGTTCATTGATTCAGACGGACCAATCATCACAGAGGATGAGCTGACCTCACTGCCGCTCGTCAAAGTGGTCCCTGATGGCCAGTACACGGGACCAAAGCTCAACACTGTGGTCCGCATGATGAGGGGGCTCCTGGAGCAGAAAGTCCCGCTGCAGGAGTTTGAAGTAAGAATAAAGAATCTATTTCACTACGAACTGGTTGCAGCCGCTGATAGCATCATGAATTGTGCATCACTTTGAACTGGTATTTGCCCTGTTTTAAGGTCCGAATCACAATGATGATGATATTACAATGCAAACACAGCCATAAGGTTTTGCAGCTGAGTGCAAGTTGACCTGTTTTTGTTTTTTCTTTTGATTGCAGTTAACCATGTTACAAGTAGAAATGTTGCCTTTGCGCCAAGAACAACAGCAGAGAGAAAAAGAAAACTTAACTTTTCAGAGTGTAAGCTACAGGTCCTCAACCACAAGATGCGGAGGCATTCCTCAAAACTTCAGGCACTGTATTTGATCACTGGAAAATCTGGCAATTGACACCTACTAACTCTCTGAGGACACTAATAATTTCACTCTAACTCTGTTTAACTATTAATACCGATCTTTTGTGAATTAGCCTGTTTTTGCAATGAGGCTCATTTGCATAGAAAGGGTCCAATTTGTGCCAAGTGTAAGCATATTGCCTTATTTCAATATTGGGACAGGAGCACCAAAATGCTTTTTGCTTGGCAGTGCAGTTAGTTGTGCATTCCACCCTTTGCAGGTGCTGTGAGAATTACACATTTCTCTCATGTTAATTTCATGTTAATTGTCTGATTTTTCCGAACATCTGTTTTCCTTCCTGGCAGAATCTTCAGAATCTGCAGCCACTGGACGACTGTTTGATAGGTCAGACAAAGGAGAACAAGAAGAAGAACCGTTACAAGAACATTGTTCCCTGTAAGAGAAGTCATAAATGTGTTATTTGTACAGCGTATCATAGCCAACCTGAGGGCTTTTCAATAAGTTTGGATACCTAAAATGTTGGACCTGATGTGAAATAATAGATTTTTATGAACATTTCTCTTCCAGTTGACACAACTCGCGTTATGCTGGGCAAAGACGGCGGCTACATCAACGCCAACTTCATCAAGATGCCGGTGAAGGACGAGAACTACATGTACATCGCATGTCAGGGTCCCTTACCCACCACTCTGGGTGACTTTTGGCAGATGGTCTGGGAGCAAAAGTCTAATGTAATCGCCATGATGACCCAGGAAGTGGAGGCAGGGAAAGTGAAATGTCAGCGGTACTGGCCTGACACGCCGAGGACAGCAGAGATGGTGGACGACAGGTTGCAGATCATGCTGATCAAAGACCAATACCTCGACAACTTTGTCATCCGGCTCATTGAGGTCAAAGATATCCAGGTCAGTTTATACACAGATTTAAACGTTTATACACTGTTAATGGACACGTTAACTTAAGAGTTTCTTCATCCTCAGACCAATGAAACACAGCTCGTAACTCATCTGAACTACACGGGATGGCCGGACCACGGGACGCCCTCACAACCCGAGCAGTTGCTCACGTTTATTTCCTACATGAGGCACGTTCATCGGTCAGGGCCCATAATCACACACTGCAGTGCAGGCATCGGTCGATCAGGAACCCTCATCTGTATCGACGTGGTTCTGGGGCTCATCAGTAAAGATGCTGATGTAAGTAAACGTGTTGTTTACATTAGTTTATAAGGAAGCCTCTGGGTTTTTTTTTGTTAGTTTGTTTTTGGTTTTTTTGTTGAGTAGGACAAAACTAATTAACTTTTTTTTGTAGTTTGATATTTCAGATGTGGTAAGGAACATGAGACTTCAGAGACAGGGAATGATCCAGACAGAGGTGAGTCTTAATGTTTGATTTTAAGTAGCTTAACTTTTAACGGAGTTTATTTTAGTTAACTTAAAGGGATAGTTCAGATTTTTTTTAAGTGGAGTTGTATGGGGTGCTTATCCATTGTCAATGTTTTATCTACAATAGATGACAGTTGACATGCCCCAGTTTGGAGACGCAGGCTGGAATCCAACATGGAAGCCAAGCAATGTACTGCTGTGGAGGGGTCAACAGCAAAACATATTTTAGCCGCCTAAAAAAGTCCCACCTAAAAAAAAAAAATCAATAACAAGTTAAGTGTACACTATTGAGAGTATTTTTTACAACTTAACTTTACAATCTGACAGCCCGTTCAAACACATCTATACTGTCTTTAAAGCCATTTACAAAAAGAGTAGTTTGGGCTGTCTGAACACAGGAACTGCTGGTCTACTGCTGCCTGGATCGGTTAGTTAGTTTGTGTTATTGTTTGACTTGAGTGAATCCAAACTAACCAAACACTAATGTCACACAGTAAGACAAAAAAAAACTATTTTGAGGCAGCAGTAGACCAGCAGTTCCTGTGTTAAGCAAGGTAAAAATCACTGTTCTCAATGGAGTCTGGCTTTGGAGAAAGCAATATAACAGGTTCAGTTCCCTGTCTGAAGTCGCTGTCTAACAGTGAAAATGTTCTTGGTATAGCACACACTTAACCTGATATTGATTGGTTTTTTTAGATGGGACTTTTTGTAGGTGGTTAAAATATGTTTTGTTGCCGCCTCATCCACAGCAGTGCATTGCTTAGCTTTCATGTCTGACTCCAGCCTGCATCCTCAAACTGGGGGTGTGCAGACTGTTATCTACTATAGTCAATACATTGACTCTGCATAAGTACCTCATACAACATCATTTCTAAACTATCCCTTTAAATTAAAATGGACAAACACAAAAACTAACTGAGACAATACTGTGTACTTACAAAACAAACTAATATTAAAAAAATATATCAGAAATGTCTATAATTTTAGTCTTTGTCACTTTGGTCAAATTTGTCACCACAACAAACATGAGGAGGGACTGGTTCATATCTATGACTGTGAGTCAATTGCCTTCACAGTGTTTTGTTTTTGTTGTAATACCTGTTCTGGATTCCTTAAAATCTTGTCCCTGACAAATAAACCCTGATATTATAATTTTTTATAAAGCTAATACTTAAACTAATAAATCTAAACTGAAACAAGCAACCCCACTCAGGAAACTAACTGAATCTAAACTGAATTTAAACATTAAAAGCAAATTAAAACAAGTGAAGAGTACAAATCTTTGCTCTCTGCTCTAAACTGTTTTGATGTGACACCTTTTGGTTTACGTTTTCTCACACGTTTCCCTTTCTTTTTTACAGGACCAGTATATATTCTGCTATCAAGTGATCCTCTACGTCCTCAGATGCCTTCAAGCAGAGGAAAACATCTCAGGATAGTAGGAAAACCACATACTGCCATCACATAGGCTGGATGACTGTTTTACAAGAGCTAAACAATAATGGAGAGCTGATACAGGCAGAAATTGCCAAATTACACTACATGTTTGAAAATGCCTTAAAATATTCCTCAAGAGTAAATCCCTTAAAGAAGTCTATATTTTTATGTTTGCTTTTTGAGTTCTCTCTCTCTCTCTCTCTCTCTTTGGCTGCTACTCCTTTACAATGCATTTAAGAGAACTGCTGATTGTATTTCTTATCGTCACCTACAAGAGAACAATAATGGGGGTTTTTTTGCTCCCAGATTCTTGGATATTCTAAAATATTATAAAAGTGATCAATGATTTCATATTTTATGTGGAACAAAATTGTACTTGTGTATTTTGAATCCTATTTTGAATCCTATTCTGATGCTGGAACATGCCTTGACAGAATACTATGTCAGTATTTGCTTTGTAAATCTATTATACAGTAATTGCTCACTGCCTGAGGTAAATGATGAAATTAAAAGTGTACATATTCATCTCCTGAAAATTAAACTGGATACATTTTAAAGGTTGTGTCGAGGAAAGTTGTTGTTTTTTTAATATAAGAAAGCAAATATTTCCATGTCTTCTGTAATTTTAGTGCGTATAGTCTTTTAGCATACTCGTGTAAAGTGGTCACCATCACACTCTAAACTTTATATATAAGACCATTTACCTCTTACATCTTTTTCAAGCTCCTGACCAACAAAAGCCACTGAAAAGTCCGAGGAAGAGAAGCTACGACAAGTTGATGACTTGAAAATGACTCCATGCTCTGCATAAGTTACTGCACACAGTAATACAACAATAAAGCTTATACAGTAATATGGAGCCTGTGCTGAGGCTGTCAGAGAAGTATTTTAAATCTACAATTCCATGTCACAGTCCACACAAACATTAAACATTGGGAGCTTCATATTTTTTTTGCCTGTTTACTGCATATTTAACAGGTGATCATGTTACTATGTTTCACCTGTATGAAATCATTAAACATGAATGAATACACACCCCTGAGCTTTCTGATGGAACAGTGTTACTGTCTATGAATACTGTAGCAGAAAGCAGGAGACACTGCTGCACTAGTAGGTTGTCTTAACCCAGTTTCACCCCAATGTGGTGCCAAAATTCATGATCATATCTTTGTAAAATTATCCTGGACACGTTGCCCTGTGCCCCAAAAGTCTGTCATGATAGTTTTCTTCAGCTCTTTACAGGCCTGATGTGTTAATACAGACACTGCTTCTATAGGGTCTCAAGTAGAAAAGCTTCTACATTTACAAAACAACCAAACATGACTGTCCCATTTTACTGTACCAGCTGTCCCGTTTCCTGAACATGTCATCTGAGTGAGGTGAGGTTCCTAATTTGTTTGAAGGTCCAACATTTCTAAATTATTTTACTTGGTAAAAAAGTTTCTTTGTAGAAATAATGCAGAGAGCCATAACAAGTTTTAAAAGTTACACTCAAGTATAGTCTTAAGAGTTTTAGGTGGTGTTCTTGATAATCTACCAGTGTCCATACCTGACTTCACCTGTTTTAAAACATTAAGTAAAAATACAAACAATTTAGTGGCATGACGATATAATGGTAAATACTCATATAATGCATATAAACAGACTAGTTTAGTGTTAATTACAATATTTACTGGGAGAGATAACTCTCTAATTAGCTGCACCCAGTGAAAACTACCTAAAAGGTGACTGGTCATGAAGAACAGTATTGGCAGTATCCATGTTGTGCCACGCCGCCATCTTGTGGACTGTTGCGGACATGGCAGGGACTCTACAACCAAGCGTTTCCGCCCGAAAGCCGGAAGTGATTCAACAACCGCCAATATCATCAAAAGAAGAAGAAACCTGTTGATGTCTTGGCTACTAATGACCAGAGCTCGCCTAAAAAAAGTAATATTAGATAATTACGTAGCTCATAAATGACGTTATCTTGCTTTTAAAACGAGCACAGGTTCAACCTGACGCACAACAATTCAAGGAAGCTGAAAGATTTTCTTTTGCACCCCGACCCGGAGCTCTTCCTGGGTTACGACCGATCTCCCTGAAAGAGACCAAGGATAACTTTAGGTACTGTTCACTGCGGGATTATCATACAGAGCTGATACAAAAGCCTCGCCTAGTTTTTGTTTTATTCGCTTAAATAACCTATCTGTTGCCAAATTATGTATGACATTCATCTAAAACTTTATACTGTAACTTTCAAAACTGTGTTAGCCATCACAGATGTAGATAACTGTAATCATCACTAATATTAAATCCGTTTAAAAGCAAAGATTGTAAGTTAATGTGGGAGAACAAACATTAGTGTGTATTTGCAGTGATACAACGTGCAATGAACCGTAACCTACCACTAGAAACTCCAAATTCGCACTAGAGCTATAACTAAGGATTATTTTTATTATCAATTACGATTTCTTTGTGGAATGATCGAGTTATCATATGGTGATTTCATTGTATGTCTTGTTTTGTCAGTCTAAACCCCCTCTAATATTATGTGTAATATAGTATTAAACAGAGCAAAGCAGGAAATCTTCATATTTGAGAGGCAATAAAAATGAATTTTGTGCCATTTTTGCATGAAACTTTTACAATTAACTGATTATCAAGTAAAACTGATAATCAAAGGCACCAATAAGAATCAAGAATGATAATTACATTTTAAGGTGCGGTCCTCTACTGATACAAATGGTCATATTGTGATCACCACTAAACAAAATATATTGTGCAGCCCTAATCTGCATATGACATGGTAAACACAGCTCGAGCCAATATCCCCTATATTTACATTTTATTTTCCTGATTCTTCGTTAGTGCCTCTTAATAACTGTTAATTTTGATGAAAGTTTCCACCATAATAAATCTCCCTTGACTTGGCAAACCTGGCACACAGTCAGTACCTCACTGGACTCACTGCTGCCTGGTACCCACTCAGTCCGACTGGACTCGGCGTTCTGCGCATGCGCCACTTTTCCTTCGCGGGCTTTCACCCGGATGAAGAAGGAGATGACGTAACAGCAGTTCAGTTCATGCCATGCCGGTTTCGTTTGGTAATCCAGGTCCGTTATTCCTTTTCGGATTTATATGACACGTCTGATCTGAAAGCGTTTCATTGCAACAGTCCGGAAAACATGGCGGCAAGCCGTAAGTTTGATTTTGTTTGCATGGTTGCTGAGCACCGGAGACTTTGCTGGTTCAAACGACTTTAGTCCACAACGGGCTTGCACAGACTTTTTTCCAACACAAGTCAACAGTGGAAATAGAAATGCCATTGCAAAGTACTTGTAGGATTTTTACAACACAAACTCTTAATTAAACAGCATATACGAGGACAAACAACTTTGTTTACCATTCACAGTGTGCGCAGCCATCTTCGTCGTGACGTCAATTCTACCGATTCGTTCTACCTGGATCTTGCCCGCGAAAAACGGGTGTTGTTTTGTACCTTTCCGGACCGGAAACCGTAACAATCCCGGTTCCCGCTACCAGTAGAATGCAGCATTAGATATTATAATCAAGTAGGTGATATCTATGGCAATAACGTTAACCCCGGGAAAAGCTAAGTTATCAAACAAACACCATGGGGACCGAGAAGCAGAAGATACACTTCTGGTCGGACGAGGAAACTATATTCATGCTCCAGCAGCTAAAGGAGCTTAACATTTTGAAGTATTTGGATGGTCGGAAAACGCGGAACGGGAGAATATTTATAAAGGCTTCTGAGCGACTGAATGAGGCCGGTTTCATCAGGACAGCAGAACAGGTCCGCGTCCGGTGGAAGCACCTTAAAC
This sequence comes from Epinephelus cyanopodus, assembly GCA_026686955.1. NCBI lineage: Eukaryota > Metazoa > Chordata > Actinopteri > Perciformes > Serranidae > Epinephelus > Epinephelus cyanopodus. The sequence goes on along the minus strand of CM048932.1, from coordinate 13,903,595 downwards.
ACAACTACCACAACGTCAAGAAAATACATCTAACAAGTGAATACAATCGCGTGTGTCCTTTTTCCGACATACTGGAAGAACTGCTCGGAAACAACCTCTTGTCCAAAGCTGGAGACCACGATGTGGACACTGGATTAAACTCAGGTGAATTTCTATTACGTTAGGTGATTTAGCTGCTTATTTTCTGAGCAACTCCTTTCAATGGGGCTCGAAAGAGTGACGTAGCGGAAGTGGAGAAAACCCGCAATGCATTGTGGGCTTAGCGGGCGATTGGAAAGTCTTTGCGCGACACCACGGTTGTGTTTTGTTAGTGAAAGTGGTGTAGACTTGATATGTAGTCAGGCCATTTAATCCAATCTAAAACACCGCAAAATACACATATTGATGTCACTAACAATGCACCCAAAAACAATATTTCTCTTTTATCAGGGGTTTCTGGAGTAGTAAACTAGTACAACATTGTGGTTAACTAATGAAAGAAAGTAAAAAAAAAAAAAAAAATTTCTACTCTGAGCCCACCCTTGTATGATGAAGGAGATGTAAGGAGTCTGAAAATGCCCCAATTCTGGAAAAAAAAGTCACAGAGAAGCCCCTGAATATTTCTCACATGAATGCAGAGTGGATTTCAGGCTTCATAATATTTTTTGTTTGAAACAAATTAGTCCAGTAGACACCAAGATATGTTATTGAAAAACTGAGCAAGCAAACAGGCAGCACCACACAGAGGTGAAACACGGTGAAGTCAAGGCATGTAAAGTTTACATACCTCTGACATGACAAATTTTCTCTTGAGTGGAAAATTCAGAGGTCCTGCACCCACTCAAAGTTTGACTGACCTTGAGCCCTTAAAGACTTGGAGTTCCTAAATTCATTGCCAGTATAATAGCTTATTCCGTTGACAAGATAAAGGACTAGCTCCACTTCAGACAACGGTGGGGTCCAGCTTGTCTCGGTACCGTCCGACAGACACAATCACGTGCCCTTTCGAGCCCTATAGTCCTACCTTTAAAAACTTAAAATATTAAGCTTGTGTTTGATGGTGTGTTTATGTCAACCCCTATTTATTCACCTAGAAGAGATTCAGATGTTCACCATATGTTTTACATACATGACTACAGTGTTTACTCTCCAGGTGTGTGTGTAACTCTGGCCATATTTTTGTGTGTTTGTCAGACTGCTTGATGGGCGTCTCAGACTGTGTTGGCGTCTCAACTCCTGCACATGGACTCCCCATGTACCCTGGACTACATGATCATGATTACTGCATGGTGGGCAGCAGGAAGAATTTGCAGGACAAGGCGATTCAGTGTGGCGATATTAGGTACTCCATCCTTCAAAACAACAATGATGCTTTGCGCCACACTGGTATATCCCAGGAAGTATTTGACATTCTTGTGTCAACACTGGAAAAAAATGTGAACAATGCGTTTCCAATGTCAGTGCAAGATCAAGTTCTCATGACACTGATGAAATTAAGGACCAACCATGTAACAGGTTTTCTCAGCAAGCAGTTTTATATATCAGAGAGCATGGCTAGCAAGATCATCTCATATTGGATTGACAAACTGGATGAAGTTTTGCGACCTCTGATTCCGTGGCTTCCAAGAGAAACTATTCAAGCAACCATGCCTGAAACATTTAAGGAGAAGTTTCCTAATACAACATGTATTGTTCACTGCACTGATTGCCTCTTACAAAAAAACCCAGACCTTGATTCAAAAGGGGAATCATACAGCCATTATTATGACAAAATGAAGTACCTGGTCGCTGTTGCTCCATGTGGACTTATCATGTTTGTCTCTACAGCATATCTAGGTCAGTGCACGGACAAATATATAACCTTTGAGTCAGGATTATTAGACTACTTAATGCCTGGAGATGAGGTCATGGCAGAGCATGGCTCTTCCATAAAAGATCTGCTGTTTAATGAGAAAAATGTTAACTTAGTAATGTACTCTTTCAGAAATGAGGAACAGAACACACACTTAGGACAAACTGCACATGTAATAGTTGATGTTGAAAGAGCAATCACGCGCTTGAAAGTTTACAAGATTTTAACACAGGTGGTTTCAAACACCATGGCTCTTCAAATAAACAAGATCCTGAGAATATGTTCTGCTCTCGTCAATTTAAGGGAGGAATTAATTCGTGACTCCCATTGATGTACCAGTGATCAACATGAGTGGACTGTATTAGCACGAATGTCAAGAACATTATGCAGGACCAACTAATGAAACTGCAGTGGTGACATTAAAATCTGAAATGGTTGATGGGAACAAAACGTAAGGAGTTGTGGATTTTAAGTGAGCAGTCTTTGCTTTGTTGTGCAGAATGTGAAAAGTGCATTTAGTGCCAGCATTTTATTAAACAACACAATCCTGGTCACTTTTGATATTTACATTTGTTTATATAGTATTTACATTTGTTTAAAGTCTAACTTGTTTTGCTTGGAACATGAAAAATCTGTAACCACCTTTAACATTTAATGTCTTGGGCTTTTTAAATATGACATGATGTGTGAATGTTTTGTACTGCTCATTTGTAGTAAAATATACTGTAGCCAACATGTTGTGCATCTTTTTTTATTCTTAAAACAGAAATTAAACTGTGACAGTATGTGTATGCATAACAGCCCAAAGGTTTCATTCTGATTTTTCTGAATATATGTAGATGTGCATTAAACCTGGCCCATTATTTTTTGTATTACAAGTGCTAAGGTCCTTTAATTGCGTGTTTAAATATGCAAATGATGCATTATTGTAAGCTGAAATCGAAATGTGTGCTTTTGGCATACTTCTTTTTTTTTTTTGGAACAGAAGTATGAAATAAAATATAGACCTAAATGTGTAGCCATAAATTTCAAAATTCCCAAGTGCTTGAAAAAACTATTTTGTACCTGTAGTGTCTCCCCATAATAGTGTTTAAAAATTTGTTTGATGATGTTTTATTTATTTAAATATTTCTCTCTCTATCTTATTATTGACAGTACTGTTAAGCATGAACATAAGCACATATCCTTTTGGGCACAATTAGGCTACTGTATTTGAAAGAGTAGCATGCTAATGCCAGCCCGCTTATCGCGTCACTACTCACGACCCCTTGTCCTAATTCACGTGGACCAAGACGGCAAATATAATTGTCGAAGTGTATAAAAAGATACACAAGACTGAATGTTTGAATGCTGCTGCAACAAAAAATAAAATAATAAAAACACAGCCTATTTTACTCAAGCCGGAAGTGCTACGACTTCACCGGACGTGACGTGCCGTCTCCCAACTATGGCAGCTTACACATTGGCCACGCTTGTTTAGTAAACTGTGCCGTTTTTCCTATTTTTTTCTCAACATAATCCCAGAAATCATCTTAGTCATGTCCGGGCGACAAAACAACAAACTGCCAAACAATTTGCCGCAACTGCAGAATCTTATTAAGAGAGATCCGCAGTCTTACATAGAAGAGGTAAGTGTTGTTAGCCAGTTGTGCTAAAGTTATCAGCCAGTCGACCTGTTTTTGTTTGTGAATTTAAGCAGGGCAGACATCGTTTATCTCTTGTGGTTTCTGCACAGTTTCTGCAGCAGTACCGACACTACCAGTCCAATGTTCAGATCTTCAAACTGCAGCCCGACAAGCCGAACAAGGAGCTGGCCGATCTGGTCATGTTTCTCGCTCAGGTACCGTACTGTGTGTGTGTTCAAGCTTGTATTCATAAGTATGTGCGATCTGCAGTGGTGGAAGAAGTGTTTTGCATCCTTTACTTATGTAAAAGTACTATTACTACACTAAAAAAACTCCACTCAATACCACAAGTGAAAGTCCTGCATTTAGATCCTTACGTTAGTATCAGCAGCATGTCCTTACAGTATGAATTGTACATTCTCATTATGCAGTAAGATGTTTCCTGTAATTTTACTGATATATGATGCTTTTGGATTAATACGGCTTGTGTGCTGCATTTTACTCTTTTTAGATGTTTATGGTTTTGCTCATTTTAACCCCTACATACACTGTTTAATCTTCAGCAATGCATCATATTCTGAGATCATCATACATTTGTAGCTTTGCTGTCCTGTGAGAACCAGATATTTGTAAAAAAAAAAAAAAAAAGTTCATTTTTTTGGTGTCAGAGGAACAGCATTGTTTTCAGATTAGTGGTGATGCATTTTCTATCTGATTCAAGAGGGTTTTTAAAGAGTTTATTTAGCTTGATACATTTGAGAAATTTCTTTAAACATCCTTTAGCTTACCACTAACATTTGACAGCAGCACACTGGGAGATATATAGGTTTCACTGGACAAGAAGGTTAAAAACTGTAATCCAAAAAGTTCTAATCTGCCCAATAGATGTGGTTGAGTATCCTGTGCAGTATTTACCTCTGAGATGTAGTAAAATGTAAGTATCAAGGAGGAAATACTTAAACTAGGTACACATACCTCGACTTTGAATTAAGGTACAGAACTTTTATAAATACACCTACTTACATTCCATCACTGCTGATCAATAACGTGTCCTCCCTCCTCTATGCTGCTGGTTAAAGTTGTTCTTATTCCTCAGGTTGGTCACTGCTACCTGCAGCACCTGTCCACCTTTCCACAAGAGCTGTCTGAGTTACTAATGAGTCACCACACGATGCTCGAGCCAGACCTAAGAATGGTGAGACTCTCTGTGACTGTCCATATCGAGTAATTGTTCATACTTGCAACACATGAGTTCGTTAACACTTATGCAAATGACTTGTCTCTTAGCATTGACATGTTTTTTTTGTTTCATGTTCATGTCAGACTTTCTGCAAAGCACTGATTCTTCTCAGGAATAAAGATCTGATCGACCCCACCGGCCTCCTGGAGCTCTTCTTTGAGCTGCTGCGATGTCACGACAAACTTCTCAGAAAGGTTAGAGTACAGCACAGCCCTCGAATATTTACTGTAGTAAAATTTTCCGGAACTGGTTAGACAATAATAACTCAATCAATCAATTCTAATTGTCAGGATCTTGTAAATGAAATAAATCAAATGGAAAAACATATCCACAATAGTTAGAAATCAAGATCTTTTTTCTTTTTTTTTTTTTTGGAAGAAAGATGGGGGAAAATGAGTGAGGTATAAGACACGCAATATTTCTAATGACCCTGCTGGTGTATATAATTACAAAGATAACACTGTATGATCAGCGAATTGATATTTTCTTTTTACATAGGTAAACACAATCATGTGAGTGTGAATATAGGCATATGCATGCGTTCTTCTGTTGTTTCCCTCCTCAGCTGTCAAAACTAAACATTGGCTTTTCTCTCGCCACAGACTCTGTACACACACATTGTAGCAGATATTAAAAACATCAATGCCAAGCACAAAAACAACAAGGTTAACACAGTAAGTACACACACTCACCTTTGTTATGTTCTACATGTTTGACTGTGTGAAATACTGTGTGATACAGCAGCAAAAAAATACTTTGCATTCACTATCTAATGTGTGTTTCAGACGTTACAGAACTTCATGTACACCATGCTGAGAGACAGTAATCCCATAGCAGCAAAGATCTCTTTAGATGTAATGGTGGAGCTGTACAAAAGAAACATATGGTGAGTTTTATTTGTACACTGGACTTATTTTACAAGAAATTCTTGTTATTTTTCATTACGTCAATGTGATTGTCTTTTTGTATGTCACAGGAATGATGCCAAAACAGTTAATGTCATTACCACAGCGTGCTTCTCCAAGGTGACAAAGGTATGTTGAACGCAACACTTTACTTATAATATTGTAACTGTGATGACTCTGCACATCCTCACCTGGCTCTCTTCCTGTTTAGATCCTTGTTGCCGGTCTTAAATTCTTTCTGGGCAAAGATGAGGATGAGAAAAATGACAGTGATTCAGACTCAGAGGCAAGTACCAAAAATATATAAAGTAGTTAGGGAAAGGGTGCTTCTCTCAGTCTGGAAGGGAGTGATTTTTTTTGTTCAATGTACATGATAAGATATACAAATGTGTTTGTTAAGAATCAGTCTTCTCTCAGGAGGAGGGACCATCAGTGCGAGACCTGAAGGTGAGATACTCCACCGGCAAGAAAACCTCCAAAAACAAGAAGAAGCTGGAAAAGGCGATGAAAGTCCTCAAGGTAACACTGACATATCCACTCAGGGTCATAACTCACATTGTTACATTTGTGTTTAAATGCACTTACTTAAATGTTTTTAACTCTTTGGGCAGAAACACAAGAAAAAGAGAAAAGCAGAAGTGTTTAATTTCTCTGCCATTCACCTGATTCATGATCCTCAAGGTAGGCTCACCTGCTTTCTCCAATAACAACTGCTGCACAAACATTTCTTTAGTGTCGTTACTACTACAGTTTACTAAACTTTATTTTGAAACATGTCTTTTTGTTAAGATTTCTCAGAGAAACTCTTGAAGCAGTTGGAAAACTCTAAAGAGCGATTCGAGGTCAAGATCATGATGATGGATCTCATATCCAGACTGGTTGGAATCCATGAGGTAAATGATGTGCCTCTCATCAGCTGTAGATCAGTGGTAGATGACTTAGAAGTGGCCCTCATGAATATTTGCAGAATGCACATAAATAATGTGAAGGAATAAACTTTGCCAGCATTTTTCAAGGGTAGCACTTGACAACAGCAACAGTACTGACTGTTCCTGGGTTATGGGGCTCATGCCTTGCACTCTGCATTTATTTGAATAAAACATTTTATGCTGAATACTCTGTTCTTTTCCAGCTTTTCCTCTTCAATTTCTATCCCTTCGTCCAGAGGTTTCTACAGCCCCATCAAAGAGGTAAAAATACCCCCCAAGTAAAGGTCCAGTGTGTGGGATTGGAGGCTACCTGTTGGTAGAAATGTTATTTGATTTTTAAGTTTCACTTCTGTGACCTCACTGCTAGATGGGCCTTTAATTAAATGAAACTCTTCTGATGAGATTCTTTAAACAAACCTGTCTCTCTAGAGGTGACAAAGATTCTCCTGTGTGCTGCCCAGGCCTCCCATCAACTCGTCCCACCAGAGGTACGTTAACATCTACAGACTTATTCTGTGAGTTAGCACATGTGTATTTAACACATGGACTCCAGTATTGACACTTCTTGCACCCTCCCACTTTACAGATCATCGAACCTGTAATCATGACCATTGCCAACAACTTTGTGACAGACAGAAACTCTGGGGAGGTGATGACTGTGGGGTGAGTAGCAGCCTCGTCTACTTTGTGTTAAATACAAACAGTTATTTTGTAGTTACCAAGTATTACTTGTCATTGTTCTAATAAATTTCACCCTCTTTTGTGATCAAGTATCAATGCCATTAAGGAAGTGGCAGGCCGCTGTCCACTTGCCATCACTGAAGACTTGCTGCAGGACCTGGCCCAGTACAAGACCCACAAAGACAAGAGTGAGTGACTGCTTTTTCTTGCGCCTGCACATTCACAGCTCTGAATGTACCAATTAAAGGAGATGTGCATATGTGTGCACATATGTTTTCTTCACAGAACATGTTTTTGTCTGTGTTTGTCCTCAGATGTGATGATGTCTGCCAGAGGGCTGATCCAGCTGTTCAGGAGTCTCAATCCTCAGATGCTGCACAAGAGGGACAGGGTGAGCCAACTGTGAATTTGACTGAAAACAACACATTTTAAACTAAAAATTACCACCCTGCAGTTGTATGCTTTTGTACACCAGTCAAGTTTCTCTGACAGTTTACATCCATGTCTGTGAAAACATGGATGCTTCACACACACACACACACACACACACACACACACACACAAGCAATATAAATGACCAATACAACAAGTACAGTTTTAACATTCAGTATCTTATCAAATGTATCCCCTTCTGCTCCTGAGATATGATGTTAAATGGTTGGTAAATAATGGCCATATAGTAAACAAAGACAACAAACACCTAATGTACTAAATATGATGGGTGATTTTTTTTAAATTAGCATAATTAAAGAGTTATACACCTTCAATGTACTTATTATTATTGTTTTTATTATTTTGAGAATAGAGGAGAATGGTGGCAATAGATCCAGAACTACAATACTGGCAAAGCACTATGTAGTATATTCACATGTAAGTAATTGTGAACCTTGCTGCTTGTCATCAGGGGAGACCCACAGAGGCATCGGCAGAGGCCAAGATCAAAGACTACGGAGAGCTGGAGGCTAAAGATTATATCCCTGGAGCTGAAGTCCTGGAGGTGGAGGAAGAGAACAAAGAGGGAGAGGAGGACGAAGGTGAGCAGCTATTGTATTATGGAATCCATAGAATGAGATGGAAGTGGCTGAACTGAGCTGTATAACAAAGTCCAGTTTCATACAGAGCTCTGTGTAGGGCTGGGTATTGCTATTCAACACCCTTAACTTATCTGCCAAAATAACCCAGTACCAAGTAGGATCAAAAAGTCTCCAGATACATGATACTCGCATGCAATCCTTTTTGCGCCAGGGGTCTAATCCCAGACTGTCCAGACTCCCTGCCCGATCAGCAGACTCTCAGTTGCTGCAGTCTCCAGAGAAGTTCTTCTACTGTCAGTTCAATGTCAGCCTAGATTTTATGGTCCTACTCACACTCCCACAGTAGTATGTTTTGATGGAGTTTGCAGTTCTGTGTGCCAAGATGCCACCAAAACATTCTCAAATATATCTATACTTCACACCACTCTAATCACATGATGGGTTTTAAATGAAGTAGATTGAAAAGGTAACAAACAAGTATTGTATTGATAGTGATATCACTTAAAGGGATAGTGCACCCAAACATGAAAATGCAGCCATTATCTACTCACCCATATGCCGATGGAGGCTCAGGTGAAGTTTTAGAGTCCTCACATCCCTTGCGGAGATTCAAGGGGAGAGGGGGTAGCAACACAACTCCACCGAATGGAGGCTTACGGCGCCCCAGATTCAAACGTCCAAAAACACATAATTGAAACCACAAAATATTTCCATACTGCTCGTCCATAGTGATCCAAGTGTCCTAAAGCCCCGATATTAAAAGTTGTTTGGAAATACGTTATTTGAACTGCCTCTCTGTGCACCGTGCTCATGTGTGCGCACAAGACCAGTGAAAGCACGTGAACACACATGAACGCGGTGCCCATGTCTCACGGTCTCACGCAAGCACACACACGTGAGCGCAGTGCACAGAGAGGCACTTAGAGCTGCAGGCTACAATGAGGCTAAAAACAGAGTTCATATGACGCTTTTCCAAACAACTTTTTATGTCAGGGCTTCAGGACACTTGGATCACTATGGACGAGCAGTATGGAGATATTTTGTGGTTTCAAATATGTGTTTTGGGGGGTTTGAATGTGGGGCGGCGTAAGCCTCCATTAGGTGGAGTTGTGTTGCTACCCCCTCTCCTCTTGAATCTCCGCAAGGGATGTGAGGACTCTAAAACTTCACCTGAGCCTCCCTCGGCATATGGGTGAGTAGATAATGGCTGCATTTTTGGGTGCCCTATCCCTTTAAAGGGTCCTGGTGTTCATGATGGTATCGTATTTTTTTAAACGATACCTAGCCGTAGCTTTGTGTATATGTGTGTACAGAAAATCAATGTTAGTCTAATGTGTGTTTTTAATATTGAACAACAGATGGATGGGAGAGTGCCAGTATTAGTGATGATGATGAAGATGGGGAGTGGGTGGATGTTCACCACTCGTCTGATGAAGACACGACAGAAGTGGTGAGTATAAAATCACACACCTTAATAAAATGTGGATAATTAATTATGTTTTTGTTTTAATGTGAGAGTTATGTGTGTTTGCATAAGGCCGAGAAACTTCAGAATATGCCAGTCGAGGAAAGAAAAGCCAAAGCTGCAGCGGTCAGTGGCAGCAGACTGCTCACTCAAGATGACTTCAAGAAGATCCGTCTGGTCCAGCTGGCCAAGGAGGTCAACGCTGCACCGGGCAAGGGCCAGAAGAGGAAAAATGTGGAACTTGACGATGAGGACGACAACAGGTTAGAAAACTATTTGAACATGGAGCTTAAAGAGTTACATCATTTACAGAGGAAGTTATCTTCAGAATATTTTTTGTGGTTGTTCCTTTTGATAGATGATCACACTGAGGGTTTTTTTGTGTTATTTGTTTCCAAACCTTTCAGAGGGGAGCTGCTGACGTTGAGGAATATTGAGAAACTGCATAAGAAACCAAAAGCAGACAAGGAAACACGCCTGGCAACAGCAATGGTAAAACCTTATGCTCACTATAGAAGGATTTGAACTGTTCTTAGAGTCACATGTCCAGTGAAATCCTGGTTGTTTTATACAGCTGCAACACTGTTGACTCTGGAAAGTCATTCATGGACACTCAATATACTGTGACAGCAAGCACTGATGTGTAGGCCTGAAAATATCTGTTGTTTCTATTATCTTTAAGCCTGCTGATTATTTTCTTGATTACATGTTTGTCTCGAAAAATCAGATGATTTCTTTGTATTGTTGATGATTAAAATAGTTTCTGATGACTTTTCTTTTGATCAACCAGTTTATTAATGGACTATCTATATCAGCTCTAATGATGAATTTGATTTTCCAGGCGGGACGTACCGACCGGAAGGAGTTTGTCAGGAAACGGACCAAGTTGAACCCACACGCCAGCACCAGCAACAAGGAGAAGAGGAGGACGAAGAACTTCATGATGATGAGACACAGTCAGAATGTCAGAACCAAAGGCAAACGCTCCTTCAGAGAGAAACAGGTAAGTCACATCCGTCAGAAATAGCTACTGTATTTTAATGTGGGTACACTGATTTTTATTAATATAAAGTTGCATTTCAACTGAAAATATTTTGATTTTCCTCTACAGATTGCTCTACGGGATGCACTCCTGAAAAAGAAGAAGCAGCACAAGTAGGACACATGGACATAGTGTTATATTTGCCCTGTGCTGGCCATCCAAAGGCCATCCCAAACAATGCCATATATTAATGTACATCCTTCAAGAAGCTTGGAAAACATGGATAGTTTATTAATGTATCATTTTCAGCAGATGAACTGCATATATTCACACTGTTCTGAAATAAACTTTGATAATTATTGTGTAAAGATTTCTGTATGCTATCTTATTTTGCTCTGTTTATGCTGCGGCTCTTACTCCCTCAAAGCTGACTGATTCCCTTCAGCTGATAAATGGCCTCCCATTGGTCATCGTTCATATTACAAGAAAATTGGGTATAATAGTATATAGTCAAAGTAAAGTAAGTATAAAGTATAATGATCTGGGTGTTATTATGGACAGCTTTTCATTTCCAAAGATTAATAGAGTAATACCATTTGTCTGAGAACATGCCCCTAGTATAATATATATGTATTATATTATATATGTATAAAACACAGAGTTAAGATTCACACTAACTGTTCTTATACTGCTGTGATTCCTTCTAACAAATAGTTATATTTTAGGCATGTCTGTTTCATGTCTATGGGCCTGGACCTCACCAATAGCACAGTGTTTTGTAGCTATCTAGATTTTTTTTTTGTCCGTCTATCCGTCCATCCCATTGTCATGAACGTGATATCTCAGGAACAGAACGGAATTTCTTCAACTTTGGCACAAACTTCAACTTGAACTCAAAGATGAGCAGATAAAAATTTGGTGGCAAAGGGTCACTGTGACATTGCGTCTGAATTATTTTGTGAATGCGATATTTCAAGAAGGCCTCGAGGGAGTTTACGCAAATTTGGCACAAACGTCCTCTTGGACTCATGGATGAACTGATTAGAATTTGGCAGATGAAGGTCAAAGGTCATTGTGACCTCACAAAACATGTTTTTGACCATAACTCAGGAATTCATATGCTAATTATGACAAATATTTTACACAAATATCTAGTAGGATGAAGTGATGACATTTTGTATCCAAAAGGCCAGAGGTCAGCTTCACTGTGACATCATAATGCTCTGCAAAAACACTTTTCTGGTGACTATTCAACATCATATCTCAGGAGCAGAAGGGGAGACATTTGGTCAGATACTGAATTGGCGACACTAATCTTGGGTGTCCACTTTGAAACGATGCTGATTGTATAGATCTTCTGTGCTGCCACGGGGAAGATGTGTGTGTAGCATCTGTTTTCACAGACATGGATGTAAACTGATTTAGAATTTCATCTACATGTATGGTTATAAAACCTGCCCATATTAATAATCTGTTTTCAATATTTACCCTTGGCTCACTGAAGCCAAGCTGCACCGTGACAGTGCAGATAACACTGTAGATATTACCAGAGCTTCTGAAGGAGCAGTGGCAGTAAGAGGTGTTTTACTTGGAGTACTGAGTTCAGATATCAACAATCTTTCACCAGAATCACAGACTCCACCTTTAATTGGCCAATTTAGTTATACAATTGTAATTACAGTCCAACGTTTCCTTACTTTGCACATTACTCAGTTTAGTGCCTTATTTTGAACATGTCGGTGTTGTATACTGGTAATGTGACACTATTTATGTGTTTATCTGCCATAACTGTTTGAGGGGATGTATTGGAAATAAATGGCTGCAGTTAAATCATGAGGTGAAAGGTAAATCAACTTTGGCAAAGACATTTCCAGAGATCTCAGAGAGAAGAGACAGGTGCCTGATTTATATTTGCGTGGGTTCATATCACCATTACTGCATGCCCTCTGTCTAAATATTTTGGACAGTGTGTTACACTTCGATATTTCAAGCTGTCACACTGCTCAGCTTTCAAAATAAGTGACTAGCTTGAAACTGGCTGCCTTTATTTAGCCTGGGACGTTTCATGTGCGTTATATTTAGTTCCCTCAGCTGTTGTACAGGTAATACCGTAAAAACTACAATACCCATGAAGCACCTGGAATCACAACAAAACGTGCCAATGCCAAACACTTCGCTCAATGAAACCGGCATCTTAATTCTTGCTGCGACATGAGGTAGATATTTTTTGACTTAACGCTACGATTATAAAATGTGTTACAGTCATTTGTGGTATTTTAGGTTTATTATTTTCGCTCAGCACCAGGTTTAATCCTTCCCGTTGCCTGTCAGCTAACGTTAGCTCGCGAGCGGATGCTAGTCTACCTGCTAGTCGATGTTAGCAAAGAAGCTAACGTTAACCGTTAACGCTGACTTCGTATCACTATAGCGACGTTTAATAGCTTGTACTGTTGTTTTGAGTCGTGGCGCTATGTTGTGTGTGGTTTGAGAGAGAAATGTGGTTCAACGTTAACAACACGGTGTTAACACGGTGTGCGGCTGTATGAAGTAACGTTACCATAACCCCTTAATAACCAGAGCTCATCTTCACAAACTGTTGGACCTATGGTTGTGTTTGATTCCTCAGATTTTATGTCAACTTTTGTCAACTGTTGTGCCCGATTTTATGTCCTAACCTTGCTGCGATCAATATGAGTGTGTTTTGGTATCATACTCAAAAAGTATGGCAGGTCAAAAATAATTTTACATGGCATCTAAAGGTGTTAGCTTTAGTTTGCATTAGAGAGCTAATTAGCAAGGTGTGTGACATTTGCAGTAATGTCATAGCTGTTATCTTAGATATTTGCATCCATTATTTCTTGATATTTTCTTGTCCATGAGTAGCTGTTAGAGCATCCTTGCTGCATATGGTTCACCTTACTATAAATTTAGGGCATGTGCAAGAAAAAAAAGCAGCCTACACATTTCTATACATGAGGAAATTACAGTACATGTTTAGTAAATAATAGGGCAGTTAGGGCTTGTTTGGCTAGGTAGGATTGAAGATGCACTACTTTAATACATAGCATTATCTACCAAGTAGGTATCGATAGGTGCAAAACAAATCTGTGAGCTGCCTGTGTGATCTGATAAGCAATGCATTCAAAGTGCAAAGATCAGGTAATAAAAAGTGCATGAGTGACATGTAATCAGGAGAATTACAACACAAAAGGTGAAATAAATGTGAAATGCTTCCTTAGATGTCTGCATAAGAAATATGCTTGACATTTATCAGTCTACCACAATCTCCTTCACCCTCAATCTCTTAAAAGGTTGAGAGGAAAATATGTAAATTCAGCGTACAAGAAGCAGGCTCATTAGCTCGGTAATTACAGTCTCAATGCTCTGATCAAAGGCCAAACTAAGGAAGCATAAAGTGTAGTTGCTGTGTGCTCCAAGACAAGTGGGTTAAGTAATTTGACATGACAACAGTAGGTCCACATGAGTGCACATTCATCTTTTGTGTATCTTTGCACCTAATTTGGTGTATTAGTTGCTTTGTGGGAGAGCATTTTGTTCATAGATGCAGATGCATAGAAAAATGTGTTTGAACTTAAAAAAAAGGTTGTTGATGGCACATACTGTTTTTCAGTTTGAACTGTGGAGTGGAGTTGTGCAATACATCTGTCGTTAAATTATTGACGATCTCATTCCTCATAAATAATACAATGTGACGATGTTAAGGCCATGAAAGCGTTCTTGAATCTTGTCGTTGAAATAAGTGGATGTAACAAAGTCCCTATGTGTGGTTTCAAAGATGAAGCTTACCCAAGAGCCTACAAAGTAGAGCAGACTTCGAGAGAAAGCCTTTGATCACTAGTGCATATGATGGGACTTGATGTTTCTGCTCTTATAGCTGAGAGGACTAGTGATGAGGGGGCGATACACTGAGTCTATTCAGACATAGCTTTAAAGAGAGACAGTGCATCATCTGTAAGGTGTGGGAGGAGCTTTGGCCTCTGGCTGTCTGCTCTTAGTTTCTCTGTGACACATCCACTGTGAAGATTTTTCATCAGATTCAACAATAGGTAGGAATTTTTACGAGTTTGATTGCACAGTATTTTCTACATGGTGTGCCTTGTTAGCTCGGAGGAATCTGCTTGTGCTGTTTTTTTCACATTTGGCTTCAGTCTCTGCTGAATGAGTAAAGGGGAAGTGACACTGAAAGGGGGAGGAATACTGACCAAACTTGCTCAGCTGGCAGGCAGTGTCCCCCTACCACTAATTTCCCTTTTGTGTTCTATTGAAGCCTGTAGAATGTTATTTGCACCGAGTTGCGATTTCTAATCTAGATTGCAATGTTTTTCAACATGATGCAGTACATGGCAGTGTAAATTTGGCCTACTTATTGCAAAGGATGGGCAATAAGTCTGTAATTCATTAATTTGTTCACAGGCTATCCATGTAATTGTATTGGGTTATTATCAATAAATCTGTTGATTTCCTTTTTCAATTTCTGAGTTATTTGTTTACTCCATTAAAATACCAATCGCAACTTCCAAAACTGAACACATCTTTAAATTCCTTTTTGTGACCAACACTTCAAAACCCTATCAAATTAACAGCCATATAAAACTGAGAAAAGAAGCCAAACCTTCACAGATGAGATGCAGTTCTTACTGTCAGATCTGAAACAGTCTCATCTGTCTTACAGGTGTTATTACTTGTAGCCAGCTATGGCACCAGGGGATGTGGTGCCAGACCATGCCAAGCAGCTGAAGCCCAAGGAGAAGCGGCCTGGAAACAGGGCATCGAAAGCTGACTGTGAGCCTGATGGGTCATTCGTCTTTGAGGCTCACGAGGCTTGGAAGGACTTCCATAACTCCCTCAGGCATTTCTATGAAGTAGGAGAGCTCTGTGATGTCACGCTGAAGGTAGGTCACTCTGTCCGCGCTATTTATATCTCAGCTGGTCTTTGTTTATGTTTTTCAGTAATGTCGGCTTAAAGGTTGGGATTTCACAAAGGATATTTTAGAGATGTGAGCCTTATTAATCAAAGAGTGTGGTTGTTAGTTTTGATTTATTTTCAATCCCTAAACAGCTGCCACAATTACAGTTCTCTGCCTGAACAATCATACTGTGGAAATGAATAATCTGTGTTTGTCTCTTTTTGTAGGTTGGCAGTAGGTTGATACCATGCCACAAGCTAGTGCTGGCTTGTGTGATCCCTTACTTCAGGTATGGTTCTTTTTTATTTATTTTTTTAAGAATTAGGCCTATAATGATATTTTAAGTATAGCAAAGACCAATTTGAGTTTTTTTTTAACTAGTGGACATCCAGTCTCTATAATGATTTAATAGAACCAGTTAGTCTATAGCTGTGTGTCCTTAAAGCCAAACATTAAGTGATTAATACACGGCTTTGTTGAAGACTCGATTATGTTTAGTCAATTACAGCCTTCTGTTATTTATGTGTAACAGGGCACTGCTATGGACAGTTCTTAAAAGCTCTAGTGGAAGCAATAATTTTTTTTAATCATTAAAAGCATTTTAAAATGTTTTTTAATGTAAAATGATTGATTTCCTTAGTAAGTAGTCATGTAATATGCAGCATGACGTTATTATTCCTTACGTATTACACGCTTGATGGACGTTTGCTTGGACTAAACATACAGAAATTAAGCAACAAAGACCTGTCTGTAATATGTGCCTGAACATAATGTTCCCCTGTAATGAAAAAAAACCCCACAAAGACTGAATATTGTAATGTTTGTATGTTTTTGCAGAAGGTATTTCTCCTAGTTTTTGTCTAAGTGGCCATTTCTTCCCTCAGGGCCATGTTCCTGTCAGAGATGTCTGAGGCTAAGCAGGAACTGATAGAGATCAAGGACTTTGATGGTGATGCCATCCAGGACCTGGTGCATTTTGCCTACTCCTCCAAGCTCACATTAACTGTGGACAATGTCCAGCCTCTGCTTTATGCTGCCTGCATCCTCCAGGTAAAGAAACACAAATATTATATAAGTCAACAAGCCGCGCAGGCATTTTGTTCTCTTTATTTTACATGGACTAAGGGGTTGTGAATTTTCAATGAAAGGTTAAGTGCTGTGACGCTTAAACCCTTATTTAGCAATTCAAAATGTTCTGACAATTTGTATACAGAATTTGTTTTTTTAATACATTAAGATAATCTGTAAAATGCTTTATTACTGTTTGAATCTATCAGGTGGAGTTGGTGGCGAGAGCCTGCTGTGAGTACATGAAGGCCCACTTTCACCCCACCAACTGCCTGGCAGTTCGCACCTTCGCTGAGAGCCACAATCGCGTGGACCTGATGGACATGGCTGACCGATATGCCTGCGAACACTTCACTGAGGTAGTGGAGTGTGAGGACTTTACATGTGTGTCTCCCCAGCACTT
Organism: Epinephelus cyanopodus; assembly: GCA_026686955.1. Lineage (NCBI taxonomy): Eukaryota > Metazoa > Chordata > Actinopteri > Perciformes > Serranidae > Epinephelus > Epinephelus cyanopodus. The sequence goes on along the minus strand of CM048932.1, from coordinate 13,886,504 downwards.
GCGCACATTATTGTCCTCCAGCGAGCTCAATATCCACTCAGAGACACAGGTGTACAATGCAGCAGTGAAATGGCTGAAAGCAAACCCACAGCACCACGAGGCCTGGCTGGACCAGATCATGTCTCAGGTTAGAGAGTGCATAGCTGAAGGGTACCATAGGGTGTGGTTTGGGTAAATTTAATATCTCCAGAAGTTCTGTATTTGTGTCTGGAAGTACCTCTGTTTGTTCTAGTGAAGTTAGACTTTATGACCCATTTAACTGATGACCTGACCTGAAGGTTAGCAACATAACTGTGTGTAAAATTGTGTTACATATGTGTTCACAGATTTATGTAACCACTTTTACAACCACAATACAATGTGTATGCTGCTCTCTCCTTCAGGTGCGCCTCCCCCTGCTTCCTGTTGAGTTCCTGACGGGAACAGTGGCCAAGGATGAGATGATCAAAGGTAACCTGAGTTGTCGTGACCTGATGGACGAAGCCAGGAACTACCACCTCCACCTCAGCAACAAGGTGGTGCTGGACTTTGAGTATTCAGTCCGCACCATACCCCGGAAACACACTGCAGGTAATACTTATATGGGGTTGTTTGGCTTTCACCATGTAACTGCTGATTTTATGGCATTTGTAGTAACATACAGCAGCTTTTTTTATCATCTTAAAAGAACACTCAGTGAAGCTGAATGCCTTTCTAGTAGTCTCCATAACATAAGAAAAGCTACAAAAATATATAACATCTTTTTTTTAATAATTTTTTTTGTCCCATTTTCTTAATATATTTTTTCTTTTCTTTTTTTCTTCTTTTTTTTTTTAAATGTGATGACCTGATGTGCTGTGAGCATAAAGTATGATGTTATGTTCCTCACTGTGCCAACGTTTTTTTCTTTCTTGCCATTCCCTCAGGGGTTTTGTTCTGTGTGGGTGGCCGCGGGGGTTCCGGTGACCCATTTCGCAGCATCGAGTGCTACTCCATCACCAAGAACAGCTGGTTCTTTGGTCCTGAAATGAACAGCAGACGGCGTCATGTGGGTGTAATATCTGTGGGAGGTAAGAGTGGTTATATTATAATGAAGCTACAGAAAGCAAATGCCGGGGCAGGGACAGTTGGGGTTTGGAAAGTGGAGAGCATAGGGAAACTTCAGGACATAGGTTAAACCAGTTTATTAGGTACATTGAGCTAAAACTAATGCAGTCTAATACAACAGTTTTGCAGCAAATGTTACTTTCATGGAGATTATAATGTCTGATTTTTGTTCAAAGGGTTTTGGAGTGGTGTTGCTTCAAATAAAGAACTCTGGTATATGAGTTTTGTCGAGATAATTTAGAAAAAGGAATGTTTAGATTATAGGTGTACCTAAAAGCAGATGCAGTATACATTGCAACATACCAACTGAAAACATATTGTATATCTATGTAAAAACATTACTTGTCACCAGTCCAAAAAAAGCCTTATTTATTTTATTCCCATTTGTGATCACTAGACGATCATAAACACTGCACTTCATATCTTTTTGTTGTTGGTTTCCTCAGGGAAGGTTTACGCTGTTGGGGGCCATGATGGTAACGAACACCTTGGCAACATGGAGATGTTTGACCCCCTCACCAACAAGTGGATGATGAAAGCTTCCATGAACACCAAGAGGTACACAGACACCTCAGTATACTGAATGTGAATGGGACTTTTCTCCATTGGCTTACATTTTGGGAAAAGATGCTACTGCATTAAGATGGCTTAATTAAAAAGTGCTGCTTTTCCTCTCCATTTTGGCCTTCCTAGCCCAGTGCTTTTTACACACTAAAATGATTAAAAAAGAGGCAGTATGATTATCTGGGCAGCCAAATTCACTAAGATGGACAAAGTAATTTACAATATGGAGTGTAATGATTATATACAAAGCCTAAAAATCATTCATACTGTTACACTCCAATAGCTACAAGTCTTTGTGTTTAAAACCCTGATGTTGATCTATTAATCCTAAATTTACATACCAGGAAATTTTGCTTTTTCAGCCCTTACACGCTCAGGAACAGGACAGATTGATGCCTTAACATACATTTCTTCCAGTGAACCATTTACTATACCATGTGCATTTGCTGTACTTAGAGTATTAGGTAAATAGCAGAAGCACTGCTTTGAGGAAGGGTGTATGTGTTTCCCAGGAGGGGTATAGCCCTGGCAGCTCTTGGAGGCCCTATCTATGCCATTGGAGGTCTGGATGACAACTCCTGCTTCAACGATGTGGAGCGTTATGACATTGAAAGTGACTGCTGGAGTGCTGTGGCGCCGATGAACACACCCAGAGGAGGAGTGGGATCTGTGGCATTGGGGGTAAGACTCAGGAGTCTAGATTAAAATCCAAAGAGGTCCAGTGACTAAAATGTCCTCTCAGTAATGATCCAAATCTATGTGCTTATGTCCAGTAGCCTACCCCTCCTTCATGCTGTCATCTCTCTTATGCAGTTTTTCTTGCTATAGCGAACCGTGTAAGCACGGTAAATTATCAATTTGATTGGCTCAAGTGAGTGAAACTATTGCTGTATTAACTGGATTAGCTGTGCCTGCAGCCTATAGCCATGACCCTCTGGAAAAAAAGCAATGCTCTTTAAATATTATTAATTATTCTCATCTATTTATCAGAAATTGGTGATAGATAAGCAGAAAACGTCATTCTGTCCGCATCTGAACTGCACTCCGCCATTTGTTGATGCCCCACTGTAGAGAAAGCCAGTCACTTGTGACTGATGTATGAAATCTACCCCGGACTTCACTTCTTTATACCCTCTCCTTGCCAGAGTTTTGTGTACGCAGTGGGAGGCAATGATGGTGTGGCCTCACTGTCCAGCGTGGAACGGTTTAACCCACATCTCAACAAGTGGACCGAGGTCAGCGAGATGGGCCAGCGGCGAGCTGGAAATGGAGTCAGCAAACTCAATGGCTGCCTCTACGTAGTGGGTGAGAGGAATTAATAAATTAAGTTGGATTCCAAACATTTGAAAGATTCATCTCTTCAGATCTGATCACTTTAGTGATTATGATCATTTTGCTGGAAGCATATATGTCAGTTCCAACATGTATTTCATCCACATTTTCCTGTACTGCAGTGACTTGATTGACACTGTTTGTCATTGTTTTCCTGGTGTTTTTTCCTCTTCCTCTGAAATTTGTTTCATACACCCAGGTCACATGCCTCAGAGATACACACCCTGCAATTTTACACACAAATACGTGAATCAGGAAAGACAAAAGTTCATGTTTTGTAAAGCTATCTGGTAACTGATTAACAGAGTGTGAGGATGGGACTTTTATTGTACAGCTTGAATTTGTAGAGTCATTCAAGGTTCATTAAAATTTCTTGTGGCATTTTGCCTGGTTAGTAGCTGTGGCTTAGTATGGAGATATAAAAATCTTTTGTACGCTTCATCTGCAACAACCTAATTCTACACCTCAGTGTGTTCATGTTCATGTTTGACCCTAGAGCTTTTGTCACAAAAACAACAGAGACACATTTCTTGTTGTTTTTAGTAATTGTCTCTCTCGTCCTTCCTAAAGGTGGTTTTGATGACAATTCACCCCTGAGCTCTGTAGAGCGCTTTGACCCAAGAATGCACCGCTGGGAGTACGTGTCGGAGCTGACCACCCCGCGTGGGGGAGTCGGGGTTGCCACTGTAATGGGGAGAGTGTTTGCAGTCGGGGGTCACAATGGGAACATCTACCTGAACACAGTGGAGGCTTTTGAGCCTCGAATGAACAGGTGAGGAGGACGGGATTAAGGGCTGTTGGATGTGATGTGTTTGTAATGTATTAAAGTAATGTATTAAAACCTGTTTGTTTTGCATACATGCAGTTTCAGATGGCTTTAGCTTAAAGTAGTCATGGAGAACATGCGTGGAGTTGTTGATAATTAGATAAGTCTTTTTGAGGACTCAGTATTAAGCTGCACCGGGGATCTGTATTCTGACAAATATTTATGAGCTGAGGTTAACAACAACCTGCATTTGGTATTAGTTTGATAGTACAGTGACTGAGGAAGACCAGTGCAACACAGACAACTTGAAAAAAATTGCCACACACACTTATTTAGAAACAAATCACAGAAACCCTGGGATATGCCCACTACACATTTGAACTGAACTGCAGACACAAATCACATATTTTAGGTGAGAGATTGCTGTGCAGTCTTAAAAACAGGATGAGACTTGAGGCTGCAGCTCATGCAGTAGAACAGTTGTCTACTAATCAACAAAGTTTAATTTTTTTCTACGTTACTAATGTAGTAAATGTCCCTGGGCAAGATACTGAACCCCATGCTCTGCATGACTGTGCTATTGGTGTGTGTGTGCTTGTTAATGTTTATTAGTTTCGGTGGGCAGGTGGCACCTTGCATGGTGGCCCTGGCCTTCAGTGTGTGAATGTGTATGTGTACAGGTAAATTGCGCTTGTGTTTAAGTACTTTGAGTGGTCGCTATGAATAGAAAAATGCTATTAATAACACAAAGAAAGGTCCACACACTGTAGCTCCCTCAAGTCTGAAGAAGAGCATTTGCTCAAAACATCACTATTAGATGTGCTGATAAATTGCGGAAGCAACTGTTTGTTGACCTTCCCTCATGTTTATTTCTATTTTTTACTGGTCCAGCACCTGTTTTAGGTTTAAAGTCAGTCCATTTTACCATTTACTTAATGGTACCCTTAACAACAGTCCTCATTTGAAGCTTGTGTGACAAATCTTTTATGAGAAATGCCACAATTGTAATCATTTTATTCTGCAGTTACAGATGCTTAAAAATACAGCTGTATGGGGCACATTAGTAGCAAAGTGTTTATAGCACATGCCACATTACTGCAACATCCCAGGTTTGACTTTAACCTTGGGACCTTTGTTGCATGTAGTATTTCTTTCTCTTGAGTCTTCCTCTGCTCTGTCTAATAAAGGTGAAAATGTCAAAAAGACTGCTGCATCAGAACTGTTGGTATGTCTTCTTATTACTATTTTGTCATGACGTACATGTTTGTTTTTTAGATGGGAGCTGGTGGGTTCAGTGTCGCACTGCCGTGCTGGAGCTGGAGTGGCTGTCTGTTCATCTCATGTTAGCCAGATCAGGGACGTCGGCCAGGGCTCCAGCAACGTGGCCAACTGCATGTGACCACCGCTCCACTTTTTACCAGGTGACTGACTGCCAGGTCACCATCAGATCTGATCACTGCACAAGCACACGACACAAAGCACACAGACAGTGACGCGGCAACTTCATTACTGTCGCCACTGTCTGAACATCAGCCTTAATCACTCACAGGCTGGTGTTCAGTTTGCACACAGTGATAGAGGAATATTAGGGAGGTTTTGACTGACTTGAAGTGCTCGTCTGACAAATCTGAAGTCTTCTCTGACAAAAGATATATTAGAGACATTTTTCTTGACTCCTGCTGGTGTTATTTGCAATCAGTGATGTAGTATTTTGTACTGTATTTTCTTCTGTTTGACTGCCTTTACATAGTTTTGATTTTATAAGGGAACATAGTAGCTGAGCCTACTAGTATTTAATACTAACGTCTCGAGAATGAGAGGTAAGTTTGGATTCAGAACTACTAGGTTAACTGCACATTATCAATGTGGACTATAAAGTAGGCCAGTATGAATGCATTTCAAAGGTTTCTTTTTTAAGACTGTCTGTGGTTTACTCGTTGGCTCTGCAGTTATTTTCGTTAGCCACAGAGATGTGACAAATCAGTAGTTTAAAATAAAAATAGTGCTGGATTTAACACATTGTTTGCAGTGCAGCGTGTGAAGTTAAACCATTAACATTTTCATCAGCAAGTCTAAAATACGATGTTAAGATGTCAAATGTATTTCCAAGACTCCTGTGATCGAATGCCAGGTGAGGTGAAAGCATCCGTTAAAGCAGTTAGACTTATGAAAGGTGCGTTTCAGAATTATTCTAATAGCAGTTTGACTGCAGCAAGCTGGATCGATTGTAACTGGGATCTGCCTGTAATCAGTTGTGTTTGAACAATCATTGAAGGGTGATTGGGACAAATCAGTCACAGAGAAAGGCGTGACAGGTCAAAAGAATTTAACTGCTGCAAGTGCCAAACACAAAAACGTTTGCCCCCTGTTTAGAAGGCTGTACATGTAAATCTGTTTAATCCACCTGCTGAATCCTGAGTTGCTTCCGTAAAGTCCCTCTCCACTTAAAAATATGTTTTTCATCTGTTAATCTCCCCTAAAATGTCTGACCGTGACTATACTGACCTGTATCTGTGCAAAGTTTGTCACTAGAGAGGTGTTTTCACTTTCCTGTACTGGGAATCTGAGTTTCAAACGTACCCTGGGCAAGATAGATTAGGTACGTCACTAGTATGAAAGTCAATTGCTGTCTAATATGCAACACATATTGAAAGGGGAACAGACTTACACAGTACACAGAGCAGAGTTCGTATAGTAGAAGTTTTGACAGCAAACATGGTAGAGTGTGCAGTTTTTAGATCTAAACCGGACCAATGTGAACGCGCTGTAACATTGTAGCAGATTATTGTATGTTTCACGACCACTAACCCTATGTTAGCCACTGCCATATACAAGCTAACAAACAACATAAACAAATAAAAGATGCTAACTCCACTGTCCATTCTAAAATGTTCGCTAGTGGCTGAGTTTGGTGTACGACAGACATCTCATCTGAGTCTGGGTCTGACTGAGGCTGAAACATGTACTGCTGAATCTCTCCGACGTTTCCTCTAACGCTAACATTAGCCGTCTTGAGGAATGCTGCTCTTCGAGCAGTTAACCTAGCAGTAGCTTCGCACAGCCAGACCTATCTCCACACTCTCCGCAGATTGAGAATTCTTCAATGAGGGAGAAAGAGAAGATGTGCTTTTATGAGGTAAAAATCATGTTAAACAAAATAGTAGTCATGGTAGAGTATTTTTACAGACGTGTCTGGAGGGGGACTTTAACCTCGACCTCAGAATAAATAAAGGTTTGACGGCTATATACTGTACCTGAGAGTCTAGGACTGATCAGAGCAATACGGTGCACATTTCCAGTTCTTTTTCAGTTTTACATTATTTTATAGAGATCTGTTGAGACTGACAGCGACAGATATTCAGATTCAAGATTTGTGTTTGACGATAGCTGGACTGTCAGAAATCCTAATCAGAGTGCTTTCAGATGTGTATAAGATGCAGCTGAGGTTTGTCTCTGCAGATGGTTGTGTTATATTTTAATATATGGACATTTTGTATAATAAATAGGTGTATCTTTGGTATTTCCTTATTATCCTTTACTACTCTCTACTATCTAATCCATTGCTGTGCACTATTTTCCTAGAGTAGGTGTGAAGTCTGAGTATATTTTTGTCCTAAATGGAGTTATTCATGTTATGAGTTTGAAGATGTTTATTTAACACTCATGCCTATCTCTGCCATATCTAAATGTAATACTCTCTGGCAACAGTTTTTTTTTCAGGCTGACAGAGTGATGACTTTTAAACAGAAATGCTATATATGGTTTATACTAAATATATACATATTATCGCACAGTGTGTCCTGCGGATATTAATTTTAGTGCATATTGTCAACCTAATTTTTACACCAAAAACTGAAGATAAAACTTGTCGGCAACTTTGTTAGCAAACAAGCCAGAAACTTCTTTTGTAAGTCTTTTGTAAAGTTTACTGTACTTTGTGTTGTTCTTCCTCCTCCTGACTGCTTCCATCTTGTGCTTTTATTTACATGGTATTGGTATAATAAAGTTTTGTGTAAAGTTTATCGGTGGGTTCCCTCATTTTTTCCTGTAACACTTTATTAAATTTTGCCCTCCATAACAGGATTGACTGTAAACTGGGTCCAAAAAAACCTTTAGCAATCAAGTTTGTGGTAATGATCCCTCTTATAAAATGAATTGTCACTTCTGTTATAAAAAGGCAGATTTTGGTTCATTTTCCTACACACCTGCTCTGTTGGGTGTGCGGTTTTTTTTTTCTCTTAATGAAGATTTATAAAATTACACTCATCTGAAAAGTAGCCATTATGAGTTCCCTTATTCTAAGGTGTCTGCTGAGCAAGGTAAATGACATTTTTATATCAAATTTGTGTTTATTGTTTTGTAATGTTCCATTAAACCAAGTTAAAAAGTAACAGTTTGAGGCAGAGTATAAATTTTATTGACAGCTGACATGTGCTTGTTATAAACTGTCCTCTGGACTTTGTGGTTTCACTGTGTCAAATGTGATGTGCACATTCCTGTAGTTACCATGTCATTAAGGATTTTAAAGATTCCCGAAGCTTCTGTTTTACAAATTGTTTACATACCTTGATCATTTTCATGTTACAGAGACAACTTGCGTGACCTCTTGTGTGTTTGTGTTATCGTTATGTACTGTCTTCTGGCCTAAAGCACAAATCTCACAGATTGTCTGAGATTTTTAAACCATTGTTATTCAGCACAAAACATGAAATTGTGTATGGAAAAAGCAAGCATTTTAATCTCTTGATTAGGTAAGTACATTTTATTAATACTTAACACTTTTAGTCACAAGTAAACGTAGAGTATTTTACATTAAAATGCATTCAACAAGTCACATAGAAAAAATTAAACTGTTGAAATCTAAAAAGAAATATTAACTTTCAGAAAATATGGCAATTTTGTTAAAATTTGTATGTATTGTTAATTTTTAATTGTAGTTACATTAAAATTGTATCTATAGAATTGCACACTATGAAATTAAAATATCCAACTTTGTTTTTAGTCATTTAAGTTTTATTTTGTAGCAAACTACTGTAGGTCATAATGTAGCAAATGATTCAAAAGGTCAAGTGCATGTCATCTGTGTTTTACTGCTTTCAGTCTTTGGACCCTGCACAGATGCTGAAAAGAGAGGAACCGAAGAGAAGATGCTCAGAGGTGTGAACACTGGGAGCTCGAGCATATCGCACACACTGAAAGGTTCAGGGGAGTTTGGAGATAAACCCAAAGCTATTAGGATGCATAGAAACACACCTTGAGAGGTGAACACAAAAATAAAAATGGACAGAAGACAAAGAATGCTTCTGCAGCTGCTCAGCTTTGCTGCTCTTCTTGCTTGCGGTAAGTCTCTTTTTGATGACTTTTTTTTATTGTGCTTATGACTCTATGAAGCCTGAGAGTTAAATTTATCACCACGGTGACCATGAAGAGGTCAAACCTGAGAGCACTTGTTTTAATCTGGGAATACTCAAAATAAAGACACAAGTGTATTTACTTTGCAGAAACATAAGAAATAGGATCTAAAAAAATCTAAAATAAAAAAATAATCTAAAATTAATAATTAATTAATACATGTTTTAATGTGAGGCAGTTGTGACCTTATGAAATTACTTTTATTTCTGCTATATTCTGAAGAAATTATTCTAACTTCACGGAGCACATGATGTGCAGACCCAAGATGGAGATGGGAGATTGTGTGAACCAGAATCTTGTTGCATATAAATTTTGTTTTTGCCATAAAAGTAATAAAAAAGATTTCATGTTGATTAACTCCCACGGTAAAAATCAAAAAGGCTCTTGACATGTATAATTGATTCAGCAGTAATCAGAGTATATTCACTAATAGGTATCACAGAAGAAGCTCTATTGTTTGTTTTTTCCATGTAAACCACCCACTAAAATATGTATCATTCTTGAGACTTCTGAACCTTTTGTACTTTGTTGTTTAACTATTTTACATTCAATGTGGGGTGCTACTTTCTGTTGTAATCTCTTGTAAAATCAACTAAAATATCTCTAAACACACAGTGACTTAACTGCCACATTTTGTTTCACTAATGTTTTTATAAAGAAATTGTGGTTTGTTTTTTTTACTTAAGAAATTATTTAACTGACAGGTAAACTAGCAGTTTAAATACGCTGAAAAATTCTGTATCAGCTGACATCCAAGCCGAAAATAGTAATGGTTTATTTTTTTTAAGGACTGATAGCAGATTTTAGTATACGATATTTAATGTTTCTGAGGCCTCACAGCACATTAGGACATCATCTCAGACGTATAGTCACTTGTGAGGTGGAAAACACTCCCTTAACTTCGGCTTTGCATCAATGGTGGTGTTTTTGTGGTCTTTCAACACATAACAGATGTGTGCAAATCATGTGATTCTATGGTCTTGTTAACGTTGTTAAAGTCAAACATTACCCAAAGATCTGTATGAGAGTTGACTGACATGGCTGGACTGTGGATCTGTCATGGGACTTTTATGATTGATGGGCATTCAAATGATAAACCAGGTTGTGAAATTCTGCATCAACTGGGCAACTTTTTACTTATCAACCATGAAAAGTAATGGCAGGATTTTTATTATGCTGTTCTTGCTGACTGAGAATTGTTATTTTGTTATGTCTTTTATTTGTTTATGTCATCTGCACGATGATTCATCAATTCTACATATGTCCACATATTTTAAAAAAATCTTTAAACTGTATAACTGTGATGATACGTTAACTGAGAAGCATTGAGCAGCATGGTAGTGTAGTGAAAAGAAAATGACTTTTTGTAATGCAATGACTTTTTTTAAAATGTATTTTTTGTATAATGTTTTGTTCGTATATGTGTGTTGTGTTGTTTTTTTCAGCACATTGCCAGTGTCCGCAAGGCTGGAGGGAGAATGAGAATAAATGTTACTTCTTTTCGATTGATGTAAAGACGTGGAGTGAGGCTAACGCGTTTTGTTTGGGGCAGCGAAGCAACCTCATGAGCATTCAGGACATTCATGAGAGGGTGAGACAACACACACAAGCATCCAGAAACGATTCGATACAACATTTTACACACTGGGTTCATGTATTTTTTTAATGTCTTATCTCTAGTTGTGGGTGAGGACCCAAATCGGCACAGAGATCTTCTGGATTGGCCTGAACGACCAAGTTACAGAAAATGTCTGGGAGTGGAGTGATGGGAGTCCTTTTTTACCATACATAGCGTATGTAATACTGTTTCAGTATCAGAGAGAGCATTAAATTCATCCATACATGAATAAAAGTGTGAAAGCTGCACACTCACAGATGTGTAAAGTGTTTTTACTGAAGGATCCGAAACGTTCTCTTTCCTGTTCCAGATACTGGATGCCAGGTCAGCCTGATAACTGGGGTGATGGGGAGGACTGTGGTCAGGTGGTAGGATCAAGCAACGGACACTGGAATGATGAGAACTGCAATGTTAAGAGGAAATACATCTGCAAACATGTCAACTGTAAGTCCCCCAACCAGCATCCATACTTTTATCGATTTCTATATTGTTTTATAATTATTCTTCTTCCTCTTCTTCTGCTGCTTCTTCTTCTGCCTCTGCCACTGCGTTTTCTGCTTCTTCTTCATCTGAAAACTGACTAAAGCTATCAAATAACTGTAACAGAGTAAGTAGTATAAAGCTGCATTTAATGGAAATACTAAAGTTAAGTAGCTACAAATACCTTGCATCTGAGTATAAGTACAGTGCTTGAGTAAATGTACTTAGTTACATTCCACCACTGTACATTTTAAACCTATTTTCTTTTCTGCTCTTTAGCGAATCCGGCCCCACAGTGTGACTCTGCAAACGGCTGGAGTCCGTACAACTCCAACTGCTACAAGCTGAAAGCAGAGACCCGGAAGAACTGGGTGGCAGCGAGACATGACTGTGTTCAGGAGGGAGGAGACTTGGTGTCCATCACCTCAGCAGGAGAAGAGCAGTACATCACAGGAACACTGGACCCATCATGGCTTGATCTCTGGATCGGGCTTTCCACATTGGTGAGAGGAACAAAGTGGGGCAATAAATTAAGAAGCCCACCTGCATCTTTGTTGTTTGATATTAGATATGAATATGTGGTGAATGAATCTGACTTTGGGGTTTGCTTCTCCAGAAATGCAACAAGATTTCATGTCAAGTTGAAGCGGGAAACACTCAGTACACCTGGTCCGATGCTGTTCAGTTAGGGTACACAAACTGGGCCAGCGATGAACCTGCTGGGTAAGATATTATATTATTTACTCGTCATTTTAATTTAAATAGAAATTTGTTCAATCAAGGTTTACACACATTCTCCAACAGTGATGCGCAGGCTGGCTCATGTGCTGCAATCATCAAAGATTCAACAGATGAATTTGGGAAATGGAGATCCCATGTGTGCAGATATGAGCGTCCTTACATGTGCAAACGACCAGTGAACAGTAAGGATGACAGGATATCTCTTATTTTCATCATAAAAAAATTATTAATGTTGTGAAGTTTCTTTGCTTTTCCCTCTAACCTTTTTCTACTGTTTCTTTAAAACTCCCCTTCAGCCATTTGCCCTCCTGGCTGGCGGAGCTTCGCAGGCAATTGTTACTGGATGGTCAGTAATATCAATCTGTTGACCACCTGGCACGAGGCCTACACCAAGTGCTCCGATATGGGGGCCTACCTGCTGATCATAAACAGGTAGGAAAGAACAGAATGGCAGATATTTCGCAATGTAACTTGAAAGAAGAAATGGCACAATCATCATCTTACAAATAAAAAGTTAAATTCATAAGCAGTAAAATGTTCCTTGCTATGACCACCACCAACCATAAAGGAATACTTCGCCCACAAAATGATCATTTGTAAATCAATAACTCACCCCGTGTTATGTCAAATTCATGAAAAAAACTTTGGTTTTCTCACATGCCTCCATGATGAGCAAAGAGTTTAAGAATGAGGACTGTTCTTGATGAATTGAAGACATAGGGGACCGCGTTTAACAACAGCAAAACTATATCAAAACATCTGTTTACAAACTCTCACACAACGTCATGTGGTATAATACATGCCTCATTTATCCAGTCATATTCTCAGTACTTCCTAAACATCTGCATTTATGTTTGAAAGCATATCGCATAAACAGTCTAATGCATTGAGGAGGAGTCTGAGCAGACTTCAATATGAGCATACTGAGCATAGGACTGGATAAATGAGACTTGGATTACTGTGTGAGAGTTTGCAAACAGATGTTTTGATACAATTTTGCTGTTGTTAAACGTTGTCCCCTTTCACTCCAATTCATCAAGAATTTTGTCAGACATAACTTGAGTCAGTGTACGGACTTTATGTCTTCATTTTGTTTTGGCCAATCACAGATAAATATTTCATTGATTTTATTACAAAAGTTAAAGCTGCACTTGTTGTTTTTAGGCCACTTGGACTAGTGGAACAAGTTTAAACACAACATTGAAAGATAATTGCCTTATAAAGTTGCTATGGTGAATGTTTTACCCAACTGTTGCCTATTTACACATCAAGTTGACACGCTTAGACGTTTAGATGAATCACCAATATTTATTCTGTTAGCTCTGTTTTTGGTCTCAACCCACTCCTAAGGGAACTGTCTGTTTCTTTAGCTGCTAAATGCTCCACCAAGTTCACTAACAAACTTCATTTGTTGCTGGGTAGGTAGCGTATAGTCGGGTTATCAGAGCCTTTTCACGTAAAATTGCTGTGTACTTTGGAAAATCAAAACTATGAGCTAAAAGGGGTTAAAAAGCTGAGTAATCAAGCACTAACAGGGAACAGTGAAGATCTTACCTTGTCATTTGTGTCTTGTTGCGTGCAGTCAAGAAGAGCAGTTCTTTATAAACGGGAACCTTCCAGACTTTCACCACGTAGACATCCCCGACATCTGGATCGGTTTATCAGGTACTCTACCCGCTGTATGTTCTGATGATCACTGTGACTCAAGAGATTTGTGAAAATGCCCTTTCCGTTCATCTTGCTGTTTGTGATGTCACCAGATAAAGACCAGGACGGGCATTTCAGATGGGTGGATAAAACCGAGGTTACTTTCAATAACTATGGCCCTGGTTGGCCCAGAAACACTGAACACTTCTGGGACTGTGGACAAATCTTCACAGGTAGAAACTTCCACTCTGGTGCTAAGTTGACACTTCTGTATGTTTTGAGCTAAGGCTGGCATTGAAAAACCAACATCACTTTATGTTATCTTCCAGGAAATTATGAGGGCAAATGGGAAACAACCACCTGCTTCAAGAGCCTGGGTTACATATGCGAGATGACTGGTGGACAGAACCCCAAACCAACTTCAACTCCTGGTCAGTTAGACTTCATGTCCCCCCCCCCCCCCCCCCCCACTGTCTAGTGAAAGTTGTGGTAACAAATGTGACACTTTTTTTTTTGCTCCAGATTTCCACTGTGACCCTGGATATCTGTTGTATGGGGACTTCTGCTACCATTTTGAGACCGAGTCAGTGAAGAACTGGGATGATGCCGAGGCTCACTGTATGAAAGAGCAGGCTCACCTGGCCAGCTTCCACTCACAGGAGGAGCTAAGCTTCCTAATCGGTGAGCGACTGAGAAAGCACTCTGGTACATCCAATCTCCATAAAATAATTAATTGAGAAATAATACAAATGTTGTGAACATACATCTGTTGTTGTTTTTTTTCCTGCAGCTCACATGCCAGGGGAAGCTTGGGTGGGTCTGCGTGATGTCGCTGTTGAAGGCCAGTGGGTATACAGCGATGGCACTCCTGCAGTAAGTGATAAAGACACGAACAAATTGTGTGATGCGCATTACTGTAAATGATATAAATTAGATAAAACATTGGACATCCCTATGATCACAAATATTGAAAACGCATGGGATCGGGGCGCTGGTGGCTTAGTGGTAGAGCAGGCGCCCCATGTACAAGGCTGTTGCCGCAGTGGCCCGGGTTCGACTCCAGCCTGTCGCCCTTTGCTGCATGTCACTCTCTCTCCCCCCTTCATGCTTGTCCATCCTATACATTAAAGGCTAAAAAGCCCTAAAAATATCTTTAAAAAAAATTGGTCAAGAGGAAAGTTGGTCACGTGCTCTCTAGTGGCGGGATAGCGCGTTGCATATCCGACCGAGAACTGAATGAACTTCAGTATTGCTACATTGCTGCCGACCAGGAATTCTTGTGCGTTTCCAAAGTCAAGCAAACCTAAAAGCATAATCTACCATAATCTACCGTAATAGGAGCATCGGTGACCCGTTTACAGGTAAAAAAAAACCAAACAGTTGTAAACCATAATGTTACTCTACATTTGGAAATAAACAAATTGTAATTATGACTTAATATGATCAAGACACCTAAAAGTAAACACAAGGCCGTTTTCATCAATTTACAAGCAAGTGCACGTCAGACATACTGTAAGTGAATGGGTTTTCTGGTCAGAAAGGTAATGCCCTCATGCCCCACTAGAGGGTGCGTGAGGCTTAACTTCAGCATACCACAGGAGTCAATGGAAGTGTCGTCAATCTGGTATTGTAGGATCCTACTCACGATGAAGCAACATGTTTTTTTTTGGATCGCAGGACCTCCTCCCATGGGGGCCTAACCAGCCAGACAACTGGGCTGACAATGAGGACTGTGCACACCTCACAGGGATGACTCACTCACATCCTGGGACACTCAATGATATTTACTGCACCTACACAAAGGAGTTCATCTGCAAAAAAGGTCAGATCTACTACAGTTTTTATTCATATGTATCTTGTGTCATAGTCATATTGTATTTTGTGTTAATATTTGATATGCTTTTTCTTCTACAGCCAAGGGACAAGGGCCTCCTCCCCAGCCCCCAACATCTGGACCAGGTTAACTTTCTGCTACAATGATCACTACACTTGGAGCATGATCTGAGACTCATAACGTGTGTGTGTGTGTGTGTGTGTGTGTGTGTGTGTTTATCCATATATCAACATGCATGGACTGCTGTGTTTGTTACAGGGTGGAATGAGAAGTGTGGTGCTTGGATGGCCGACCCTTTTAATGACTTCTGCTACCTGTTTAACTACCTGTCGATGAGGACGTGGGCAGAGGCGCGGGCCGACTGCGTCAACCAGGGAGGAGATCTTGTCAGCATCACTGATCCCTTCGAACAGGCCTTCATACAAGGTGTGACCTTTTCATCTTTACTCCAAATGTGATGTTTATTCTATTTTTGCACTCATCCCAATTTCATTTAGTGAAAGTTTTTTTAATTTAATAGTGAAAGTTTTTTTGCATGAGAATATCGACAGGTGGATGCATAACAGATTACTTGAGTATACCGTGTTGAATATAAGCATGTTAAAGGACTATATTACATCATGCTGTTATGTCTTAAAAGGCCCAAACACCCCAAACTAACATCAAAGAACTATTGCCGATGAAGGCCGACGTTCACTTTGCCTCAGGTTGCCACTTGGCCAAAAACTTGCACCTGAACACACCACAAAGACTGCAGCCAATGGGCAACTGGCACATATGTTCTGCACCTGCGTAAGAGGAAATAACTCTCCATGCCAGCAGGTGGCAGTAGTCTGTAATCTCTATACAAAAAGGGAATCCAGAGACTGACAAGAAGGGTTCAAGACGCTAGTCAGTCAGTTAGCACATTAATAACACAACGCGTGCTACTGAACAATAAAAAAATACTGTATATAAATTGTTTCTGCTAGAGAGCTCAGTGACTTTAAAACATAATCTTAGTTAATATATCAAGTTTGTTTCAATCTCAAGCCCTCTCAACCTAAAGCTGCAGTAGGTAGAAAGCCTGAAAACAGTTGATTTTTGAGTCTCATCTGAGTTAGGTTTCGTTCGTCTCCGCCCTGAGCCCCTCCTACCAGACGAGCGCGCGAGTATTTTATCCTTCTTGGCTCTACATCTCCCTCTCTGGGAGCCTCGGCACTCCCTCATTGCGCAGCAGCCCGCCCCATCTCTCCCTCATGGCCCCGCACATACTCCCGAGGCTCGGCTCTCCTTCTCCGCAGAGAGCCATCAGCTCACCCTTCCCCTCCCTCCGGGGCTCCAGGGAACCGAGTTCTGTCTTCCTTTTTTTGGGTTTAGCCGTGTTGGCAGTTGTAGCCAATGCTGGAATAGCTATTTTACCTGGTGCACTGTTCGCCATTGCCGCTTGCTCTCCCCTTCTGCCGACAGCACAGGAACGTGCATATGCAGTAGAACAGCCAATAGGGACGGAGTGGTCTGAGCTGACCTTTGATTGTTTGATGCACATCAGAACGATACTGATTCTTTAGAGGCTGAACACAGAGCCATGGTGAGGTGCAGAAACCTATTGTTTGTCTCAGACCACTTGATTTACGTTATGCTTAGAGGACATTATAAAATTTTTACTCAATTATACCAAAACAATGTTGCCTACTGGAGCTTTAAGTCATTTGTTCGCATTCCTCACTTACGTTTCTCTTCTCCCTCATTGAGTTGATTTGCCATTCAGACGGATTTCATTTCATTTCATTTTCCTTTACATCCAACGTAGATTCAATATGCTGAATCAGCCAGAAAAAGTCATCAAGGGCAGACTAGTGCCAGTGATGTGGAACACACTACAACACTAGGGTGACGGACGCTCACCTACAGCTTGACATCCACTGTCGGTTGACCATCAGCTTGGTTTAGAGAAAAAAACTGATTTGAGAATTAAGTTGAAATTTTGTGAGAAAATAGCACAAAAAACATATGTGACTTTCTAATTATGACTTATTTCATATTCTCAACTTTATTTTTTTTAAGTTAATTTTCTTAATATATTTTTTCCAAATTTTCCCACTTAATTCTCTAAATCCCTGCTTTTGACCCTAATAATCTGTTGTACTCTAGCTAAACTCTAATGTGTAGAGTTTAATATACCAGCAATAAACCAATTTAACTTTTATTACTTTTTACTATGTAGTTGCTTTAAAGCCACTACCCGTAAAATATTTGTGTGAGTATAGTGTCTTTAAAGCAATTCTGATGGCATTTGTTTGTAGAACAGTGACAATTCTGGTGAAAGTTGGTTTAGTCCTTCTGTCCTGTGTATAATCAGAGGAGGTGTGGCAGTGTGCATTGGTATCTGCCACAGTGGCTTTTTTTACTACCACCACCAGGGGGCGACGAAGAAATTTTTTAAAAATTCTTCACATTTTACCTTTAAAGAGTAACATAACACCTGCTGAAAATCTTGTTTCTGTCTCCCTCTAGTGGTTTAACTTCTAACTCAGCTCCAGTGTTGTACAGGTGAACTCCAGGACACCATGACATCACTGTTGGTTGTGGTTACAGATGCAAACTTTCTACCAGTCTGAAATGACTCTGGGAGAAAGAAACTTCTCTAGATCTGTTAATAAGCTTGACTTGACCTGACTTGTATTTTGTCGGTTCCTCTCAGGTGTGATCCAGCTGAGTCCTGTCGGTATGTCTCTGTGGATGGGCGGCCATGACTCCATCACTGAAGGCGGCTGGGAGTGGACAGATGGCTCTCCTTTCAGATACATCCGCTGGAATGCAGGTTAATTTAAAGCCAAATATGTTCAGCATGATTTATGTGTGAATTAAAACATGTTCTAGTTTAGTTGTCTTCTTAAAAAAAGACAACTAAATTCCCTTGTTTCTTCACAGGTAATCCAGACAACTATTACGGTGAGGACTGCCTGTCTATATTAATTAACAACGGCTACTGGAACGATGACGACTGTTTGAACAAAAGAGGGTACATCTGTAAGAGGAAAGGTGAGATACATTGATTTCATTGCTGCAAACAGAGGACAGTACTTACAGTGTTGATACATGTTTGTAACATTATACTCATGTTTTCTCTTTTAGGAAACACACCTGAGCCTCCTCCACCTCATGATGGTAACAATATCCTACTATCTGACATGATTGCTTACATTTTCACTTCAGATGACAAATATATCTACATCAACCGGCACTGAATTTTTCATTAAGTAAACAATTAATACGCAACTCCCTCCTGCTGCAGGTTTCATGACGGCGCTCGTGTGCCAGGACTCTTCTGCTGTCCTTCACTGTCCACCTGAAAGTGTCATTAACATCAAGTCGGCTTTCTATGGACGACAGCGTGATGACATCTGTCCACACCTGGGTGACTCATCAGGTGGTGCTACACTGTTTATTTCTTTGCATTTATAATCTTCATCTGCAATTTCCTGTCAGTGTGTTTTGTTGCCTTTTGATTTCTTGTTCCTCATAAATCATATGGAGTCAATACCCAAATGATGATCTATATTTAACCAAAAGATAAACACTGTTCTGTAGGAAGCTGCAGGGTGGAAGGCGTCCTTCCTTTCTATAGAAAGATCTGTGACAACCATCCCTTCTGCTTTGCGTACGCCCATGTGGAGCCGGACCCCTGTCCAACAGTTTCCAAATACCTTGAGATCGTCTACAGCTGTGAACAAAAAGGTGAGCCCTTTTTTTTTTCAATTGTTTTAGCAGTTAAAAATCCACACTCCATGTCTCCTGGAGTAACACAAAATGCTTCTGAATTTGTTACAATCACAGCTAAAGGTTGATGTTTTGCTGTGTGATTTGGCTGCTCACAGTGTGTCTGCATGGCCTGGGTGTTGAGAGCGGGAACATCACAGACTCCCAGCTCTCTGCTTCATCCTCTAAAGGTCTCTTCACTCCCAACAAAGCCCGTCTGAATGGAAATTCCTGCTGGATGCCTTCGGGAAACCGTACGTACCAACCAAGTGGTCACACACACAAAATAATATTTTAGTAGATGGCTACAGTTGTAAATTTCATAAAAAGTAACTTGTTCTATTTAATGCCCCCCCCCCCAGCAACCTCAAGCTGGATCCAGGTTGACCTGACCGAGACCAGAAAAGTAACAGGAGTAGTAGTCCAGGGTTGTCCTCAAAATGACCACTGGCTCACCAAATTTAAAATCCAGCACAGTATAAATGGAATGAACTGGACTGACTACACTGTTGACGGACAGGTGAGTCTACCTGTCAAACTTCAGCCTTACAAAGAGGCCAAGATGTTTCTGGCTCAAAACTAAACCGTGAATAAACTGGTTGTCATTATGGATTTCCTCGATTTCCAGTTTTTCCCAGGCGCATCAGACAGAGATAGTCCTGTAACTCAGCTGCTGGGTACACCTGTGTCAGCTAAGTACGTCCGTATCATCCCACTGGAGTTCAACGGACAGGCAGGCCTTCGCTTTGACATCTTAGGGTGTACACCGGACTGTAAGAAAAGCAATTTATCAGTGTTAAAAAACCTTAAAAAAATCTTTCAAAATTTGCTGTTATTCTATTAGATATAAACACTAATTGTCAATAATGAAAATTTGTGGTTCGACAGATGCAGTCACATGCGACCATAAGCCCAACTTCAACTTTGCCAACGATAAAATGACGTAAGTAAACCCAAAACATTTTTTACAGCATTTATTCTGTTCTGTGCAATAATGTGATTTTATGTGATATCTCCATCATTCACATTGATGTTACTGATTCTCATGTGTCTTTCAGTGTCCACTGTCCAGCACACTGTGCCAAAGCTGATTACAGAGTGTACGGCACTTCAGTATATCGCGGGGTATGTGAGTGCAGTGTCTTATCTGTATTAGACCTTCTGTATAGTTTTGAGGAAAGTTTTTTGTTAATATGTGAATTCTGTCTCTGCTCCATCTCCTCTGACAGGACTCAAACACCTGTGCTGCAGCTATCCATGCTGGAGTGATATTAAATGAAAATGGAGGAGACTGCACTTTGCTGAAAGCTCCAGGACAGGACCTCTATCTAGGCTCTACCAGGAATGGCATCACCTCAAGACAGTAAGTAGCTGAGTTTTAAACTAAACCCTATTTCCTTGTGTAGTGGAAAAGTCCCGGGAGGCTAATTCAGTGACATTTATTTTTCCACAGATATGATGGAAGCTATTCTGTGTCTTACACTTTTGCAGATGGGGGTGAGTTGAGATTCACTTTTAATCCCTCCAGTGAATCTCTTTCCTCTGAGCAACATTTTTTAAAAAGATTTTTCTGTGTTTTACGGTGTGTGCAGGTTTATTTTTCAGCTCATGATGATTGAATTCTCTCCTACAGAGCTGAGGTGTTCGGGGCCTGACTGGTATGAGTTTGGAGACTTCTGCTACAAACCTTTTGGAGACAAAAAGACATGGCATGATGCCCAGGGCGCCTGCAGGGCTCAGGGTGCCGAACTCGTATCCATCCTCTCGATGACAGAGCAGAGCTGGCTGGAAAGCTACCTGTACATGGGTATGGATGTTTTTTTTGTTTTTTTTTAAATGGGACGTGGAAATTAGTTTGATGATAAAGAAAGTGAGAAAGATGAACACTTATTCACTCCCACATAAAACGTTACTCAAGGATACTGATTCAAATTTGACACTGTCAGCTTCGGTTTAATGTTGATGAAATATCATATTATCCTGAATTATTTTGGTGAGATGTCAATTCATTTAGCAAAACTGAAATCTGGATCATATAATGTAACATACTGAAGACTAGTAATGAGTCTACAGGTGATAACTGAAAACTGAATGAATTCAACATGTGTAAACCCAGTGGTGAAGGATGTATTCAGTTCCTCCCCTTAAGTAAAAGTATTAATACCACACAGTCCTGCAATGAGAATGTCACTTAACCTCCTGAGACCCTGTGTCCTCATATAAGGACATTACATGTGGGGTTTACTTGACCTTATAATTCCTCCTACTTAACTTAGACCTGTTGTCCTTGTTCGTGGACACTTTTTGTGCCATCTAGTGGTAGTAAGAGCCCAATACACTGATCCATGTAAAAACAAGATGGCAGCCATGTCTTCCAAGTCAGTCTGCACCCGATCCCAACACAAAAGTGGACAAGGTCCAAAACCTGATTAAATTTAATGGTTGAAACTTGTTTATTTATGATTAAAAATGTTGGTAGTTTGATATGGCAACACATTTGACTGATTTTAGCAACTGTAACAATCTAAGACCCTGTTAATGAGGAAGTACTGGTTTGAGGACATTGGAACTTTATTATTGTCTCATTTGAGGATATTGGGACTTTTATCATTGACAATATTTAGTATTAAAATCTATGGGATACTGATCCCAGATAGCTAGGTGAAATAAAAAATGCACACCAATCAATAGTTTGGGTCTTAGGAGGTTAAGTCAAAGTAATTATAATCAGCAAAATGCACCTAAAGTATTAAAAGTACCCAATGCAGAAAAACCTAAAAAAAACAAAAACAAAAAAACCCCACAAATATTACTTTAAAATAAAAAAAAATCAATAAAAAAAAAAGAAAATGATCTCAATGATTATTAAAATAGTTACCCGTTAATTTTCTGTCAATCGACTAATAGATTGATCAACTAACTGTTTCAGCTGCACTTGTTTAAACTGTTTAATTTATGACAAAACATCATGTTTTATAAACTTTTTATAAACCCGTCCAGTGGTAGGTATAAATTAAATATGATTATTTTTGTTAATTTGTTTTTTCTGTCCTTTATAGCCACGAGTGACGTGTGGACTGGTCTGAATGACCTGGTTGTGACTGGTATGTTCACCTGGTCTGACGAACACATGGTGACCTTCACTTACTGGGCTCCAGGGGAACCCAACAACCACGATGGGTTCAGCGAGGACTGTGTTGAGATGTTACACCAGGTGAGAAGGATGGAAAAACAGTCTCACACACCAGTTGAATACATTTCATACTACGAATATGAAGCCAAAAATGTACCCAACCAAATTATGGTCACATGGTAATTTCATCTCCATTCCAGACTGGCCGATGGAACGACGTGGCCTGTACAGAACTCAATACCTACATATGCAAAATGCCCAAATCGCATTACCCGTTGCCCTCTGTAAAGCCAACTGTGTACGGATGCCCTCAGGTAGCACAAACTCTAATTATACATTTATTTTTCTGTCTCCTTTTCAATCTAATGAATCCCGATAAAGAGAGATGTTGAAGTGTGATTATCACTGTATTAGCCTCACTTCTGTAATATGTGTCAGGACTGGGAAGCTTACGGTTACGCCTGCTACTGGATGGAGGAGACTCCCATGGACTGGTTGGAAGCTAAGGCTTTCTGCACAGCGAAGGACGGGTTCATGCTGCACATTGGAGACATGTGAGTGACAACCTATCTCCACTCCAATATTATTCCCAAAAGGAACAACTCTTACTTTTTTCCTTACTATTTCATTTTTTTTTTAATCCTTTCCATTTCTAGTGATCACCTTTTGATTAATGAAGTCTGTCTTCAGAATCTATTAAATGCCTTGCTTGCAGCCAATGTTTTAAGTCTTAAAAAAAGGTTTTCTCCCTTTTTTTATTATTTCTTTATGCTCTTTTTACACTGCTTCCCAAATGATCTCTATATGATCCATATGATCTCTCTATATCAGTTACTCACCTTGTGTTATGTTGAATTCATGAGGCATGTTAGAAAAACAAAGTTTTCTGCACAAATTCAATATAACATGTGGTAAGGTATTGATATACAAATGGTCATTTGTGGGGTGAATTATTCCTTCAATAATGATGGCAGATTTAGCATCTCAGAGATTCTGTTATCGTAATCTAACAACCTGGTTGGCTAGAGTTTTTGATTTACTTGTCTGTCTGCGTTTCACTGCAGTTATGAGCAGTCACACTTCACGGTGGCACTGTCAGGGAAGACTGGTTTGTGGTGGATTGGCCTGCGTGCTCATGGAGGGTCAGGTGGAGGGGTGGACTACATCTGGGACAATAATGCATCTGTCACCTTCACTCACTGGGACCGAGATCAGCCAGGTAGAGATCTTTATACTAACCCTATATCATCTGGTCAGGATAATACAGTATATACAAACACTGGAAAACATCCTTTGTCTCTCTAGATAATGGGGATGGCACTTGTGTAGCGATGACAACCGGTCCGATCGGTGGTTTCTGGGATGACAGGCAGTGCTCAGAGAAACACGCCTTTGTTTGTGAGAAACCCAGGCCCGACATCAGCCCACCCACCAAGCCGCCAACTCTTCCTCCTGTATCGGGCTGTGCTGAAGGCTGGACGGGTCAGCCTCACTTCAGATACTGTTACAAGGTATAAAAGGCACTGGATTAAACAGCTAAAGGCATTATTTTCTACAGGGGGCATTAGGTCGGAGGTCAGTTTTAAAGCACTGATTTTTTGGCTGATTTATTGCAGCTCTTCCACAAAGTGGACTGGTCTCTAAAGAAGAGCTGGGGAGCAGCAAGTGACGACTGTATTGCCAGAGGAGCTAATCTGGTCAGCGTCCACAATCAGGAGGAGGAGGAGTTCCTGTCTCTGTACAGCAAAGGCAGCAGCAAGTGGATCGGCCTTAAGCACAACCCTACAGAGGGAGGTGAGTGTCATGTGTCTTGTATAGAAAAGATCCTGGTAGAAGCCATTTGGGATGCAAATAAAGAACACACCAAAAACCTCATGGATATTCCCATCATGCAGGCTATTCTTGGAGTGATGGTACACCTCTCTCCCACACCAACTGGGGTTCCGGGGAGCCCAACAACCACGAGGGCCGTGAGGAGTGTGTAGAGATGGTGAGCAGCACAAACGGAACCTACTCTTGGTGGAATGATCTCAACTGCGATGCTCACCAGGACTGGATATGCATGATTGCTAAAGGAAAGACCCCCGTTAACCCCCCAGAGCCCCCACCTCCTCTCCCAGGTAAACCTCTCCCAGGTGTTTGGCAGTGTTTCTTGTGATGTGTTTAATTTCGGTAGGTGAAATAAAGGCTGGTTCAAGAGAAAGTCTACCTTTTATTTTAAAAATCCAGCTTGTGACTGGAGACTTTGGACAATCACAGGTCATTTCAGAGAGAGGGCATTCCTATTAGCCATCCTACAAATGCAGATGCAGGTGCATTTCCCCTCAGATGGTGAAACCCAGATTCAATGGCCAAGAATCCTGCAGACAAAGCATTGGCAGTAACTGCCTACACTGCAAGCAACCCAAAAAAACAGTCTAAAACAAAATAAAACCGTGGGGTGGCTAGTGAGCTAGTTTTTGTCTCATTTGTGGTAAGCAGAGAGAATGGGGCCAGGAAGGGCTGGTTGAATGCGCAATGTGCAGCTTCTCACCTGTGGGTGTCTGGTTAGACGCGTTTTCAAATTCTGCGAGTTGTTTTTTTATTTCAGTTTATTTTTGGCCTTTTTCAGAAAGCTGCCTACCCCAGCTTTAATTAATATGGTATGGCAAAAATAAAGAAATTCTTACTGAGAAAAATACACTACAGGAGTGAAGTTATTAAATTTCTGCTAATATATCTCCCTAAATCCTACACTGGACCTTTTAAAATTTCCCACTATGTAATGCAAAAAAGAATAGCATGTACACTACTGTCTGCAAACAGTCCCACAATGCAATGCTTCCTATTTTCTAGATCCAAAAATTATAGCCAAGTGATTCAGAGTCATACGTATCAGACATCTCAATGTATCGGTCACTATAGAGTAAATGACTAAGTGTCAGTTGTACAGGGAGAAGTGTAATGTAAGTTAATGTGGATTAGGTTTTTTGCTGTGGAGGAAAATAACGAGGCGCTCATACCATCTTCATGATTGTTTCCTCATGTCTTGACCCTCAGCTCCTGATTGTGGTACTAACCCCGGCTGGAGGAAGAACAACAACATTTGCTATTACTACAACGACACCGACATAGTCGACTTCCACACAGCTATGAGGCGCTGCTATGATGAGGAGGCCTTACTTGTCTCCATCCTCAGCATAGAGGAACAGGCATACGTTAACACCATGGTGGGACTTTTTCTGCTTTTACTTCCTTACTGTAGAATATGTTGTAACGTGTGACAGTGAAATATGTTTGTGTTGTGTTGTGCTGCTCGTCCAGGTGGGGACGGGCCAGGTTGCTGCAGCTTGGATTGGACTGAGGATGTTTGGCATTGCAAATGGACAATACATGTATGTATATTTGTAAATGATTAGAGTTGAGGTGAATTTAAAGGGTAACCGTCTGCACATTATTTGTATAATCTTGTGCAGCTCATAATTTTAAACTGTGGTGAAGCTGTAATTAGAGACTCACAAGTGCTGGGATATGTTGACCTGTTTTATCCACACAGGTGGGTCGACATGTCACCCGTGACATACACTCACTGGGCTCCAGGTGAGCCCAACAACGCTAACGGGGAGGAGCAGTGTGCCCAGATGAACAGACATCAAGGTATTTAAATACCATTCATTGGACACATAAGACCATATAGGTCTGTTGATTATTGTGCATGTTTACTGATCTGGACTCCCTGTTGGCGATATTTACAATTAACTCTGGCTTGTGAAGGTGGATGGAACGATGCCAACTGTGGTCGGGCTGCAGCAGGTTACGTCTGTAAGAAGTTCCCTGGAGATATTCACACTCATCCTCCACCCACACAGCCCTGGGTGGGCCACTGCCCTGCAGGTAACACACACTTCTTACATATAAACATGAAACATGCAGAATGATAGCAGGGTATATGTAGACAGAGAAGTATGTCATATTTTAGAGAATATGTATGGTGATGTATTTTATTAGAAAAAAAAAAAAAAAGCCATGAAAAGGCATTTTATACCAAGACTCTCTCTTAAAGGATAACTTCGGTATTTTTCAACCTGGGCCCTATTTCCCCATGTGTATGTGCGCGTATGATTCATAGGTACAACTCGTTCTAAAATTGGTTCAGTATTGAGGGAGGCGGATGCAACCGGGAGCCGCGAAACGAGCTAAAACGGTAACGGGGGCAAATGCGTCCCGTATAAGTTTGAGCATTAAAAGTGCTTTTTTCGCCACTGACCAGTTCAGATCACCAGTGTTATCTCTGTAAATAGCATAGTAAACGTTTCCCTTACCTCTGGGCTGTGTGTGACGTCATCTCGTGAGAGCTTTGCTCCACTGTGTCTGTAGCTCTCTCTACTTGTGGGACAGCCGTTTTCTTGAGGAAGAGGTGTTTCGGCATTGGATGTCTTCTCTTCTTCAGCTGGCAGTAGTCATCTTGGGAGGAGTGAGCACTGCAGACCCAATGGTCTGCAAGGCGCAGTGTCTGTTAGCATCCATCTGTTGCACAACTAGCCACAACTTAAGCATCTCGTCGTCCGATAAAGGCAGTCTGTGAAAGCTGTACGGGGTGTTGCGCCACATCCTGTTTTTGCATTTGGATAAGCACAAACACGAACCATTGTTTTCAATCGATGCAGTAAAACTCTCAACTGCACTCCAGGACAACCAGCGCTCTGTATGGCTCCTCTGTTTTCTTCTGGCAATAAGCAAAGCTCTCGCAAGATGACGTCACACACAGCCCAGAGCAAGTGAAGGGTAAGGGAAACACTTAGTATGCTATTTACAGAGATAGCACTGGCGATCTGAACTGGTCAGTGGCGAAAAAAGCACTTTTAATGCTCTAACTTATACGGGACGCATTTGCCCCCGTTACCGTTTTAGCTCGTTTCACGGCTCCCGGCTGCATCCGCCTCCCTCAATAATGAACCAATTTTCAAATGAGTTGTACCTATGAATCATACGCGCACATACACATGGGGAAATAGGGCCCAGGTTGAAAAATACCGAAGTTATCCTTTAAGTACTTTTTATGGCATCTTTTATTGTTTTCTTTTTTGACCCACTGTGTGTTTTGATGACTTATACTATGACCTTTTTAGGATTTTTTTATGGGTTTTTTTTCTGGCATATCACATTATGATTTTTTTTAATGACATACTACACTATGACTTGTTTTAATGTTTTAATGACACACAATACTTTGACTCTTAAAACTGTTTTATAACACTTTTATGACGCATACTATTACTTTCAGGACTTTTTTATGGCACATTATACATTTCAGGCATTTTATATTATGAATTTTTATCAGATACTATACTATGAAATTTTATATCATACTCTGACTTTTATATTTACATTGATCTATACTATTCTTCATGACATAGTGTATACTATGGCCTATTTTTATGACGTACTGTACTATGATATTTTTTTAATGAAATTTACTAAATTTACTGTGCCATACTATGACTTTTTAAATTAAATTTTCATGACATACCATACTATGAGTTTTAATTATTTTCCTATGAATTACCATACAATGACTTTTTTTAATTACATTTTTTATGACATACTATATTATGACCTTTTAAGGATTTTGTTTTGGCTTTTTTGGCATATCACATTATGATTTTTAATGGCATACTAGACTATGACTTGTTTTAATGACAGAATACTTTGACTCTTTTATGACATTTTATGACATACAATATACTATGACCTTTTTAGTATTTGTTTGTGCCGCATTATATATTTTTAATGGCATGATATATTAAGACATTTCTATGACATTTTAAGGGCATACTATACCGTGACTTTTTAGGACTTTTTCATGGCACATTATACATTTTAAGGCATTTTATATTAGGAATTTTTCTGAGATACTATACTACAAAATTTTGTCATACTTTCGACCTTTTATTTACATTAATCTGTACTATTCTTCATGACAGTGTATAATATGACTTATTTTTATGACACTGTACTATGACATTGTTATCACAATTTTTACAACATATGACATGACTTTTTTTAAAATTAATATATACTATACTATGGATTTTTAATAAGTTTTTATGACATACTATCCCATGAATCATGAATTAAAGTTACTAAATGTACTTTACTTAATTTACTGCACTATACTACGACTCTTTCAAATTTAGTTTTCATGACATACTGTACTAGATTTTTAATTATTTCTTTTATGAATTACCAAATAATGACTTTTTCAATCACATTGTTTCTGACATGCTGCACTACAGTAAGCTCTTTACCTTTCTTGCCACCAGGTTGGATGCTTTTTAGGAACAAGTGCTTCATGTTCAAAGGGAAGAAAAATGACATTAAAGGCAGCTGGGACTTTGCTCGGGAGTGGTGCAAAGTCCAGGGAGGACAGCTGGCAGTCATTGATAACCAGTATGAGAATGGTAAGCTAAACCTATGAGAATCAACAGTCCAGTGGCTCCAGGTCAAAGAGACTGCTCTCTATATTTTGATCCTCTCTTTCCCTCTAGACTTTGTTTCTAGTTACCAGAGGGACCTGGAGCTTCCCACGTGGATCGGCCTGTCAGATAAGGTGGCGGAGAATCAGTATGCCTGGAGTGATGGGGTCAGCCCTGTGCTGTACACGAACTGGAACGACAAGGAACCCAACAATGCAGGAGGAACAGTGAGGATACTTAAATTCCCTACAGTTATTTATGATAACTTGAGCAAAGCAAGTGGGAAATATTGTGAATCTTTTTACAGGCAGGACTAAAACCTGCACTCCGTGCTAATAAAGCTCATGTTTATAGTTGTGTAGCTTGAGGCTTTCTTGTCATTCTCAACAGGAACACTGCGTAGCGTTGACTAACAGCTACGTGATGAGCGGCAAGTGGAACGATGATGCCTGCCACAAAAATTACAGCTTCGTTTGCTCCAGGAAGAAATGTCAGTGAACACTTAAATTATTCTTTCTGCTCAAATAAATTACAGAAAACACACAGCAACTAACATATGTTAAACCATTTCTCCATCTGCTTCTACATCAGCAAACACCATCACCCCTCCACCTCCAACCAAAAGCCCTTGCCCTGATGGCTACATCTCCTGGTACCTGAACTGCTACAAGCTGGTGGAGAAGCCGGCGACCTGGGACGCAGCTCAGGCGGCCTGCAGGCAGGAGGGAGGCCACCTGACCAGCATCGACATGAGCTACGACCAGGCCTTCGTGGCCGGAGTGGTCCTGCAGGGCAAAGCTGACAGCTGGATCGGACTCAGACGCCAGGTGCACCACACTACCTGCAAATTATAATGCTGTCTTGGTCGGTGTTCATGGTGCAGGTGGTGCTGAATTTCCTTAAGCATCCGAGGTGAAACCATTAATCACATACTAATATTTTCTTGTGACGCAGGATGACGGCACCTACCAGTGGACAGATGGCTGGCCAGTTTTGTTCACTCAGTGGGGACCTGGAGAGCCCAGTAACATTAAGGATGAGGGCTGTGTCAGTATGCACGCTTCGCCCTATTTCCACGGGACCTGGAATGACACCAAGTGCGACATTGCTAAACCCTACATCTGCAAGATCTCCTCAGGTGTGTAGCACTGACATCTGCTTTTCTCCTCCTTTTCTCTTCTCAGTCTTTCACAAAAAAACTTCCTTTACATTCTAAAACTTGAGGCGTTGGTGATGTAACTTGTACTGCCTTTCAGAGAAACCACCACCGACTCCCGCCCCTGGTGATGGGAAGTGTCTGCCATTCTGGAAACCCTATGGCCGCTACTGTTACTACGTGTACAATGGTAGGGAGGGTTACACCTGGCCGAACGCCCGACACTACTGCCAGTCATTCATGACAGAGCTGGCGTCCATCCACAGCAGAGCGGAGGTGGAGTTCATCCGGAACCTCAACCACACCAAATATCACAACATCTGGATCGGCCTCACCAGAGACAGAAACTGTGAGTGTAGAAATACACGGTGATGGCAGGATTTTTTCATGGGACTACTTGCATCTACATGTAATATTTGAATATTTGTGCACTAACCTTCATTGATGTAGAGACCTGTGTGTTTGATTTGGTTTAGTTGGCTGGGGCTGGACAGATGGGACATCTGTGGGCTTCCTCAACTGGGCTCCCGGTGAGCCCAATGCAGCCTTTCACCCCGGGGACGTGGCTGAGGAAAACTGTGTGGAGATGTATGAGGATGGACGCTGGAATGACAACAACTGCCTTCAAAAAAGAGGCTTTATATGCCGCCACCGCCAGTGTATGCATTTTTTTTTTTTTTTTTTTTAGTATTTTGCAGGCTCGTGTCAACAGTTTTTTGGTTATTGAAACTTTCAGAATATTTTCCAATACATTTTCTTTCTTCTAACTTCACCTTCTCTGTGTGAAACTCTTTTTTCAGACTATACAACAGATAATAACACAAGGCCAGTTTTCCCCACTGACGGTCCAACTCAAGGTCCAGGTCCAGGTCCAGGTCCGGATCCTGGTCCTGATCCAGGTAACAGTAGATGTGATTAAGGCTATGTTCAGACTCAAGACAAATCAGAATTGTCTCTCAAATCAGACGTCGAAGACAGACTGTCCGCACTGTTAATTGTGTGTCCAGACATCACCAACCTGTCTGCGCTGCATTGCTGTGATAATGATGCTGGTGATGTGGCTCTCAAACGCAGAAGCAGGAGAAATAGAGATCCATCTTTTGGCATCTGTTTTTTGCTGTTGAGACTTACTAAAATTCATCCACGATCCTCCATCCATCTTCACGCGCTTATCCAGGCCGGGTTAGGGGGCCAGCAGGCTGAGCGAAGTATTTCAGCTGTCCCTCTCCCCAGCAATGCTTTCCAGCTCCTCCTGGGGATCCTGAGGCGTTCCCAGGCCAGATATGATATATAATCCCTCCGGCGTGTTCTGGGGCCTCCTACCAATAGGCATGTCAGGAATACCTCTAATGGGAGGCACCCAAGAGGCATCCTAATAAGATGCCCAAACCACCTCATCTGACCCCTTTTGATCCGAAGGTGCTGCAGCGTTACTCCCAATTCCCTCCGGATGTCTGAGCTCCTCACTCCATCTCTAAGACTGAGCCCAGCCTAGAATTCATCTGGGTACAATCCAGATTTGCCAAAAGAAAAAACGGATTTGTGCTGGCAGTCTGAACAAAGCTAAAGTGCTAAATACAGTTTCCTTACAATGTCTTATTTTCACCATTTTATTTTATTTTTTTACCTTCTGCTGGTTTTCCAACCAATGAAAAAACATGTTTAACATCCCCACTGACACATCTACTGTATCTCTGTTACAGGGACAAATGCAGGGGTGATAGTCGGCGCGATCATTGGAACCGTTGTCATTTTGAGCTTGATAGCAGGACTGCTGTTCTACCTCTTCAGTGTTCGGGGGTATAAACTGAGAGACTTGAGCCTGCCAACAAGAGCCAGAACAACCAATCACATTGATGTGGTGAGTTATTTATGAGCCTGTTATGATTCAGTGTGAACACGTGGTTACATTTTTATGCCAGTGTAAATGCTAAGATGTGTCATTCTTCTGTTGCAGCCTGCTTTCAGCAACCCCAACTTCCCAGGAGAATCAGACACATAAACCATCACTCAAGTGTTGTACAGTACATCGAATTCTTTTTAAACAAATCAGCGATGATGTTTTGAATGCTCGAGAGGGCTATAAGATTCAACTTTATTGTATATATTGTAATACACTAATACAAAAAGAATGTATTAAAACTGTTTTTCTGTCTTGCAATTACATTTTTGGAGTGCAGCAGCTTTTGTTCTTTTTTGTTTAGAGCAATTTGTGCTACGTGGCCGGAGTATTTCATAGTGCAACATTGACATGGACTCTGGCAGACGGTAGCAGGCTGGCAACACTGTCTGGAAGGCACGCAACAAACAAACACATCAACCAAATTGCAGGGCGGTAAAATGAAACCTGCATGTCAATATGTTGTGACAGTCAACCTCTATTTACAAAGAGTAGAATGAAATTATTTTGTGTTTGCTATTTTATGTAATTTTTCTACTAATGTCCAACCTAGTCATGTCAAAGACAACTTCTGGTAATGTCACTTTGATTAATGTCAAGTTGTCATAATTAAGACAACCCAAACAATGTCAACTTGTCATTACAAAAAACGACACTTAATGACAGCAGTCATAAACATTTATGACATGTACAGTAGTAAAGTGTTACCAAATATTTAAACTTTTAACGGCAATGCCATTCACCATTATACCGTCATGTTCTAGTCCACTAAAATGATAACCTGTCTGCCGTTTACTGTCTCCTTGATTCCTTGTGAATGCGGCATAAATATTATATATGTAATTTACTGTTCATGTGTTATTTACTGACCTTTACCACCAAATTGCGTAATTCTTGTTTCCTTTGAAAGAAAATAAGAGCAAACAACAATAAATTAAGAGTAAACAACAAATTAATTTCCAGTGTTTATTCATCTCTGTACACTGCAACACAAATTCTTTACATATTTCACAAAAAGGAAAAAAAATCCCATCCTTCAAAAACCTTTCCGAACATTTTTTCCAGTAAATAATTATTTGGACAAGAAGTGTAAACTTGTTGCAGAGTAATTAATAAATGAAGCACCAACAGTCGAGAATGATGGAAATAAAGCCACAGGTTGAAAAAGACAAGAAAACATTTGAAGTTGCACAAGTTATGAATTTCAAGTGCCAAAATGACCTTATGTGCAATAAAAAAAAAAGAGAGAAAAGTCTAAAGATCATTTCTAGAACAGCCGGCTGATGATCGGTACGTAAAAATAACCCCAGATGCCACGGCACCCGTGCACTTGCTCCTTACTTTAAAAAAAATATCACTTTGTCATTTATGTGAGAAAATAAATTCAGGGACACTTTGTGATCCTCGTCTAGCCCTTTTATCGTGTAATTGCACAGACACACTAACTGATTCAACAAGCAAAACATTTCAAAACCCAATGGTGCTCGATTCAAGAAACATACTCATCTGAAGCACTGTTTCTTCTCTCACTGATATTACACTGATTATTTCAGCATCCCCCCGTGTATCAATAAGAACTTGTGATAACTACGTCAACAAACCGCTAAAAAAACTTGAGCTCACTTTATTGCTTTGAATCAAAGTTACAATAAACAAGAGTAAAGACTAGCACAGTCCCGCCGGTCTTAGGAAAGTGGTGTTCTTTTGTTCACACTGAAATTAACTACAAATACTCAAAGTGCATTCTTTAGCAAGCTATCATTTTGGCCATTTATTCTACTCCCACAGATTTTAGTAAACATATTGCAACTTAACATTCGCTACTCAACAAAAGTGTGGGAAACAGATGAAAAGCAGCTTACTGGTGCAAAAACAAATAAAAGGGAACACTACTGTAGTTTCATATCTGCTGAACGACTGTGGTCGTCCCACTGCACGTGAAAGGTGACGCAAACTGACAAACACGGCCGATGCTAACCTCTACATCCACCACTATACCTCAGGAGAGTTGAAGATGTAAACATAACCCCTCCTTTTTTGTTAAAGATGGTTACTTCATTTTGATGGTGGTATGATTTCCATTAGAAGGAGGGCACAAGTGCAAATTTCTTTTAACTGGATGACAAGAATAAAGTCTAGTCTGCTCTGGTCCAACAAAGGAGTCACTGAGCTGCAGCCATCAACGATCATAACAGATCCATCAGAAA
This sequence comes from Epinephelus cyanopodus, assembly GCA_026686955.1. Classification (NCBI taxonomy): domain Eukaryota; kingdom Metazoa; phylum Chordata; class Actinopteri; order Perciformes; family Serranidae; genus Epinephelus; species Epinephelus cyanopodus. The sequence goes on along the minus strand of CM048932.1, from coordinate 13,852,432 downwards.
TTAGTGTCTTTCAGTTCCAAGACATTTTCAATCATCATTCTTTACAACACAAACAAGAGTCCAGATGCAAACGACAGAATGTGTATGCCTTGAAATTCCACCGATGCCACACTTACACCTCACACACAATGACTTCCTTATTTAATAAAGACCAAACAGCTTTCAGTCTGAAAATGTCATACAGGTAAGTCTCCCCTGAAATCATAAAACCTTCCCTACTCTTCCTCCTTATCTCATTATTCATGTCCACATGTATCGTTGTTTTCAGCAACACTCTCAATAATCTATACGCAATTCAATCCACATTCAACATGTATTTGTCAGGAGGACAAACATCTAATTAACAGTATGGCACTTTTTTTGTTTGTTTTATTCTTATAATGCACTTGTTATTGCACAACAGGTGTGTTTCAGTCTAACCAGAGCTGTGGGAATCTGGCAACACTCATCTGAAAAAACTGAAAATACAGATGCCAACAAGGGATTAGCTAAAAATGAATAAAACTAATGCTAATTTAATATAATTATCAGGTGCTTGTGCAACAATGTCCCCACATTTGACTTGTCTCTTTTTCATACGTAGTCAAGATTAGACCGTGTCACCTGTACATAAGAAATGAATTCATGCACACCAGAATTCTCAAGGGTGATCTTCCTCGCTGACTTGTGGTAGAAATGAAATGCAGAATGTATAAAAAAAATAAAAAAAATCCCTGAAACCAAAATCAAACCTCTCAGACTGAAACAGGGGAACTTAATCTCTTTTTAAGATAAATTAAATAAAATCATGGTTCATTTAAGCAATGATTTTAGTGCCTTACAGTGACATTAGTAACAACAGTTGGGGTAATAAATTAGATCTGTGTCTGGACTTGCACCACGACCACATGATGAGGCTGGGGAGAATTATAAAGCCACCAAATGGTAGTTTTGGTTATATTTCATGTGCATCCTCCATCCCAAATTAGTACGGTCACTCCTGAATAAAGAGCCCTGATTCACTATTGATTCCATGACATCAACTGACAGAGGAACAGTAAGGTGACGAGGAAATATATTTATTACAACAGATGTGACCCAGCTCAGAAAGCTACCAGAGAAAAAAAAGAGAGGGTGGAAGTGAGAGAAAACCAAAATAAAAAAGTGCAATGATCAGTGTGGTATCCTTAAGAACACACATCACATGAGGAGATCTTTGTCTACCTTTTCATAATGAGATGAGTTCATGTCCATGTGAGGTGAAGAAAACTGGCGCAGAGGTCCAGGTCCAGGTCCAGGTCGGTATCAGAGTTAAACACAGTGAGGTGCAGTAAAGGTAGTGACAGGCAGCTTGAAGGGGTTTGCAGGTGTTCAGTGATGGAGGCAGGTTGCTGGGTCACTCTACCTTTCGGCTTTCTAGCCTTAGCCAGTGGACGCCTTGTCTCATGTAACGGACCATAGAGCTCATACTTGATGTGAGGCTTAAAGGACCCATAACTGTGTCCAGCTCTGTCAGCATACCTGAAACACACAGATATATTAAAAACATTAAACATCACACTGACACAACACTTGCTGGGTTAATATTCTTATGACAGTAACAGCTTTTTGGCTCAAATTTAAATTTAGGATGTCTCAATTCAATCTCAAAGATACCTATTGGGGGCCAACCACGGCTTTTTTTAACTGATTGGGACCAGCTATAATGAGCTATGTAGGGCCCAATCCCATCCTTTGTTTCACGTCACCTGTCACACAGGTGAATTTGCTCAGGAGGCTTGTATTGCCAGGAGCATTTCAGATTCATGGAATGTTTTTTTATGTTTTGATTTAGCATAGAAATGTGGTAACACTGTCTCTTTTCCATCCATTCTTACCGCTGCCTTTTTGTGCCAGCTCCTCCGCCTGTTCCCAGATGTCATAAGCGCTCAAGAATAACGTAGTGATGTTGACGTAGGTGACTGCCATTTGTCCAATGGACTGGGGAACTGCCACGGTGCTGCTGACAGGGTCTGTAACCAACCCGCTGCCCCTGTGGCTGGAGCTGGGACCTGAGCTGCTGCATGAGTTGGCTGGAGAAGGCATGTTGGGCGTGTAGGAGGGTGTGACTGTGACTCTGAAAGAGACAAGTAAAGAGAAGTACACTTTTTCTGCATTACAAATATGACAGCTTGGTGCAATATACCCACACAGAGAATGTAACAAACTAGATGACTTACCTTGATGTGACTGCAGGGGGCTCATGTGCTGAGTTCTGAAAGAGGTCCAAATTCAATGAGCAAAACAAATTAGGTACCTGTTTTCCAACTCAGTAAAGCTATTAAATTACATTTTTTTAATTAAATATGATTTAAATAATTGCAAAACAATGACACTGGAAATAAGGGGTTATGGTACTACTACATTAATACTTACGCTGAAGTGATAGGTGAGGGTCTTTGAATACTTGAGTGCAGTTTTGTGTTTTTGGCAAAACATGGCCATCTGCAGGAGAGACTGGCACTTCAAGCTACGAGACACAATTGAATGTCATTCATAATTCCCACGATACATTAAATAAAACAAAGAACAGGCTGGTCATCCTTGTGTTACCGTTTTTTTCACCATCACACAAAACAACAGATCTGGTTTAAGTTCAAGATATTTTGTTTGTCATTAAAATGAGTTACTTATACTACATAAATTCACCACAGATGGTCAGATCTACAAACTAGCAGAGTTATCTCACACATACAAATTGCTATTGTCGAATCAATTCAAATGAAAGTCTCCAAATCTGTCCTGTTAACACAAGAACCACTGCATAGAGGGCAAGTTTAAAAACACAAATAAAGCTAAAGAGGAGACAAATGTATCATGAGAGATCCAATGACACATTTTGATGTGTGGAGAAAAAGCACATCAAGCATAAGGTACCTTACCATAAAACTAAAAAGTCCTTTTCCGAGGGTGTAGCAGAGGCGTCCACTGAGTTTTTAAGTTTCAGTACGAACCTGTTGGAGTGGAGAATGTGGCGGTAAAACTAATGCATGGATCAACTTCAGTTATGGAGCCAAAACCCTCATGTTACAGCTTGAAATTTAACATAAACATAAAAAATATTTTGGTGTGTGTGTGACCATGACAAGGTGCAGATGATGATAGAAGCAGGTTCTTACCCGAGCAGGTCCACTGTTTCTGCAAACATAGTGTAGGACGACATTGAAATTTGTGGATCTTTTTCCATCGCAATGCCACTTTCAACAAAGAAGATGACAGCATCCAGGTAGTTGAATGCTTTGCTGAGCTTATCTGACTACAGAGAGCGGAATAAATACAGTTTGGTCATTTGTTGTATCAAGGGGTAGACGGCACTAATTTTCATAAATGAACTCAAAACGAACAAAAAGAGAGATCCTACCTCTGCATCTGCTTTGTGCTTCAGCTTTTTGGCCTCCTTTATGTAGTGCTTCACTGGATACTGCCTACACATTAAAAAATAACCTTTATTAGAAGAGGAAAAAAAAAAAAATGCAACAAACAACTCATAGCACAATAACATTTGTCATTACAGCTACAAAATAAGTGCACTGTTTTTAATTAAAACTGTATTAACAATTCCATGGAAATACTTTCAATAACAGTCCAGAAATGTTGCGGTTTTCTTTGGACTGTCCATCATAAAGTAACTGACTTGCAGTGGCTGAGTATTCTGACGATAATGTCCTTATTATCATATTGATTGTGGATTATGGACCAGAATCTTTTGAGACCGCCCACTTTTTAGACCCAGTGTAACCCTGTAACTTAAGCCCAAGAGCATAAGGAGTTTTATCTGAAATCAGACCGTCTCCTGTGAGTTTTCTTTCGCCATGGAAAAGCTAACACACCCAGATTAAACCTAAAGGAAATATCACGATTAAGGGAGAAAAACCCAGCCATGTCCTAACACAGGCTTTTAAGGGACAAAACAAATTCAAAGCTGTATGTTAGAACAGCTGAACAGCTCAGCAGCTTTACCTGTCTTCCAATCTGAGCAGAGGCCTGTTGCTCAAAGCTTCCCTGGCAGGCTGTGAAGATGATGTGACGGCAAGGCTGCTCTTGCGGGGCTTCTAAGATTCCAAGGCAAACATTTGGTTACAATTTGAATGGTTTCCCTCCTGATGTAATAGTCCATTAGTTAGCCTTTTTCACTTGTTACTACACGATCACTAAAACTATGAGAACCTGCAGAAGCTTGTCTCAAGAGAAGAAGCAATGCACTAATGTTCTCTGTGCTTACATCCAGTTACCTTTTCAGAGTGTGGGTGCTCTGTGTGCTTTCCAGTGCTACTCTTGTGCTTGCTTGACTCTTTTCTCTTTACAGCCTCCTTACTGAGCTCCTGCGTCTCCCCTGAACTGCGTTTGTGCAACTTTGGGCCTTCGGCAGCATCTTTGGGTGTCTGAGGCTTCTGCAAAGGAACAGGATTTTTCTTGGCCTTCTTTGACTCCTGGTCCTTTGTTGAATTGCCAGAATGTCTGTGAGTGACAAGATAAGAGAGAACCCATGTAATCTGACACACTCTCTTACAACATTGTAATGTTATCCCTGGCAAAAAAAAAAAATAAGTACGAGAGGCCTTTAAAGTTAGGGGACCTACTCCATTTTGACTGACACATGAGCTGATGAGGTATTCTTGTTTTCCAGCCTCTGTTTCTTCCTGGGAAGAGTTGCATTGTCTATCTCAGCCTAGAAGACAACAAAACACATATTAAAATAAAAATATCCCATATATATTTATGCTGACTTGAAAAGACATGTACCCTCATATTTCTCACATTTTGAGATACACTCTTTTTGCTGGTTTTGGTGAGTTTGTTTGCCGCAGAAGCATCACTGCCCCCTCCATTTTGCTCTATAACCAGTGCTGGTCTCTTTGCATTGTTGGGTATCTTCTGGTGGTTGCCGGAGGTGCGGGGGACTCTTGAGAGCAAACTTAGATCAATCCTCACCAGCAGGGATCTAGGAGGACTGTGGTGGTCCCGAGAGCTCTTGGCTTTCTGCCCAGCCTTCTCTGAGTGCTTGTGGGTTGTTTTGTGAGAAATCTTGGTGCCCTTCTGGCCAATGGTCTCTGATGCTTGTTTGGTACAACTGATGCTGAGCAAAGGGGTGGGGGACAGCTGGTCAGGCTGAGCAAGACTTTGTGTGGGGCAGGAACAGGGGTCAGGATATCGTACACCACATGAAGGACAGTGACCACACAGGACCACTGTGACTTGAGGCTCTGATACAGCCTTCTGCTTGTCAAGTGACGTGTGTTTAGAAGTCCTCTTACTGTCTCTTTTAGTGTCACTGCTGTCCTTGCTTTTCTTGCTATGTCCTGCTTTCGTCTTCACCTTGGGTCTATCTGTGAAACAGGGGTCTTTGTCTCGGGTGGCGACAACCTCCTCACACTTCACGCTGACAGCTGCTTCAGTGCGATCTGGGCAACCTGCCTTTGTTGGTTTTGAGGAGTATGTGTTGCATGAAAGTTTCTTGGAACTGCTACAGCTGTTCAAATCAGCAGAAGGGGATTCTTGGCTACTTTGATGGTTATAGTTGTCCTGAGGGCTCTCACTGTGCTGCTGGGGCTTCGTAAGCCTATCAGGGAACTTTTTCCGGTAAGAAGACAGCTGAGGTTTAGACTCCTTGGTGGGGTTGACCACCTCTACACTGAGTGAGTGCTTGGAGCTTTGAGTGGGCGGTGGCTGTTTGTGAGCAGGGCTCTCAGAGGCATGTACACCACTTTGACTCTCAGTGCCGGAGTTCTGCTGGCTGGACCGGATCCAGTTCCCCAACTGCCAGTCAACATGGGTCACTGCTGGAGCATCAGGCTAAGAAAACAGACAGTGTGATTTAAAAAAACATGAGGGAAAACAAACAGTTCAGACAGCGCATGTTCATGTGTCCTCTATTAACCGTGTACAAAAAAGGAGAAGCAGCAAATTACCTCGGTTTTGATGGAGTTGCTCACTGGGGGCTGAGGTGGCTCCTCGACGGTGCTTTCACTGTCTGACTCTGATCGTGAACTACTCTCTGAGTCACTGGAGCTGGTGGACTCTACCCCTCTGGAATGTGCTGCTTCAAATGAACTACTGTGTACACACACAAAACACCACAATAACATCACATTATAGTGTTAGTTATGATGAAATAATCATTTGGCTACATGCCCAGGCTGTGCTGGTAAACAGCACATTTGGCCAACAGGATGTGTGAAGCAGAAACCAATAGAAGAAATGTTTCACTTTGTTTTTGTTATGGTGACTGGCAACTTCTTCATTCTACAAATGTTGTTCAAATTAGAGCGACAACAGATTGTTAATCAATTGGTCAACTGATAGATGAAAAATTAATCTTAGTAATTTTTCAGCCAAAAATGCCAAACTGTTTCCTTGTCATTTCTAATAGTATGAATATCTTAAGGTTGAAATGCTGTTGGTCGAACAAATACATCTTGGGCTGTAAATCTTTTTCATGTCAATGTCAGAAACCCTGATGAAGCCAGCTGGTCTAGTTTAGGGTGGTGTGTAAAAGCCAAGTCACGTACGATGAGGAGCTCTGCTGGATTTGCTGGGATGGATCGGCAGGAGGGGACTCATAATTTTCTGGCGAGAAATGACAGAGAAAACAAACATTAGTTTGACAAAGGAAACAACAAGTCATTACATGTACATGTAAACATAAAAAACACTCACACTAATGTGGATTTGGCTCATTTGCACTGAGGTTGAGCTGTTTTTTAAACTAGTGAGCTGACTTCAAACTTTTAAAAAACTAACCTGCAGATAAACACAATGCTTTAAGAAATCCCAAGGGGCGTTTGCTTTCTAATAGATTCAAATTAACTAAAGCAGAGGCTTTACTACAACTACATCTACTAACAATCTATTTAAACATAAAATCTAGTGTATTGTTGTAAAAAAGAAACAAAGACATGTACAGCTACGTCTCCAGGAGCAAAGATGGTACAACTGTTGCTACACTTCTTAATCAAAGTCCTCAATTAATCAGAAAACCCACATCATTCAGGTCAAGGTGATCAGGCTGGTGCTTCTTTTCTATAATTCAGTAAGTTTGCTGTCTTTGATAAATCATACAAGTCAGTAGTAGACTGTCCCTAAAATGGTTTGCTGCCATTTCCCCACATGAAATCAATTTGCTTGGGGAACTAAAGTTTAGCATCTGGCTGACTGAACAACTGACAGACCTGAGTTTGGCCTCTATATCCTGCCTCATACTGTGGAAAAATAGTTACGGTCATTCGCATTTAGGATGGCCAATGGATTTAAAAACAGCTGCTTTATTACTGAATTGTACTATACAAGTATTTACTGTATGTTGGTAAAATACTGACTCCTCTTCTGGCAGGTGCGTCAACAGCCGGGCGACTACTACCAGTACTGCTGGCTTTCTTTGTAATGCCAGACACAGTTGGGTCAATGGATATATAAGATAACACCAGAGAAAAATGAATGAGCAGTAGTAGGTACAGACAGTGATGGATAAAAACTAGCTCTTGATGAAATAACAACACAATATAAGTAAATCAGTAAAAGAGAAGGCCTAAGAGCAGTGAGAGATCACTCCTCCCCCGACTCCTGCATGACTGTCTCTTAGTCTTAGCTGAGGTTCACTTGGGATAAAATTGCAGGGTTGTTTCTCTCCTCGGGTACTTTGTGGCCAGTTCAAGTTGCCATAGAAACATTGCCATGAAGAAAATATAGGGCAGAGACTATCAGCGAGGTGTTGCTTTAAATCCATTGATATAAAAAGTTGAAGAGAGGTGAGGAGAATATTTACATCACACTTACTTCCACTAATGATAATCAAACCTCAGACTTTATCTACAGGCTATACAGTAGATGCTTCATGATGACAGACTGATCTGTCTGCTCCCAACATCAATTTCAGATATACCAGACTCTAGCCCAAGTTTGCACTCAGAAATGATGCTACTGTATCATAGAAAATCAACACTATTTATTATGAAGTTCATATTTGTTCTGTGCCTGCACTGTACTCTGCTTCATTCCCTCAGTACTCACTTTTTCCTGGACATGAGGAGACATGCTCTGCTTCCTGTGAGGGCAGAAATAAAAGACACAAGCAAGCTTTTACCTTGGTCATAACATTTGTCTGATTCATTTGTCTGATTCATTTCTAACTGCATTTACACTTAACTGATAACTTAAATATTTCTGTGTGATAATCAGTACTGTATGTGCACATTGATATTTCATTAGCAAGACTAAGGGCCTGTGTCCACAAATGTTTGTTTTTTCCGAGCACCAGGGTCTTTTTTAAAAAAGCTTCTGTCAAAAACCTCTGAACTTTTCAGAAAGGCCATGGTGTCATCAGTGCTGCTCCGTAAGCTGCTGTCTATCCCAGACTGTATCATGTCAGTCAGAAACTAGCCCATTTGTGGGAACAGATCGAACAGACACTAAATGTTGCTGGTGAGCATTGAGCTTTTGTCATCATACGCGTTGTGAGCTTGTTGTTAACTGTGTAGTCAACCCTCAACTAATATAGCGTTACGTTAGCTACCTTGCTAACTAGAAACAAAACCCACCCATAGCACTTCATAAAAAAGCGCTTCCTGGCCCCTGCCACCGGTTTTCTTTATGTGGACACACACCTAAAGGCCTTGTAACCTGATGTTGTTTTTTTATCTCAGTGTGCATGCAGTCTGTATGTGGGCAGCACCATAAGTGTAAAAACAATCAAGATAGATTTCATTGATTCTTAACCTTTAAGCTCTTACCTTGGCTGGAAATGGGGACTTGGAGGGTTCTTCTGTGCTAGGTGTGTGTATAGCTGTCAGGAGGGGTGGGCATGAGCGGGTCATTTCCTGTGGAGAGGAATGAAAAATAGAGCCAGAGAGTGTTAAGAGCCTATCAACAACAGGTAATAGCTGTCACTCTATATAAAATAAACATTGATGCATGCAGGTGTCCCTCACCACAGTCTATTTCAGATTAAGTGACGGCACATGATAGTTTGTTTTTCATTGCACCTGACACAAACACAACAGACTTCTCTAAACACGGACTTGCTTAATTTTACCTAAATATAAGCATGCAAAGAGCGTCAGATGTTCAGTCACTGTTCGACACAGTAGAATCAATGCAATGTGTGAAAGAAGTGCGTTTGAACAGGACTGCTGATTTTCATGCAGCACCCTGACTTTACACGGAATACTACAATAAACAATAAAGATGCAGTCAGTGGCATTTCTATGGACGCATCCTCACTCATCAATGAGAATGGACAGACTCATTCAAACTTCATGAGAAGAGAACAAGTACAAAAATGATAGCAAAACACGACAGTGGAGTTCTGTGAATGCACATCACATCAAACCTTTAAGTGGATGGGCTACAGCAGCAGAGCATTGTGCTGGGTTCCACTACTGTCAGCTACAAGCAAGATACAAAGGGGGAGGAATCACCAAAACTAGACTATCAGTGAATGGAAGAAAGCTGCTTCAAAAATTTTGGCTTGTGTTGCATAATTTTGAATGATAGGTGAAAAAAATCACCAGTTTATATGACGATAAACTGATGACCTGTCATATCTTCTAATCTAATCTAATCTAATCTAGTCTAAACATCTAGTTGTTTACGTGTCATATCTTAAATGAGTTACAACAAAGACCATGTGGGGTTCTGATGTTTTCATCAAACATCAAAAAAAAGTTCAGGGCACAGTAGCATCAGAACAAGGGCACGATCAGAGGAATCCAAGTCCCTTTCGCATCGTGCTAAACAAAGGGTTAAACTACATGAGTCCATGTAACAGTGCTTTTTTTCACAAATTACTTTCTTAACATTCATATGTTTTTCATTCTTCCCCCAGCACAGTTCAGTGGCACAAATACTTATCTGTGAAAACTCAGTGAAGCTGTGAGTGAACAATCAAAAATACGCAGAAACCCAGCGATAAAGAAAATACTGCCGATCCAGAGCAGGAGACTGTTGTAAGACAGCTAAAGAAAAGTTTATCTGCAGTCGTTTAAGTTCATAGGGTTGTTGAGCAACTAAAGACATGTATGTTTGCTCCTCTATGATTGGAAAGGCAGCATGAGCAAAGTCGAATTCTCTCAACATGACAATTCTACAGACAAATTTTGTAAGAATAGACCAATCATCCCCTAATTATAGGCCCTCCAATCACCATGAACAATCACACAACATGACTTGTGCATTTACTGTGGTATTGCAATTTGCTGCAGCTATTCCTACAAACTGTACACGATCTGCTGCCAGGGCTTTCTGTGCCTGAAATGTGTGCAGAGGTTGGGAGAAAGGATGAAGGGTGGTTGGGAAGCGAAGGGGGGTTCACAGAAAGGAGAAATTTGCATTTACGTGCAGAACGGAGGAGGAACAGGAAAAGCAGCCAGGATGAAGCGTTTAGATTAAGTGGTGCAAGAACACTGTCTAAGTATGTGTGCTTAAGTAATTTTATATTCTAAATTGTAATGATAGTAAAAGGCAGTAGCCAACAGTAAATGAGAGTTTAGACAGCTGAACTTACCCTCAAGATGTCTTCAACACACTGAACTTCATTTGTCCTTGTCTGTAGAAAGGAAAGGAAAAAAATATGAGTTTCCAAAAAGACAGTGAAAAACATGTATCCAATTACAGCCTGAAAATAAAATCATAATGAGGTTTGTTTAGGGGCTAATGTTTCACAGGGCAAACCATATGTGGCATTTTACAAACCAAACGTATAACACTACATTTTAAGTTACAGTATTTCTAATTTTTATATTTGTATGTTTATGCCCCCTTGTTAGGATGGTATGGAAAATTAATAAAAAGTCTGTCACAAAAATAAAATAAAAACATTTAATATGCCTTTATCTTACCCCATTTATATCTTAGATTGTTCACTCCTCGTTGTTGATGTGCTGCATGCGGTGAATGCAACTTTATCTCACCCACATAGAGGCTTATCCCTACTAGCGGTTTTGCCAGTTGTCATACAAAGGCTGTCATTTATCTTAAAACCTGAAATATGGCAAATCATCTGTAGGTATACTGTTGAAGTTGTGGGGAATTGAAAACACGTACCCATGTAGCAGAACACAGGAAATAAAAATAAGTATAACAATGTTTGCATTTAGTGTGTCACAAATACATAAAAGATTCGTATTAAAAAGAGCAATTATTTAACTTTGTCTCTCATTCATGAATGTTCCATGCCACATTAAAATCAAACCAAAGTGGAGAGGTATATAGCATGTCAGTGCTGTCCAGCAGGGTGCAGCACAGAACAGCCCATACTAAATGCACAGCAATGACATTAGTGTGAGATGTGCAGGGGAGCCTTTTCTTTTCTGAAATGCATTTGGCACTGTCCATGCCAAAATGAAAAAGAATCAATTTTCCCATCACAGCTTGGGCAAAGTGGTTTGATTTTATTGTGGTATTTTTAAATTTTTATGTCAGAATGGTAAGTTAACATATGTTAAATATAGCAAAGTAAATGCATACATCAAAAAGGAAATACATAACAATGTGGACTGCATTTCACTTCATTTTGTTTGTTTGATTTAGGCAATTTAAATCTTTCACAGAGCACCAGATGACAGTAGGTGTTGTGACAAAAACGCCCACTTCAATCTTTGTGTAATAGCCCTACAAAGTCATCCAGAGAGGAGAAAAAGATCAGCTCAACCATACCATATATTCTCTCTGCTCCATGTATATCCATAAACATATATGAACAGAATGCAGTCCTATACTGTATCACCACTATGTGCAGCCTCAATCACTAAATAAGTGACGCAACACCTCCGTATCAGGCAGCAACATAGGCCAACTCTAACATCAGATAAATACTGTGTGTGAATGAATGAGTCAACAGGCTGCATTTCAGTTTGTTTTCAGGCCTGTCTTTCAGCTTTTCCTTCTGAATGGACAGTGTTTGAGATAAGGTCAGAGTGAATGGGCCCCCAGAGCAGTTATGTAAGTTGGTGACAAAGCTCATTTATTGTTCTGCTGCTGAGCCCTGGGCTGAAGTTATCAGAGGCAGCTAAGGTCACATAACACAAACACACAAAACACCAACCACAGGCTGCTTGCCACATTTACTATGCTACACACCTGAGAAGGAGACATGACACTACATGCTCAGAACTGCCTGCTTGTGAGCAGTATTACATCAAACACAAAATAGTGATACTTGCAGCTCAATACTCTGAGGTGCAAAACAGTGCCTCTCAGAATAACTACAAAACAAACAGCAATGAGGGTGGTGTGTAACTACTTTGCGTGACTAAAGGTTTTCACATTTGTCACACCAGTTTAACTGTAATCTAGATGGCTGATTAACATTTAACTTTGCTGTGTTTGTGCAAGAACATTTGCTCTGTGACCCATGACACCTTTGTATTGGCCCGTGTGCAGGGTTAACACATTACTGTAATCTCATCACTTCTTCACGTGTTCTACATCTCAATGGTTAAAGGGACACTTCAGATTATACTGTATATCTAAAAATGTCTTACATATGTCTTATTGCATATGTGGAACGTAGCTCAGGGGTGAAGGCTGGTAAGGAATAAGGGAATGACTAACTGCTTAGACATCTTGCACTAGATCAGTCCCCCAGCTGCTGCTGCTGCTGCCGCTGCAGAAGGGGGAGGTGCTGAGTGCTGCAGGTGCACGGGTTGTGTGTGTTTATGAATAGAGTTGAACTGGAGTTCAGCCAAATTCTGCCAAACAAAGCAAGTCCAAGACCTTTTTAAACGCCTGAACAGTCAAGCAAGAATATCAAAACTATGAAGAGGTTTCAGGGAACATCCTGAGATCAGCAGGCACACAATCCTCTACATCAACAGTATGTTCATAGGCCACACAACAGTGCTGGGAAATAAGAAGTAGGACCTCCCCACCTTCCCAGGAAGCACCATAAGAGATTCAGTAGTATATGATATCGCTAAACAATGATATCTGTTGTTGGAGAGGAAAATATACTCCATATAAAATAGCTATAGCAGGAAAATAGTAGGATTTAAATCATATACCACATACACTAAACTATCTACACCATACTGTTCTTCAGATCCTACTTTTATATATATAACATTGTTCTAGTGTTGCATTAAACAAATGCATTGCTGAAGTTTATAGAGAGCCAGAGTAAAACTGGAACTTCCAGGTTATTCACCAAAATGTAATTAAAAATCAAACCCACATTTGTAGCAATGAATATTACAAATGATCCAGTAATAAAGACAGTTGGATATGATAAATACCACTGAACGCTGAACACCAAGCTACAGCCGATACCCCATAGTTTAGCACAAAGACTGGAAACAGGGATACGGCTAGCCTGGCTCTGTCCAGAGTATAATTGCAACAGTATGAGATTTTCACAGTCCATCCTAGAAAATACAGCGGTTTCACAGTATCATGAATTATCAGTATTATAACTATAATTAAAACTTGACACCATTTTGTTAATAGAAGTATGTGTAAAAGGACTCCCATGTGAAAATAACTAAGATAAAGGGGAAATTCAACATCCGGTTGCATTTTTTTTCAACATTATAGATAAGCAAATGTACACAGTACAATAACTGTCAACTTTTATATCACGATACACCTTAAAACCAGTATATGGTTGCAACCCTAGTTTAAAAGGTAATGAAAACTGCCGTCTAGCGCCTCTACAGCTCACTACTTAACATGTCATATCTTGTTTTGAATTGTACAAAAATCAAAATGTACAAACAATAAGTACCAAGTTTAAGAGAGGTATAAGCATTATTTCTAGCCAGGCTAGCTGCTTCCTGCTGTTTCCATTTTTATGAAAAGCTATGATAACCACCACATTACATATTAGATAATATCATAACACAATTATGAGATATTAACAAGTATACTCACCTCCAAAAATTGTGGCAGTATCTTCGTTTTGCCCAGCTCAGATTTGTTGATTAACTCTGGTAGAGATGCATATGGCTCTGGTGAAGGCTTCAGCTCAGGTGACTCACTGACCACCTGGTCCTGACCATCCATGGGCCGCACATACGCTGTTGGCTTCTGGGTCATGACTACACTGGGCTGCTTCGACGACAGGAGAGAAGGGAAGGTTTGGGAAGGTAGTGTGTTGCCCTTGTTAGTGTGAGGCAGAGATGCATCTTTGGGGGACTGTTTAAGGTTAAGTGTGGAAACATCCGTAATGCTGGCAGACTCCGAGGGATGATCCGTGGACCCTTGATGCTGACGTCTATCAAAGGTGTCCTTAGTGTCCGTGTCAGTATTATCATGGTCACTGGAATGTGGGAAGGGTGGCGGCTTAATATCAGAAGACTGAGAAGACATTTCCTGGGGAAGGCTGACACGCTCCCTGAGATCTGAGTGGGCTTCACTCTTCTTTGCTGAGTGGCTGAGCTGACTGTGGTTCAATGACCCATTTGAGAAAGTTGCTGAATGTCCACGGTGGTTAGGAGAAGAAGTGGCAGTGGACGTCCTCGTGGGCTGAGAGGAGTAACCGTTAACAGAGGGAGCTTTCTGATTTTCAGTGGGCATGTAATGGACCTGGTTTTGGAATGAAGGTTTGGTTGGTTTATCTGTGTTTGGCTGTCCCTGATCTGACTGTGAGAAGGTTACATAAGAAGGAATGGGTAAAGGCTCCACGGCAAAGGGATACGGATTATTCACATCTTCATAACTGCCCAGCATCCTCTGGATTCGATTGGAAAGCTCATCCCCTTTGTTTGTCTGCAAAAAGAAGCAGCAAACACTTAGTGATGTTAACAGAGGACAAATAACCCTCTTTTTAACATAAATACACTGAACCTGGTTTTGGAATAAAGCCCTAAGTTTTGTTTAGTCCCCAGACAAATACACCGCATCACACTGCTGACAGCAGCAGTCCTTTTTTGAGCATAAAACAGTCCAGCATTAAGCCTTCATTGATGTTTTCTTTCTCAGAAATTATTCTATTTTCAGAAAGATTGGGTCATTTGAAATCTTTACAAACTCTGTCTCTGACTGGCTGCAGGTGATCTACAAGCACCTATAATAACAGGCTACCCCATCTTATTTGTAGAGGCTGTTGGTGCCATATGCAGCCACAGAGGAAGAGTTCAGACACTACTCAAAGCTGAAAACAGTCGCACCGTCACCTTCTTCCCTGCATGTTTTTTTTTTTTGCATAAAAATATTACATATTATTGATTTAATCAATCAAAGATAAGACAGAGAGTACAGTGATCTTTGTGGTCAAGAGGCAAAAATAACATTACCCTTTTCTCTTACAGAAACTTAATGTGATTTTAAGTTGGGCTGAAGCTTTGACAATGCAGCACATATCATCTTACTACGATCATTATGGAAAGCAAACTAACCAATGTTATCGTAATTTATTATTTGCCAAAATGATGGAAATGAAGAATTTTGACAGACCTGTGAAACTAAACCTACACAGTTGTCTGCAAAGTGTTGTTTTTCCCCTCTATTAAATATAATTTTTTTCTCAGTATTAGAATAATATTTAAAGTAGTACTGGTAAAATTGTGCTTGAAAGTCAACACAGTTAAGGTACTGACTCTTTACAACTTCAAAAGAGAGACCAAAATAAGCATCTTTTATCCACAACAACTACCGTAAAAGCCCAGTGTCATCATTAGAGTATCAACCTCCTGTTACATGGGTCTTTACCTTGTATGGCTCCCCAAAGAGTGGAACATTCTCAGGGTTGAGTTCTTTGGCTTCGCTTGTTTCTTGGTTCCTCTGTTCCCATGCACGGAGGCGAAGACGGTTCCTTTCTTCACTGTCGAACATTACAAGAGAGATACAGATCTTAAATCAGCATTGCATTTACAAGTGCATCATTTCAACTGTAACACTGGATGCAATTAGCCAAGTTAGTGCCAGAGGTAAAGGTGCAGTAGGTGCCTTGAATATTAAAACTGAAACTGGTGACAGTTTTCACTGCAGCCTGTTTTTTACATCTGTATTTGTTTGAGATTTTCTAGGATTTTAGACACTTACAAACAACAGAACAATGCAATGAGCCTTATGATAAAATCAGTTCTGGCTAAAGACACCTGAAAATTTAGAGACTGTAAATTTTATGGCATCTTATCACAGACTCCGCTACCCAAGGGGCAGAACACGAGTGTCTAATGGGAAAAGACAGTGCCTATCATATCAACAGACAAGTTTAATTAGACTCACAGACGCCGTGAGGATTCACCACAACATTCACATCTGTTCTCTTTAGTCCCTAAAGATGACTCACAGCCCATGCACACATCAGATGGATACTACTTAGCCCAGACAGGATGCCAACAGCAAAAAGAGCTTGTTCACTATGGTGAATTACACTGTGGAACAACATCAGGCCCCATGGGATCGGGCCCTGTTTAAACTTTAAATATACTACAGTGAACTTATCTACAGTTTTAAATTTTGTAAGTTTTCATCCCAAAATACAGTGTTGATCCTCCTCACTGACAGCAACCCCAACGGGATGCTTCCATGGCAACAAGTGGAGCAGCGCAGATTTGGGACTAAGCCAAACAGATGAGCACTTCCTACTAGTACAACACAAACTGGCACTGCCCAGTCACAGTATTACCCAGGGGTAAAGCAACATGCAGTGCCTGTATTAAATTACTCACAAGTCGTCCAAAACAAACATGAAACATACATGTTGTTGATGATTGTACTTGTTGATGATGAAACACAGCACATAACTTACAGAAATAATTATGAACAACTACTCAGAGCAATATCAGGGGTTGAGATATACATATATATATATGACTGGAACATAAACTGTTCAGAATAAGCACTCACTGGTATTTAATCTTTATCAACGTCTAATCACATCTGCATGAATATTGTGTTTAACAGGCAAGCTCAAGACTCACCTCTTTGAATCAATGCAAACTATTTTGAGTTGTGTGGCTGCTCTGTTTGGGGTTTTGCAACATGCGAAGGACTTTTTTTTTTTTAATTTCATGACACTTTATATACTTGAAGACTAACTGAAAAAAAAAAAAATCAATAAACTGGCTGTCCATGAAAATTATTTTCATTGCAGTGCAAGAGTTAAACTACCCTACCACTGAATGACAGTCTAATGAGAAATGTCCACTTTGGTCATCAGTTGTGTTGATGTCATGTCTGCTGGTATCATAAGCACTTTGATAGTGATCTATGTTCTCTCCAGGCCTCACTTCACACAATGTCAATTTCCAAAAACGTGGACATTCCTCCAAACCCCTCAAAAGATATCCACAATATATTTGATTTTTCTTCTCTATTGATATCAATCTGTGATCAAACAGGTACCAACAGCACAAAGATATTAAAAAAAAAAAAAAAAAAAAAAAAAAAAAAACCTCCCTGCGATGATGACGCTCTACTTCCCAAAACTGATGAGTGATCACACACTTCTTAACAGGGAACACAACCTTGGTGTGCCTATGTGTAACTCTCACAGAAAATATTTCATTACACATTGACTATGTTCTGGTGATGTGATATCAGACAGTATAGGTTTGCAAGCAGAGACTATAAATCTGCAACTTACCAACATATAATGTGAAATGCATGAGCAACCCAAAGCAACAATCTAAAGGCATACTCTACTTTTATATGCCTTTAAAACTTTTAACACTGACTTTAATTAGTATGCAAGACATGACCAGGATCTTATGTGCTGCCTATCTGGCTAACCAGCAGTCTAAATAAATCTGAAGCTGCCATTTAAGTTAACAGTCTGCAAGAGAGCTGAAGCCACAGTAGTGTTGAGCATAATTGTGCTTTACAGTTGAAAGAAACTATCAACAGACTAGGAAACATAGGTTTTATGTAGCTCTTCTGCTCAGATGATCACAGCCAAAGTCAAGATAAATGTTGACTTGTGCTTCCTTGTCAGTCACCTTGTCCTGTCTTTTTAAGGTGAAAAAACGAGAGTCAAACCAGTTTTCTGTTGTTATCCAACTTGTTAGCAAAAATTCAAGTTAGTCAAAACACGACATGGTTTTACAGTAAGTCACGTGTACGTGCATGCGCAGCGTTTGCTTTTAAAGTAAACTTAAATGTACATGAAGTAGCTCGCATAAACAGAGCAGCCCCTTTAACCAGCTGGTAAAAATCACACCAGCCTGCTCTTTCCAGCTGATTCCACCTCTTCCTCGAACTGCTTATCAAAGCTAAAAACCCTGCCATGTCAGTTTAACATTAACTACCACAAAAACTACCACACTCCCTTTCTTTCTGATACTTTCACCGAGTTTCAAACTAAAACTTTACTTCAGCCAAGTGCGCTGCTGGTGAGCTGGCTAACCGTACCCAGCTAATCAACGGTAGTTACCCGGTCAGGCTGGGAAGCTAGCGCCAGCTGCTAGCAGCTAGCCGCGGCTGTGTGTGTCTGCCTACCTCGGCTGAGATGCCATGGTGCGCCTCTCACAACAACCAAAGTTGGTTGTCATGTGTTTCTGACAGTCCCCCACCAAGGTGTCCTTCTCTCTTGGTCACATTTTTTTGTTCGCGCTGACGGTAATTAGTTCATTTAAATGGCTGTCAGGCCGCCGTTGTTTGATGTTGTCTGCTAACCGTCCGTGTTTGGGTTGTCCACTCTCTCTCTCTCTCTCTCTGCCTACTGGATTGTTCTACTCTATTCAGCCGTCCGGGGACCGAGCTCTGTTTTATACACTCATTGCAGCACAAGCTTGTCAGAAAACACCACTAAAGCAGTCGTGTTACTATTATACGAGTAAACATAAAGGAAATATAACTAATGAGCCGATTAAGAGCTGTACTAGTCACTGTTTTTTCTTTACCACCACAGTTTGTCCAAACTTTACACTGTTACCCCTGCGTGACAGACATGGTACAGTCACCTGTGAGTAGACACCACAGTCTGCTGTTTATCAGTCCCGACAGTAAGTTTTAAAAGCTGATTTGAAAGCTCATGCATGTTTGCAAATCACCTTCATTTTAAGTGGCTGTTGACAGCAGGAGAAAAATAAAGAGTCATCACCTGAAACAAACAAGGATAGATGGGATACAATAAAGCTGAAATTTGAGCCCAAAAGTGACAGTAAAGGGTAATTTTAACCATTTGTTTTCCTGTATAATTCCTGGGATAACAGAAATCAGAAAAGCAGTGTGATTTTTTTTATGATTATGGTTCAGAAAGGCTGTCACACAGACTGTCAGTGGACCTCCAACTTAAAATAAAAGGATAATAAAAAAAACTATTTAACCCTTTGAAACCTGAGCAAATTTACTTGAGTTTGCAAGAAAATTGCAAGAAATTTGTAAAAAAACAAAAACAAAAAAACAACAACAACAACAATAACAACAACAGAGGTTTAAAAAAATGAACCAAATGAGCTACTGAGCTGCTTTATTAGAAATCATTGAGCGTATATTTTAAATTCCTATCTGACAGAATTACCTTTAGTCAAAGCACATTTATACTGCTGGTAGTTCATTCTGATACCTGACAAAATTACATTTCTCTCTTTAAAGCCAATTTGTGTTGTTATTTATTTTTTAGCTAATTCAACGGACTGTTTCAATAGACATATCAAAACTTAAAGGAGGCACAGGTGTAGATTTCAGGGGCCCAAGGGACACATCAACCTCAATATTTAGAGTGTGTGGATTTGTCCCCATCCAATAAAAACATTAAAGTAGCAGAGGGCTTTTATTTTGACAAAATTAAAGACATTTACACATGCAGAAAAGGCACAACTTGGTGCATAAAATTTCACCAGATTGCAAGAAATTAGGGGTTTGATGCTCAAAAATTTCTGGAGGAGGATCCCCTGTTTCATATGCTTTCCTCCTAATGTGGAAGTAAAACCCATGATGTGAGGTTGGGCAGTTCTGTCCTGATATTTAATGGTAAATGATAACATCAGGATGCAGACACAGTACAGTAACTAATATACTAATTTATTGATATGGAAATTATTTTGTCTTGGTTTATGCATGTGAATCCAATTTAAACAGAAACAGCTGAGAGATATGGGACAAAAGTGATTGTGGATACAGCACAAATTCTTTTACTTAAAAAAGACCAAATGTAGTGCACAAATTATTAATGTTTTAATCAAGAAATGAAGGAAATGTGTCACACCCTTTTTGGTTGTTGGTGCATTACCTTACCTTGTTTCCAGCTAACAAAGCAGGACCTCTGGAGCTGGCAGGGATTCACTTTCCTGCCCAGAAACACTGGAGCAGATCATAAAGTCTTCTGACTCACTCTGCCACCTTGGTGCCAGTTTTGGTGAGTGAGTTCAGATTTGATGACACAGAGCCCAAATCTGGCAGTGGTTGTGATGTCTGTAGATTTCAGAGATTAGCCTGCGACAGAAAACAGATAAATCATTTAACCCACTTCAACAAGACATGTAGGATGAACATGCTGATGAAGTGCGTCACAAAAGAATCGAGCAGCCTGTGTCTGCTGTTCTTGGAGCACTGACACCGGCACGTATGTGATTTAATGCAGGCCTAAAGCACAGTCTGTGCAGTAACGTCTGTTATTGGACACTCACCCTGGGTGGGTGCCGATACTGGCCGCCTGCCAGCACAGCACACCAACATCATCTTACTTCATTTAGACCTAACTGGAGGCTCAGGACAGCTGAATGCACCATGAGAATTTTAAGACTGTAGCCAGTATAACGATGTAAAAGTTGGGGCCTAATAATAATGATAAGAAATATCCAATATAAATATTGAAAACTAAAAACTGTGGCTCACTCAAACTCATTCATGATATTCAGGTTTAACAGGTATGTTATGGAAGGACATGTAGATTCAGAGTGTATAGGTTGGGCTTTATTGAACACAGTATTAATTAAGCAGTAGTGTACACCCACCCAGTGTACTGTCACAGAAACTACATCAGTCCAGGGTTTTAATATTTAATCTTAAGGACTGACTGAGGGCAATGATTGGTCAATGACATGGATCATATTGATTGTGTGAAGTGTATTGGTATCATAGTAAATAGTTCAACTGTTTCCACGTTATTGCTCACGGTTTTCGTGACACACACACACACACACACACACACACACACACACACACTCACACACAAACACAGACACACAAACAAACACACAATACTGCTCTGACACAAGCATGCCATCCAGAGGCTGAATAGTGTGCAGGACTGCAGTCTGATACCTTTATTACTTCAAATGATAACCAGTAGGTGTCACTATATCTTTTCTTGTGCGCACAATAGCCAACACATACATCAACAGCAAGTAAAATTTGTTTTTGGTGAACGTATGTGCATTATATGACACCCAGCGCAGCACATACTGACATGGCACGTGTGTACAGTAACCAAACAAACACATACAGGATGCACACTGCACATATAATACTGTATATAATAGCAGTATTCCAAATATCGTAGTATATCTCCAAAAATCCCAGTATAATTAGCCCAAACTTATTAGTTTACTATTTGTTTAAGTGTATACTTATTCTGTTTTGCATTAACTGTAATATGAATTGGGTTTACAACAGTAGGTTCTCAGTCTACACAAGGTTATAATAATGTTTTTGAGTGTTTCTCAACAGTCAAACACACAAACACAATAAACAGGTGACTGAAAAAGGAAAATAAAGTGATTCAACATTGCTATAAACACAACCATTAACATCTCATATATACATTTTTCATTGAACAGAGAACTTTTCCATCACTTTAGTTTCCATTGAATCCAGCAGAACACTGTGTTTTGCAGGTTTTCAGCAAACGTCTCTTTGCGCACGGCAAAGCTGGATTTATAAATGCCAAGTAATTTGCACCATCAAATAGCCTTCACAACTAAAACAGGAAACAAAATGTTTACAAGTCACATAAATCAACCTGAAGACAGATCATGTATTCTGATCCTAAAACATGCAAAAAAAATCACATCATGAGACAACTAATGTTGACACTGAAAGAATATATGGACCGTCTAACTTTCATCCTGCCAGCTAACCAGGTATGATAATGATTGGCAAATTTCTATTAATGGTACAGAGACTCCCCTCTAGAATTTACTTAAACAATAAAAGTATCCGTAGTGGATCATTATCAACACAGATATGTGATCTAAATGTTTGTAGCCAATGAAAAAAGGCAATGAAAATATCTTGTCTATAAGAATCTATCACACACAACAAAAAAACTGAAAGTGGAAAGTTCAACTCTGTGAGACAGCTGCTAGATTTGGTTATTATGGTTATAACACAAGCAAAACTTACACATTCAGACAAGGTTTGACAACCTATCATGTTAGAAACAACCAATATACTGATTGTCAGTGATCGTTGTAGAATAAACAGTGGTGGAATGTAACTAAATACATTTACTCTACCTACTGCACTTCAGCACAAATTTGAGGTACTTGTACTTTAGATGATTATTCTCCACTTCTCCATTAAACTTCAAAGGGAAACGTTGTACCTTTTACAATTATCTGACAGCTATATTTAGTAGTTATATTATGAATAGCTTATACAATATGACACCCTGTTACAGATTAAAGTATCCAACAGTGTATACAAGTGTAGCTGAATTGATCAGTCTTTTTTTTTTTTGTAAAACATTTAAAAATGTGAGGATTTACTGTTTTTCTTTCTTATTATTTTATTAAAGTAGATTTATTTGTAATATTTCTTTTTCATTTTGTGCTTTCGTTGGACTGAACGAGCATCGTCAAGGTGTCACGTGGGCTCTGACAACTGGTGACATGATCTCTCACTGTTTTTTGAAGTTTTACAGATGAAACAATCGATCAAATAATTGAAAAAATAAAGAGATTACAAAATTAATAATCATGAGTTGCAGCAACCTTTTATAAGATAGTTCAAAAACAACTAACTGCTAAATTAAAATGCTGCTAACACATTAATATAATACAATAATGTGATGTATAATAGTATAACACTCACAGGGGCCACTTTTCTGCATTGAGTGCTTTTACTTTTAATACTAATTATACTTACAAGTAACATTTCCAATGCAGGAGTATTTTTTACAGTGCAGTATTAGTACTTTTATTTAAGTGATAGATCTGAATACTTCCTCCATCACTGAGCTTTTATCCTCCACCTTCTTGGTTGGACTGATTTGGGCTTCTCTGCCAGAAGGTGACCAGGAAAGGAGGACATTTAAGAACATTGTCCCCCAGAACATCTTCCTGGGTGGCAACCTGCACGCAGAACGATGTCCCCACCGTCCCTGTACTGAAGTGCATTGTGACCTCGTATCGGAGGCCACAATTGTCTGCGATTGTTGTGGGGCTGTTGTGTGCAAGAAGCATGGTGGCAGTGGGGAAAGTGGCTTTGACTTCCAACATTTCATGTCCAACTTTAGATACATCCACAGGCAGCACCACATAGGCACGAAGAAAGCTCTCCCCAACGGTACACTTGAGCTCTTTAGACCAACAGTATTCCCCAAGGTCTCCTAGGAAGAGAAATGATTTTATGAAGGCTGATACAGCAGATACTATGTGCAACTTGAAACAGTGTTGGATTGACATATAGAGAACCAGTTTCCTGTGTGATACCTGTCTCACTTTAGAATAGAGAGTTGCAAATGTGAGCTTACCTTCTGTGGAATCTGCGAGCCGTATATTATGATTGTCCTGAAGCTGCAATTTCTTGATGTATGTCATCCCAGTGCACTCCATCAAACAGTCCGTTAGATGTGCCACAGACATATGGCCGGGGACTGGTTTCAGCAACGTTTCCTTCTCTGAACATTCAAATGCCCCTACAGACAGCAGAAGGGGAGATAGTGCGCCAAAAAACACCCACAGAGAAAAATATCTCAACATTCTGTCCAGTATCAATAAAACATCAATTGCTGGCAACGCTGAGTTGTTGGCCCAGATCTGGCTGTCCTCTTGCAGAGTAGTTGCTTAGTGGTACTCCTGGATCAATGTCTTTCTTGCACAACTTGACAATAAGTTAAGATTCCACTGCAGCCAGGAAAAGATTTACAAAAGCCCTGAGTACATGCACAGCAGCTGAAAACATGAAGAAGTGCGCAGCTTGTTGCTCTTCCCCTGACTGCATCTGATTTCCTGGAGAACAGTGCCAACATTTCTTGCTCTACTATTTTCCTCCCTCTAAACTACAAAAGTAAATGTCTGGCAGACATGTAATCCTGGAAGGCTGGTATGAGGAGCGGCTTTGGCGGTCATACTAACTCTTTTCCATGAAAAAGGTTTCAAGAAAAAATTAGAGAGCAAAACAGCTGTTGATTTCAATCATCTTTATTCAAATAATTGTGAGAAAGGCATCAGGAAATTGCTACAAATGATCAAGATGTTACAACGGTGTCATCACCACAATAAAACATTTTGCATTTGAGCTAAATGTTTTGATTGATATGTCACTCCGATAAGTAGTAGCTCACTTGTGAAAAAACTCGAGAAAGTGAATGATGAGGTAATTCTGTGAAGTCAGTGGAAGTATACAACAAAATGACAAACTGCAAACTTTTACTTATCATGACAAATGCTCACATCAGAAAAAACAAGAACTCGGCTATTTAAAAAATGTATATAAAAGTACACAATATGTAAATCAAACAAAATGTAGATAAAAATATAGAATAGACTATAAAAATGTTTTTAAAGCAAAAATAAACTACAGATTAAAAAAACTCAACTGACCATTGTTTGCTTTAAATCACAATTTCTTTTATATTATATTTTATGCCAGGCTTTGATCTTTCATTAAATTACTTTACTGGGCAAAGTGCCACACCACAGCAAAGTACTGAAATGTGAAGTTTTTCAAGAGAAAGTACTCAGATTTTTCTTGACCTATTTTTTACACATTGTTTTATTTATGTTTAAATCCAAATTTGTTAATTAAAGTTACAATTTTTGGAGGTTTGCATGGCAGCAATGTTATTTTTCTATCAGTGGAAACATGAAAATGGAACATTGTCAATGGTCTTTTGTTGTTGTAATACTAAGATTCAGGTGCAGGGAGTTAAGCTGGTGTCCACAATCTTCTCCTGTTACTCTGACCTTCAGCATGGCAATCATTTTACTTTATTTACAATAATCAGATTAGATTTTTATCAGCTAATTTTTTAAATGTTTTTTATTGACCTCAGGTTGAGTTTTGGGATCAAGTTATGTTCTTGCCCTTAAGAGGAAACAGTTGTTTCACAGATCAGTGAGGAGACAACTGGCCTGTGCAAGGATTTGGCTCTGCACCATCTCACATTTTTTGGAAGGAACACTGAGTAACAGTTAGTAGCTTTAAATAGCACTCTGCACTCATGAGACATATTTAAAGATAAACTGGCTGCCTTTTATTAGACGAGTGTCAGCTGCACTTCACTTACAGCTCTTAGTGCAACAGAAATGCTTGAATTCAGCTATAAAAAACATTGTTTAAATTGTTTGTTAACTGTTATCCAAACATAGATTGTAATTTGAGGTCAATTATTATTTTAGTGGTAAAACGGATGACCTGATTTATCTTAAACACACATTATCGATCAGTTTTGTGTTTGGGTGGCTCAGCAGATCTGTGCTGGCACATTCTGGTTAGAAAGGAGAAACAGGAATGCAAACTTAGTTTTTAGGGACACTTTGCTTTGGTTCCCATGCTCAGTGTTGAATACACACTGTGACGATCTAAGATAAGTTTAGTGAGAGAAGATACACCTGCATATAATGTATTATCCACATCTTCTGTATTTCATGTGTTTGTGTGTGTGCCAGGTGGCTCACATACTCAGGACTATAAAACAAACTTTACTCTGTGCCAGGCTGCTGGAGGGTGCCAGGCCCACAGCCACAGCTGCGGGTCAGCTGCACGGAGGAAATGACCAGGGTGCTGAATTCATCCACGTAGAGAACAGGCACCATTTCCTGGGAGGTGGGCTGACAACAGGACACCTGGGGAGAAACCAAAGCAAGGACGAGTGAAGCATGGCAACACAGTTTGACATTTTTCTGTCTAAAATGCCCAACAAGACCAAATAAAGGAATGACCTTTTTTTTTTTTTACACAAACAATGTAAAGTTCAGTGTAGACATTTATACTGATGGCAAAAAAGAAAATACAAACATCTGATGCATGCTTTAGTGGAGGTGTCACATATTTTAACCAATGATAAGCAAGATGTAGAAAACAAAATTATGAATGTTTCAAAAATGTTTATCTTAACAGACACATGCCTGCAATAATAATCAAAAAAATATGATTGTGAGATTGCATTAAGATGTTTTTCCACCTTCTGTTCTGACAACACATATCTGCTGCCAAACTGCATTCATTTCTGATTAACCAACTTCTGGAAATGTCTTTGCTTGTGTTTGGTACATCTGTGTTGGCACAAGGGGGAAAATCACCTTATCTATTGGCAGAACACACCAAGGTGAAGTACGCACTGTTCGTAGCCCCAAGACATTGAAACATTGGCACAGTGATGGAAAGTAACTACGCACATGAACTCATCAATGGAATATTTATATTTCTTAAAGTTTTATTTTTCTGGGCTTTTATCTTTAATGGATAGGCACAGGATAGTGTGTGAAATGGGCAGACAGAGAGAGCGCGGGGACTGACACGCAGCAAAGGGTCGCAGGCCGGACTTGAACCCGCGACCGCTGCAGCAAGGCAATGCCTCTGTACATGGGGTGCCGGCACTACCCACTACTCTACCGATGCCCCTGGAATATGTATATTTCTATTAAGTGCAACTTTACACTTCTACTGCACTGGAGTATTTTTTATAATTTCTATACAGGATTTTCCAGGTCACCTTAGCTGAGTGTTTTTGCATTTTGGGAGGAAAGCACTTTAAAAGCATCGATGTATGTAAAAATAAATCAGAAATGTAAATTTTAGTTTATACCTGTGAGTCAGCTTCTTGGACGTTGGCATGGGATGAGGGACACTGCACAGTGTTCAGATCAGAGGTACAGATTGCACAGTGAACGATGGTAAGGCTGGCAGGATGGATCACCCAGCTGTCCCATCCCAGATCTGGGAAAAGAAAGGACATTACAATACATGCATTACAGTATTTCCTGCTGTTGATATGCACACACATGAATACACACACACATTGTTGCATACCTTTCATAAAGATCTCAGAAGCCATGGAGCAGCACTTCAGGCTCGTTCCATTTCCAGCATCAGGTGACGCAGACACTGCTGGAACTACACAGACATTGAAAAAACATGTTTGGCTGGGTTTGACTTTGGAAAGGTCACTGAGGATAAAGCTAAGGCTGGAAACGTATGATTTGCAGTGGTTTCTTTGAATTTTGGGCTCCACTTACCTGCAGTGTCCTTAGCTCTGTGAGTGAGGGTGCTGAAGGTCTTCCTCCATTGCTCTCTGACACCGTCCAGCCCACCAACAGGCAGCTGTGGCTCAGCCTGCAAGTTGAGAGCTCTGAGGAGAACCTTCCTCATGGACTGCAATGACCCACACCTGAAAATCATATCACCCATGTCATTTAAACAATACATAATATTAAAAACAATAAAACAGAAACAGAAGAAATCCTGGACATTTCACAAACATAACTGTGTTAAAACTCCAATCAAGACAAAAAGTGCATCAGTTAGTGGCTGCATATGCCACCAAAAATGAACTCTGGATGCACTTTCCAGATGTTTGGCTAAGCCAAGTGAGAGAAATCTTGTGTTGAAGGGTGATTGATTACACTGCTGAAGCTCAGACAGAACAGTGCGATACATCTCTGCACAACAACAACACCAAATGGTCAAAGTGACCGAGAATCCATAATTTTTCTTTGACCCATGTGGAAAGGCCTCAGCGCGCATAAATCTTGTAATATGTGATCTAATACGCAAGTCTACAGCATTGAGGTGAATTTAAAATACAATAATTTCTGTGACCTAAAAAGAGCTCATTGGACAATCTTGAAGAAATCAGATTTCCTGTAGAGAATTGTCCCTGACTAACAAAAGCACAACATTATTGCCACATTAGTGTTGGACAAACAAGTCTGATACTGACCTGTGATGGTAAACTGGAGAGCTGGCAGAGGCTGCAGGTTCTTCCCTGGATGGCTGCAAGACAAATGCAATCACCACTGAAGAGCCCAGAAGCATCATCATGACAATGAACGTAAAGGACATGGTGCTTGAGCTGGGCGGTCGATCAGTCAGACTCGCGACGGCTGTGCTTGGTCCTGTGTGTCTGGTTCGAGGAGGAGATAGGAGTGATCAGACAGTGATGCTGCGCTAGGTATTGTTCTCCAGGGCCTGGGAACCTGGGTTTTTATCTTCCTGTACCCCAGCTTGGCCTTGAGATACTTAACATTGTTGTCATGTCCTCTGTTGTGTGTGAAAAAGTGCAAGGAGGATGATCCAGGAGAGGAAAAAAGAGCAAACAGACAGGAATGAAGAGGTGGGAGGGAAGTAAAGAAAGAATCGAATGGTATTGTCAGCATACCATATTACAGCATGCATTGTTTCAGTTTCTGGCTGTGATCGGTTACACGTGGTGAATACCAGGATGCACCTAAGAAGACAAAATGACATGAAAACGTGTGTCTCTGCTATAGTCTAGACTGTAAATGAGTTTTATTACTGTATAAACTGTGTGCAGCATCACCAAATTACTAGCTAGCTAAAGTAAGAGACAGTGATTATTAGCTGTGACTAGCAGCTCTCTGGGTTGCTGTGTCAGTTGGTTGGTCCACAAAAGTTTCCTTACCCTTTGGCGGCCACAGTTTTTTCCCTAGGGGTCTGAAATTTGGCAATGAGATCATATGGGTGTATGTGAAAGTGCATGTTTGTGTTCATGCCAGTTGGCTTAAAGGGGGGTGGGGGTTCACAGATATGCACAGGATTTTGTGGAAAGATTGGTGATGAGCCAAAGGACAGATGATTAACTGTTCATGCCACCGGATTCACGTAATGTCATCAAACGTAAGATGTTTAAATGCATGAACACATGGAGGCATGCATGTTTACAGCTACTGGAAATTCATGCTTGTCTTTAGTCACTTTTAGTCAGACAACGGCAAGAGCCTGTTCTGTTGTGTCATCCTGTCTGTCTGTTGGCCTGGCCAAGTTTTTATGCCTCAACGCTAGCGGTGCCCTCTCCTCTCCTCAGGGTCACAGCAGACTTTCCCATGTAGCCATGAATATCAAATCATAAATCCTCAACAGTGCCACAGGAATTCTTGGTACAAGCTGATACAAGACTTGGCAATGCTTTCCTCTGCACCTGAAATAAAGATTACACTCCTTTCTGCTGGTATGCAGCTATATATAATATAAAACTGCTTTTCTTAGCACATGTATTAATCTGTCAGTGTGCTTAATACCAGTTCAAAACATTAAAGGACTAGTGTGTAGGGTTTAGTGGGGTCTTTAGTGGCATCTCCTACAGTGAACCAAGCAAGTAGAAGTATGCCAGACGACGCCAAAACATGAATAGCCCTATCTAAAGGTAGTGTTTGCCCATTCAGGGTTACTGTACAACATGGTGGACTCCATGGGAGAGGACCCACTCCGTCGTACGTCATAAAATTATCAGCTTTTAAAAGAAAACAGATTAAAAACAAAAACAATTTGGTGTAAAAATTAAAAAAAAAAAAGGTAAGAATAGGAAAAGAAACACATTTATTGAAGTAAGTCATAGACCGTTCCAAGGATATTAAAGTGCAAGTGAAATCATAAAAGGTTCTTCAATAAAAGTATGTTTTAAGAGGGACATAAAGGAGATCACTGACTAAAGCGCATGATGTGACGCGCACCAAGTGCTGCCCCTGGTACGCAATGGACGCGTCGTGCTGCAGAACGTCAAGAGATGACCACGCAAAGTTAATACTACTTTTACTGAAAGATCTGTACTTCCTCCATCTCTGCATTAGCTTAATATCATGTGTGGAGAGCCCAAAATCAGACTGCATTTAATTCCAGGGGTGCTGAGGCTGGAAATAGGACAGTGGTGTATAAGCCACAGGGGTACACGTCCAGGACCACCACCACAACCTGGTGTAGGGTTGTACATTTAAATTTTTAATGTATTTTGGCCTTTAGCCTACTAAAGCAAATGCTCTGTGGCCTTTATTTTTCAGCCAGGCCTCTGGAACAGACAAAAGACCCCTGCCCGTGGATCTTAAAGTTCATACTGACGCGTTCAGTAAGAGGCCAGAGACAGAGCAGGGAGAGACAATGACGAGCATTAAAAATAATCAGTAAAATAAGAATAGATGTTAAACCCATTTTAAAACATAAAGAGGCTTAAATGGGAGTGATGTGATCACGTCTCTTGGTTCTGGTTAAAAGCCTGGCAGCTGAGTTCAGTACAGTCTGGAGTCGATCAATAGAATTTCTGTTCAGGCAAGTAAAGAAGCTGTTGCAGTAATCCAGGTGTGATAAGATGAAGGCATGATAAGAGGTCTCTGTGTCTTTAAAAGGTAAGATAGAGTGAATTTTTGAAATATTTCTAAGGTAATAAAATCATCATGAAAGTGTCACCCTGACATGTTTGGTTTTAATGGACGGATATTTGGATGCACAGCAGTTCGTAATGAGTGATTCACTGGCAAGCTACTGCTTTTAAAGAATTTTTTTTTGCGGGGGACAGATGACAGAGCAGACAGAGAAGGGCATGGCATGCAACAAAATTCCCAAAGCTGGCATATATGGCATACACTGTAACCACTCGGCTACCCAGGCACTGAGGCCACTGTGTTTTGAAGAGGTTTAATACACTGACCTACTTTCAGAAAGGGCCTAAGTCACCAAATTATTTGAAACAGTAGTAAGTAATAGAAGTTAGTCAGTAATCATGCTAAGCTTCCAATTCACTTCTGCACGTGGGCTGTAATCAGTTTCTATTTTTACTCCCATTTTTATATTTTTAGTTTGATATGCAGGGCAGAAATTTCTGCCGGATAAACATGATAACAATATCATTCACCTGCACTTGTCATTCAAGGACACAGTGGGGAGGGAAAGAAATTTACCACAAAGCAATAACGTGTACCACAGGTGATGCTGATATCTGAGAGCCCAGAGCAAATCAGCTTGGCAGCGTTGGCAGCGTTGGCACTTGTGTAAGCCAGCGAGGGTCAGAGGCATGCACGGAATGGTATCTTAAAGTCCTCAGGTGCCCTCTCCTCTTTTCAGGGTCACAGCAAACTTTCCCATGTAGCCCAAAATACACACTTTATCTGCTGCAGTGGATATCAAATCATAATTCATCAACAGAGCTGAAGGAATTCTTGGTACATGCTGATACAAGACCTGGCAATACTCTCTTCTGCAGCTAATATAAAGTGATGGGATGAAGTGAGGATTATGTTCATTATTGCCGTTCTGTATCTATATAAAATATATATGTTGGATGCAGACCTGCAGAAAATAAAGCTGCTTTTCTTAGTGCAAGCATTCATTAATTTTACACATGCAATAATAAATTTCCGGCTGCAACAATGTCTCGATGGCTGGTAATTTTTTCACCTCATAATTCTGTGCATGTGTCATCATGGCAAAATATGGACCTGGTGACAACAGTTGTAGTGGGAACTACCACAGATGCTGTTTTGAGTATTTGGAGTGGTGTTTATAAGTTTGTCTGCTGACGCGAGAACATTGCAACTGTGCAAGATGCAGTCATAAAACTTGACAGTTGTGTAGCTGAGATCAAAATTATGACTGAGTTTGAAGATGGTTGTGCGTCAAAATAGGGCTCTGGAGCCCTCAGCTATACACCCCTGGCCCTCGCTTTAATTCACAAATCACTTTTTCACAACTATAATGATCCCATTGCAACATGGTCTCTAGTTTTCCACATTTATCTGAAAGCTATTGTTACTAATTTCCCAGATTAAGATTTTACAAAAAAGTATTATGACAAGCTTATAGTTGTCTGTGAGTTATCAGCAGCTGAAATAAAGACTTCTTAGAGGTTGATTTAGTAAATATTTCACAAAAATGCAACACATGAACAATTATTTGTTTAGTAGAAGTTTTTTTTTTTTCATTCCTTCCAACCCCATCAATCAACTCACGACCCCTCAGATTAATCTTGTGAACCTTTGGAGGGGACAAGACCCCTTGGTCGGGAGCTATTCGACAAAATACCAATAATACGTATTTAAAAATAGCTCCACCTCAATCAGCTACAGTGAGATGCTGCGCAAGCATCAGTATTAACAATGTAATAATAGTATGATTTATTAATCAGTTTTGAATTTGAGATCTTTTCACTGCAGGACTTTAACTTGTAATGGAGTGTTTTTACAGTGCGGTTTTGCTGCCTTTACCTAAATAAAGGATCTGAAGGATGTCTTAAGTCACTGTCAAATCATTCGTTACCTTAATGAACTTTGTGTCCTTGGTAACATCACAACTTGGCATCCCAACACAAACATGTGTGATGATCTTACGTAAGATGTTCGGCAGGTCTCGACAACACTGTGAAGTTCTCAGGTCTTAAGTTCCTGTCAGGTCTCAACTTCTCAGTGCTGGAACACTCTAAGTAATGACAAACCATAACTCAGCAGAGTCATGGTTGTTATGGTAGCCACATGCACATGGTCAGTGTTAAATTCAGAGTGGAGTTGGATATTAGAGGTCCAGTGTGTAGGATTTAGGGGAATTTACTGACAGAAAAACTTTCGTTGTCTTAGGATGAACCGTTTATAACTGCATTTGGAGCGGGTCCTCTTCCATATAGCTTCTACAGTAGCCCAGAATGGACAAACCACTGGCTCTAGATAGCATAGGGCCATTCACGTTTTCATGTTGGCTAGCGTAGTTCTCCTACGTGCTTGGCACACGGGAGAAGTTTCAGTTGGGTGCAATCTGCAACCTCACCACTAGATGACACTTAGTAAAATATCTCACTATCTTATCTTACTATATAATGATGAAAACTGTCTGTGGGTTTGTCTGTGTGTCTGTTCTACGTTTTTCTCATCACTGACTCGGTCAATCCATGTGAAATTTGGCACAGTGGTAGAGGGTGATGGGAGGATGCCAATGAAGCAATATTACATCAATTGGCCAAAGGGGGGCGCTATAGCAACCGACTGAAATTACAAACTTTGAATGGGCATATCTCATGCCCTGTATGTCATAGAGACATTTTGCACAGAGATGCTTCTCCTCATAAGGACCAAATCTGCTTCAAGAACCCATAACTTCCGGTATATAGATTTTCCGCCATTTTGAATTTTTTGAAAAACACTTAAAATCGATCTCTTCCTAGGAGGTTGGAAAACTTACTAAAACTGAGCTTCTATAAGGCAATGAATATTGCAGAGGGCGTGGCTCATCACATAAAGGTGTATAACATCTCAAGGGTTTCACCCATCACCACGCAACTTTGTAGGCATATGACCACACATAATCTGGGAGGACCCCTCCATTATTGACCCCATCAAACAAAATGGGGGCACTAGAGAGCTAATTTCTTATCTAGGCCTAAATGCCATATTGATTTTTACTAAACTTGGTAGATATGTAGAACAGGACGTGACTGGAGAAATTTAACTCTAATTGGCAACTGGGTGGCTCTATAACAACAGAAAAATGCTTAAAAATGGCTAAAACGCAACCGATCGCTGTGGCTCCCCCTGTGGCCCAATGTTGTTGTTTTTTCAAATTTTTGGTATGACTAAGTCATAGTATGGTATGCTGTACATAATCACGGACACTGTCAGTCAGTCATTTGGTCTGTCCCACGTTTTTCTACTCACTGACGTGGTCAGTCTATGTGAAACTGCACATAGGAATTGAGGATTAGCATAGGTAGAAGGTGACAAAGTTACCAATGGGTATGGACTAGTTTTTAGCAACTTTTCGCTCCAACCCCTTTCTTAAATATCCTTACTTTTCCATATGTGTAAATATATACAAATTTATATACTATATCAAATGAATGATTCATAATTGAAGTATTATCTGAAGTCTAATTTTTACACAAATAATATTCATACTGGTGTAACTAAACAATTTGATT
This sequence comes from Epinephelus cyanopodus, assembly GCA_026686955.1. Taxonomy (NCBI): domain Eukaryota; kingdom Metazoa; phylum Chordata; class Actinopteri; order Perciformes; family Serranidae; genus Epinephelus; species Epinephelus cyanopodus. The sequence continues at coordinate 13,818,459 of CM048932.1, read as the reverse complement.
GTATTTTCCAATCTTTGCTTAGCAACAGTTTTGTGTAAAAGGAATTACAGGCCTGTCCCATATAGACACCTGTCTGAAATACAGGCCCGTTGATTTCAGTGATTTAAGCAAATAATAGCTTGGGCTGTATGAGGTATTGTGAGACTATTAACAAATTGTTGGGAGCCATATTCTTCACACACAGACACAGACACACACACAGACACACAGACACACACACAGACACACACACACACACACACACACACACACACACACACACACACACACACATACACACACACACACACACACACACACACACCTGAGGGCTGTGGGATACTGCTTCAGATCTCCTATAAGCGTACATGAATGAGCGGAGTCCTTGAGTATCAGATGTTTCCCACCTCTTCCTTCTGGTAGCACCGCTGGGAGTCACACCACCGACAGCTGCTCCTGGCTGTGATCACAAAGAGCCTTTATGAACAGCTAAAGGACTGTGGAGGATGCAAGATACAGATGTGCCACAAGCAGACAACAAAAAACAGTCTCGACATGTAATTTCAACAGACATTATTAAAAATGGAGCAGGATTTGATGTAGCAAAAAAAAAAAAAAATCACAGAAACTCACCTGTGGGAAATATTACTAGAGAGATACATTTCATTTGTGGATACTGTAACAATGTACCACAATCCAACAGTCCACTCATTTTTACAATGCGTTTGGTGTCATCATTTTCTGATTTGTTACTGCTATTGTATAATTTAATGTCCAGTACTATTTTCACAGTTTCACAATTGCTTCCTGTACAAACCTCAAAGGCAATTTCTGGTCTTGAAACCTTATTTGGAATTGTGTTTAGCCCACTGCATAGCTGTGTACCTACACGCATTTACTGTTTCTGTTTGCTGCATATTAATTGGTTTATTTTTTATTTTCTTAATTACTGTTATCAGTGGCAGAATGTAAGTAAATACATTTACTCAAGTTCAATGAAACATTATAATAAGACCAATATTTGTGCCGGTGGTTTATGATGGTTTGCAATGTTTCTATATGAATGTCCACTGTCTGTATATCTACAATATTCTGTATTAATTAACTTGTAAATTGATATATAAACATGTCTGACAAAAAAACCAGACTAGCCAGTGGTCAATTAACTGTTAATGGAGATAATTCCGATGTTATTGTTATCATATGAGTCATATGAACGTCTTGAGCCAAGGCCAACACAACCCCCTTTCAAAACAGATGCTGCCCTTTATCAGAGCCTTCATCCGTTTATTCAGCGTAGATACCAGCCGTAGTAAGGTGTAATCCTAATCCACTTGCATCTTGTTTTGTTTAAGTGATCACGGGGCCTGTCCAAGTCACTTGGCTCTGATATTCACAAGCCTTTTAGCCAGTGTGTGTTTGTGAAAGCTGAGCGTGTGTAGCTGCAGAGAGTGGACATACAACATCACAGCCACAGGGACGTGTACTGCTGCGCCTGGGAAATGGCCAAGTCTGAATGATAATGCAGGACTCATTTAAGCAATTTTTTTTCCATTGTAAGAGTATGGCTGGCAAGTTTGTAGGACAAAATGAGTAGGTGTCTTTAAAGGTGCAGAAGAAGTGAGAGGAGGTGATGAAAGAAAGGTAGCGTGGCCAGGTAAGGTTTCTCTGGGCCAGTGCAGTGCTTTGTTTTTACTTGGCTGTTGATTGTTCTGTTTTTAACAACTATTAGGCACTTTAGACACTAATGTAAATGTCAAAGTGTGTATTCTATCCATCAATTCACAATTATGTTGTAAAAAAATCTAGTAAATGTAAGTAATGAAAATAATTTCTTAAAATGATTCAGGTTTATTTATGCTGTTGTTAATTTATTACCAAACATGTATTATCTAGAATTTTTCTAATCTGGAGACCGGTTATTGCATCATTCCCAGGTTGCAAAATACAAGGTCGGACACCTCCGTCTCACTCATGAAAGTATCATTGTCTTTGACAGTGAAAGCAGCAAAGGGTCATGGGATGCGGCATGGGAAAATCTCAACCACAGCTGAAGAAATGTGACAGAGGTGCAGCATTTAGCTCAATCACTCTTTTTTACAGAAACCTTCCTTTTAAATGCAATAATCTAATGTTGGTGTCTTTGGCTTTTTTCCATTTGTAGTGAGCATCTCAGTTCCAGGTAAATATATGTCATTACATCTTTATAGTACATGTAAACAAAACAGTTAATAGTTTGCTTACTTTTGTATTCTCTACTCAATTTTCCTGCACACTGTGAAGCTGCCACTGGTGAGTCCTCCAGTCAAGATCTGACACAGTGAGTAAAAGTAGGTTACCTCAGCATGGTTATGATCAAGTGCTTCCCTCTTCTCTCTCCCGTGATCTTCAGCGATCAGAGCGGCTCTGTTGATCCAGCGCTGGTACCGTCAGTATGTTGCCCGGCTGGAGGTGAGACGCAGGTGCACGTGGAACATCTTCCAGTCTATTGAATATGCAGGAGAACAAGACCAGAACAAGGTGAGCTCACACACAGTTTTGAACCTCTCCATGGTGACAATTCATTTCTAAGCCCTGTTGGCAGCATGGCAGATCATAATGTCAGTCAATAAGAAATATCTCAACAACTACTGGATGTACTGCCATAAAGTTTTGAATGGATATTCATGCTTCCCAGAAAATGAATTGTACAGACTTCAGTGATTCTCCGACCTTTCCTCTAGTGCCACAATGAGGTTGATATTTTTGCGTTTGACTGAAAAATCCAATCACAAGTTGATGATTGTTGTGATATTTAAAATGGACAGTCATGGACCCCAGAGTATAAATTGCATCAACTTTGGTGGTCCCTTAAAGGGACAGTTCATCCCCAAATCAAAAATACATATATTTCCTCTTAACTGTAGTGCTATTTGTGGATCTAGATTGTATTGTTGTGAGTTACTGAGTGTTGCACGGCCTTTTGCATGGTAATACGGTACGTCAGTGTAGTTCAGTATAAAGAAAATTGTTTCTACATGAAACTGCTCACAGCAAGGTCTGTGGATTATCATCAGTAACTGGATCACGACTTCTGGGGAGAGGTATTGTTGCTGAGTTTTTCAAATGTATTTTTTTGGCCCTTTGAGCACCACAAGCCGAGTGCAATCTAATTCTATTACATTAGAGAGAAGGCAGACATCTCTACAGCTGTTATCTCCAACACTCAGCAACTCGCACCAAAGAAAATCTTGATTGATAAATAGGTAAGAGAAAAAAATATGAGGGCCTATTTTCTGATTTTGGGGTGAATTGACCTTTAAACAATTCCTTTCACACCTCCCTGGGTCAAAATTTTTGGGGTTTATGACCAAATATCTGCAAAATGAATCATAGCCTCTGTCGCCTCAGCTGTACTTTGTGTTTCATTCTTATTAGCAGATGTTAGCTGCTAAAAAAACTGTGATAATGAGTATATACACTAATGACATAGCATTTAGCTCAAAGCAGGGAGCTGCTAGTATGGCTGCATATTCTAAGTCTAGGCAGCAGTAGCTCAGTCCATAGGGACTGTGGTCTGGCAGCAGAAGAGGTGCCAGGTGCCCTTGAGCAAGGCACCAAACCCCCAGCTGCTTGGGGCGCCTATCTATGGGTGGCCCCCTCACTCTGACACCTCTCCATTTAGGTCTTGTTTGTGCATGTGTGTGTATCTCGGGACAGCAGAGTAATCCCCTCAGGGATTAATAAAGTATATCTTCATGTTCATTAATCTTTCCTCTGACACTGCAAATTAACTTTGATTCTCAAATTATGTTTTTCCTTCCTGCAGCTCCACAATTTTTTTGGTTTCTTGATGGACCACTTCACCCCAACCAGCAGTGAAAGTAAGGCCGACTCTCAACTCCCGTTTAATTCACTGACTTGTAGGTTTCATTAGATTACTGACAGTGAGATAATCTGAGCTCACCCGGTTTACTCTCTGCTAATGTGACACTGATCCACTTCCCTCTTTTTCCCTCTCTGCTGTCAACGTAGGAAACCTAATATCTCACATCTTTCGTAAGAATGAAATCTGTCAGGACGCAGAGTGGGAGAGATACTTTTGCTACAAGAGCGTCGAGGTCCCCGACAGCTACACTGGCCCCCATCTGACATTCCCCATGACTTTCTGTGGGGTGTCGAAGCTGGTGGAGGCCTTCAAGCACAAACAAGTAAGCACACAGACACATAAAACACACTCATGGCAGGTTCTCCTCAGCGCTCAGCTTATTCATACTGGTTTTCTTCCCAGTAGCAGCTTCATGCTCGATATGTTCTGCAGCTTCTTGGAGAGACTTGGAGAATTCTGAGAGGTCTTCCAAATATCAGTCAAGTCTCCTCCTGCCACGACAAACACATTACCATATGCGGTACGCAACAGCAGGCCTTTCCTAGACACATTTTGCTCTGAATTATTTTTTTTTATTGCCCTTTAAACATTCAGTGTGCACTCACACATCACAAATATTAACACATTATTTATCCATTCCCAGGAGACTTACACGGGCAACTTGAAGATCTGCTGTTGATATTCTACAAGGTATTTACAACATGCAAATGCAAATGATCATATCGTCAGACAGGGATGTTCATTTTTAATTAACACTTTTAACTGAATCTGTCCAGAATGGTTTGCCGTCCTGTGAGACACCATACGTCTTCAATGGAGACTTTGTGGATCGTGGTAAAAACTCTTTAGAGATCCTGCTCATCCTGTTTGGGTTCCTGCTCGTGTATCCCAATGATGTCCATCTGAACAGAGGGAACCATGAAGACCACATTGTTAACCTGAGGTAAGCTCGTCTGCACACTGCTTTCCTCTTCTTAAATTCCAATTTAGCATCTTGTTCTTAGTATTAATGTTTCTGTAAAGTCAGTCACAGTATGCTCATACTGTCAGTGGCTTTATTGGTGTTCTGATATATCCAACCTGTGTACACTAATCTGGCTGTTTGCTGTGTGTTTTCTTTAGATATGGTTTCACTAAAGAAGTTTTGGGAAAATACAGGGTAGGTTTTGCGTATTTCGCTTTAACCTTAACATTACAGTTCTCTCAGCCAAACTTAACCTCAGTAATGAAAGAAGTATTCAGATCCAAATTCAACTAAGCACATTAACACAATAACTGTATTTGAGCACAAAGTTAAGTACCTGAGCTTTACTTTAGTATTTTGATTTTATATAACTTCTTCTTTTACTTAAATATTTTACTTTTTACTCCACTAAATTTGTCTCATAGCTTTAGTTACTTTTCAGATTTGTCATATTCTTTCCGTCCAGAGAAAACAATGTATCGCCAGATTTGGTGATTTTTAATTTGAATGTCTCTGATTGACTCATGCCTTAAGTGTTTTTCTGAGCAGCAGTAGTTAGTATAAGCACAACATTTACCATCTACAGCAGTAAAAAGCAACATACACACTAAAGCAGCATTAACATTAATCCAAAAACATCATATACTGAATAATACTAAAAGCATGGACAGGGAGCATTTTACTGCACAATGAATACTTTTACTTTTCATTCTTTAAGTATATTTTGCTAATAATGACTTTAGAGTAAGATTTGAATGAAGGACCTTTACTTGTATTGGAGTATTTTCCTCAGTTTAATGCTTTTACTTATGCATCGTTACTGATGCATAAATGTGAAAGTGACATTTTAATGTTATAGCTGGTTAATGTGCCACTACTTTGTTGTTTTATACTGTTTATCCTATAAGCCATGCATCATATTTTAAAAGCTCTTGTTGTGTATGTACAATCCAAATCTGCAAAATCAGCATAATAATGTAATGTACCATAATTCCCTCTGACATGTAGTTAATTAGAAGTATAAAGTGGCATCAAATGGAAATAGTCGTCATGTACAAACCACATGCACTTTTATTTTCACCTCATTCAAGACTGCATGTGTAAAAGTAACCTTCAGATTGTAACTTTTTCAGTTCGCGTGATGTGGCTGACTCTGGCTGCCCCTTGAGGCCTGAAAAAATGTTTTACTAAAAACTGCCAGCAGCTATTTGATACATCATGTCGTACTCCCAGCATGAGGGACATTGTTTCTGCGTGTGTTTATCAGAATTGGCTTTATTGGCCAAGTATGTGTACACACAGAGGGAATCTGAATCAATTTTATTCATCAGTACAACACAATCATATTAACTGGAACAAAGCCTCACTAGCTGGCTGAAAACTGTCCACATAAAAAGTTTATAGTTATATAGTTTTAGATTATAGTTATTATTGTATGTAAGGCTGTGTAACTGTATGTAAGTCACTGTACGTTTGACCTGTTTTGCAGGTGCATGGCAAGAAGATCCTAAAGCTCCTGCAGAAGATTTTCAGCTGGCTGCCTCTGGCCACACTGATCGATAACAAGGTGTTGATTGTGCACGGTGGGATCTCTGACACGACAGACCTCGACATGTTAGCCAGAGTGGACAGACACAAAGTAAGAGAGGCCTTCAGCATCATTAAAATGACTTTGGATATATTGTCTATAAAATGCAACCCAACACAAACATTACAATGATCATTATGTAAAGTATTAATTTGTGTTTGTTTTTTTTTATTGTACGCAGTATGTGTCGGCTCTCAGGCCTCCTAAACTGACCCATGATGCAGTCAATGGCAGTAAGGCTCAGACTATGAACAGGAGCGGGGATGCTGGTGGACCACTGGAGGGCCGGCGTCGAGTGTGTTCTCTGACTTACCAAAGCTCGACCCCAGCTCACAGGCATTACTTCCAACGCCGCTCGCTCCATCACACACCAGTGAGCAGCCAAATCAACTGGTCGGTGGAAGAGGAGCTGAAAAGGAGGCGCAGGCTGGCTGGGTTTGACCAGTCCTACGGTGAGATGAAGTCGTCTGACTCTGACTCAGACCCGGAATCTGGCGAAACAACACAGTCAGATGTGGATGAGTGGAAACAAGTAAGTCACAGGAAGGATGTTAGGGCTCAGTGGTTGTTTAACATTGAGCACTTTTCATGACTTTGTTATTTCAAGTCGTTTGGTGGGTTACTTAACTGTCACGATCCCTATTTCACACCCAGATAGTAGACGTATTGTGGAGTGATCCAATACCCCAAAATGGCTGCGTACCCAATGAGGTACGAGGCGGAGGCTGCTACTGGGGGCCAGATGTCACTGAGGAAGTGCTGGCAAGACACAACCTCCAGCTCCTCATCCGCTCCCATGAGTGCAAACAGGACGGCTATGAGTTCTGCCACGACCGCAGGGTGAGCACAAAGAATTAAATGTGGAAACAAGTATTTATAGCCTTTAAGTGCTCTTCTTTATTAATCTAGATTGTTTTGGTGTGAGTTGCCAAGTGTTGGAGAGCTGTCAGGAGCACAAGCATCTCATCCATGACATCCAGTGATGCGGTCAGTGGGTGTAGTTCGATAGAAAGAACTTAGTTCTTACATGAAACTGCTCACAACAAGGTCTGTGGATCATCTTGAGTAACTGGTGAGTCCTGTAGTAACTGTCTGGAAAGAGACATTGCTGTTGAGTTTTTCCAAATGTATTTTTTTGGCGCTTTGAGCACCACAAGCTGAGTGCCATCTAGTTCCATTATAATCAAGAGAAGACAGACATCTCTACAGCTGATATCTGCAACACTCAGCAACCCACACCAAAACAATCTAGATAGATAAATAGCACTACAGGTAAGAGGAAAAATATGTATCTCTAATTTTGGGATGAACTGCCCCTTTAAGCATTTGATCTGGCAGCAATCAGTGATCACTTGGTCACACACAGTGAGCCATAGCAAACTTTCTTACCGTCCTGTGTTGCATCTAGGTGCTGACTATATTCTCAGCGTCTAACTACTATGCGGTGGGCAGCAACAGAGGAGCCTACATTCGAATGGGCCCCGATCTGGTCCCCCACTTCATTCAGTATCAGGCCAGCAGGACAGGCCGAGAGCTCTCCCTGAGACAAAGGTACAAACACAGGGCTGCACAGAATTCGAGATGACAGAAATCCATTAAAAATAATCTAATGTATGTCCCCAAAACAGCTACTTTCAGTTGAGTAATTTGTGGAGAAGTGAAAATGTTTTCTCTACCTGTTCTTTGTCAGTGTCGGGTGGACAGAGAGATCAGCCCTGCGAACTCTAAGGGGACAACTGTTCGTACACAAGTCCGATCTTATCAGTGCCTTCCAGGAGTTTGATCCAAACAACAAAGGTATAGCTATGTGCTTAACAGCAGTGATGCATTTTAAAACTTTCACACTCACACTCAGTTATGCACAACAGATTATTGTGTCAGCGTATCAGGATGTAAATAACTCCACTGTATTTATCCACCTGTGTCTCAGGGATGATCTCTCTAAAGGACTGGGCCACCGCCACAGAGAGAGTACTGAATCTGGGTTTGCCCTGGAGGGTGCTGCGCCCTCAGCTTGTCAGCAGCACCCAGTATGGCATGGTGGACTACCATCAATGGATAAGGGAGCTCTCCATCACTGAGCCCAAACTAGAGGTCAGTCTTATCAGTCTGTCTTTCTCACTCCATTTCTCTACCTTCTGAAACAAACAGAGTCACAAATTCTTAATCGATTTGTCTCTCTACAATATCAGGTCTCAGATAACAGCATACTGGACACTATGTACAAAAACCACTCCAACCTGGAAACCATCTTCCGGATCATAGACACAGATCACTCAGGTTGGTAGACAGCTATGTCTGGATCCCAGACACAACAGCTCCGTATCTTTCTGCTTTTGAACCATGTTGGCAGCATACTGTAGCTGTAAGGACGACGGTCTATAGGTCAGCAAGTCAAACCACTTTGGTCCAGACTGAAATATCTCAACAACTATAAGATTGGTTGCTATTGAGGTCTTACTAGAAATACTCTATAGATCTCTCAACTCAAAGTGAATCAACAAAATGCATGGCACTCACACAAAACAGATTTTCCACACCACAAATTTGAAAAGCGTACAACTACATCCTCCCTCCTTTGTTTCATTCTAGGTTTGATTTCTATCGAGGAGTTCCGGCAAACCTGGAAGCTCCTGAGCTCTCATCTTAAGACAGAGATCAGTGACAAGGCCATCACCGAGCTGGTCCAGAGCATCGACTTTAACAAGGACGGGAGCATCGATATCAACGAGTTCTTGGAGGCTTTCCGACTGGTGGACCTCTCTGCACATACCTGAGAGCCTGGACCAGGAGCTGTAGCGGAAGCCTGCTGCATAGAGAACACACAGGACAGTTTGGGTAGACGTTCACCTGGATACACATCTGTGGAAATTCAAATTAGTAGTACTTCATTCATTTGACGTGTCCAAATCAACCTACCTCTTAGATTTGTGGCTCTCTTTTTTAATTTTTACTTTTTTGAGTGTATTTAAGGAGTTGATGTATGGTAACCTTAATGTACCTTCATGATAGACTGGTTTAGTTGTACATAAAAAAACATTTAACACACGTGATGTTGTCTTTGCCTTTCATGTTGACAGCAAGGACCCCACCAATTTTACACATCAATCTCTGTTTATGGTGTTACAGAGCACTATATAGCTGCCACCAGCATAATCAAACCAAATCAAACCAGATCAGTATGTCTGGACTCAGGTTGCATTCAGGGTAACGTAGGTGCCATGTTTTACCAAGGAATGAGTGAAATAAAAATTCTGCTGCATCCATTTTAACCTTTTTTTGTCCCAGTCCATTGTTACTCTGACATTGTTGAGTGCAATGCTAAATCATTGGAACATTCTTAAAGAGTATGTTATACTAAAATTTACTCTTCAGAGTGAGTACTAAATTGAGTACAAGTAAGGCTAGTCAAGGCATGAATACATGGTCCACAGGGTTTTTTTTCTTTGAATTCAACTCTGTACATCATGGAGCTTGATCAAATTTGATCAGTGAGAAAGCGGCTCTACCTCAGGTATGAAATTCTAATTAGTTCTCAGTCTGTGTAAGCTAGAACTCCTGCACATGAGGCAAGGCAAGGCAAGGCAAGGCAAGTTTATTTGTAGAGCACAATTCATACACAAAGTAATTCAAAGTGCTTTACAGAAGAAGAAAATGCATTAAAAGTAATTATGAGTAATGCATTATGAGTAATTATTTACTTCTGACTGTGCTCTGAAAATGAGTCTGTAATTCAGACCCTCTCTGCTGCACAAGGGGATATAATCTGTCTGAAAGCTGCTTAATCAGTTGAACTGCCAGACAGTCTACATTCAGGACATGAATCCTATCAACACAAGCCCTACTTTGATGAGATGTTGGAAAGAGCTTGTCTGAAGCTAAATACAGGTGACATGAGATGGCCCATATTTGCACAACACAACAATATGTAATCTCTACAGATCAAAAAATAGACACGCACCCATTGTGATTTTCTTGACTGATAACAATTTCAGCTCTTTTAAGTCTGACCTGCCAATTCTGATTTTGGCTGAGTCTAATTTTCTTTCTTTCAAAGAACTATAATCGACAGGTATACACAAAACATTTTTTGAACTTTTCTTTCAAGGAAAATTCTATTTCATGTTCATAATAAAACATTTCTGACTAAATAACTAGCATTTGTTTAACATGTGTTCTTCTTTGGTCACAGGTCATGGTCGATGAAACCAAAAATTGGTGGGCTCTGATCAGTAGTCGATCAATTGATGAAGGTAGAAAGGCAAGACAGTGGATCTGTCTAGACAGAAATACATGGAGCAAACACTAAAGAATGAGGCTTCCTTTACAGTACTTACACAAGGAAAGAGATGGATTAAGAAACTTGTTTTCAATTTAAATGAAATTTATTAACATTCTAACAACAGCATAAAAAAAAGGAGATACAAAGATGTATTTACAATGTATTCAATCCCAACACACACTCAATCCCACAACTTGTTTACATGTCAGTCACAATCATAGTCTTATATCCATAATCTGATTTAACATAAGGAAAGCCAGCTATTATTAGACGATGATGAGTCTTTCCATCAAGCGCTCTACATCAGTGCGGAAAACACAGATTAACCAGTCATTGTTTTGTTGGTACAGACAGCGGGGCAGAGTCCTGATGAACCAGCCAAAATTGTGACAAATAAAAGAGAAGTCTCCGCATTCAGATGCCACGCTATGATCAAACCTGAAGGCAAAAAAAATGCTTCAAGATTAATTGACAGGCAACCCACTTTTCAGAGGACTGAGAGCATATGTATGTGTGTGTTGATAGGATGGACTCAGCTCAGGATGCCTCCTCTCATGTGTCCACTGTCACTCAGCCCGTGCTCTATGAGTTTGATGTCTTCCAAGTCATCTTTGATGACGCTGATCAAGTGACTTAAACCATCCTGCTGCTGTTTCAAATGCTGAAAGTGACATAAGGGAGGAAAAGTGTTTCAGTTGATGCCTGAAATCTTTCAAAAAAATTTTTTAAAGCCTTATCATGGTCTAGAGACCTGTGCATCCAGGTGTGAAACTAGAGTTACAGGGCACAGATGTCAAAATAAGATGTACTCTGTAAATGTGTCAACTCACTTGTTTGATTTCCCTGAGAAGGTCTGCATCAACATTGTAGCGCTCTTCTGATCTCACAGCTCCAAAGTGATTCTGCATCCGGATTTGGGACATTAGTTCATTCAACCGACCCTGGCAGAAAAGACAATACAGAGAATGTAAAATATCCACTGAAAGCTTTATCTCAAATAGCAGTTTCATCTGTAACAACAACCAAAACCACAACACTGTGTTTATTCACAAATACAATCAGAACCCAATGAAGCATATAGGTAACCAGTGGAGTTTTGCCCTCTTGTTGCACAATGGAACCTATGAGTGGCTCTCAAGTTTTGTTTATCTCATGGGTGGCATAACACACATTTCTGCCAATGATGTCACAATAATCCACTGATCTACCGGTGGCGGTAACTCACCAAGATATGCAGGAATGCGCCGGCAATGGCAGGAAAGACAAAGACTGATTGCTAGCAAACATGGATGCGAACAATGTGAAAAACACCACAATGTATTTTGGGGAGTGACACTAGAGTGTTTTCAGACTTGGTCCTTTTCAGCCCTCTAACTGGACTCAGAGCGGTGACTCAGCATTTTTGCACATATGTGAACACTCCAAGAGAACTCAGTACTCAATACTTTAAGTAAACTACAAACTGGTCTTTCAGAAACAGTCTAGGAAGTTCTTGGTAAGTCTAGAAAGCTTAATGAAGAAAACATGAGCTCTGTCAGCCTGCATTTACAACTGCTAGAGTTTGGAAACACTTACCTTGAACTGTGTGGGGGCATTTAGTTCAGACTGAATGGTGTCCAGCTGAACCCGGAGGTGCTCCTCATCCACTTGGATAGCATAACCACTTTTCCTTTGAATCTCCTGTTTGATCAGCACCTGCCAGGAAAATAACATTGGAGGAGGAGGAGGAGTGATAAATATGTCAAGAAATACTGGAGGGGAATGGATAAAGCAGGGAAAGACACAGACGTGCCAGGGCATTCAGTCAAACTCTACGCAACCATCAAGGTCACTTCGCTTTTCCTGAGAAAAGGGTTAATACCTGCAGCACCCTGTGAGAGAGATCCATCAGCTTCCTCTTGTACTGGGCAATCTTGGCCACCGTGGTCGCCTGGTTCTTCTGCAGTTCACTGATGTCACTCGAGATAATCTGCATGTCCACGTGTGTGTGTATGAGTGTGAATAGAAGGGAGGAAAATAGTTGCCATGTTGAGTATTTCTCCACTGATTTCAAGTTTTATTTTTAGCCCTACAAAGCTGAAAACAACTCCTGTCCTGTTGCCTTACTCCAGAAATATTTAATGTTTGGAGATTTTTTGGATATTTTGCTCTGGATAGAACAAGAGAGATGTATAGTTTCACACATGTTCCATTTACATTGCTTTTGATGGTGACCCAATTAAGGATTTTTTTCAAGTAAGTCTTACACAAGTTTTTCCTCTGTTGGTGCACGGCTGTTGAGTTACCTTCTTATTCTCACGTGATATATCTAGTGTAAATATCCTCAAATCCAAACCAAGCTTAACAGATAAAAAATGCTTATATAAAATGTAAATGTGAAGCAATTTACTCTTATTTATTGTTAGTTATTCATCTATTTTTTGATTCCTCATACTGACACTTGCAGCTGTATTTGTATTAGCAATTTCAGCTGTAAACAAACTGTTGGCAGCTAGCATGAATTTGACATCTGTGTACTCCGTCCTTGACACCACAAAACCTGTTTCAAAATTCCTTTGTTGATAATGGGAAGCTGCTGTGCCCATGCTTTTTTTTTAACATTTAGAGAACTAAGACTGGCAGTAACAGACAGCAGTGTTTTCACTCACATCCACTCTGGTCTGGTGCTGTTTGGTCATCTGCTCCTGGATCTGCAGTCGGTGAAGCAGCTCCTTAAAACCCACCATGGGCACTGGTATTAATCTGGACAGACGTAAAATGACAACATGCTTTACCACAAAAAGTTAACATGTAGTTTGCTTTTATTGTAAACAACAAAAAGCCACAAAAGGTTGTAGAATAATGGACATCAGTCAGGAAGCATGTGCACACTGCTTTTATGATTGAAATAAAAACAAACCAAAACAATTTTATGGGTCGCACTTCTACTAATACACAGTTGTATTTTTAAGGAAGCACAACTTTATTATTAAGAGGAGGAGTCAGGCATTTTCTAATATAGGTCTTATTGTCATATATGTGCACATATGCCAGTCTGACTATGGGTCATTCTAACTTTGCTCCAGAAGTGGATCGCTATGCAGTTAAGTTAGAAGCTAATTTCTTTTTTTCCCCTCTGTTGGACTTTGTGTGTTCAGGTTTCTCAAATCTCTACAGTGGACATGGAGAGTGTAAAGTTAGCATGATTCAAAGTCATTTTTGCCACAATTTAAAGGATAAGACCAAAGATTTAAAATACCAGAATAAGTGATGTTACCCAGTACGCTGAAATACTGCAAAGATGGGGAAAAATCTAAACGCATATCTTCTCTATTTTTAAGTCTTCTCTCCCTCCCCACATTATTTATACACCACCCTTCATGGGAAATCTTGATCAGATGAACTTAACCAACTTACTTCTCTGGGTCAGGGTTGTCCACCTTAGCCTGCTCCCAAATGATGGGGTCCACTCCTGGTAAGAAGAGACGACATCCTCAGAACTAAATCAAATACCAACAATCTGTTGATATAAGCGAGAGGATGACACAACCATGGATTTACCTGCAGGTGCATTTTGCAGCAGCTGTTTGAGCTGTGTTGGAGACAGCTCTGTGCGTGCGACGGACATGGCCACTCCGATCTGTGTGAGCTGGACCTTGATGTTGGCCTGCTCGAGGTAACTGAAGAGTGTGGAGGCAGGGATCCGCTTGGACGTGCCATTAGGGGAACGCTCCACCACATAAATGATCACCTCTGTCCTGTGAGACAGAAAACTCATGAATAAGTCCCAACATTTGTTTCTAACTAATTTATTATCTTTTACAATTTCTTACAGCTAAAAATCTCTTCTGAAAGTAGTAACAAAACGAAGTGTGTGGTAGTAATACTTACTGGTCACTAGGCAGGGCTTTGACACCATCTACATTGACAGTGAGTGTCTGGTTGCTTCCCAGGACCTTGTGGAGGGACTCCACCAGTTGCTGCTGCTGAGCTCTCACATCAGCTTCCTTTTTATTAAAGAGTAAGACCACTAAACCATCTTCATCTTTACTCACTGGGACGCAGCTATAGCCCACCGCCTAGGACACAAAAACCAGAGGACTACTGTTTGAGAACATTCAAACGTACCTAACAACACTTCATATTTTAAAAATCTGCCGTTACCTTGAACCTGCAGAATGGGTTTTCCTGGGTGAAGTCAACAGGTTGGCTGTTGTTGCTGTAGTAGCCCTTCCCAGTGCCCCAGTAAGCCTGCAACTGGTTCCATTTGGCTAAGATGGAGTCACGCTCGTCTCCTAACAAGGTGGGAGCTGACAGAGCAGTGACCTGCTGGTAAAGCTGGGTGTGCTGAACCTGACCCTGTTGCTGGGCCTGCTGGCCGAACAAGCCTCCTGGTCGGGGGAATGAGAGGTAAAATGGGTCAGACTGTCTTACTCTTTACACTATGTAAACACCAGTATGTCTGTGCTTAAGGGGCAAAATTACTGACTTTCACGCGTATGTTGTTTTATTATAATGATAATAATAATGATAATAATAATAATAATAATAATAATAATAGGAAGTCATCAATATTTTTTCCAGCTTTTTACACTACTTGCACCTTCTCATATGTCTCCTATGGATACACACTGTTGAATTGATGATGTTAAAGCTGAAATTTTAACTTTCTGCTTGTTGTCGCCCTCTGCAGGAACAAGAGGTGTACAGCACCATTGGCAGAATTGATGTGGAAGGTTGCCTGCAAAAACTATTATGCTGCTGGACATACACTTCATTTTAAAATGGCGAAATACAATCATGAAGTGGAATGCATTGTTTCTATTATGCAAGCTGTGTTTCAAGTTGTTTTATCGTACCATGGTAAATGTGCTCTTTTGTGCAAATTTATGACAACTGTTTAAAAAACACATGGCCAAATTAGTCATTTACTAATTTTAAAAACAAACTACAAATAAAAGAGGTAATGTTCTGCAATGGCCGCTTTGTTTTGGGTAATAATGTTCTTATCTTCATATGGAAACACTAAAACTCTTATCTGGAAATACAGGGTCTCACCTGGCTGCTGCTGAGTCTGCTGGATGTTAAAGCCAAACCCACCCAGGCCAGTTGTTCCTAATCCAGTTCCAAATCCTGTTGTTCCAGCAGTGGTCCCAGCGCCAAGCCCAGAGGAGAACCCAAACCCTTTGTTCTGCGTGTTACCAAACAGGCCTCCTAAAACAGAAGAATGTGCCAACACAGTGAGAAAATATCTACATTAATGCTACTGAATGCCAGTTAAGTCTACAGTGTTCAGGAAATATGCTGCAGCTTTATAAAGGGATCACTGCAGGAGCAATGGGAAGGACTTATGTACAGTGTAGAGTGACCGAGATATCTTATGGCAGCTATTTGTTTGGTTTTTCAAGTCTAAGCTGAGTGTGCAGCAGTGTGCCACAGCACAGCTTTAGGAGTCAGGTTTAGAAGACTGAAACCAGACCAACCAAATCAGTTTTCCTTAGGGCTGAACCCGAATGCTTTGAAGCTTTGATTGTTGCCACAGTGATCAACGTCAAAATCAGTATTCAAAAACTCCTTTTCCTTTTATAGATATATGCGCATTACCTCAAAGATCCCATAAAATTAAGAAATAGTTATCCAGCATTATTCATTGTGCAGCAATATTAGTTATTTGTAGTTATTCTCAGACCAGGACATTTAATTTAGGGCGCATTCACGCCAGGATAGTCCGGGGGACTCGGTTCAATTGGGCCAGAGTATGGTTTGCTTACAGTGGGAAATGCAAATGGACTACCCAGCAAACCAAAGAGAGGAAGTGAACCAAAGAGAGGAAGTGATGGAGAGTGCAGTGCATTGTCGGTAGAAAAAAAGCAAAGCCAACGGTGTGAACCGGGAGAAGCAGGGTTAAAAAAAGGAAAAGTTGGAGAATGTCTCGTGGGCAGACGTGGAGTAGCAAGGAAGTGCATGCGCTTATTGATAAATGGTCAGAGGACTATATATATCACAGTTGCTTGTGGCTACCCACAATGGATTTCCATTTTCTGTCCTGGCCAATCGATGCGCCCGGTTTTCTTCTTCTTCATGCTTTTTTCCCCCCTCCCTGGTCAGTGGTCGTTTAGGGGAATACCACCCCCAAACGAGCAGCTGTTGTAACTGCCTGACGTCATCCAGGCGGTTTGGTCCGCTTTAAAAAGTACAGTGTGAAAGTGAACCGAACCACATGAAGGTGTGAAATTTTTCAGCATTCCATGCCCAATCAAACGAATCCCCCGGACTATCCTGGTCAGTCACCAGCAGTCCAGCACTACTGAAACTAGGACAGTTTGACCACAAGTGACAGGCTTACAGATATGCTAGCATGAGGTCAAAAGCATCAAGTGTATGGAATAATTTCAAAAATTTGCAAAGATGACCACCAAAAGCTGAGTGCCAAATATGCCAAAGGAAACTATCATATCACAAATATCAACAACAGGCTTTGCAAATCACCTTAAAACCAGAAGTATTAGCTTTAGGGTCCCCACACATTTTCATGGACAAAATTTCACAACTTTTCAATGATTTGTGATATATATTTTATTTTATATCAGATTCAAACTCTATTAGGTTACTGAACAGTTTCATTATATACAACAAAATTCATTTGAAATGAATTTTATGAATCCCATGACTTTTTCAGGCCTGGAAAATGTAATCATGAGACTCCATGACTTTTCCAGGTTTACCATGACCGTGGGGACCCCATAGCTTGGTCATCTATCAAAGTATTCTTTTTTTTTTTTTTTTTTTTTTTTAGCTATTATGACTAATTTGTGACCTGCTTGCTAACAAAGAGGCTAATCGTCATATTATTTTAGGTACATCCACGAATGTCCTTATCCCTCATTTAACCCCAGCAAGCTTGATTAATCATGGATCTCTCTCACTGAGGCTTTGATTCCCAAAAAGTGTTGTTCGGGACAGCCCTAGTTTTTTTTTAAAAACCATTTCAAATTTTCATCTTAAATACTGTATTAAGATCCTGAATTATTAACCTGATCTACATATGGCTTTCTGCAGGACTCAACTAAAGTTTATGGTTTGTTTTTAATGCAACAAATAACTGTACCTCTACACTTTTAACATGTTAACAGTCAGAATAAAACACATAACAGGACCTCTGCCCTGAACTTCGAAAGCAGTCACAGAACAGTGATGGTATTTACACAGTCATAAAGAAAGCACTTGCGTCATAGGAAGATCAAGTGATCTGATTTAGCCAACTGATAAAATCGTTTTTCATTCAAAGTGGTTGTTTTTATCAGAAAGTAAATACTGCTGATAAAACCCTGGCTTTGATGATTGCTGCCTAAATTGGGCAAAACTGACCTCTTTTTAAAAACGAAATGTTGTGTGCCTGCGTATTCTATGTCCTGCACATAAACAGAAATTGCAAACAGAAGAAGGGAAAGTTCAAAATTTTTGTTAAAAGTTACACTGCTGACCTGTGGTGTTGGTGGGAGCAGCAAAGCTAAAAGTGGAACCCGGTGCAGCAGCAGTTGTTGTAGTTGTCCCAAAGCCACCAAATGTGCCTGAGGTACAAAGCAAACCATGCCGAAATGAGATAAAGGAGGTGAAACAAAAAGGGGGTTAGAGACAGATAAATGGAGGAAAGAAAAAAGAATGAAATCACTGTCTATATAGCAGAAGAGAAAAATCATGACTGAGCTTTTAAGATTAATATAAAGGAAAACTGATTTTAAATTTTATCTAACATTGTTTATTTGTCTTACAGAGAACATCAAAATTCTATAAGAATGAGATGAGTGCGCAATTCAACATTTTGCCTCCTCATGCAAATGGAAACAACAATGCAACACATGAGGTGAAAAATCACTGCACCACATAGACGTGAAAATGGATGAAAATGTGTGTTTACAGACAGACTGTACTGATTAATCAATCACAAAGGTCATCTACCTGTGCTAGCCAGGCTATTACCAAAATTGAAAACAGTGCCAGTGGTGGTTGCTGTACCAAAGCACCCCACATTAAAGCTGACTGCTGCTGGGTTGGCATTTAAACCAAACCCCCCAAAACTAAACCCACCAGCCGTGGTGTTTCCAGCTCCCAGCCCCCCAAATCCTGCAGCCAGCGGAGGCAGGCAGCGAGAAAGAGAGAATGACATGGAGGAGTTAAATGACAAAAACTCACGCCTTGTATGAGCTCATTCATCATATAAACAGTCTTCAGGTACCTTTAAAGAAAAAGAACCAAAAAAAAAAAAAGTTCACTTTGAACATAACGTGTATCTTACCAGTGTTGGTGGAGCCAAAACTAAATCCTGTGGCTGGTGCAGCAGCAGTGGTGGTGGCAGCCCCAAAACCAGGGGCAGTAAGAGCTATGAAAAAAAAGTGGACACAAAATAGACAGTCAGGCAAACTTGCACACAGTTAGATTCAGATACAATGAGAAGAATATCTTAAAAGTCAACACAACTTTTTTCTTTGTAAGTAAAGACCCCACTAACATTAAATGTGGAAACAGTTCCTCAGTTTGCAACCCTAAGATAATAGGATTTAGGGGGATCTATTGGCAGAAATATAATATGATAACTATATTTTCTTTAATGTATAATCACCTGAAATAAGCACTGTTGTGTTTCTGTAACCATAGAATGAGCTGTTTATATCTACATGGGGAGCAGGGGCCTGTATCACGAAGCAGGATTAATGTCTTAGCGAGGTAACTTCAGGGTTAACCCTGGGTTTTAGGTCTCATGAAGCCGGTTCAGTTCTTATCGGGGTAGATCACCATGGTAACTTACTCTGAACGGCTATCCTGCTCCGGAGCAGGGTAAGTTCAGGGTTGAATCTGATCCTATAAAAAGCACCACCCTCTGGCCAATCAGCTGTTCGGAAAAAAATGACTTCACTGACAGAAATGCAGCCCAGTCATGACGGGAAGTTTAATTCATTTGATTGATTTTGATTTGAAAGTTTATTTTGACCTTATAAAAGAAAAGAAAGCAACAACAACAACAGACAATGAAAAGATTGTTCAAAAAGGAGTGGAAAGAAGTCAAAATCTCATCCCACCCCTTCATAAGGAAGAAACTGATTAATTGCGGACACATAGCACCATTACTTAGTGCCAACATTTTTTGTTGTTGGAGGAAATGATCCCTGTTAAAGATAATGGGCCTAATTGACAGCTTTGCTGCTGGAAATGTGGAAAGTAGCCTATCATGTCTACACTTCATGGTGTTTGAGGGATTTTCCATTTTTGTTTTTTAAAGAGGGAGACTAGGTATATTTTTGCGCAGCTGTTAATTTCTAACACAGCTCAATATCAGTATGATTTTATTCAGACTATCAATTTGGCGTTGATATGATTTAATTGTGGCGTCAGGTTTAAGCTTTATTGTAGCATAGGCATATATAACGTTATGACAAGACCAATTTATCAGACGCAATGACGTCAGACGATAATTGTAATACACACAGTTCATCTGCGCAGCATTGATTTCATGGGATTCAAGGGTGTGATCAGTGTCAGATGTACAGGTACAGGTACTGTAGCTACTTGAACCAGTGATGAGTAATTTAACCTACACATAATTTTATTTGCTACCTTGTTTTGTCTTGATTTTTCCCTCTCTCCTCCTCTATTTCTTCTTTCCTGACCCGTTTTTTTTCTTCTCTATTATGTGATTTCATAGATGTTTTGACAGGGGAATTTCTTTGATAAGCTTTTAGTGACTTCTAACCTCTCCGGCACTTTTCTTTTTTTAGTCTTGTAAATTTTATACGGTCTGTTTTTAACATTATGTGCAAATAAACTAATCTAAACTAAAACTAAACATCATTTATCCCGTTATTTCCTCCACCTGCAGCTGCCACGGTGTTGGCCTTTTCTGTTATGTTGCTTAACTGGTTTAAATCAGCGATTTTGTTTCTTTAGGAGAGGAAGAGACCTCTGCAGATAATTTAGCTTGTGGTAAAAACCTCCTGAACAATTAACAGTGAAGGAAATCTGACCAAGAGAAGTTTCAGCTGGTTGCAATCACTCACCGCTAGATGCCACTACATCCCCCTAAATCTTACACACCGGACCTTTAATATAGTATACCTATGTGTATTTGTTTCTGTGTGTTTTAACACGAGCCTAACCTTAGCCTTAATTCCAACTAGTCTTTATCAATGGCGGGACGTACAGCCACTTTATCCTCACCCATGCAGTCTTCTCTCGTATGAAACAAAAAAAAAAAACTGCACCCACAGTCCCAAACAGAGACGTTGCATCTCCCCAGTCACACTGATCAACACCACAGCCGATCAGCTAGGACTACTACGGGTCACAGGTGAGGAGAAATGCCCCCCGTTGGTGAGGATCAGATCTCTGAACTTACTGCCGAATCCGGACGAGGCGGTGGTGGTTGTGGTGGGGGCTGCGGCCCCAAACCCAAATGCTGCTGTTGATGCTGTGGTTTTGGCACCAAATGAACCGAATGAAAATCCGGACGTGCCTTTACAAGGACAAAGAGAGTGATGTGAGTGTTAGCTGTCGTGGTAGTAACGTTTAATTACAACTGCAGAAGATTTCACAAGATGACAGCTCATTGTTTGTCAGGAGGGAGCGCTGACTTAGCTTCGAGTAAACATCAACTTGTGAGGAGTCATTAGCCAAAACAGCTAAGGTTAGCCAGGAGCTAGCTACATTATAATGGTACACAGAGTAAGTTAATGAGCGTTAATTAACTGACAAGCTAATGCTCTTTCAATGAAGCCTAAGTCACTTTAGCATTACAACGATTATGTTATGTAGGTAAACAACGAACTGCCTCAGCTGTAGAAAGCATTTCTGTATCACGTTAATCATTGGGTAACATAGATAATCCAACCGTCATGACTGCTAACGTTAACTTGCCAGAAGCTTGGAGAGCGCAGTTGACCATATAACGTCTCTGCTAATGGGCACACAACGGTATTTTCAAAACATATAAGTCGCATTTGTTCACCCTCATTAAAATACTCCCAAATTAGATTAAAATGCTCTTACTTGCAGCTGGGTTACTCGTGGCGCCGCCAAAACTGAACGCCATGTTGACTGCTGTCATCAGACGCAGTTCTTCTTCTTCCGCTTAACACCCGGCAGCTATTATCCGCCATAACAGCGCATTACCGCCACCTAGAGTCTGCATGAGAGATAGCTACTTAAAAATAATCCGTTATAAAAGCAGCTACAGTAGTAGGACTTGCTAGGATAACATTGATGATATATAATTAGGGCCCGAGCCGCTGACAAGCGGGCGAGAGCCCTATTGTATTTGCTCGGATTGTCTGGAAACTTGAGCGCATATTTCAGTGCTTTGCCATGGACGGAAAATGCTTAAATTCGGCGTAGGCCTTGATTCCGGCGAAAATTGACGTATGGTAATGGTTGCGAACATGTCCAAAAAAAAAAACCGCTTGCCGGCGCCCCCTATAGGTTCTCACGCCCAGCGAGTTTTTCGTTGGCCTATGAAATTTTGCAGGTGCGTAGAGCTGCTCAAGACCTTCCATTTTGCCTCCTTGGACTTTTCTCAAAAATGCACAGGGAAGGAGTTATGAATTTTTTAAGGAGCAAAATATGATGATTTATGGTTTATGATTCCATTTTTTTTCTCAGTCATCATAGGGTTGTTTCTTCAAAACTTGGTGTCAGTGTGATCATAGCGACACTGCGGATATTTTAAAAATACTCTGTCCAAATTGACGCCATGTTCTCTGACCCCTAGGGAGCGCCGAAGTTAGACGTAATTTTGCAAACGATTAAGGTGCCATAACTCAGTCACTGTTGCTTTAAAAAATCTGAAAATTTCTGTGATGATGGGCCTCTTTGTCCTCAACGTATACACAGTGCTTCCTTTCTGTGCTCAACAGCGCCATCTAGGAAATCCCAAAAAAAAAACACTTTTTTCTTGTCATGCACAGCTCCTACCGACTTGGTAGTACAGATGTCCAAAGTAGCTCAAAAAATCACAAACACTTTGGACTTGATGGCCAATTGCATTTCATAGCTCCTCGCCAAAGGGCGTGGCCATCAGGGCGTGGCAAAGTTGGCCATGTCTCGGAGACCATAAAAGTGGGCATAAGTCTGTCATACGTGGTCCCACCTCCACTAGATTTTAGTGGTTTATTAAAGGTTCAGCCCCGCACGCATTGACACCAAACTTGCCTCCATATGTTGTAGCGCCAACTACTGGTAAAGATGACAACTTCTTGCAAATTTTGGCTTATAAGTCCTTCTAAATTGATGCGATCGGACTGCAATTGGGTCACAGCGTGCCTGCTGCACAGCTGAATGTAGAAAAAAATCTGAAAGACGTTTCATGCAACTGCGCCATGGTGGCGCTATTTCAAATTTCAAAAAAGTAGCCTTCTGCCACACGGCCTAGGAATGTCACAGCCACATGAAAACTGGTACACAGGTCAGTTGTGGCGTCCTCTTGATGATTCTAAAGTAAAAATGCTGACACACCCAAAAATGGCTCAATAGCGCCATCTACACATTTTCCAAAATTAAGCCCCGCCCCTGTGTGCGACCCACAGCTATGAAATTCGGTTGGATTATGAAAGACCCCAAGACCTACAAAAAACCCTCTTGGACCCATGGGCCACGCCCTACAGAAAGTCGGCCATTTTTTTTGGAAAGTTCGTGTTTCCATTTTTCAGCTCATTTTTAGCTTATTTTCAAAAATCTTCTCCTCCTAGGGATTTAATGCTAGACAGCTAAAACTGCTTTCCAACTCTACCCACACTAATGACCTACAAAAGTTGATCAAAGCTTTGCCCGATTATGCTTACTTTAGAAATGCCAGCCCCTCAAACCCGGAGTGGTGGTTCAATCCAAGCATGTACAAATTTGCACATTTTGGCTTATAAGTCCTTCCAAATTGATGCGCTCAGACTGAAATTTGGTCACAGCGTGCCTGGTGCACAGCTGAATTTAGAACAAAATCAGAGACATTTCATGCAACTGCGCCATGGTGGCGCTATTTCACATTTCACAAAATGAGCCTTCTGCCACACAGCCTAGGAATGTCACAGCCACATGAAAATTGGTACACAGGTCAGTTGTGGCGTCTTCTTGATGATTCTAAAGTAAAAATGGAGACACACCCAAAAATGGCTCAATAGCGCCATCTAGACATTTTCAAAAATTAAGCCCCGCCCCTGCGTGCGACCCACAGCTATAAAATTCAGTGGGATTATGGAAGACCCCAAGACCTACAAAAAAGCCTCTTGGACCCATGGGCCATCCCTACAGGAAGTCGGCCATTTTGATTTGAAAGATCGTGTTTCCATTTTTCCGATCATTTTTAGGGTCTTTTCAAAAAGGCACTCCTCCTTGGGATTTAATGCTACACAGAAAAAACTGCTGTCCTGCTTCCCCACACTAATGACATAGAAAAGTTGATCAAAGCTTTAATTTGCTGCACATATCAGGAGGAGCATTCTCTTCAGAATCCATCTCATTTCCTATCATATCTCTTTGAGGTCCACACCAAAAAATCCAACTGAAGAAAACTACACATGCTTCATCACATAAATACAACAAAACAGCATTTTTTAAATGTCATTTTTCTTGCTGATTGCTTCGTAACCTTTTCTGCTACTCATTACATTATCTGTACGTGATACGCCCCACACATCGCTCGCAGGAGTGGCCGATGGCAGGTGTCGGCGATTGTCGGGGGCCGCGTTTCGCAACACTGCGCAATACAGAGGGAAGGCGGTGCGCACAGCTCGGGCCCGTCAGTACCCCGCGGGGTGCTAGTTAATAATTATTATTTATATTATTATTTATAATAAATTGAATAAAATGTAATAAGTATGTGTTCTTTAGTGTATAATCACCTGAAAATAAGGATTGTAGTATTTTCATGACCTTAGAATAAGCCATTTATATCTATATAGGCAGCTGGTCCTCGTCAGTACAGGAGCCCACAACGGACAAACCAAACTGGCTCTAGATAGGGCCATTCACATCTTTGCATTGACCACTGTAGTCAGCAGCTCTGCCCCGACAAGAGCTTTACAAAAAGTTTCTATTTTTTTTTTGAGAAGCTGGGTTTTTTTTCTCAGCCTTTTTGCCAGTTTAAATCAACAGGTCTGTTTGATTTTGATTTGAGACCTCTGGATTTCAGCTCCTGGTAAACACCTCCTAACAATGAATACTGAAGCAATCCTAAGTGGGGGTTCAAAATTGGCACGAGAAGTTTCAGCTAGTTGCAATCTGCATCCTCACCACTAGGTGCCACTAAATCCTGTGAATCCTACACAATGCTCCTTTAAACCAGAACCTAACACAGATGCAACACTTAATATTTGTGTGGACTTGGGTGGAAAGATGATTTACTTGGTAAATGACTCACATTATAAACTTTCCTTAATTTCATCACTACATTCTTTCTAGCTTCTACTTCCCTTAAATGAGAGCCAGTCACAAACAAAAATTCTTAAATGATGAAAAGACACACATTTACTGAAACTACTTTTATTTTTGTGTACACAATAAAAACAGTATTAACAGTCAATGTTTCGAAACAAGTTGACAACTACAAGAATAAGTGGTTATAGCAGTAACAATGATTTCAGAAAGTACAATCTGTTATCAAAGTATGGCACAAAGAAGGCCAGTGCACGGTGCATATGGTGCTTTCTGTGTTTTGGTGTTACCAAGGTAGCAAAATAATTTAACCTTTCTAACCACAAGACTAATATTGCGTAATACTGTTTTTTGCATAAAAAAGATTGCTTTCTCCATGCATTCACTCCACTTATGAATTTATGACATTATGCACACATTGATTTTTTCTGTTTCATTAGGTTTTCTTATTGTACATAACTGATTACATCAAACACAAGAAGTCAAATCAAATGAGCGAGCAGAAATCTCTAAATGAAACTTGTTTCAGCTTCTTTGCTACTGTCTGATAAATTCATCGCTGATTATAATAGTGCATGTGATGACAAAGTAGTATGACGTAGCTCATTCACGCTTAAAATGTTACATCTATGAATAAGCACAGAAATAACAGCTGGACACAACACAGTTCAAATGCAGTCATTCTGCAGCATATTCTAAATTACATTAAATGGCACTTGAAATCTAATATTTCATTCATCCATTTAGTGTTCAAGCAAAGTGTTTTTCAAAGTGCACTTTGACCCTGCTGGCAGATATGACCTATAAAAACGTCTAGTAGTTTTACGCTCAGCTTTGTTTGGTATCTGTAAGAAAACAAGACACATTTAAGAGTAGATTTATTGGTATGACAAGGCTCTATTTTCACAGAATATGTGAAAATGATAAAAGGCAAAACAAATTCAGTAACTTCAGTAACCTCTTTTAAAGGCACAACTTTATTTTGGACCTCTATGAGTTTTGAGGTGTAATGGCTGGACACCTGAAATGAAGTGTTTCATAAACATGGATAAAAAGGTTTTGTAGTCAGCAGCACCAACAATACTAGTAAGGCCTTTAACAACAGCATCAAAAAGCATATCTTGAAATGATAATAGGCTGAATCATATTTATATGCCAGCATTAGTTAGTGTAAGCAGTTATACAGGGCAAAAATACTGTCAACACATAAATTCAGTACTGTATGAATCATTGTTTCAACTTTCAACCATAAAATCCTGTCACTTTCAGGGCTTTAGATGGCTGATTAAAGTGTGGCTCATTATGGCACTAGTAGACAACTGTGAAGCTCTAACTCAACATGTTCCTCATTCAAACATTTCTACATTAACATTTACAAAAAAATGAGAAGGACTTCTTATTTTACAAAAATTAAAGTATCCAAAATATACAGCGTTTTCTCTGGTATCTATTCCCATCATACACTGAGAGGAATGTAAGCAGTTTAACACATCTTACACTGTATATATACAAAAATATGCTCTGAAGATTTCTCAGATGCAGTGATAATGATGTGCACAGATACCCCTCTGCATACAGTGCATGAATAGAAAAATAATGAGCCATGACAATGTTTTGTAACATTTAGTTTAGGATTAAATGCAAATGAAACATAGTAATACTGAACTGATTTAAATGTCTTCCCAAGGAGAAGACTTGCTGTGTGTTTTGCTCCTCTCCCCTGCTTTAATGGCCCCCCTGAGAATAACACATATCTAAAAAACTCAGTTTATGAACTTGATTACCCTGGTCCCAAATCATCCTCTGTGCCCTGTCACATAGTCAGTAATTAAAATCTGAAGGCACAATCTAGGCAAACAGAGAATGAAGTGAGGCCACAGTGCTAAAATCAAATTTATCCCACACCTGAGGTTTAAAGGGTGTGTTTTGTTTGTTTAAGCCTGCCACAAAGTGTGCTCTTTGCAGCTTCCAGCGACTGATTGAACCAAACAGCAAGAACTAGCCCTTGAGGCACAGTGTTTTCTGATGATTTATACTCTTTCTGGCGTGCTAGACAGTGTGCTAGACCTGGACTTTAGGTAGCTCTCCATGGATAAAAGTAAGTACATACAGTACAGCATGTTTAAGAACATGTCCCCCTCCTCTACCCCTCAACCCCCCACCCCACAGAGATTTCCAGTCATAAAGGAGATATTGAAAATTTTCTGTCTCTCTCCTGAAAATCCAAAGCCCTATATGTAAGTCCCCTTCTAGTTATTCCCTCCCTGCTCAAGCTTGTGGGTCCCCTTTAGGTGTCAAACCAATGTAGGTTCCATTCTGAGGATCGTCCTTTTCCTTGTCACTGACGGGAGAGTAGGAAGTGTCCTCGTCATTGGAAGTCTGTAGTGGAAGAGTGTGGATAATTAATTAAAAAAACAAAAAACCTCATCTTATTTTGTACAGTTATACATGTAATTAAAAAGGGCTGGTGTTCTTGAATATGCCATCTTACGCTGCCAGTACTAAAAAGAATATGTTACCCACAAAAAGACCATTCATATATCGATTACCCTTCCCTTTGGTTTTCTCACATGCCTTCAGGTGAACTAAGAATCCAAAAACAGAGACAATGCTAGATGAAATTGGAGTAAAAGGGGTCCACGTTTAACAATAGCAAAAGTATATCAAAACATCTCATCATTTATCCAGTTGGATCCTCAGTGCTTCCCAAACAGATGTCTTTTCATTAAAACCTTACCATTAAACACAGTTCCACGTTAAGTCTTATGCAAGGATGAGTAGCACGCCTGGGCAAGTGTGTGACTTTGAACTTTGCTCAATGGAATGCACAAGCCGAGTTCAAACGCATGTGCTTACCTAGATGTGCTACTGTATGCCAAAGAGTTTCAAATAGTAAAGTTTTAGCAAAAATGCATGTGTTTGGCAAGTACTGAGCATACGAGTGGATAAATGAGACTTGGATTATAGTGTAAATGGAAATGAAAGTTTTGCCTTTTTTGGATTCTTCGTCTACCATGGAGGCATGCAAGTAAAACTGTTTTCCTCCAGGGTTCCTGCAGATCCTTAAAAAGTCTTCAGAAGTATTGCATTTGATTCTGAAAATTTTAGACCATAACATGTCTTAAAAAGTCTTTTTACTTGTACTTGTGAGAAGTCTTAAATTTTGAGATGAAACTTAGACTTACAGAGACATGTCTGAATACCTAACCAAATCTACCTATTATTGTATCTAGTTACTTGATTAGTTGTATGATTTTATTACTTTATAACTCGTAACGTGGTCACAAGTAACGACATCGAGGCGACTTATATATAATATAATAAAAAATATATTGAAAAACCTGGGTCAATGGGAGTTAAAGCATCAGGCACTGAGGTGTGAACATGATGTTTGCTGTCGTGTATTAATGCCATTTGCTGGTGTTAAATTGTATTAAATTTTCCTTGTTGAGGTCCTAAAACATCTTTAATTTGACTTTAAAAAGTCTGCAGGAACCCTGTCTTCACAAAGTCAACATAACACGGGTTGAGTAACTAATATAGAAATTGTCATTTTGTGGGTGAAGTATTCCTTCAAATAGACATTTAGTATTACTAATTTATGTTAATGTGTTAAAACCAGACAAGTGTACTTCATAGCACCAGAATGATTTCAGGCAGGGTGAATGTCATCGAACCACATAATGGGCAATGAGATTAAAGATGCATCCAGACAATACGTCCTGTATATAATAAGACAGAAGTCTGAATAAAGCAAACACAACATAGAAAACCAAACAAAGCAGCAAAATAACCATAAAGACTTACAGCATAGAGAGGCTTGGTAAACACAGTGCGCTTAACTTCATTCTGCACAGAGACACAGTGATAAACACATGCACAGTGCAATTAGTGTGTGGTTAAGCAACTGAACAAATTACCCAAAAATTAAGCCAAATTACTTATAAAGCAAGGAAAATGTAAGCTGTTAGGATAAAATCCAGTAAGAAGTGATGTCATACCTTCTGTTTGTGGGCCCTGACCAGAAGGATGATCAAGACCAGAAGCATAATGGCTCCAAGTCCCACAATAATGAGCGGGAAGTTGGACACTACAGTGACAATCAGCAGCAGCTTTTGCACTTTAGCTGCAGACACATCATCAATCACCACACTCTGTGTATTAAAAGACAGAAAAAATAAATTATGGAGAGGAGACTTTGTATATTACTAGTGACTGCTTTAGCACTTTGTTTCTAACACATTGCAGCTCTTAATGCGTGTTGTCCCCTACACATAAAACGAAGGGGGTTCTTACTGCAATGCTACATTTTCATTTTGGCAATCGTCAAAAACAACAGGATTTCTTCAGTATTTCTTACCTCGTTGAGGAACATAACGGGAAAGACGGTCTCATTAAAGCCTCTAGTTTTCCTGTCGTGAACACAATGTAAGAGTGTGAGCCAATCATATATGGTGCA
Source organism: Epinephelus cyanopodus (assembly GCA_026686955.1). Classification (NCBI taxonomy): domain Eukaryota; kingdom Metazoa; phylum Chordata; class Actinopteri; order Perciformes; family Serranidae; genus Epinephelus; species Epinephelus cyanopodus. The sequence goes on along the minus strand of CM048932.1, from coordinate 13,788,928 downwards.
GATACACAGACATCGGTTTTATAGGGCAATAACATAAGCAAATACTCACGGGAATCCAGAGATCCTGCTCATCAAGATGTTTACCTGTGCTCTCTTGTTTGCACGTACAATCACTCCAGTGGTCTGCAAGCAGAAAATTAAATATAGTGATTATGATGACTTAATAAAATCTGTGATACTGTCTGAGGAGTGCAGAGGGGACGTTCTTCTTCTGTACTGCTACCGTACTACTACAAATACGCCACTAGGTGGTGTTGCACTTCATCTTAATGTAGGGTGGCATTCCTTTTATCACAGTTCAATAAAATGCTTTGCTCCTACATATTTCCATGGCGACCAACAAAGATAACTGCTGAGTTAAAAGTGCATTTGAGGCTGATGAACTGCAGCCCGATGGCTCACCGGGTTAAGGTCCAGGAATGTTTGGTGGTGCTCTCTTTTAGGGGACATTCCTCCAACGGCAGCCGCAAATCTATCTTCTCCCAGGTAAAAATGTGGAAAGGAGGCGACCACTGGGGCACCTATGTGAGGAGACAACAGGATTCAGAGGAGAAACAATAAAGAAAGACGACAATAAGTTGAGCAAAGCTGCAGTTATTGATGTACAGTATATCTTCACTGTAAATCTTTAGAGTCAGAGTAAAAGAAGTTCTCTCTGATTTATTCGGTGGAGTAAATGTCAACTAGGACAAATTGTGTGCTTCCCCATCTCTAACCAAAGTTTATTGAGACTTGAAACAAAATTATGACAACAGGCCTTTGAGTTGCCACGTCTCCAAATTATCTTGGCGTGAACTGTCCATTTACAGTACTTGGTTATCAGTCTTTTCTAATTAATACACTATTTTGTGCAGCAATGACCTCTAAGGTCAGATCTGCCCTGTAAAGGAAATCTGCAGCACAAGTATGCTCATGTAGGATCTTGTTCAAAACAATGCATCTGTGTACAGCATCATGATAATGTGACATCATTCTGTCATCATTCTTGACACAAAGGTTAAGTAGGTAATCAAAATAGCAGCATAGACACCAACATTCAAATGTCCATGTTTGACGCAAATGCAAACAGGGGAACATCTGGGAAGAGTCCTTGAGAGAAGGTGAGCTGATATGACCTTACCTCTGCCGCAGCACACGCAGAATGTTACTTAGGGTCAATTTTTCGGAAGAAAATAAACAATAGGTACACAAATGGACCACAACTAAGAGCTGTATCTGATATACAGATAAAGAATCTTGTTACTCTTGCTAAGTTCCTTCCTCATATTGTTAACGGGGGACACCCGTTCCTACAATATCGCCTTGGTCAAGATAAGAAAAGCACGGCCAAGTACAACATTCCACCTGTGCAACGTTGTACAAAGTCATTCTGTCTGTGCCTTCGCAGCGACAACAAAGTCAGACGGTGGTGCACTTAGTGGTGCTGATGAAGTGGGGCAGAGGTGACAGTTTTCCTGTCCCTGTGTTTGGCAACACACGTTTGACAAAAACATTGGACACCCACAGTCACCTGAGAGGCTGTTCCCGTGACAACCCACAAGGTCAATGTAGCGCAACCACACACACACACACACACGCACACACACACACACACACACACACACACACACACAAACACACACACATTCGTATTGGTATACTTATGAGTGCTGCCTAATCACTGTGTGCACTCCTCAAAACCTGACCCCAAACTTACACACCCTGTGTAGCCCTGTGTACAGGGTTACACAGGGTGCACCCTGTGTACATTCCTTTAAATCCCAGTAGAATGAAACCCCTGTTGCCCGCCACACTATGTTTGTACCATGACCTCAAAGAGCTTTGATGTTTGTTTTTTAATTGGGCTATCCTGTTTGCTTAACGTTAGTGTGCACAGCAGCTTTTAGTTTCCTTTCATCTCAGTACGCTATAAAAATAATTCTTGCAAACATTTAAAGTAAATAACATCATGCCTGCTTTTCTGTCTTTGTCAGTATTATTCATATTGTTTTGCAGAGGCAGTGTGCGCGTACTGTATCAAATCATTTCTGATCATTTTAGCATCAATATGCAGAAACTTGTAACATCACGTCTTCTTTTTGTTGTGGTAAATTTATTGTGTGAGGTAATACATTGAAAAGCAAATCAATTTGATACGGTACAAGCACACCGCTTACTGCAAAACAATATGAATGACTTTGACAAAGAGAGGAAAAACGGATGTGATGTTATCTGCAAGATGATTGTCATAATAAGTAATGAAATGCCTCAAAGGTAATAAAAATGCATAAAAAACAAACATGGGGTATTATTTATAGTTGAGGCGTAAATCATGTTAAAACACTGCTATTGTTCTTTCACTGGGAGTGATAGTAGTTGAGAAAAAAATTTGAGCAGGGAACACAGAGGCTACAAGGTAACGCCTGCTCATATTCAAGGCCAGAATCAGGTGACAGGGCTTACCGCCCCCTCAGCTACTGGGCCGGTCACAGTCAGATGGTGCCTGAGGTGTAGAGAGGGCTGGGGAGCTGTGTCACATGGGTCATTTAGAGGTTATTAGTGCTGGTGATAGCAGGAAAACAAAAGAGGGGCTTGACTGATATATAAATTACAACATGTGGAAATCAGAAAAAAACAGGCAAAAAAAATCAAAGATCATGGCTTTCAAAGTAAAGGTTTGTCTTTACTAGAAAGGTCAGAGGGTACGTTCAGCAGCTAACTAACAAGGACAGAGTTGTGGGCGCAGAATGTAGTACTCTGAGGCGGGCGTGTGAACGTGCAGACTGTAGGGGAGAAAACATGCTGCACAAGCTGACATTTACCTTTCCGACAGGGACTGACTTTAAGAAGGCCAGTTCCCAGGCACTCTTGTGGGGTGACACAGAAACCCTCATTGGCTGGGTTCTCCTCTTTGCTGGCTAAAACAGAGCGCGGCGGTGTGAAGCGGTATGCTGGGATTCCTTTCACCTCTACGTCTTTCTCAAACTCCATGTGGATGGACCTGGAGAGTAAAGCAAGAACATTACAGGACACGATGAAACAAAATCAATTTTCTTTTCCTCTGTGTCTTTCCATTCTATTGCTCAAAGTTTTTATAGGTTACAGTCTGAATATTAGCAATCTCACTGAGGACTGTAGAAAAACTGTTAGGGAATTTCACAATAAAACCTGTTACAAAACCCTTTCCAAAAGCACAACTATCAGAAACACTATGCATTCAATAGGAATATAAACAGATTACTATAGTGATTTCTTCACAGAGCAATAAAACAGCTCTATAGAATCACTGTAATAATATTTCTACATGCCTGTTTCCTTAATTTCAAAACCATTTCCACGTAAGCGCACACATACACTTCTGAATGCTCAATTGAAGTCTCAATTCAACAAATGCCGTTACTTCATTAAAAAGTCATGTAACAAAAGTGGTTTGCTGCACAGAATAATAAAATAAATTATAGCTGCTGTGCAGTGCTGGGTCGGGCATTTTTAGGCAATTCTGAGCAACAAGCAGAAGAACTGGAACACATTTTTGGGAATTTAGCAACACAATCTGCCTTTTGCATCAGCTGGGGCTTGAACTCACAACCTCATAGCAAAATTCAAAATGCTGTCAAAAATTCAGTTTTTGAGATAAAATTCTGAAATTTACCACACATCATCTACCAAGACTCTAGAATTTTGTCATTTTTTTCATGAACATTGAAGATTTATTTAGCAAGAATTTGCATGTATATGTTTACAGTACCGTTTACAGTCAAACATTTTGATGCACTGTAGGCTCAATTTTTGATAAATCAAAAATCTGAGAAATGTAGTTTTTGTAGGACAGTCTGAAGATGCTCTGTAGCAATTTTGGTGTCAATTGAGCAAAAATTGTGGGAGGAGATAGGTTTAAGAAGTTTTACAGGTTTTGAAAAAAACAGAGTGATGAACTTCATAATTTTTAATAGGTTTAAATGTACAAAAGTTTCTTCAGTATTGGGGCTACAGTTTGATGAAAGTTGTGAAGTTGTAGCACATATGGTTGATATGTTATGAATTTTCAAATTTTGAACTTTAGACGCTTGCTGTAGCACCACCATCAGGACTATTTGCTTGAGCTTACAGCTGAGGATATCTGGCATGAGACTGGACCTTTGTGCAAAGTTTGGTGAGTTTTCACCCATAGGAAGTATGATTTCCTTGGAAGAAGAAAGAAGACAGAAGAAGAATACCTGGGATTACAGTAGTGTCCTGGCAGCTTAGCTGCGCAGACCCTAATAAGTGCTCACTCTGCTGGCTGCTGCTCCACGTGTTTGTCTGTTCAATTAAGATTTTACCTGCCTATTGGGAGCTTTAACACCTGTTCACAAGCAAACATGACCTGAAACTCCATTCTCCACTCCTCTTTGAAAATAACAATAAAAAAATGACTTATGACTTTCAATTTCAAGGGAAAAGCTGGATGATGCTTATTGACTTTCACATTATGCTGAAATCCTTTTCTTTCATTCTAAACACAAGAGGAAATAATGCTGTATTGAGGTGTGGACCTTCTTTTGTGCTGGGAGTGGAGGAATAAATCTTTATCTGTGTTTTAACGTTGACTGTGTTTTTACAGCTCTGGGGGGGAATTGCGTTCCTGTGAGCAGTTCATCCTCATTCTATGTATCTGCAGCTCTTTTCTATCTAGGGAATCCCGATGATTCTCAGTGAGAACAAAGGAGTCCATACAGTGTCTGCCAACTGGCCGGGAGGATGCGGCCCTTCGCTTCTCAGCCCACCAATGGTGCAACAATACTGTAAAGACCTTTCCCTTGACCTTTGTGAGAGAAGCCAAGCAAAAAGCCTTATGTGTTTCCTCACTAGGACAGGACTGTGAAAGCCTCTGCCTTGTACCGCTGGCCATGAGAGACTGTTACAGTGTGAATTAATTTCAGATAAACTATGCTGAGATTTGCTTCTTCTGTATCTGAATCCCCTTAATGTGTGCGGGGCAAAGTTTGATGAAATGTCGTGAGATACTTGTATTGTAGATGCAAAACATTTAAAGGGAACGGAGCAAGGAGAGATGGGAGAATGTACTTATAGTAGTACTTCAGTGAAAAAGTACTTATTGTATAATCAGAAATATCTACCATAATTAAATCTCCACCAGCTGGACCGACCTTCTCATTTTACAGCTAAACAGTACATTAAAATATGTTAATATGAAAACATTTGAGGTGAGAAATAGGCAATGCAGTAACAGAGTCTTGATTTACATTAGATCAGCACTGCCTACTTTGACAGCTTGACCACAGTTCACAAGCAGTGATTGACATGATTGACAGCTGTGTTAGGCCCCTACCACACAGATGGTGTTTTGCAGCTTCCAAAACGTGAGGCGTGCCGCACTTCCTTTTTTAAAAATTGAATGCCACTAGTGAAAAAAACAAAACAAAACAAACATTTGCTGTGCCTTTTTATTGTTGCCAGGAAACCACAGACTCACCTCATTATTCTAACCTTCCCACGTGATCAATCGGACATTTTTTTTTTTAGATATTTGACAACAATTAGTATCTAGATCTTAAAATGTGCAGGCAGAGGGTACTTGCTGTAGCTCTGGTTGAGAGTGAGAGGCTGTCAGCAAATACTTTGCTGGGGACAGGGAAACGGAGATCTGTGTGGGTACATGAGACCCCAAAAAAGAGGATGGATCACAGGGAGCACCACCAGTTGGTCCAGGAGCTTCATCTACATGATGGCTGTTTCCAGGCATATTTAAGGATGACTCGGGGGCAGTTTGACAACCTGCTGTCGGGCCATATAGGTCAGGGTATTCAGCAACGGTTATAACCAGTTTCTCCTCCGTTGTTCATCAACTGTAAAATTCTTGTCGTGACCACCACAGAAGGCCCCGTCTCTCCAATAATTAGACAATGGGAAAAAAGAATAAAGAGATAACGTGGGGCTTTTTTCTGCTTTGAGATAAAGTTTTTTTCGTATCGAGTTCAGAGCGCTCCAGCAAAAAATGCCAGGTGCCCAGACCACAGAAACGTGAGGCGCTTAGCAAAAAGTTTCATTCTCATTAAAAACAATTACAAAAAGGCACCTCCGGCTGCTAAATCACTTTCTGTGTGATCAGGGCCTTAGAGACTCCTCAGCTCTGATTGGTTGTTTTCGTTTATGTGTGGTAAGGCCATTAGAAAAGCTACAAGGCAATATAGAAGGCAGAGGAATATGATTTTTTTTTTTCCACAGGTTAGCTGTCTCATCTAGTATACAGACAGTTTCGGCAAATATGAAAAAGTTTGATTTTCTAATAAAAGTACAGCTTTAGGTGTTTCTAATCTGCGTCATGTTTTGTTTTTTACTGATATTTTTTGTTTTTGCATGTAAAATCACATCAAGTCTTGAAATATAAAGGGATCATAGCTAGAGGAAAGATTAACATGTGGCAGAAGGCAACCTGGTATTTGAACAATGACACCTGCTTGCCATTCATCAAAATGTTGAGGTGTCTGTGGTTCAGCTGTCAGTTACGCAGACAACCCTGCCACTTATGGGTGCAGATCAGTTCCAGATGTAACCAAACATGCTTTAACACAAAGTGTTGTCAAGCCTGAAAACACATGAATCAAAGAGTGCATGTGAAGGTGAACATATATAACCTAATGGAACATTTCCTCTTCACATTATGGTAACAAAAGTACAGGAAACAGGGAGGGATTCTTCCCTTCACTGACAATGGCACAGACAGGCGTGATGAAGCCGCCAGGCAATGAATAAGTAGGTGAGAGTGTAAACATTTGGGAGAGGGGTTTTTGACACGCTTCCAATCAGAGTAAAAGGCACAACCATGCCACTCCAACAAATTCTTTCCACACTCGACAAAAAGGGGCGGATGTCTGCAGTAATGCGGGGGTCTTTTTAGGTTGAGGTTATTTTCTAACTTAGAAGCTCTCATCATCAGCAAGGCACAGTTCAAGGCGTATTATTTCCAAAATCAATAATCCCAGGGCACTACTTATCACTTAGTCACAGTGTGACAGGCTTTAACATCCTGCAAGCAAGATTCTCCAGAAATCTGACTGTTACTTGTGAGTATTAGTTGTGAACATGTCTGGAAAACACACGAGAAGTAAGATGAAAAGTTGGCCAGATGCATACAGCCCATTTTATGTGGAAAGCATAATTTAAGTTATTTGTTCCAGCTGGTCAAGAACAGAAACAACTTTTCTTTCCCAATGCAAAGAATACCCAATACTCGTCAACAATCATAAAATGCTTTTATTTTAATTTGGGTTTCTTCACTCTCGCTCCCACGATTTGCCTTCCCCTTCCTCACTCACCCATCTTACATCCCCATTACCCTCCAGGCCAACATTCCTCTCCATGTAGGCCTGTCCATTAAGGGTTTCCTGGAAACTGACATACAAGTCTTTCAGAAAGCACACACAGTATAGGCATTAAAGCCTTGGTGAGAAAAACAGAAGTCACTGTTGTGCAGCTTGTAAGTGATCAGGATGTTATGATAACAATCCACGGGATCCCAGGCCTGGGAACATTATTTCCATACTAGATATAAAAGCCTACGTCCTGCTGTGAAGTGAGTTAAGTATAGCATTATGAGGTCAGGTCATGTACCAGAAATAGACATGGCTTCATCATGACCACACCATCCGCAGGTAAAATATCAGGGACACTAGGGTCCACTAGGACAAATGGGAGGATGCAAATCCCCGTTATGGTCAGATTACTTTAGTGATGTAATACAACTAAATCTTTGTTTTTGAGTCAGAAGAATCAGCCTCATATCTAACTCACAACAAGAGTTCATAGCCGAAGCTGTACTCACTCCAAATCATTTAGAGACTCCAAGTCAACTGAAATTCTTCCAGTCAAGCAGGTGGGTTTTTTTTGGTTAGTCTGTGTTTCTGGGGATGTTCAGCTGTGAGCATTCGTTGCCACGCTGCTGTTTACTATATTATGTACTGTCACTGCCCATGCTAAACCCCACTCAAACAGGACCAGTGGTGCTAAATGCTAATATTAGCATTCTAGCATGCTAACATGCTGATTTAGCAGCACTTACACGTATATAGCACCCTTCGAGTCATCGGAGCACTCAAAGCACTTCTTACACTACCAGTCACATTCACCCATTGCTGAGACTACCATACAAGGTGCCACCTGCTACTCAGTTTTTTTTTAACAGCCATTGGGAGTAATTTGGAGTTCAGTATCTTGCACGAGGATACTGGACTTGGAGCAGCTGGAGAATGAACCGCTGATCTTCTGATTGGTGGACAACCAACTCTACCTCTGAGCCACAGCTGGCTAACATTTAGCATGTTCACTTTTGCTAGTGAGCGACAAACACAAAGTGCAGCTAAGGCTGATGGAGCTGTCATTACTTTAAAATTTTGACGTGCTGGTGGTGCTGGAGGAAAGTTCTCAAGATCACAAAAGTCATAAGCATTCATCTTCTGGGCACCATGTCTGTAACAAATTTCACGGGAATCCATTGGATAGTTTTTTAAATATTTCAGTCTATACCAAAGTGGTGGATCGAGCAAGCTGCCATCCAGAGAGCCATGCTAGCGTGGCTAAAAACAGGTTAATACTACTAATGATGTAGCGAAAGTGATTTACATATTCGTGGCCCACATGGGAGCAGTAGGCTGCATACCTGCATAAGTCCGGAGTGAAGATGTAAATGCGTTCATTCTTCTCCAGCAGGGGATGGAAAGCACTTCCATCTGATCCATTGATGCTGTTGCTTTGGTTAGACGTCCAGAAGGACAGTTGGCTGCAAAACAACACATCATCACAAACATGAGTATTTCATATATTAGAGATCAAGAGAACGTTTATGCAATTTAAACAAGTACAATGTTCATACAGAGGGTATTTCTTTGGGAACTAGTGAAATGTAGAAAATGTCTGCTGCCTGCAAAGTGACTAAAAATGTTTTTCTAACTGAGGCAGCATGCCTTTACTTTGCTTTACTATTTTTTTTTTCTTGGACAAACACAGAACAAAAAAACCCATTTTGGTTCTTTTTGGCTTGACATGCTGTTTTCAAAAACCCTACTTTCAATGTCAACACTATTATCATCTCCATCTTAATGACAATAAATTACAATAAAACGTTTTATGATCAAACATGATGTATTTGAGAGTTGATAAGAGTTCTCTCCCAGGAGTAAGGAGCGTAATTAGAGACTCTGTGCTGGGGCAATAAAATGGGATAAGAAAGGTCACTAAAAAGCCACTGAGGCATTCTGAGTGTCAGGATGTCCTGTCTTGTGCTCTGGACTGTGGGCAACAACCCAGACAACAGGCAAACAGACAGACAGAGAGACAGCGGTCCCTTATGACTGGCAAAAAGCAGCACATTTGAGAAACTTTTCAAACCCAAAGGTTACCCAGTGAAGTTTCATGAGAGTGGATGAAGACAGAGAGGGAGTGTGTGTTTGTGTGAGACTGCAACAGTGCTACCTTTGCCCTTTCCATGTTTCAACGCGGCCATAATCCAAGTAGTTCTGCTCCCCAGTGTGGTAGACAAATTCCCCGTCATTGCTTCCATTTTTCTAAATAAATCAATTTTAAAAAGAAGATTTAAATAAATAAAATGTGCTCAACCTCTTAACATAGAAAACACCTGTTACAATGACCTTTAGGGTTGACTGGATTTCACGGAGAAATTAAAGAAAAACGAATTAACTGATCTTCCTTTTCTTAAGCCATAAACAAAAACCATCTGAGATTCATAAGCTTTAATCATTTGTAGAGCTGTACATGCCTTGTACATGAGGCCAAAGATCTTCTCCACGTCAGGATTGGAGGGAGCAATGCGGGCCAGCAAAGGATCTTCGTAGCCCCACAGCAATTCATCCACCGTGCGAGTAGTGAAGAGACCGCTCCCCAAAGAGTTCATCCAGATGGACACCATGGAGGACTTGAAGAAACTCCCTTTAACCTTGGTCATTACAGCCTGTAGACGGGAAGTGGGAGTGGGGCAGAGTGGAGAGGAGATGTAAAAGAATGCAGGATGAGATGGTGGGAATTGAGTGGGGACTGAGGAACCAAAGTGCAGAGGAAAGCCAAAGAACGCACGCTTCACTTTCCTCTACTTGGAGTTCCACTTTCCTCCCCTCGTCTAAGACCTTTACTTCATGACTCACCCAAGCAGGGATGTTGACCGTGGTGATGTTATCCACAGCTGGGTCACCCACAGACTTCTCTCTCAGGAACACAAAGCTTTTGGTGTTGTATGCGGAAACCTTCTTGCCATCTTCCACCATGCTCACGTTGTCCTTATATCTGTACTCCCTGGGCAAACACAAATTGCATTGCACATGCATTTAGGTTAACGTATCAGTGTCATCACATGAGTGCTTCCTTTTAACATAAAATCCGTTTAAGATGAAGTAACCTGAATGGTTAAACAGAGTGGCACAAGTAGATTATTTATATACACACTGTGACCATTTTTGGTGACTCAGCAGTGAACCGTTATATTTATTTAAGGGTTTCAGTGTGTGCATCAATAGTTGTTCTAAATGACTAATCTACTCAACGTTTCTTATCAGGATATCACATGACATACCAGACAGGATGTGAAGAAAAATCTTGGCGGCAATTTTACAGACAGCCAACCTTCCTGGGTCATTTTTTCATGCTTTTGAGTAATTAAAATAAGAGTGACTAAGCACACCACAAGAGAGGAAGCAGAGAAGCAGAAGCTGATTTGACTTTTTCAGTTTACACACATGCACATTTCAACAGCAACTCTGCCTTGCAGAACCTATGTTTGCGGCTGGTGCAGTCTAAATGTTGAGACAAGAGAAATTACAGTGCATGAACCCACAGAGTCAATAAACTCAACACACAGAAACAGCAACACAGTCTGCTTTATAGAGATTTTACATGAATGGTTGTTGGTGATGACGCGTTAAAAAAATAACACGTTACAGTAATATATTACGTTTCAGCAGTAACAAAGTAATATATCACCTTACCATCATGATTTTGGGCAATATCATCACATTTACAATACCTCGTAACACGTAACCACCAGAAAAAAACATCCCTGATGGTTGTTGTGTGTTGTCATGTCATTTTACGCTGCATCATAGGCCTAGAAAGGTGTACATGTGACCGACACGTTTGGAACTGCGTTATCGTGTTCAGTGAGTTTCCATTAATACACCAGCAACATCAACAATGTATGTCTTTCTGCTTTTGCATCCTAAGGCTACCTGAAAGCAGCAGGGATAAGGAGCTGACCTCTGGTACAGTATGTTTTTCTTCATCTCAATGATCGGCACATCTGGGTGATGTTATGTTATATGTTGGATGTGTTTCCTCTCACATCCTCTACAACTGCAAATCCTGTTCTTATGCATAACTCTCTCTCCGATGCTGCTGTAGCTGACCGGCACACAGTCCTCCAGCTCTTGGTATATTAATTTGCACTCCTCATTGTGACTTAACCACATGCCATTGTGTTTCATACTATAGGCCTATAAATAATTATCAACATCTTGTAATTATCAGACTTTGATCCTGTGCCTGCCTGACCCTCCCTGTGTCCAAGGCTATTCATTTATTTTAAAAGGTCTAGGCTTTTTTAACTGTTTTATATCATCACTTGGGGCCAGTTGTTCAAAACATTTAATCTGGATCAAAAATATCCGGATTTGGAAATCCCATTTTTTGCTACCCAGGATCAGGTAATCCGTCTTACTTTTATGCCGGTTTTTCAAAGCAACATTGGATTGGATCAACCTGATCCAGATACACAGTTTTCAAGATTACCAAATCCGGATTACCAGTGCTCTAAATGGGACAACATATCACAATGTGGGCTACAGCTATGTAAAGAACAACAGGTAGAAGAGCCAACATGGGGTCACTGTAAGTGTTTTTTATTTTGAGACAAAACACAAAAGTAACAAACATCCACTTCTGTTCATAATTTTCTTTATGACCCCTCATCTGAGCCACAACAAATACAAAACAAATATACATTAACAAACACATTGTGGTTATTTTAAAAACATCTTAAATAAAACGCTAAATGTCCAATAGTTACAAAATAAAGAATCTTCAGGGTTCTTCTTCATCTGAGGAGGACAGACCAGCATTTTCAAGCCGTGCTTTTAGGAGGCGATCTGAAGTTTCACTTTGGTTTGCTGCAGTTTGGTCAGCTTAATTTGTTCCTCTGCCAGGAGTATCTGTGCTTCTGCTCTTTCAGTTTCTCGTTTGAGAAGTAATTCATAGGCATCATCATTATTATTTGGCAAAGGACGCTTCAAGCCTCTTTTCTGAGCTCCTGTGACTGCTGGCTCTACTCGTGAGGATCCAGGTTGTTCTTCAGAAATAGTGCTGAGATCCAGAATGAATGTTTCCTCTGCATTAGGAGGAAACTGGCTCACTTTCCTCTACAATTGTAGGCTCACCATCCCCTACAACACCTTGAATCCCGTGCAGAGCTATAGAGTTCTCACCTCCAATAATGTCCAGAACCACATCCGTGTATTCACCTTTCTTAAAGGGTTTGTTGCCCGTTTGGGTGTTTTTTGCTTCAGCAAGGTCCTTTGTTGCTCTGGCTCTCAGATTCTTCCATCTGAATTTAACTTGCTCCAAGGTCCTCTTCTGGCCAGACCCCATGACATTCTGGGTGATTTCAACCCAAATGTCTTTCTTCCTTTTGTTAGTCACCATTCCACTTGCAAGAGAGCTTCCTACTATTGAGACATAATGGCACAGTGCATGGGTTTCTGCAACAGTGAAATTAGGTCCTTGAGTCCATGGTTCCACCTCATCTGTTGTAGTGAACATAGTATTTATAGGCCTTGGGCATGATTGATTTAATTGAACACAAGCCAAAGCACATCAGCTAATGAGTGGGTGGGTATTTGACAGCCATCTTATATTCAGCCTTTCTCAGAGAGAGGCACTGACATGGCAGGTATTGTCCATCACTACCACCATTTTGGTGGAAGGGGATACCGTCAAAGGGTATATCTTGAGCGTGCAAAACCACTGGAGCAATACACCACTGAAGAACTGTATGCTCGCTTTCGCTTTGGGAATTCTGATATTAAGTACATTGCAGACCTTGTCAGGCCAAAGCTTCAACGGAGAACCCGAAGGAGTCACAGTCTGTCTGTGGAAGAACAGGTCCTCATTGGTCTGCGCTTCTATGCATCTGGGACTTTCTACCAAGTTGTTGGTGACAATATGGGAGTGGACAAATCAACTGTGAGTGATGTAGTGAAAGCTGTGTCAATTGCATTGGCCAGCGTGGTCAGTCAATTTGTTTCACTTCCAAGGATGACCAGATTGCCCAGACCAAGCACAAGTTTTTTCTTTTGGGGAACATGTCCAATACTACTGGGGTTATTGACTGCACTCATGTGCATATCCAAGCACCTCATGAGAGGGATTGGGAGTACATCAACTGAAAGGGGAGGCGCAGCATCAATATCCAACTTGTGGGCGAAGCTGACCTCATCATCACAAACTGTGTCGTGAGGTGGCCTGGGTCTTTCATGATGCACGTATCCTGAGAGAGAGTGCTTTATACAGAGAGCTCCAAACCAACCGACCTGATGGCATAATATTAGGAGACAGTGCCTATCCACTCCTACAATGGCTGATGACTCCTTTTCTTGCAGCAACTACAACCTGCGCAGGCATGCTTCAACACTGCTCATTGCAAAACAAGATGTGCAATTGAGCGTTTAAATGGACTTCTGAAGAGACGCTTTGCATGCCTTAACTACTTGCGAGTGGAACCACAGGGAGCATGCAACATAATACTTGCGTGTATTGTCCTGCACAACATCGCTACCAGGCGCAATGTCCCTCTCTGTGATGGTGTTTATGATGCACCTGAGCCTGTTGAAGAACCAGACCAACCTCTGGCGTTCTGTCAGAATGAGGGACTGACTGGACTGTAGTCAGGGATGCAATTGTTAGACATTATTTTTGACAGTTTCATCTCTGATGATTGTTTCTTTGAAATGAATATACAGTGACGACAGAAACATTTAATATATTTTTGTTTGTTATTGAAATCTGTTTGGGGGGATTGTTTCACAGTTTCATTGTTTCACAAGATCATTTTTATTTTATTTTGACTTTACTATACTGATGGCTTATTTGGTAGCCTGTGTCTACTTTATTTACTTAAGCACTGTAACGGTTAAACAAGTCAAGTGCATATATAAATAAAAGTATATACATTAAATGATACAAATGTATTATTTGACCAATTTTAAAGTTTTACTACATTTTCTTCCTGAAATCCACCTTGAAATCCTACCCCCTGTTGGGATCGGAATAATCCTGTTTTTTTTGGATCAAAGTTATCCAAATCCTACTGAAACGTTTTGAACAACACAAACTGAAGGTTTGATCCAGATTAAAACTAGGATTGGATTCCGTGATCTAATCTGATTTCAGAATCCTTCTTTCCCTTTTGAACAACCCATTTTCAAGATTTGATCCAATCCGGTAACCAAAATCCGATCAGATTACCTTTGAACAACTGGCCCTTGAATATTAATATAAGCAGGGGATTTTAATACTACGTGGTAACCACTGTATGTGAATTAGGGCTGTATGTTATGACAACATATATGTCATGTGATGATGGCAAAAATATGTAGTTTCATATTTTTTCTGTATCATTTATATTGTTGTGACGCAAATTACACTTTTTACGGCAATATTGGGGTCTGTCCATCTTTTGCACGGATTACATTGGATCTTTTTATTCATTGGATTAAAATGTGCTATGTCGTGATATGTATTGTTATGGGTAATGAAATGACCTATATCTTGATATGAGATTCTAGTCATATTGCCCAGCCCTAATGTGAATGCGTGATGGGTCAGACCTATGCAGCACTGGATTTGAAATGAACTGTAAGAAACTGGAGCCTCTGTGCTTTGACTACCTGCTATGAAACAACATGACCTTCATCAATTTAAAATGCCTGTTCATTCTTCTAAGGTAATTTTGGTGACATTAACACAACAGTATTGTAATTATTAACTAAATACTCTAAACAGAGAGTAATATTGTGTAGTAACCTATTACTTTAAATAAAGGTAAATCGTAATATGCAATTTATTACATTTTACACCACTGGTGGTCTCTGTAACACACTTCAATTTGGTCTCGAAAGTAGAAAGAACACATCCTATTTTTCTACACTGGATGTTTTCAAGGATTTTATTTAAAGATTTTCAATTGCTTTTACATTCAACACAGTAAGGATGAATATAGTGCCAGGGTACCTGGTGGTGGACCTATATGCAGGTCTGCCAGCAGAAACCACCTCCTACACATATAACAACAAATATTTGACAACATGACTTTGTGGCAGCCCATGCACTTGTGTGTACAGTGGTGTGCTGTTTTATCCTACCTGTATGTGTAGGGTCCGACCTGATTGACCACTGGTTTGGCCCCTTGCCCGAGGAAGGCATCCACATTGGTCATATTGAAGAAGAAAAACTCCATGTAGACAGGAGGGGGAGGGGTTTTCCATGACTCAAACACACGGCTGCCCTCGACCAAAACAATCTCCTGTTGTGACAAAAAGTGCATATCTCAGTGAAAATATAAACATAGACACATGGATATGGTTGTGTTTTGTTTCTAATAAATTTATGCAGAAACACTGATTCACATAAAATATGCTACTGCTTTATATACGTTTTTTAAGAAGAGGTGTGTTTTCTTTCGATGTGGCTTTGAACTGGTAATGTATTTGCTGGAAAAAGTACAAAAAGTTTTGCTACAGCGAACATGTGTTTTGAATCTTTCCACAATCTGCCCGTAGTAAAAACAACCCAGAGAACAAAAACATCCTTGGGGGGGGGTCGTGGAGCAGAGCTGCTGTCTGAGCATCAGACAACAGCTTTGGCTGCACACATGAATGGTATTGGGGAGACCCTTCCACAGCTCCATTGTCAGCTGTTGCCAATGACAACAGCCACTCAGGGAGAGCCGCTGACATATCATGTGATGCAGAGAGCTGGATGCCCACTTGTTGCGCAGGACTGTGACCTTAATGATCTGAGCTACATTCCTCAGGACTCAGCCTTATGTTGCGTTGGAAGTGCAGGACAGGCACAAACCTTTACTTTCCTGTTTCATTACACAGTATGATAGAAAATTCTCACAGCAGATGTCATTGCCTCTGGACAAGGATAACCTGATTCACTGCAGGAATCTTTTTGGAATTGGAAAACACAGGGAGTGAAGGGAGAAGGAAGGGGGGCGAGAGGATTAGTATTTCTTCTGACAACACATCAAGAGGAAATCTCGCTTTGGCCTAATTGTGTCAGCTTTGTATTAAAGTTAAAGGCAGGACTTCAGTATGAAATAAGCCTAAAAGAGCTGAACACATCAACAAGCCTCATTATTTCACAGGAGCACAGCCCCCCTCCTCCTTTGGGGTCCCTTGTTCAGAGACAAAAGTTTAGCTGAGTAGCCAAGGACAATAAAGCTGTCACCTTAGATTGAGGGAGGGAAAGCATGGTCTTTCTTTATCGTCTTTTCATCCTTTATGCTTTCATGCTTTATATGGTACCCCTCCCAGCATGCTACATGAAATTCCACATAGAAAACAGGAACAGAGCAACCCTCTTATCTCAGCATTTACCGCAGAAACTCCTACACCACTCCCTATTTGAAAACACATGTAGCAGGTGAATACACAAATACACTTAGTGCTAGTGCTTTGATGTCGAGGCAGGCAAATACAGACATGCACAACACTGGACACAGCAAGAAGCTATTCATTAGATCCTCCAGTGGTGGTGTACATGGTTTGCATACTCTAAATGGGTTTGTCTCAGTAGGCGACACCTAACAGAGCTCTACCAGCTGAAATGAAGTCCAGCCCTGCTGTTACTGAACTCATCAAAATCATATTAAGGTCCATTCAGTTTGTCATTGACCCAGTGGGCACCAACTGGCAACACTGGGGTGGTGCAGTGGTAGATCCCTGGTTTGCACGGGTACGAAAGGAAGGCAGTTTGATTACTGAGAAGATCTTAAAGAACATTTGTTAAATTAATTCAAAGGTAATTAACAAAAGATGTATTTCTTTAATCCATTTATATCTTGTGAACAATGTTCTGTGAACATATAACACATTTATTCATGTTCTATTGATGGTGATGGCAGTCTGTTTGTTGGTCCATGGTGGACATGAAATATTTTAACAGCTATTACATGGGGAGTGAACTTTGGTCCAGACACTCATGAAAGTCAGAAGTGATCCTCCCCCAGTGCCACCATGAGGTCAACACTTTTTTTTACCTTCTGTGAAATTACTTGACAACCATTGGATGGACTGTTGTAAAATGTGGCACAGATATCCATGATGCACAGGAGATAGCACCATCATCCACCGGTCAAAATTCTAGTTTGTCCAATACTTCATTTAATGACTACGAACTTGGAAGCTAATGACGTCTCTATCAGCCTCAGCTGTACTTTGTGTTTGGTGCTAATTAGCACGTTAGCATACTAACACATTAAACAAAGATGGCGAATATGGTGAACATTACACCCGCGACACATCAGCATGTTAACATTGTCATTTTAAGCTTGTTAGCATGCTGAAATTGCCATTTAGCTCAAAGTACTGCTGTGCTTCAGTACAGCTTCACAGATTAGCTAGTTGTAGACTCTTAGTCTTGTTATTAACTTAAAGTAATTTAAGAAAAATGTTAAGGCCATGGTGCAGAGTCATATATTTTAACAACCACTGGGCATGACCTTCATGAATTCTGGTAACACTGTCCCTAGAGCCTGTTTACAAATGACTTTGATGACCTTTGTTGTGCAGTCATGTGCTGTGGTCGACCACAAGTCATAGTAATGTCACATGTCACAGACATTTGGTGCGGATATTCATACTTCCAGGGGGCTAAAATATTTTGACTTCAATTACCCCATGGCCCTTCTGCTAGTGGAACTGTCCAGATATACTACATTTCTATTTTCACTTCTTGTAGTTTCAAATCATCTGTATGTTGTGTGGAGCACATCACCTTTTAGAGGTAATACTTTTAAGGTCTGAATAAAAATTCTGTATTGTTAAAGCTTAAATTCTTCAGGAAACCAAGCATACTGCCAGCAAGGGGCTGCTGGCCCCTATGTCTAGTCTAGTCTATGTAAAATTACCAAATTCCTATTCAAGGACAAGTCATTTTTCACCGTCACCTCATCAGGAGTTCATTGCATAGTGACCCCGCTTGACTCACATGGAAGCTGAGGGGCTGCCAGCCCAGCCGGTTTCCCAATAAACCAAGCAGTGTGAAAGAGGCTTAGCACACAAAGACAGACTACTGCTAGGGGGGCATCTGTGGAATGAGATCCTTCACACTGATGCAACTGGGGTAAGGGGGTAATTTGATACTGCTAAAATAAATCATTCTGCCAAGCTAGTAGATAACCATGTGTGTCTGCATGTGAGCTCTATGTCTATGTGTCACACCCACGCATATTTCACTGAGTAAGATTCTTTTACATGCATATATGTCTGCCTGTTCATGTAATTTATACTCTCGAGGGGCAGAAACTTCCCCACCAAATCAGCGCTTGGCTGATGTATTCTGTTTCTCTGCCTCTGCATGCATGGCCAAAAGATTTGAGAACATGAGAGGTAGCATTCGTGTTTAAGATAAGATAGGATAAAATAAGATATGTATTTATTAGTCTTTTGGGGGGCAATTTGCATTGTAACATCAGCAAAGGGGAAAGTGCAAAACAAGGAACACCAGGAAAAGCAAAAAGCAATATAGAATAAATAAGGAAACAGTAAAAAAATCAAGCTATAACAGACAGATAACATGGCAGAATTCATATTTTTACATGAAGAAAGTGTATATATCACACAGTTTTGTATTTACTGATACTGCACATGAGTAATGATTGTCAGTTTCGGTTTGTGTGCTCTGCAGTATTGGTTGTAACATCTAACAGCAGCAGGGAGGTAGGACCTGCAGTATCTCTGCTTTCAAACACTAAAAGTGAAGCAGCCTGTCATTGAGCAGCCATGTGCTCTAAGAAGCCCTTTCTACACTTCCTGTTTAAGGCGGAGTGGCACCATTAATCTGCATAAAAGGTACAATCGCAGCATAGGGGGACGGATTTATCTTGCCCTCAAGCCTGCAGCAGAGGTTGTAACAGCACCAAATAGATGTCTGTGTAAAAAGGACAACCGGCAGGATGGGAAAGGTGTGATGTTTTAATGTGTTATGTGTGTAACCCACCAACAGTAGATTTAAAAAGCAGCTACCAGCAGTTAGCTAGCTCAAAGAAGAACAACAACCGAAAATGTCTGCAATGAGGTCAGGGAGCTTCTTACCCTTTCAAGCAGAGAATGAGATCAATTGCCATACAACAGGATCAGTGAATGACTGTTAATGCCATGTTTTGCTATTGTTTAGAATGCACTGCATCATGCTATCATCATTACGCCGATCACACTTGGTTTGCATGCTGTCTAAAATCCCACACTGAAGCAGCATCGCTGCTGTGGTTTGGTTTTGTATAAAAAAGCAAAGGCTGCATAATAACTGTGGCCCTATCGCAGGATGTCTGTGAAAAAAGGGCTTGAGCATCCTGCATGGGGTGGGAGGGGAAAGATAACTTAGTTGTCATTCTCCTTTCTCTCACCACCTCCACTTGGTCAAGGGGGCATTCCAGGACAGCACTGACCTTCTTAGCCAGTTTAAGTCTCTTCCTGTCAGCTGTCAAGATGTGCTGACCAGCAGACCACAAAGATAGCTGATGCAAGCTGCAACTTCTGGACTAAAAATGAAACCAAGATGGAAGTGCCAAAAGCTGCAATTCTTTGAATGGCCACTTGAGGCTGGCTTCAGTAGCCAGTCAGTCCCCATAGACCCTCATGTTAAAATGCCCATGTCTGCCAATAGCACCCTTGGCTTCTCGATCAGATCCACCTCTCGCTCCTCCATAGCTTCACCCTTGCGCTCGAATATGGTCACTTTGGGCTCCAAAATACACAGATGACAATGGCCATAATACTGAACTCTACGCTTCAAAACGGCAGTTGACAAACCACTGGGTGATATCACAGTAGCTGCGTCCATTACTTTTACAGTCCATGGGCTGATGACATCAGAGTCCTAAAAGGTCCTCGGTAGTGCAGGGAGCAGAAAAATTTCCTAATGGTTTGTGTTATTGTTCAAAGTGCACAGATTGTGTTTGTGAGATTGTGTTGATAATGTGCTAACTGGCTAACTAGCGTCAAGACGGTCTTCCAGTTTCCTTTTTAGAATGACAGAAACCGCCATCTGCTGGTATGCAAGGGTATGTCTTCTTATGCAGGGACAGAACACACGTGCTTTTTGGCTGTCGGTTTGGTGTGTTCATGTGCAACTTTTTTGCCATGACACAGCGAGAAGAGGCAAAGCAACAGGGGGCTCTCGTTGTTGTTAATGCTACGACATCAGTTTGGTGTGTCCAGGCCTTTATACAGTGCATTCCAGGCCAGCTTATTTTTCAGGTGAATAAATTTCAACAGTTTAACACTGTTTAGTTTGCAATTGAGTCAAAACTTTCCACGCTTTAAACGTGAAAAAAATACTCTTTGTTGTCTATGAATGTCATTCCAGGGTCATTAATGAGTCCTCTGCAGCAATGGCCAGAAACTGCATGTCATGTTCAGTTTACTCTGGCTCTGTAAGGTTAACGGTTGTCAATCTGGGCTAAAGTCAGCACGTATTATTACTTGGTAAACAGACCCTTACACAAACTCAGGACAAGAACTGGCACCAAGCTAGGTATAGAAAAAGCTCAAGTCTTCAAAATTCCTGCAGCTAAAATCTCTGCAATAATCATTTTAAACTACAAACTGTAACACATTTGAGCCATGTAAATTGGGATACCATGGTCAGGCCTCAAATTTACAGCTAATTTTGAGGCATCTGATGCTACTGCCTTCTCAATTAAAACCGCCAAGTTCAGGTAAATAAAAACCCAGACTAACTTACCAACACCACATGACTCCAACCTCCCCCCGTTCTCTTGACCTCATTAATTTTATGACCTGGTTACACCCAAGAGCATTCTTGTTTTTTGCTAAAGAGGCAGCAGTTACTGCACTTGGGCTTTCCTGAAAGGTCCATTACAGTAAGTATCTTCATAAACCACTGCATGAGGAGGTACTAACTTAGTCTAAACACTTGTAAAGCCCCACCAGAGGCTAAAGACTTTGGTGTAAACAGCATGTTTTATCCCTCTAACTGACAAACCTTAAAGTAAATATTGAACATGCAAATAATGGTTAAACAAGTCTTAACTGACAATGATGGGGATTTGTCTTTATTTCATCAATTACTCCAACAGCAGTTAAGCCCATTTTGTCTTTTTTTCTGTTTTTGGTTGACCTCAGCTGTATAATAGCATTAATTAATTTACTGACTTAAAGACGTAAGCACACCTATGAGCAAACTAAACTACAAAGACGATAACTCATTTAGATTCCAAACCTCTATAGAAGTGTATCAAAGTCTAAAAATGTCTTTAAATTTTGCAATTTCCAGCATTACAGCCAACTCCCAGCACTGCACACCTTGTTAATATGTCTCCTCATAACCATGAGAGTCAATACTACGCCTTTCTGATAAAAGCCATCTGATGCCTGTTATGAAAAGGCAGGTTTGATATGAAAATAAGGATGAAGGTGTGCCATGTGATTACATTGAATGTGGGCCAACGGTACTTTCACGTCTGCACTGTTATCAAAGTAAAGTGAACCTTCTGGGAATGCTTTGAACTTCACTGACTAACAGTCTGAAATATTGTAAATCCAAGAACTCTCCAAACTTAAAGCACTTATTGTTTGTAGGGAACTCAAGGGTCTGAGGCATGTTTACTGGTGCTGAGCAAATGCTTTCATGGATGCAACCAAACAGAATTGCAGCAGATGTTTGTGTTTAATGCTTGATAATAAGAGCATTTGTTTTTGTGCTCCATTGACTTCTCCACTCTGGGATTGAAGATCAAAAATGTAAGATCACTGTAAGCAGCATATTAAACTTGTTGAGCTGAAAAAGAGGAGTGTTTGAAGCAGGGTTGGGCAATATGTTAACATTTTCCAACTGGCCACCATCAGCCCAACAACACTGCCGATATATTAGCACGGGTGTGTGCACGGCATGACACCGAGTAGGCCTACGTGACAATTCTGACATATGCATCAGCTTTAAACATCAGTGATGAAATCACATCCTTCCACCCACAGACCATGTAATGTGGTGCAACTGCAAAGTTTCTCAAATGAGAAAACTTTAAACTCCTCTTTTCCGTTATCCTCAGCTTCCAACCTATGAACTTATGAAAACATGAGCACATGAAGAACATCTTCACAACTTTACAAACATATACTGCAAACTAAGGCCCAATTAAACATTCACGAAAGACACTGCATGTGATACAACATTGGCAGGGGGACACCGTAAAACTAAGGAACATACTTGGCTAATGCTAGGTGTAATCAATAAAATCTTGCAATCGAAATGTTAGAACTAAAATGAACATTAGCCGAGTTTTATCCATGTTATGGATTCATACAGAGAGAGTGAGAGTGCAGTGGCAGTCTTACAGCAAACACCTTAAACAAATGACTAATTTACAATTGGAGGTAAGACAATATGATTTACTTTAAAGTTAATCAACAGAAAATAAATCAAATTATTTTGATAATCAATTTATTGTTTAAGTCACTTATTGCAACAGCAACAAAAAATTGCTGGTACCACCTTCTACAATATTAAAAACAATTTTTACGTTGTTTTTTTTATAATTGTTACCTCTACAGCACGAGATTTTGATATTGTACTGGTTAACATTTGTAGTCCGTTTGTAGCCCAAATAGTACTGACTAATTATGTTTGAAAAGCAGGTAAATTGTCCATATGTAAAGACGGAACGCATTGGCCAAAATGCAATGTCAGAACCAATCAGGATATTATATGCAGTTATCTGTTAAGAGATTAGCCAAAATGATTGATTCACAGAAGAGAAAGTCTTGGCTAGGATATGTACTGACTACACCGGATCAGCCCAAAATATTGGCCCTTGCCCCCAGAGGTCAATGGGCTCCAAGACTGATATAACTATAAAATGAATATCTTGGTGTTATGAGCTGTTGGTTGGACATAAGAGGTACCCTCGTTATTAACAGTGCAACAAGTTCTTTACATGTGACAATTATTTTACAGGATATTCTTCAGCTCATCCTGTTTTTCCCATCTCTAACTACATGAGTATAGGAATCTCTCTGCGTGAGGGTTAGTCAATCAAGCCACTTCGGTGTGTAACATGCGACCAGGCTAGTTTAATTCAAACTCATTTTTTTTATTATGTGCTAATTTGCTCTCAGCAGCTGACTCAGCTTTTTGTGACCAATTCCAATTGCTGACCCAGCCTTTACTTCTTCTAAGCTGTGGAATTTCCCTTTAAACCAGTATGTCATAATAACTACTACTGAAGACAGGAACATACATCACTGGGACATCTGACAAGAAAAGTCTGTCTAATGGGAAGGGAACTCTGACTGAAACTAATCTAACCGTGGGGGAAGAGAAAGTGCTGATTGCACAGTGCAGGCCACTGAACCCATAATAACCCAAACTCCAAGGAGCCTGAGCTGCTTATTAGAGCCACTCCTTCTGGGAGGCAACACACAACTCATCACAACCTACTGTAACACATGCAAGTCACAACAACAGACTCCAATGATAAGAGGAACCATAATACATGATAATAACCAGACAAGCAGAATTCATACCAAAGTTTGGTCTGCTGCAGAAGTGGGTTTAAAATGTGCACATTTTAGCATATTTTAACCATAATGGTGTTGAATTTCTAGTGTGATCCCATCTGTAATCTGAATACTCTTAGTGTTAGAAAGTGTGGAGTAAATACAGTCAAACAATGTAATGAACCTTAATCTTCTCTAGTTTGCAAACAGAGGAGGGTTTGTAAGTGGGTTAGGATCACGCAGTATAATCTCATCATTGTCACAATGTTTTTTATCAGACTCTACTTGTACTGTGGGCTACACAGCAGACCATTCAGAGCACAACATGCATGAAATCATGAAATGCTAACGTGCTTTACACAGTTCTGAGGATGAATGTGTGTTTTTACCTTTTTGAGGCGGTTGTGCATCACCGTCCGAAACACATGACCCAAGATTAAACCAATCCCAGAGGCCATCAGGACAGCGCAGATGAACCCAACCACGCAGATCGCGTATGATCTTCGTGTCATGTTTGCAGGTGCCGGTCAACACAGCAAGCTGCGCTCAAGACGCTTCCTGAGGATGAATGAAGACGTTAACTTCCGTTACTTTGAGCTAGTTTGACTAACGTTACGCAACGTATAAAAAAGTTTCCTGACTGCACAGGCTGTGATATGAGAGCTCAAATCTTGCCTTGCCCCTTTGTAATGTTGAAGAAACTGGGTTGTCCACTCAAGCCGAAGAGACAAACCAAGTAACGGTTGGAGATGTTAAGTTTGTCCTCGCGGGTTTCCGAGTTACAAAGAGCTGCGGGGAAGCCTGCTTGGTTAATAATGAAGCGGTTCACTTTGGCAACCACGAGGGGCCCTGAGTCAGTCCGGGGTGGCGGCCCAAATGCGCTTTGAATAAAGAAAAAAGTGCCACGGAGTATATGAAGCGGGCTGTGAAGTGTGTCACTCCCTCCGCGCGAGGAGAGCGCTGATTGGTCGTGGCAGTTTGTGCCCCCGCGGGGGTGGTGAGTGTGCGCGTGAGTGTCTGCGACCACTGCCTGCCAACAGAGGCGCTTCAAGGACAACCAGCGGAGTCATGTGTGAGCTCAGACCTTCACAGCTCTATGATGCAGAGCTGAAACACTGTTACATTACTGTAATAATACTACAGTATTACTACACTGGTACTTACATGGAGTCATAGAGACGTAATCATTGTGTAATTATTTTATTATTAGTTTTTTTTTATCTATTAAAAGTCACATGTATCCAGTTGTACCCCTAGTACTTCACATTTTTGGTAAAACCAGAGATGGGTAGTAACTAGTTACATTTACTCAGTTACATTTACTTGAGTAACTTTTTGGATAAATTGTACTTTTCAGAGTAGTTTTAATGCAAAATACTTTTTACTTTTACTTGAGTTTTATTGTTTTAAAGCAACAATGCTCTTACTTGAGTACAATATTTGGCTACTCTACCCACCTCTGAGTACATAATATGTACAGTATATACAAGAATATATTTGTGTTTCTTGTGCCTTGATTTATGTTATGTTTGTAAAGATTTAATTTTGTTTTAGTGAAAGGGGTATTGTTTAAAATACATGAACCTGTGCTTAATTGGTGACCTGATGACAGTTGACCTCCCAAACAGCCACTGCAACTCTCTTCTTGTAGCTCTCGCCATCGCCAAGAAAACAATCCTAGTCAATTGGAAAGATAAACAGACCCTCAACATCAACCATTGGCTGAATCTCCTTGTAGAACATATTTCGCTGGAGAAAATTTCTGCCGGCCACAGAAATCAATTAACATACTTTACAGAAAAATGGTCACCATTTATTCTCTCACTAAACATGTCTGTATAGTGCCACTCAGCCTGTGAGCATATGCCACCTGTACATATAAATATTACAAGTCTAGAAAGACTGTTGTGTCATATGTAACCTGTTTCTGTTTCTGTTAATGATGTAACCCCTATTCCCTCTATCTCTCACACCACAATATACCACAGCGGTTCATCAGATTTCAAGGTCTTAAGCATGTGTTAGGTGCACCTTCTCCCCCTTGAATCCGGGCCTGCTCCCTGGCTCTGTGTGGGGTCGCAGGGCCGGGCGGTTTCCCCTGGGGGCGGGTGCGTCTGGACTGCTCGCCCTGTGTGCCCGGAGGCGGCGGGGTCTCCTCGTGCTCCCTGGGCCGGGGGCGGCGTGGCCGGTCCCCCTTGGGGGGCTGTTTCCGCCCCGGGTGGTGCGGGGTGGGTGGGCTCCTCTTCCCCCCCCCCTTCGCTCCGCTCCCGCCCTTCCCCCTCCCTCCTCCCTCCCCCCTCTCCCCGTCCCTCCCTGCCCCTCTCTCCCGGCCTTGGGCGGGCCTGGGGTCCTCCCCAGGGCTGGGGGGCCTGGTGCGGGGGCTGGGTGCTGCCTGCGGGGGGTGTTCTGGTGCTGTGCAGTGTGGGCCTGCCCGTTGGTGTGCGGCCGGTGGTGGGGGGGCGGGTCGGATGGACTGGGGGCCCGGCCCTGGGTCTGTGGCGGTTTGGGGGGGTTCTGGCGGGGTTGCGGGTTGGCCTGTGCTCCTGCGCGGCGGGGTTCGGGGGGGCTGGGTGGGGTTCGTCTTCCGTGCCCCCTGGTGGCGCATCTCGCCCTTCTGCTGGGGGTCGGTTTGCTGCGGGCGGTGTGGCCCAGGTCGGGACCATTGCGGGGGCCTGGCGCTGCAGCTGCTTGGGGGGCGGGGTTGGGTGGGGGCCTGTTGGGTTTCCATGGGGCCCGCCTGGCCCGCCGTCCATGGGCGCTGGGGGCCTCGCGGCGCCGGGGTCTGGTTGGCGCCGCCTTCTGGCCCCTGTCATCCAGCCCTCCAGCCTTCGGGCCGGGCCCACACTGGCCTGGCCTCCTAAACCACATTTTGTTCACTCTCCACACACACATTCCACAGTTTTTAACGCACCACATACACTCACTCTTGGAGGCGCAGATCACGGATGGACTGGGGAGCTTCATGATGGGGCAGGCTATGGGACAGTGGTGTCCGGTAGCCCTCCATGCTGCCCCCTGGCCCATCCTTTTCTGTCCTCTAATTTTAAAGCACCACATACACCTACATTTTGGGGGACAAATGGGAACAGGTTCCAGGTGCCTTATGGCTGCACGGGCTGCAGGACAGCAGTGTGCTGTAGCCATCAGCCTTGGCCACACCTGTCTCCTATGTCCCTCAATTTTAATGCATCTCATCACACTTATGGGCACTCACATGCACATTCACGGTGTAGGGTTAATGTTTCTCCGTCAGGGATCGGAGAATCATAGTAAGAGGTGGGGGGGGGGTGGGTTAACATACACTGTTGATACGCATGGCGTGGCTCGTGGGGCCCGGCCCTCCTGGGTTGGGGGCTGGAGCCAGGGAGCCCATCTACATCATGGTGGTGTTGCTGGGTTCCGGTGTCTGGGGGTCCCGTGGCCCTGTGGCGGGTGGGATGGGTGGCGCCTGGGGGCTCTGTGGGTTCCTGCCGGGGTTCTGCCGGGGGTGGGTGGTGGGGGGGTTGGGGGCGGTCCGCGTCGGGCGGTGGGTGGGTGGGCCCTCCTGTCCCGCCTGTCTGGGGTGTGTCTCTGGCTCTGGGGGGGCCGGCCGCTGCCGCCCCAGGTCCTGGGGCCTGGGGGTGTCCTGCCGCTTCTGTGGCTCCCTGGTCGTGGGGTCTGGGCGCTCCTGTGGTCTTGGGGTGACGGGCCGCCCCCCTTCCCCCGCAGGGCCGGCCCTGGACCCTGGTGTTGGTTTTCATAAACACATTGGGAGGGTTCAAATTCACGCATGCATGTTCGTTACTTCAGCCCCGTGACGCATCGCAAAGAACCGATGGGATCACTTCAAAGGGGCCCACTTGCTTCTGAAACCTTCCACAAAGCACTCTCTCTTCTCTACAGTCGGGCTTTCCCCCTCCACCAAGACTCACATTTTTGGTGTTCAGTATAGACTTCTCTTTTGTTTTTGTTTTTCAGTACAGTACAGTAGACACGTATATGTTTATTTCTGATAATCTGCATGGAGCACAACCACCTCAAGACCACATACATCAGCTACACTGCCTGTTTATCCTTTGTTTGTTTGTTTATTTGTTTGTTTGTTTATTTGTTTGTTTGTTTTCCCTCCTTCCTCCGCATGCACTGTCACTATATAACTCAGGACTTAAGCACCTGCCCCTCCCCCTTGCTTGTTCCTTACTTTCCCCTTGACACACCTGGGTTCACGGCCCTCTCTGGCTCATATTAGGAAGCTTTTCCAATAAAGGCTGATAGGCTAGTCTCCAGGGAGGGTGGGTGACGGTCACAACCACGCATTATGGGTATAAAATACTTGACTGCAAGATCAACAGTGCATCAATCTTCACAAGAAGCTTGCACCCTTTTGTGGCGCTAAGCTATGAAGACCAATGCAGACAAGTAGGAAAAAAAATAAATAAATAAATAAAGAAAAAAAAAATAAAATACATGAATTTGCAGATTGTTATTTTTGATTGATTGATTACGTTCATGTTCTTATTTTACAAATAAATCAGACGTTACTCAACAGTTACTCAGTACTTGAGTAGTTCTTTCACCAAATACTCTTTTACTATTACTCAAGTAATTATTTGGATGACTACTTTTTACTTTTACTTGAGTAATATTGTTCTAAAGTATCAGTACTCTTACTTGAGTACAATATTTGGCTACTCTATCCACCTCTGAGTATTATATATATATATATATATATATATATATATATATATATATATACAAGAATATATTTGTGTTTCTTGTGCCTTGATTTATGTTATGTTTGTAAAGATTTAATTTTGTTTTAGTGAAAGGGGTATTGTTTAAAATACATGAATTTGCAGATTGTTATTTTTGATTGATTGATTACGTTCATGTTCTTATTTTACAAATAAATCAGACGTTACTCAACAGTTACTCAGTACTTGAGTAGTTTTTTCACCAAATACTCTTTTACTATTACTCAAGTAATTATTTGGACGACTACTTTTTACTTTTACTTGAGTAATATTGTTCTAAAGTATCAGTACTCTTACTTGAGTACAATATTTGGCTATTCTACCCACCTCTGGGTAAAACCATGCCAGACTCCAATGCTAAGGTGTTTGAGCAAAAATGCATGTATGTAAAGGGAATTTCTCGATATAGTTTTGCTGTTGTTACAGTAATAGCGGTCCCCAATCAATCAATAAATCATTATGCCATTTTCTGTAGAGGCATGCCACAGAACCACAGTTTTCTTCACTGATTTTTGGTAACACAGCGCTATTAATTGATTTACAATAGGTCATTTTGTGGGTGAAGTATTCCTTTAAGTAGAAATAAGAGGATTTCCATAGTCCAAAAATGTATAACAGCTAAAACAAACAACAGCTGATTTCAAAGTATTACTAGGTAAAAGTACAGGAGAATTATCAGCAAAATGTCATTAACGTATCACAAGTTAAAATACTTATTGTGCAGAATGGCTCCTCCTAAAGTTGTGTATCATTAAGGAATATTATATTATTCTGTTTGTATCACTAAGAAATACATATAAGATTATGTTGGGAATTGTCAGTGTGAAGCCAGTTTTAGGTGCTTTGTATAGCCTACCTGGGTACATTAGTATTAGGCCTATAGTACTGCATCATATATGCATACCATTTGTTTTGGGGTTTTTTTGTAACTCTAAAAGGTAACACCTCTAAGTGTTGAAAATAGCAGAGTAAAAATTAGCCTACAGTATTTCCCCTGAAATGTAAAAGTATTCCAGCATAGAATGGAAATATTCAAGTAAAGCACAGGTATGTCTGTCACCAAGTGCTCCGGGGCAATTGACAGTTGTTTACACTCTGACTATCACAGTTTACCTGATGTCCAGGAGGCTAATTAGCCTACGGGCGTTTCACCTCTAAACACAACACCCATGCTAACAATAGCAACAAGACTGCGCATGCTCTGGTTCTCAGGGTGTGGAACTAATGTAATGTAGAGCCCATGTTCATAGTTCATACAAACCATTTCCTGTTGCTGCTTTATATCAACATTTCAAACCATCAAACCATTGTAGGACAGCTGGCACAGTGGTGGAAGAAGTATTAAAGTACACCACAGTATACAAATACCCCACAAGTAAAAGTCATGCATTCAACATTTCATGAAAGTAAAAGTACAGAAGTTTACCTAAAGTATGCCCATCAAATGTACTCATAGTGCACACTGACTACTGTCAGTGTTATGTTCTATAGTTGGATGATCCTTATTGTACTTCAGTTTGGTCATTAGTCAAGTTTGAACTATTTATTACGGATACTTTTGATAGTTAGATTGGTAAGAATGTGTCATATCTTATAATCAGATCATATCTAAAATCTTAATTTTAAAAGGTGCTTAACTTTATTGTAGTATTTCACTTTTCTACTACTTTGACCATTCACTCTGCCACATCTCAAAGGGACATATTTTAGCATTCAGCTTCTTCATTTGTCTGACAGCTTAAGTTACTGTTCTCATTTTAATGAGCGGTTTATGAGACAGTGGGCCCCTGGGCACAAAAATGCAAAGGGCCCCACGCCCTCCCCTACATAAGAGCAAGACACACAGAATTTGTGGGGGTTTGCTGTCTCTTTTCTTGTGTCTCTTTAAAGTCAACTTGTGTATTCTTGTGGTTATTTCATGTCTCTCTGAGGTAATTTTGCATCTTTTTTGGTCATTTTGTGTGTAGTTTTGAGATTTTTTACACGCTCAATTACAAGTGTTCAAGAAATTAGTGTTTATTCTGCTACTCAGATCCCAGTCAACTTTCATCTGTAAATTCAATTCATCTGTCCTTGGTGATAACTGTTTTTTTGCAGCCAGGCAAAACATAAAACACACACACAGGATACATCATGGGGTACATAAGAAATACATTTAACATGTAAAACTGTTAAGTGCTGCCGTGATTTTTATTTATATTTTTTTTGTGCTCCTTGTAATGCCCCTCCTGTCTTTACAAAGTAATGAGTGGCTTTGCTGATTATAGAAATGCTTTTTAGGTTAGAGGTCAGGCGAGGTGACCAGTGGGCCCATCAGGCAGCATCTGCAATGTGTGTTGATCAGATTAAAAGTTGATTAGGGTGTGGTGTACCAGAATTTGATGATATAACTCCCATCTGGAAGGAGCATGTTTACTTGATCCCTGTGACCTTGTGTCAAAGTAACAGGCCATCTGTCATGAGTTCAGCAAGCCATGTAATAATGATCTTGGTTTGTTGCTTTCAGTGTGAAGAGGAAGTTACCACGTCACTAAATAAAAAATGTCAAGCATGAGACTGTGACCACAGTCATGTTGCTATAACAGGCTCACAATGACTGACTCATCTGAACACTTTGGGACTTCTGCATTTACAAGTGTACAGAGTGTTTAAAGGTGAAATGATATGACATTTCAGATACTGCAACATCAGCCCTGACACACTGACATCTGCCCACAGTCAGCAAGGGATAGATTCAGTCTTTCTTAAAGACAGTGGTTTCTGTAGGTGTTTCTCTTGTCTGCACTGGCTGTGAAGAGATCCTGTCCTTAAGCATTCCAATGTAATTGATCAGGGATAAAATTAACAGTACTCATTTAGTTGTAAATAGGGCCCTTAGGCCCAGAGTGCATGCTGCTTCACATGTCCCCTGCTCACCCCATTCAGCACAAAAGAACAATAGACTGAAACACAATGTTTGTTTACAATAACTTCCAGGCAGAAAAAAAGGCTATGTCAGGAAAATATAATAAATTCAACACGAGTTGAGCAAACATTTCCACAATCTGTTGTTTTTTGGCCACCTAAAGAAAGGCCCACCTAAAAAGCTATCAGCATCGGTTTAAGTGTAAGCATATTTAAAATACTTTTACTGCTTTAGCTTTGCTGTTTGACAGCCTTTTCCAATGGGGAACTGAAGTTGTTACCTCAAAGCAACCGGACTCCACTGACACAAACAGTATTTTACTTTGCAGAACACAGGAGTTGCTGGTCAGCCATTGTCTTGATCAGTAAGTATAAGCCTATATGGCAAAGCGATAAAATTATTCCAAATATAGTGTACACTATCACTTATATTCATTTTTTAGGTGGGTCTTTTATGTTTTGCTCACACCAACAGCAGCACACTGCTTAACTATCATGCTGGTGGATTTGGTTTATCAACGACGCTACAAAAAAACAAGTTGCCGATTTGACATATTGTTGAAATTCGAATGAATTTACCCCAGAAATGATTAGTGTTGTTTGTGCTACTGAACTTGAAGCAGTTTTGTTTACCCATCATTGCATACAGCTTAAGGTGACCCTGATAACCCAGCTGGTCGGCAGGGAAGTAGCTTAATCTTAAAGGAAGTACATGTAAAAAGTGAAATAACAGCAAACAAATAGGAACGGAACTACAGTGCCCAAACTGATGCTTGGGTTAGATTTTGGTGTCCAACACTATGTAATAACGACTACTAAAGCAAATGTGAGGCCTCAGCACTCTGTTTATTCCAAAGTTACAGTCTTTTCAGTATAAAATCTCAGCTCATGAATGAAACACTAGAAAACACAAACAGGGACTTTTATACTACAACAACTGTATCAGGTTGATTTGAGTTCTTAAAACCTCATATTAGCTTCACATTAAATCTCCAATAACTTTCCATCACCTTTTCAACTGATGTTGCAAACCTCTTAGCAAAGAGTTGCTCATCTACACATCCAGAATCATTCATTATCATTTCATATTTGTGTCCATGTAGTGAATATAGGCCCATTATTCACTCGGTTTTTAAGCTCTATTTTGGTTTCTAGCAACTCTGCAGTGACAAATCTTGCTCTTTAGCTGCTAAATGCTCCACTATGTTCACCAGTTAGGGCTAATTCATAATTTCCAAATCCGCTTTGGTCTGCGTAAGATAGTCCAGTCCCAAACATCATGGTCCAGCCCACTGCTGCTGCTGCTGCACGGTGGTGAAGTTTTAAGTTGGCTATTTGACAGATATTCACTCTGGACCCAGCGTTTCAGTTTCACCCGATGTTGGCAGTGAGAGTTTGGAAGGCTCACCTTCCAGCCCTCCCATTTTTACTGTTGGGGGCTGACACACGGTCCCTCAGCCGTACTACGAATGGAACCACATGCTCATCACTGTGACCACAGCTGTCCACTGATATTCAGTGTGGAACATATGACTGAACCTGTACTCCCTAACTTTGTCTGTCTGCCATTTTGGCAGCCCAGTCGCCAGAAGAAAATATTGGCATGTTACATTTAATCAAACCACTGATACGTTATCCTTGTATGTTTCATATATATCATGTCAACATTTCTGAAGTGAGGTAGTTCAGGTTACATGTATGTGAGCTGTCATCGGGAGGATGGCTTCCAAGCTACAGACCACTGTTCGAAAACAACAGGCAGAGTAATTGGGAGCCTTTCCAGCCATGACTGTGCCACCAAAACTGTTTATTTTAAGCCCAAAAAAGTTCTTTTCCTAACCATTACCAAGTATTTTATGTGCATAAACATGACTACGTGTTAACCACAGTGTTGTTGAATGTAATTTTATGTAAATGATATTGCCCACTAATATCAGATAATCATCGCTATAAGTGATCACATGAAAACCAAACATTGTTTTCGTCATTGCCTTTTTTGCTTTATTGGCATATTGTGCATGAACTGAAAAAATAGTTGCTGTGAAGGTGAACCCTACACAGAACCCATGTTTGATGTGGCCTCTATTGATCTGGCAGAAACGTTTGCCGAGCACACTTTTACTGCCTTGTTCCACATTCATGCAGTATAAACCTTGGAGCTGCCAACACTAGTTTGTTTTATCACTGAGCAGCTCGAAAGAGCCGATTGGACGGGCACCCTGAAGCGTTTATTCATTCACTTTTTACAGCCATGAAGGTCACATGCCTTTGTGAGTAACCTTTATTAGTCTACTACTTCCCTGTTGGACTACAGAGTGATTTGTCTTTGGCAACAGTTGCTTCTGAGGACACAAATAATGCAGCTGGTAAACAGATGCAAATGAAACAGACAAAATATACAGTCACTTCAAAGTCTACTAAGGAAGAAAATCAATGGCCTTTTTCATCTGCTGTCATACATTTTATAAATAGGCTGTAGGAAATATTTCCATTGTGTCACTCTGTCCCCTGTAGTTTGCATTGTATCGGCTACGGTAGCCCAGAAATCCTAGAAACCGATATCTATAAAGATCAAGCTCATGTTAAACATAACAGGAAAATGCAATCAGTCGTGTACTCAGTTTCAGTAGGATGTTGCTCCTTTGAGTTGCCATTGTTTGAAGAAACAATGACAGAGATAATAGCATGTGTACATATACAGTGTAATCACAGAACAATGACAGTCTCAAGTTATTAGACATTTATTATTTACAAAGGTTTGTTTTATTTAAGATTATATTACCATAAGGTGATCACAGTGAGACAATATATCTAGTGACTGTACATGCTGAAACATGCAAATGCATCACAATAACTCTCCAGCAGAATATTTGAAAGTTGATGCAGTGCAGCGCTACATCTCAGGCCAAAACAAGCCAGTCAGTCTGCAAAACATTACACAGAGTACTGATTGGGCACACTGCGCCATCTGTTTGTCATATGTTTGTGCTGAAGATGTGGAAATGTACAAAGTCCTTTTTCAACAGTAAAAAGCTTTGACTACGCAATCCCATTTAACCTGCTCTGCCAAATATTTAGTGTCTTACTGTTAAGTAATGTTTCTATCTATTGTTTATGTTGCAATAAGCTTCTAAAACACTTTCCTACACTGACCTGACTTCAATGGCTCATAAATTAGGAGTTTATTTTAATGATTTATGGTTGAGGGCACTACACAGGCTGACATCTTCTAATATCCCTGAACTCCTCTGCCCCTGTTTTCCTTCCTGAGTTACTCAGGTCTGCTTACCAGATGGTTTTTGTTGTTTGGGAGCACAGCAAAAAAAGAGTAGCTCAGTAGCTTTTGATTGGTGGCCCTGGGGGTTCAGTACACTGAAAATTAAGAAAACATCATCAACTATCTGACAGCACATAGCTGTACATAGTGAAAAGACAACATAGTAGGCTACAGCAATGTGCTGCAAGGATAGACTGTAAAAATAATGGACAAAGCTACCCTGATGTCACCCACTGGTTTGGGGACTCCCTTTCTGAAGCCTGGAGTTTGGTATTTTGTACGTCACCATCTTTGTTGTTTGGAGCCACAGGTGACCATATTTGGGCGAGAGCTGTGGAGGAGTGAGGGGGAGATCTGGCAGCCTGTCACCCAAAGCAGCCCACCCTTAGTTATGTGCAACTTTAAGCCTGCAGTTACAGTAAGTTACATAAAAACAGTTGCCATGAAAGGGGGATATTAGCTCTAGAGGCCAAAACCAAATTTTGTACCAGACTGTGTTCATTTCTGCTGTAAAGTTAGACATTTTAACATGGGGGTCTATGGGGATTTGCTCTCAGCCTGAAGTGCTTCAACAGACTGCAGTTTTTGTGATGCACATGGCTGAAATTAACCTGGCATAACCTATTACTTATTATTACTATACCAGTTCAACTAATATGATGAAATGCATACAGTTTGTTTTAGAACAGGCTAACATAATGTTCTAACCAATCTACACTGCGGATATCTTGGATATCTTGGTGCTATTATTTTGTTCATTTCTGACCCAAAGGGCAGCTATTCCATGCAAGATAATGACAGTCTGAAAAAAGCTTTAGCCTGAGGGTGTCAAAAATGAGTGATTGCGTACTCGCATGTACATTCAAAGACACCAGCATGCCCACGCAAGTTTACTTAAAAACCTTAAAACAGACAAAAAGATAACATTCTGCCATTAATAACTATGAAATATGTAGCCTCGGTGAGTAAACCTCTCTGACAGGGTAGGGCTGTTTTTTACATTAACATGCTTGGGAAACAAAGTCCTGATGGCATCATGCAACCTAAGAGAGCACTATCTCAGGAGAGCTGAAAGACTACACCCTGGAATTGATTATCAGTAAATAAATCTGATAAATCTGATTAATGCAAGAACAGAAGGATTTTACATCCAATTTACACTATGCAATACACACAATATTGTGCACATAGGGTTTTTTTTGTGCTCTTTGACTTATTATCTCGTATTGTATCTTACTTCTGTCTGAGTTGTGTACACACAGATAGTTTGGTTCTCGCAGGGGCTAAACCTGTTAATTTAAGCCCTCAGGACAGCTGAGCATCAGGGCACCACTGCAGAGGTAAGCATAGTTCACTCATGGGGGAGGGTTAAGGGAAACGACGCGTCTAACATTCGCTTGGCTGCAGCTAGTTACAACACTACTGTACACAGATAACATGTTCCCATGTTCTCTGTTGTTGTAACTTGCAACTCCATGCCCAAGTGAGTGTTATGGCTCCCTGATTTATTATTATTTGTTAGTGTGGTTGTAATTCTTCCCACAAAGTTTAGCCTTTTTCTTTAGTGAGATATATTTATGATACAGGGACACGAGACACAGCTACCTCCTACTTGGAAATCTGATGTTTTGTATACTGTAATATACTAATGTGACTATTTATACGTGTAAAAGACGAAAGCACTGCATGCAAACACTATTGTAAGCTTAGAACCATGGGTGTGGTTTAAGTCACTTGACTTGGACTCAACTCAGACTTAATGACTTTAGACTTGACAAAATTAACAAAGACTCGCAACCCGACCTGGACTTTAACACCAATGACTCGTGTTGTTGACCGAGTAGGGGAGGGGCCCTTGGACTCCGAGGCCCCCCTGCCTCATGGGGTGTGCGGGGATATAATTTACGGGCGTGATTATTGCTGTTAATTCCCAGCAAGCTGACACTAACTCTCCAGAACCACTTTGTTAGAACCAATCCGACAGCATCCAATCAAATTGTGAGAGAGAACGGTGAAGAACTGTCATGATCCTGTTTTTTTGTTTATATTCTGTTATCTTGTGGGATTTGTTTTGGGGTTTTTCTGTTTACATTCTTCCACATTTTTATGTTGTTTGTTTATGTTTCATCTGTCTCCTATTTTATTTTGTTGATTCCCTCTTCATGTATCATGTCTGTTTTACTTACTGTCTTCATGTGTTTTCCCGCCTGCTTTCTTTCACACCTGTCTTCCTTCAGTCTTGTTAGTCCTTCCCCGTTCCCAGAGTCTTCTCTTCACACCTGTTCTGTACTAGTCTTGTTGGCTCCATTCTAATGTTCCCCTCCACACCCCTGTTGTAAGCTAATCCCCATTTCCCTCCTTTTGCCCATGTCCACCTACTCCAGCTGTGTCTTGTCCTTGTATTTAGTTTTCTGTTTCCCTATGTCTCTTGTCAGTTTGTCAGCATTCGTCCCTGTGTTCTTGGTGGTGCTCCCTGCGCGGTTTCCTGCCTGGTGGGTTTTATATGGATTTTTCCCTGAGGTCATTGTATTATCCCAGTTGGTTTTCATTTTAGTTTTGGTCCTTTCTTTTGGGTTTTCAGTGACCTGCCTGTTTTGGATTTTTTAAAATCAGCTTTATTAAAGTTTGCTTTTTGTTTAACCTTCAACCTGCCCACTGCTCTGCACTTTGGTCTTTGCTTAACTGATGACACTAATGTTACATTCCTGAGCATCAGTTGGAAAAAATGACGTCAAAGATATTTTCATTCACACACAAAAATTACACAGTGGCGGACAACAACAACAGAAATGCAGCATGCAAAATATAATGGTCTAAAATGACAAAGACACAACAACTTCCATCTTTGTTTGAATTTGAATTTGCATAAGGAGCAGTAAGTTGAGGCTAATATTAACACAGTAAGCTAATGCTTGACAAATGTTTAACAGCTAAAGAACTTCTTAACAAACTTGTTTCAAAGCAAGTAAAAAGTGTCCATGATTTTCGAAAAATTATTAATAGCAATACATTTGTTGAGGAGCGCATTACGACTTGTTCAGAACTTAAGACTCAGAGTTAAGGACTTGAGACTAGACTTTGGACTTCTTATACTTGCACAGCAGACCCTACTCCGTATCCTACGTGGCCTTTGCTATTGTGAGCATTTATACTTGTGTAGTGGTGTGTCTGTGTCTCTGCAGTTACACCTCCAAAACACTAGTCAGTGGTGGAGTTTCTGTGAAGTGCTGTAAAGTTTAGGTGATTCAAAACACACATTAAAAACACATTAAACATGGCTTAATAGAGACAATTTCAAACACAAGTACACAAATTGGCTTCATTATATTTCACAATATTCACAGACAAAGCATTTGTCTTTTACTGGACACATTTTCCCCACAAATACAACATGCTAATGTTATTAGCCTCTGGCATTTTACATAGCCTAGCTGCTAGCAAAATTTTCCTCTGCTCATATGAAGCCAGGGACAATAGCAACATTTGACAAAGGTATCGGCACACAATTTGGCTCCATTACAATTCATATATATATATATATATATATATATATATATATATATATATATATATATAAAGGGGGGTTGCCTTCACCGGGAGGGCATGCCAGCAGGCCGGGAAGATTCAAAGGAGTTTTTATTTTTGTTAAATCATTTATTTATTTATTTATTTGTTTGTTTGTTTTCGCCATATCGATTTTTACTAAACTTGGTAGATATGTAGAACAGCATACCCTTTAGTTACTACCCTATCCCTACCCCCTAACAGTACTACTGAAGCTTGTCTCTGTTGGTATTCTTTTCTATTCCACTGAGAGCATTTGCTCCCTTTCACACACCATCATGAGACCCTCTTCTCGTGTTTGGACTGTGGGAGAACATCTGCAGAATGACAGTCAAAACATCCCAAATCAGTCTTTATCGACCTTCAAAAGGGACCGGGCAGTCTCACTCCTCTGACAGTGATTAAGGGACAGTTCCATCCAACTCATTATCAGCCCAGAACAGTGCAGGGAAAGACATTTCCCAAGGAAGATGTGAAATGTCAAGGCATCATGTTTGAATGAAGTTGCGTACCTGGGCGGGGGATCTCTCAAAGTTTATTTCAACATTGTTTATCTTTGTTAAAGGAACTGCTTGACTTTAATTTCCGACACACTGTCCAAGAATCTGACAGGTGGACTGATATATTTTAAAGCGACCATCAAGATGTGAAATGCCATATTTGGCATCGGGGTATGAATCTAAGTCCCATCGCAACACATGCACTTGTGCCTTGTTCCTTGAGCTTTAAATTGATGGTTGATCAATGTTCCTTACGTCACCTTGGGTCAACTTTGAGACCACTGATAGTCCGCTGACTGTACAGGATGTATCATGTCTTGGTCACAGCATGAATGTTTATCTCACTTCCCAATGTTTTTCCATACAGTTTGAGGATGCAGGATAGGAAACACTGGAGGGAAGGACAGAACACCGCACCCACCACAAACAAAGGGGACAGCTGTCAATACTGACACCACGGCGTGACCCTTAGATAAAGATTTTTAATAAAATTGGTAAAACAAATCAATAATGATGCTTATCGATGTTACTCTTGTGTTTAAATTATATTAGATTTTTATTTGGGTGAATGGTTGATTATTTATTGAACCATATTCATTGACTGAATGGTATTTTCTCCAACAACCTTTGTCTCAACTTGGCCTGAGACGATATTGGAAACAGTAGGTAGCATTGTTCATGGGCGTAGCGGACACGGGGTACACGTGGGACATGTCCCCCGCACTTCCCATATCTGTACCCTCTGTCTCCCGCACTTTTGACAACTGTTACAACCGTTCATTTCGTTTTTAAAATGTGGTAGCATGTTTTTCCGAGCCGTCTTTAACTGCACTATGAGTGGACTGGCATACACATGCTGCCGTGTTGTCATCTGAATCAATTGCACAGACAAGACATGTGCTGCTGGGCAGTGCTGCTGAGTGTTAACTATGTTAAGCAAACCAGCCAGCAAGAAGCAAAAAAACTTGCACAGTTTCTTCCAAACAAACCGTGCAAGTTGAGTAATGCTGTTGCATGTAGATAATGTTAGCTAAATGATGACTAATTAATAGATGCCAATATATCAAGCTAGTTAACAAGAATACTAATGTTAATGTTACCTATGTTAAATTGCTTGCTAGCTAGTTTCATGCTAGGAATGAACCCACTCCTCCTTAAGAACTTGTGCTCACTATTGCTTTGCACATATTTTTTTAATCTTTATTGCCACAATAGAAAGAGCAGGGTCAGGGAGGAGACAGTGGACCAGAGGCCAGCAAGGATGATCATGCAGGGTCTTCACAGGTGAGGAGAGATTTTAACTGGCTAAGAGAAAATATCTATAGCATAAAAGTGACTTTGAAGTTAATTCCCACAGCTATGTCACCACTATTCCTAATTCTATTTATGAATTTTGCTTTGCACATTTATTATCTGTATTACTGCAATAGATAGAAGAGGGACAGGGAGAAACCAGGCATGTATCAGGACAGGGACCTGACAGCAGCATTCTATAAGATAAGAGTGACTCTAAGATTAATTTTCACAGCTATTTCAGAACTACTCTTATTTATATTATTTATACTCTGTGTAAATGTTTTTTTGTCTGTATTGCAATAGGTAGCACAGAGAGAAGACTTAAAACTATTTGATTTTTTTATTATTATTAATTTATGTGCAAAAACAAACAATGTACAGGAGCTAACAATCAACAATAACAAATGTGTGCCCATAACAAGGGCCCCAGAAACACATAAGAAACTCTGAGAGGCAGCGATTAAAAACGATAAAAGATAGGGAAAAGATGAAAACATGAGTGAATAGATGAGACCTGTGGCAACATTTGAGAGTTGGAATGGAGTCTGTAGGTCAAAGTATGGAGACGCTGTAAAGGCTAGAAAAAGCCCAAAGATTGGTCTCTTTCTCCCCCCTGCTGCCATTCATTTCCTATGGGACAGCTTTCAAAACGAATCGAGTAATGGAAAAGTTACGAATAACTTCTGATTAGAAGGAGTTGATCTGGCATCCCTGCAAGTTTGAAGCCGATAGGATAAACGGTGTATGAGAAGAAGATTTTTTAGTAAAAGCAGTTTTAAGGCAAAATCTTATTTTGACAGGGCAATTACGTCACTTCCTGTTGGATTTAGGTCAGGGTTGTCACGCGTGATTTTTAGGTCTTGAGACGAACACGGCAGTTTTGGTTTGATGTTTCTACGACGTTCCTACAGGCCGTAGCGGCCATTTTTGTGTGCCTAGGTGGCGCTAGAGAGCTCATTTTGGCACTTTAGGGGTTAATTTCATGATTTCCTAAAATTTTTTCACCGGTTCTGATGTGCGTGCCAATTTTGGTGAGTTTTTGAGCATGTTTAGGGGGTCAAATTCCAGTTCAAAGAGGCGGCGGGAGAAAGAAAGAAAGAATAATAAACATTACAAAAACAATAGTGCACTCCTCTTCCTCCAATAAACAGTTCAGAAGCATTAGGGTCCTCGCCACTCCTCTGTGAGTAGTGTTTTGGCTCTGGGCATGGTTCCTAATCAACGTTCAAAAAACAAGAGGGTCCTCGTCTTTGGCAGAGGACTGCTCTGTGAGAAACGGGGGGGTGTATGGACCATTTCATTGCTATTCTGTTGCTAGGGCAACAACTTTGGTCCCTGTTTACTTCCTGTCAGCTTCTGCTTTAACATACATTCAAACAGGAAACACAAAGGGACCCATTCAGAATGTTTATGTTGTCCAGTCTAAATAAAGGGGGGTTGCCTTCACTGGGAGGGTGAAGTTTTTATTTTTGTTAAATTATTTATTTATTTGTTTGTTTTCGCCATATCAATTTTTAATAAAATTGGTAGATATGTAGAACAGGACATCTCAAGGTGACTGGAGAAATTTAGCAACTGGGTGGCGCTATAACAACAGAAAAATGCTTAAAAATGGCTAAAATGCGACCGATCGCTGTGGCTCCCCCTGTGGCCGAATGTTGTTGTTTTTTTTAATAATTTTTGGTGTGACTAAGTCATGGCATGGTATGCTGTACTCAATGGGTATGGACTGGTTAAATGAAATTATGTGGCTTATTACCCTGTTACCTTGTCACTTCCATTCCATTTTGTGTGCTAATAGCGTTCTAACAGGAATGGTGTTTTACTGAACTTTTCGTGTTCAGAGTTGTCATTTGGCACTTAGTTATCTGGCTACTTACACCGTAGATGCTCGAGGGTCATTCTGTGTCAACTCAACAAGAGTTTGACTGCTAAAACTTTAGATTTTGATAGTATATATTTTTAAAGAACTAAAGTTGTTCCTGTGGTGCTGTACTGTGGCTGTTTGTGGTTATGTGGTTCTTTAGGCGCTGAGGAGAGGTGCAATTGAATGCAAGAAGGTGATAAATCTCTCAATAGACCTCTGAACAATTTGTCCCCCTCACTTCTGAAATGATGGCTACACCCCTGGCATTGTTACAAGCTGTCTGTACTTCCAATTAAATACGGTCAAGGTCCTGTTCTTTATTTATGTGTCACCAATTGTTTTCTGTTTCCTCCAAACAATAACATGAGTATATCAAAGTTTTTATCTGATGATGTAATAGTATTACTATTAATAACAATCACAGCAAGAACAAAATTAATAGTGGTGTTCACTGTAGAGTCCGGCTAGCCAGTTTGACTTCCTGTACACAAAAACAAACAACAGCTCAGTTACATCACATCACATCACATTTCACATTTTTTGGTGATTGTATGTCTATATATTTTGCTCTGACTTGATAATAATATTCCTTAAAGGGAAATTTTGGTTTATTTCAACCTGTCTCCTATCGTCCTAAATTTGTTTCAAGTGACTAGTAATATAAAAATAATAATTAGCATGTTAGCCATTAGCCTAGACCTGTTAAAACCTAAGTGAACAGGCATACATCAAGTACAAAGTTAGTCCAATAAACAAGCTTTTTTCCCACAAAGACCGCCTCATATTGTTAGGATAAATGTCAGAGAACATATAGAAAATGACATGTAAACGTGTTGACTTACCTAACCGGTGTGGTGCCATGTTTGTTTACCATTTAGCTCTGCTTTCCAAAGCGCAGCCGTAAAATTGCGAGAACAAGCAGCGATCTCATACCATGCCTGAAATCTCGCGAGCACTAGATAAAGCCCAGCTGGATACTACTCCAGGTGGAGGTGTCTCGTCCTCGGTCACATCCAGACCTTGAAAATAAGGCTGCAGCTGGTCCCATTCCTTGCAACAGAGGCATTCTTCCTCTGTGGGCATTGGGGCACAGCATTCACAGGTACACCGCCAATCTCCAGAGCTACGCAGCCTTGCAGCAGTCATTCCTCCTCTCTCGTCCTCTACCTGTTGCGCCTCTCTCTCTCTCTCTCCTCCTCTGTTCTTCAGTTTCACAAAGCTCTTCGTCAGTGTATTCTGGCTCAAATAAATAAGGGTGGCCAACACACTCTGCATAATCAAATTCCTCCTCCACAAAATCAAAGTCTTGCAAAAAGTCAGCCATTATTCTATAAATCTTTCATTCAATAAATGAATGAACTCTCAGGCTACTGTCCGGTTCTGCCTTCCAGCTGTTGCTGCTTGTTCTCGTGAGATTTCAGGCACGGTATGAGATCACTGCTTTTTGTCACGATATTTCGGCCGTGCTTTGGAAAGCAGAGCTAAATGGTAAACAAACATGGCACCACACCGGTAAGGTAAGACAACACGTTTGCATGTCATTTTTTATATGTTCTCTGACATTTATCCTAACGATATGCGGTCTTTGTGGAAAAAAAGCTTGTTTATTGGACTAACTTTGCACTTGAAGTATGCCCTTTCACTTAGGTTTTAACAGGTCTGACGCTACTATGCACCCCGGCTGTATCTAGGCTAACGGCTAACATGCTAACTATTATTTTTATGTCACTAGTCACTTGAAACAAATTTAGGACGATAGGAGACAGGTTGAAATAAACTGAAATTTCCCTTTAACCACACCGGTATA
The DNA here is from genome assembly GCA_026686955.1 of Epinephelus cyanopodus. Classification (NCBI taxonomy): domain Eukaryota; kingdom Metazoa; phylum Chordata; class Actinopteri; order Perciformes; family Serranidae; genus Epinephelus; species Epinephelus cyanopodus. Next base: position 13,745,197 of record CM048932.1, on the reverse strand, counting down.
ATTTGCAATAGATTGATATTGGTAAAATAAACAAATTTAATGCCAGTTTTAAAAGGCACTTGCAAAATGTTGTTGAAGTCAATATAAAAAATAAATGCATATATAAATAAATAAAAATGTCTATAAAATGATATATATGGCTATGAAATAAATACTAAATAAAAAAGTCAATGAATATGCAAATAAATGTTAATATAGAAATTAAAATGAGTCAGTACAGTTATATGAATGAATGAATGAATGAATCGATCAATCAATCAATAAATACACAGGATTTTATTTTTTATAAAGATGTTTTTCAAAGGACTCCTTTAATATCAGGGGACGTTTATTTTATAATGCTACATTTATTTTCCAGCTTTTTTTTTTTGCTTTTTTTTTTTTACATCTGTTATTTTCAAATGAATGGGGCATGGTGATCTCACAGATTCAGACCGAAGCAACAACTCAAGATGTTAGAGCACCTGTGGTCCCTCCGCCTTACAGGAGACTACTTAACCACTAAGTTTGCTGATCCAGTGGGGAGTCGTGGCTGTCTGGGATCAGACCCCTTGTGCTGGGGTTTGAGTTGCACCAGCTGCTAACTGGAAGTTAGTCATTTTTGTTTCATTTGTGGTCTGATAAACAGTAAATTCATCAAATTTTGTGCTCCATATATCCAAACCATGTGAATGTGTTTTTTATGGGAACGCAGCTGTCAAGGCTGGACTGGATTGGGGAAAAGGAGATTGTGATTTAGTGCTATTCTGCTGCTGTTGCTTTGGTCTGAATCTGTTAGATAACCACACCTCAATCATTTGAATACAGCAGATGGAAATAAAAAGAGCTGTGAAGTTACTGCGGCTTTGAAAGTCCTTTGAAAATGTCCTCCATTAAATAAAAACCTATTATCTGTTCAGCTATATTAAGTCATTTATATATTTTTATTTATTCATATTTTGCCTCGTGTATTTATTTCAGGGCCACATTTATTATTTTCATAAAAATATTTGCATATTCAATTATTTAATATTGAATGAAAGGGCATTCAAATGCTAACCTACCTGCATCATGATACAATAAAGACATTTTTTCCCCTTTTTTAACAGTTTTGGAGAGTTATAGAATGAAAGACTCATTTCCTATCTATATTTTAACAAAAAGTTGTGGAGGAAAAGCAATGTGACTCTATACAGAGAGTTTCATCCAAATTATCTGAATATATCTGCAAAGATGTCTTATTTATCTTGAGTTTTGACTTAATATCAACACAAAATTCATGAAAATATTCTGACTGTCACATTGTGTTGGAAATCCGGATTTCTACTTTTTATGGTGTTGTTTTTCTCACCAGTTGGGAGACAGATTTATGAGGTTTACCATATGACAATAGACTTTTTGAAGCACATCCTGAGCTCCTTGCCAAGAACCCTCCAGGGTGGACTTTTTTCCCCCCTAAGAAACTTGAAAATATGACAACAGCAGATCGCATGTTCATCATCAACCCCTAATCAAGGAGTTACACTATTCAGTATTTCAGCACACAAAGTTAAATAAAGTCATGTCAAAATATAGCATGTGATTATGTTACATGATATCATAGTTCATTTTTTATTTTTAGTCTAATTCTTTTCTGCTTCCCTATGACTACACATTTGGAGGTTAAAGTTTAAAATACAATGATACAAAAAGGGACGTCCTCCAAATGGTCTGACTTCTGTAACGACTGGCAAATACTGTTTGAATAGGGAAATTAAGTATTTTGTGAGGAAGTTACTCACAGTTGACATAAACAGAGAGAGTTGTTATTCCTGTAGCCTGCAGTAACGTATCCAGATGCCCTGCAGGGACAACGACAGAAATGTCTGCAGGTTTACTGTAGGTGAGGTGAGGTCAAGGTGTCAACAGTAGACCTGTGGTAGCACTGGAAACATTAACAAACTCCTACTCCTAACACAAATGTTAGGCATATTATTTCCATTATTGTAACTAGTAAACTGTTGTGTGTCACGATTAATTGCTACTATGCAAATAATAAATATGAGGCAAATACAGATAACATACATAGTCAGTAGCTACAGGTGACTTTACTTCTTACAGGTAAAGTTTATTACAAAGGTATTGACTAACTAAAGGTTTATACCTTAATTTAACCCCTTAGGTTTTATTGTAGGGACATAGCCAGATGTGCCTGTGCAATTTCATTGTAGTTCAATGGGCTGATGTAAATCACAGCTAACCTTTACTTAGTCTCAGATCATGCTAATCCCATTTCCTATTTCTTACTTATGTGTGAATTTTGGCCTACAAGAAAGGTTAGGAGGGGCCCCTGCAGTAGCTCTAATGTATCCTTTGAGAGCCCTTTCAAATATCCTCCCAGTCTTGTTGTAGCATCTCACTCTTGACCAAAGTCCTGGACCAAGAGACACAAAGACATCCTGGCATTGTGTGTCTTTCGGGTATTATGTTAGCAGGGCAGGGTTCAATTGTTCTACTTAAAAACATGTTTATTTCTGGCTCATCTGGTTGAGCATTATGTATAGGCAGTGTCTGCATGTCAGAAAAGAGGTGTTTCCCTCTGTGTATTTATAAAGAGTTAGGAGTAACACAACCCAGTTTTAATGGAGGGTGTGGTGGGTGAGATATGTGAGCTTTTAAATGATATGTTAATATTTTAAAACCCATTAAAACCAGTTAAATATGTAACCTCCTTCCATGTTATGCTTTACGATGAAGCCTTCACAAAATGTTCTTTAACAGAACTGAGAGAAGCCACTGAACAGCACCTTAATCTGAAAATAGTTTGAAGGAAATAATTAAAGTTATATCTGGAACTTAAGTAAGGTACAAGTCGGTATACATCCAAATTCTAAACATAAAGTTAAAATAAAAATTATAATGACAAAAACAATTTAAAAAGTTAAAAACAAAAAAAAGGATCTAATTCCTCTACTTGCCACATAAAAACAGCCACAAGAAGTGTAGCCAGCATTGGATTTATTATGTGTGTGTCGGATTTCCCTCTCTTTCTCCCCCTGCACAAAGTCCCCGTTAGCAGGGGCGATGATGCAGCAGTAATGTCATTTGCGTGTTTACACAGTGATTTAATATCCTTACCTGATGCAGCTGTTGCCACACTGAGACTTACAGGCCCCTGATAGTCACTGTTTAACAAAGACATTTAACAGCATGCTATGCTTTAAAGCCAATGTGGTGTCGAACTAACACACTTTTAGTTCCATTTCAGCCTCCTTTTTACAGACACACATTGAAGAGGCTGCAGTTTAAGATGATTTATGTGCTTGCATATCATTGCTCAACACAGAGGCAAAGAAAAAAAATGTGCAAATTACTATACACAGACTATGTTAAGATACTTATTAGGTGTTTGAGCATAAACAACTCTTTACATGTTGACTCAAGAATGCTGAGCAGCTAGTTGCTTAGAAAAACATCAGTCGAGTCAGTTGCCTGCTTCACCTCTTAAACACTGTCGGGAGTCATGATTTCACAGCAGTAAGTTGATCACTCCTGGAAAACGAAGAGCAAAAAATGGCCCTAAAAACAAAACACAGTGACATTAAGTGCTCAAAATTGAAGTAAGACCACAACTTTTGAGCACATTCTCATAAAAAATTATTATGTGACAGAAAAAAACAGCTTGTAAATAGAAGTAAAAACCAAAGTGCAGTGACTGCATGGTAGCTAGATGAGGGCACAATTCAATAACACTCGGATGATGATAGTAATGCCAAAGATTACACTGCGTGGGTTAGATTTCTCCTGATCAATGTACCAAAGCCACTCCACGTTCCTCTTTCACTGGAGGGAACATTTCTTTAAAGTTCAATCCAAGCGTCAAAAATCTTCTAAATGTCACAACATAGACACACTTCACAGTGAGCTTTGAAGTTCATCTGCACACCTGGAGGGAATAATAGAGATCATTTTCTACAGGAACACACAGGCGTCACTGTGCGTCACTGCACAGTGCAGCTATATCGGTTGCTCCAGTGTCTTTCGTAGAAACAACCATCTCTGCGCTTCTACTTCAAAATCAAAGCTGATCTAAATCATTTGTTCAACAGAGGGCAGCAGCTCTCTGCAGCATCTCTTCTTCTTTCTTCTCGTCCAATCAGCTGAACCAACTGTCAACCTCTGACATGCAGTGTGCTTGACAAGGTGGTATTTTTAGCTGCATTGACTGAGATTTTGTTGCATTTTTTAAGCCTGTGTCACTTTTGCGTGGACTCTCTCTGCTTCTGCTGCTGTCACTGCCACAATCCATCCCTTCTATTAGTCATTGTTTCTCACTCTCTTTGTGGGTGAGTGAGATTGGATTTATTGGGATGTTACATTCAGTGAACCAGACTGTCTGCCACTCCATTTCTCAAATTCAAAGTGCTGCTTTTACCATGTGAAAGCGTGGATTTTTATAATTGGGTTCGGGAACAAAGACCACAACTCGAACACATCCCATTTCCCTGACCTTTCATCCATCTGGCCCTTGACCCTCATCCCCTCATCTCTACATCCCTCAACCCTTCATCCCTCATCCATTCGACTCTCAACCCTCTTCCACTCATCCCTCAATCCTCACCCTCTCATTCTCTAATGCCTCAATCCTCACCCCTTCACACTTTCCTCCGAACCCATAATCCATCATACGCAATAAACCATTCTAAATCTTCATCTTATTGGTGTGGTCTTTGTTAATGAAAATATAATTGTAGAAATTTAAGAAATAAAAGTGTTTTTTACTCAAAGATGGGGTGAAAAGATGGCTGTCATAGCAACAAGATGATGGTGCACATTTTCAAACAGCCTCTTCAAAGTGTTTTACTTTGTTTAAGGCTATATGTCAAAAGCGACAGAAGGAGTTGTGTAATCAATTTAAAAAAAGAGCTTAGAGAGAAGTTCAAACTGTGCTTTTCTCCAGGTGTGCAAAGGCGTATTTACTATAATTATATCTTCTTTAAAATGGCTGGCTTAAACTCTTAGTAAGCCCTTGGGCAAAATGCAGCTCTTTCAAATCTCCTGTCCCATTGTCTGTATTATTTCATTAAGTCCGCCCATCGGCCCCTGTCTCCAGCCAATTCTTGCTTCCCCCAGGCCATATGTTCCCTAGAAACTCTCCAGAGTTGCTGTGGATTCTCATTGCATTATGTTTGGACTTGTCACCCATGCCAGTAAGCTTTTGTATCTTCGCTTGACTTGACTTGGCTAGAGCTACTACTACTACTACTACTTGGGCCCTGATGTGCTTCATGTAAGCAGCATTACTACTACTACTACAAAAAAAAAACTCTTCAAGACAAGGTCTCCAGGTAGGGTAATAAAACACGGGCCAGTGTCAGTAGATATTGTGCTTTAACACATTTTAATTAGCACAAACCACTCAACATGCAATAAACTCTGAGCTTTCGGGGCCCCGTGGATTCTGTGGCCCTGAGGCAGCAGCAAGCTTTGTCTTGTTGATTTCCAACTTTGATTCTGAGAAGGAAGTTCTCCTCTGTGCTTTGGGGACGGTTCTGGCTCGCAGAAAATCAATGTTCCCTTATCGTATATAATTGATCTCTTTGCGGTATCCTGCTGCTAATGAGTTTTCACTATTTTATGAAGCTAGAGCGAAATACATTTGAATTGGGAGCATTGCAGAAAAATATGGGACAAAGAAATGCTTACACAAGAACTTACAAAGACATCAACTGGATATTTATCTTTGAGTAAAGCCTTGGTAGCTTCTTCTGATACACCATGTGACAATGTATAATGTCATGTAGCCAGTGTTACATGAGCCAGAAGAGGGTGTCACTGCATCCGAAAGAAAATTGTACCAGAATTTTAAAATGTATTGTATTTACTCTCACCTGAAAGAGACTAAATGTTTGACTTTTGAAAAATAAATTATTAAAGGTCTTTCTTGTGGTTGCTCTGTAGGTTTCAGTCATACAGCTTGATCATCGTCAGTAGCTGGAGTTTACATTATTGATTTTTAAACTTTTTCTGAGGACTTCTCTTCTAAAAGTTGTACAGTTCCTTTTTGACCTCAAAACAGCAGTTCACAAAACAACCTTGTGTGTTTGTCTAGAGACTAGCTCAATGCACTGCATATTAGGGTTTCTAATAGCACCTTTAAGCAGTAGTTGCGAATGCAGAGTTTTTTAGTAACTAGGTTTAATAATCACACATAAATCACACATTCCTACAGCAGCATAATCACGTAAAATAAGACATATTGTGATTTTGTTATCTTACAGCTGAAATACCTAAGATGCGGGCAGCACTTCTGCTGCAGTATGCTCACAGCAAAGTGAAACTGCTTAACTGACCATGGAAGTCACAAACAGCTCTTATCTATTATTTTTTACAGGAATTATCTATTTTATTTCCCTCTCTGCATGTGGCTCTGCGGCCCTCCAACAGCTAAAAAAATCAGTACAATATGATTAGAAATGAAAAAATGAATACCTCATTGTACCAGAGACAATGCAGCGCAGCAGAGCAACTTTGTGACTTTGTGGGTGTTTTCACATTTCACACTGAAATATATCAGTCAAAGTTGTATCTTGTTGTTAAAATGATACACACTCTGCCCCACTTGTGTGATGTGCCACATCCGTGCCCCATGTATTTTGGCTGTTTGAATGAGCTGTTCACATCCACATAAAGACAAGTCCCCTTCCATGGAGTCTGCAATGTTGTTACTACAATAGCCCAAAATGGACAAATCAAACTCTGGCTCTAGATAGGGCCATTCACATTTTCAAGTTTTTGTGTCAGCCACCATAGTTCTCCTACACGCTTGGCGCAGAGGAGAAGGTTCAGTTCACCAACCTCACCACTAGACACCACGATACATCCTACGCACTGGACCTTTAACGACAGGATGTAAAGGGTGCAAATGTACTAATGTTTTAATGTTGCAGGTGGCATCACTTTAACGGGAGAGCATTCACCATCTCTTTCACTCTCACAAACAACATGTTTCGTGTGCTGGAACACTAGCAGTGACCTTATTCAGAAGTAGGTTTTACTGGGTTTTGGGATATTTAAAAAAGATTTTTTTTTATAAAAAATATAAAAAAAAATGGTGGTTTATTTGGAAAATGCTTTTTGGGCCACAGGAGATTTTTTATTGCAATACTGCCAGTGGTCACTGGGAAAAAATAACTTTTTTGGTTCTGATCGATGAAATTAAGTAACATCTACGTTTTTAAAACTAGTAGGCCGAAAAGAAAGACGACGATGATGATGATAAGGCTAATGACTCTGAGGCTGATGAATCCGTAAAGACTAGCTGGTGATGGGGAGGTGGAGTTAACTCCTGCAAGAAATAACTATGGCAGAGAAAGAACCATGTTTAAAATGAGGAGCAGTAAGATGATAGGCTGACAGTGAAGGTGTGTCTCTGTGCTATTGGCTAGTTGTGAAACAGCTGAGGACTCAACTGACAGACCGAGACAATGATGCCTACAGATAGTGAGTGAGCATACATGCAAGGAGTGAATGGCAGGGTGAGAAAGAAACTTACAGCCCGAGCATTCAAAGTACTGTCTTCTTGTCTGAACTTTCACAAGAGCTCCATTTAATGCTTTTAGCAACTTTCTATCATGATTTATAATGTTGCTGTTGATGCCTTGTATCGTTGGAGTCTTGGCTATTAAATGTTGTTAAGTAATTATCTAGTCAGGAAATCATAAGTGAGAAAGAAAGTAGTTACTGGATTTTGGTTTAGGGCCATTTGGAGCGTAAGCACAGACTATTTCAAATAAAATTGCCTCAGTATGCGTGGGCTGTCTGACTAAGATCAGACAAAGTCTAATGGATTTTTCTCTGTCTGATCTAGAGTTGCAGACTCAATATGGAGGTAACCCATCTTGGACCCCTACTTTTATCTGAGTCAGGTTTCCTTTACGATACGGACAGCCTCTATGTAGGAAATTCTATACTTACCTAAAACAATATCACCATCGTCAACAACAACATTAATATCCAACATTGAGCTACCCCCCCTATCAAAATTACATTTTGATAGTAAACAATGAAATCTCTGTTCCCTGAGGATTACGGGGAGCTGTCTAAATCTGAAAAGGGTTATCAGCACTTTCAGTCAGTACTTTGTCCTATATCCTGTTTGTGATATTGGTTGACAGGATGTCAAGGTTCAGCTAAAATGTGGACAATGTCCAATCAGGCAACAATATGTCGGAAGTTGAAATGCTTGGTTTGCAGCCGAGTGTGGTCGAGGGTCACAGATGTGGATCATCACCTCCCAATACAAAGTCAGCCTGGAAGGAGATGGTCTGACCACCCTGGTGAGGGGATAACAACTTGTCCACATGGAGGTGTGGTGTTGTAGGGACTGAATTATTGAGAGTCAATCAGTGTGGATGACAGCACTGCAGCCAGGATGTATAGCTGACATTCGTCATCCTGCATTACTCCCATGAAGGCAGTGCTTGGTCCTGTGAGTGTAACTTGGTGTATTTTGACCTACATTGTGAGCTGTATGCCTAAAACTGTCTTTCACAGACGCACACTCTACAAAGGCGTCACTCTGCTACAGACTGGAGACACGTACAAAAACTTTGACAAAACAGTGAAACCTCTAGCAGCAACTATGGGCATCAGTAACGAGAAGACCTTTATTGAGACCGCTTTTGGCTTAGCACAAAAGGATGATGTGCTCCAGGAGCCTTAATACCCACAAGTCAGTAAAGAAGTACAAAAACCCTTCACCTTACCCACCCCTGCCGCTGGGGGAGTACAAGCTTGTCCCAACAGAGCGTGTGCATGCGTGCACTGAGGAAGAGCACGTCTGCCTTAAAGCTTGATGGTCACACTGGACACGACCCATAAGATTTGAGGAAGCGGACTGGGAGCAGGCAGTAGATTTAGTAACTGCATGTGTCGTTCACTGCAAATCTATATAATGAATGGTGGTAGAAATTCCTCTACCTCTGCTTCTGTCCATCAAATGTTTTTTTTTTTAATTTAAAATACATTGACCACAGAATCACCAAATAGTGTGAATCTTAGTCCTGCAGACTCACCTGAGTGGGCTGTCATCTTTGAGCATGTTGGTGGGCAATAGTGGGAGATCAGGCTGTAGAAGGAGCACACCCCAGGGTTTCTGTGGAGACTTGTATGTGACAGAACATGTGGGCCACAGCGCCCTCTACAGGCTCGAAGCACCTCATTACCTGCAGGCTGTTTCACAGGCTTTGCTCTGGCCTGAGGGTGGTGGGTGTTATAGTTCACTTTACATTGTCTTTTAGTAACAGGAAGCTGAAATAATGTATATACTGTATGAAATAGTCAATGAAACAGACTTATTGTCTTGAAACTTCATTCATCTGTTTAGACTTGCTAGACAACACTACCTTTAACTTTAATTGTATAAGTCAGCAAGTAAATAATTTGTTTTTAGAATAAAGCAGTCGACATCCTGGATCATTCTGAGTTTCACAGAATACTCTCTTGTCTGTCCCATAGACACAAAGTCATATTGTGATGATTTATAACATGTTCTGTGCACCTGTAAATATTAGTGGAGCATTGTTTCCAGTGTATAAATAAAGCTGTATCCAACACATAGTTACAGTAATACAGGCTAATTGAATAAATAATTCACATACAGAATAAAGTTTGTTTAAACTTGACTGAATTTCAGCTCCATTAATACATTTGATGTTATTGAGATTATTTTCACAGCACACCGTCAATCGAATTGTGCTCTGATCTGAGTAGCATGGAGACAGAGTAGGAAAAAGCATAGATATTATTTTTGTGAAAAATGGAACAAAATTTTCCTTCATTACAACTGAAAAAAATAACACAAATAAATTGCCAAATAGTTTCATTTTTTGTTGCATCTCCTCAAATAACAAGCAGGTTTATTTACACAGCTGCGTCTGGCACAGATCATAATAACTTGGACAAAGAAGCTGAGGTTCTTTTTCTCTGCAGGGGAAAATAAGATTAAACTACACTGTTGTTGTAATTTATTTTTGATCAATGATTTTTCAATTTCAGACACACGAAGGCAGAGGCAGGGGGTCTTATTTTTAGTCAGCTTTTGCTACTGACATGACAACTGTCACTGGGATATTTTATCATCTGTAACAAGCTGCTTTGAAAACTCCTCCTGACTTTAATGTTTCTGGCATAATACCCAAAGCCCAGAAACAGCTGTATTTCTTAAGGAAACATAAGAGAGCAAAATTCTCCTGCTGGGACCCCTTACAAAGGAGCAATAGAAAGCAGGATGGAGACATTACAAACTGGTATGTGCATGGCACAGGACAGGAGGGCTGTGAAGCAACTCCTCCGTGTGGAACTTTATTCACAAACTTTTTTTTGCTCCCCTTCCTACTAGGACACAATTATAAAATAAATCAAATACACAAACAGGCTTGATTGCTGTTAAATTTCATTTACAAGCACAATTTCTAACCACAAAGGTATTATATCTGGAAATACTGTGATATTTTAGAGTTTAAGTAACGCACTGGTCATGTGGGCTATTCTCAGAAGTTCTGTAAATGTTTGGTATTGTATATCAAGAAAATGTTTCTTTGGTTAATTCTGTTGACACTCCTTGTGGGAAAATGTGTGTTTTTCTCCATCCTGTAAAAAATAATAACAAAGCTATTTGCTCTGTGTTTCAGAGTGAGGTTGTCACAAATCATTATGTCAATACAGGTTGGGGTAACTTTGCTATGAATATCTCTTGGACAAAAGTTTGACCATTGCCTCTCAAATACTTTATTATTAATAAGATTACATAGAGGTTTCATTCAGCATCAAACACAGGGTTTACACTGCAAAGCACTTTGTGTGTGAGTTTGTTGTCTACTGTGGTGGTACTGATTTGATGAAATAAATAGATAAATACATTTCAGCCTATCCCTCTTATCATTTAATGCAAAAGCTGTCAATATTCAACTTAGACTGAAATTCTGATGATTGCTGAACTGATGTTCTCCCATCTGCTGCTGTTATGAAATAAGTGCAACAACTGTTACAATATGTACTGCTGCAGCATGCATGTATCCAGTCTTATAGGAATCCTGTGACTTCCCATTCTTATTATCATTTTAGACCCAAATTGATCTGTAGATTATAGAAGTCATGCTGTATCTTAATGGTTTTCAGACAGTCACATAAATGGTGGAGAGATCTTACAAGACTGAAGATGAAAACATTGCATTACAAGTCAATACCTCCAATATTCAGACATGCTAGAATGAATATGTCCCAACCACAGTCCCCAGTATACTGATCCAAAATATTACAAAAAATGTCACTTTGATGTGAAAGGCAATCCTTCTGTCCATAATAATCATTAGCAAATGTAAATAAGCTAGACTAATTACCATTATTGTTACTACTTTTTCTAGTATTACTGTGAACTGCAGTTCTGCATGTGGTTTATAAAAGTGGTCTTACTGTAACCCATATGCTATTGCTGAACTGCTGTTGGCAGATACAGTATATGGCAAACACTTTCTTTCTGTTTCATTACTTTCAAATGTGGTAGAAAAATGTAATAGGCCTATTATAAAATATGCTTTGCTGCAGTATAATGTTGAGGGCGTTCTTGTTTTTTTTATTGTCATTTATGTAGCCTAGCAGTATTTACACAGAGCCAGCAGCTGTCATGAAAGAGAGAGACATGCCAATAAAAAATCATTGAAAAATAAAAAAAAGACAAGTAGCACTTGAATACAATAATTATATGAACAAATATATTTTGTTTTTATTTAAATGGTCTATCTCTCTCTGTCTCAATCACACGCACGCGCGTGCGTCATGAAATGTCATGGAAACAGGAGGATGCGCCGGCGAGGTAGGCTATATAAAGCCTTCACATCACTCTGATCTCTCACTTTGCACTTGGATTTGGACTAGAGCCGACCTGTGGAAAACCTTGAAGCAGAAAGCACATATTGTTCGAGAAAAGTTTGTTCAAACTTTTGGACTGTTCAAGAAAAGTTTGTTAAAACTTTTGGACTGTTGGAGAAAAGTTTTTTTAAAAACTACTGGATTTCTACATTTTGTGGGAAACCGAAGATCCTGACGATGGTCGCCGGAGGACCCTGGACCCTGGAGGAGCTCCTGAGTGGACTGGACATCAGCGGCGCAGGTAAGACAACTTTCACATTTATTTTAGCATTTTACTTGTTGATTGTTAACCTCTTAAACTGTTAAAACCCAGTTCAGTGTAGAGATCAGCATAATTAATGGTGTTACGGTGTTATCCTATGAACCTAATTAATTTTTGAACGTGAAGGTGGACAGTTCACACCATGTTATTAGGCCTGTTGGAAAAATTTGGTGAAAACAGACGCTAATTCACGATTTCTCGTGTAAATTCGTCTTTGGGCAGAATATGTTAAATATACCGGAACATGTGTGGAGTATATTAACGATTAATGCAGTGATTTGAAATCACTTTTATGTTTTTCACATGTTTGAGGGGTCACGTCCTCCAAATGTGACAATTTGTGACTGAATTGACCGAAAAACAAAGATGGCGACTGGGCCGAATTTGACATACTATCACTAATGTTATCAAGTTGTTACCATGGAGACGATGGGAGTGTTAGCAGCGGCCGTCAGGACGCATGACGCACAGGTGTAATCAAACCAGGGGACGTTTCTGAGTTTTGATTTAATTGTTAAAGCCTGCCTTTGTGTCTGGAGTTCATGTGACAACATCTGATCCTTTTAATATCAAATTGTATCATATTAAATACATTTATTCTTAAATTTATTCTTTCTTATTCGTTAGTATGGTGTTTGTTTTCGTGGGACAAGAGACCGATGTATGTAGGCTACTGAGTGCATGTGCGCATCCTGCATCAGGGCTATTATCTGCTATGTTATGTGCAGCTGATAAACTGTGAGAATACTGAGTAACTACCAGTTTAGTCTTCACAGAACTCACTTTGATTTAGCCGTGATGCACTGCGTAATGCGTAATGCGTAATGTAACGTTAATGCAATGCATATTAAATACATTTCTGCTGTTTAGTAAACCCTTTGGAGATTTGTCCACATAGATACACGAGGGGGGCGGGGGGGGTGTACACTGCACCTGTGTTTTCTTTATTAAATTTTGATTATTGCTAATTTAATTAAAATATTTAATGACAGACATTATGACAAATGCTTAAAAATTTTCCCCCTCAGGAGGTGCTACGCCTTTCGTGGAGGATGCCGTCGTCCCCTCGGTCTCCAGGATCCTCGACGAGGAAGAGGTAAGTGAGGTCAACCTTGGCCTCTTGGATGACGGTAAGTCTGAGGTAAGTGACGGTAAGTCTGAGGTAAGTGACGATTTCCAGGACTCAGAGGATGAAGCTTACTGGTCTGAGGATGAAGATTTCTGGCTTGACCTGGAGAGTGACGATTCTTGCTACGTGTCCACCAGCGAGGATGAAGAGGACGAAGAGGATCCTGATGGTCTCGTCCTTGTCTCTCCTCGGTCTGAGGCCTCTGCTCCCCCAGCATCCAGTCTCAGCTCATCCACATCGACTTGTGTGGACAGCCATGAAGACCCAAGACCCTCGACTTCAGGCCTCAACTCCGCCAAGAGAAGCAGAGAGAAGGAGGACAACACACTGCAGGTAAGGGTGAAGAGGCAGAGGACTTGTGTGGACAGCCCCGAAAATCCAAGACCTTCGACTTCAGGCCTCAACTCCGCCAAGAGAAGCAGGGCAGAGGACAACACACTGCAGGGAAGGGTGAAGAGGCAGAGGAGGACTAGTGCAGACAGCCATGAAGACCCAAGACCCTCGACTTCAGGCCTCAACTCTACCAAGAGAACCTCGGAAGAGAGTAACACAGGTCAGGTAAGTGGGAAGCGGCAGAGGAAGACTCGTGAGTGCCACCCTGAAGAACGAAGAGCCTCCACTTCAAGCCTCAGCTCCTCCACTGTTGACCAATGGTGGCTCGACCTCAGCGACTCAGATGAAGACTGACGACCCTGTTTGTGGTCTTTGTGTCTGGCAGGACTCATAAATCCCCATGCAGCCTTTGCATCTGGCTAACACAGCCCTTGGTAGTGTCTTGCACCAGGGCGTCCTTCTTTACATTTTCATGATACTTGAAGATTCTGGATGCATGCACCACTGATGGAGAAACATCTGCATCTGGTGAAGCTAACACAGCCCTTGGTAGTGTCTTGCACCAGGACATCTTCCTTGCATGTACCAGTAGTACCAGTAGTAAGGTATCATCTATTTTTCTTTATAAAGTTTAGGTGGCTATAATGGACAAAGGTAAGTCAGCACTTAATGACAACATTAACACAAGTCTAACAAATACAAACATTAACAAGTATTTACCTCACTGACCAGTATGATAATATCAGCTTGTTTATGTTGCTCACTCTGTTGCATTGTCAGTTTTCATGTATTGATTACTACCATTAAAAAAAAGTCTCCAAGTCTCTTTTATTTAGGTATTGATAGGTTTAGCAGACCCCCCCACACACAAGGAGTGACACCGTGGAAGACCAAGACAGGACCAGATGAGAAGGATGGATGACCACAGGACCAGATGAGAAGGACGGATGACTCCAGGACCAGATGAGAAGGATGGATGACCACAGAACCAGATGGAGATTGATGGGCGCATTTCCTTCAGTGGGCTGAGTAAGAAATCCCCTCACTAAGACTAGTGAAGTACCATAGTGACATAAAGTGGTGCTAAGATAAATATAACTTTACATATGTACAACTTAGTTGAGTTCAAAAGTATTCATTACTTGTGTTTCTGTTTTATAGGGCAAGAGTTTTTGGCACTCCTGGGGTGGCTGAGTCTGGGCATCAGTCATCCCAGGAAAACCCAATGCCACAACAGACCACTGAAGCGTCCTCATCACTCGAATGATAAGGAGTGCCCTGTCCTGACTAGCTCAGAGGACGCTTTTATATGTCTGCTTCTTCTGTGCTAGTCGGTCAGTGGCGCTCCTCACAAGCACAAAGACACAGAAGAAGCTGTCGCCACATTATTGCATGTATGCACTGTCTATTTGTGTTAAATTATTAAAATTGTCAGTTTCGTATGTTTCATATATAATTCTCATAATATTACGTGTTGATATAAATAAAAAGGTGGAACGGTTTAAATTACCTTGTGCACATCCAGTGTTATTTCTCCCCATTTAATTCACACTAAATCATAATTAATTGTAACTTTCTGTACTGACTGTGTACCAATACATCACACACTGATACAAGTACAAGGGAACAAGATGTAAGTTTGGGAATAGGGGCTCAGCAATGTGGGAACTTAAAATGAAATTATACTGTAGGTATTTTTAAACTTGTGTATAGCTATTCTGTGATTACAGGGTACAATATGATCATTATTGAGCAACAAAGCTGCAGGTTTGAGGGAAGATGGTGTAAGGAGTTCTGTGGGATTTTATAAACCTGCTCTATTCATTTCAAAATGATCCTGTAATACTTACCAACATTGGGGGGATACAGGTGATAACAATGTGAGTACCTGCAAATGGTATAGTTTATATCTGTAGGGTACATTTGTGTTTTTTACGAACAAACAGGACACACTGCAGTTCTATGGCCTATATGTTACTGTGTATGTTGTAAAGTAGGCCTATGTACAGTTTGGGGTACACCAGTGTACAAATTTATGTGGATTTACACAGTGTGATGTTCAGTGTGGTGTACAGGATGTAGAAGATGATGGATTTTATGTCCCATCACAGTATAACTGTCATGAACAATAAAAGACACAAATAATACAGTCATTCAAAAACATAATTGAAAGTCTATAAAAACAAATGTAACTACGAATCATTTTCAAAACAACTAATTTTTAATTTAGACATTTAGCACACAAATACACATATACATATGATATTGGAGTTAAAGTGTGCAGTTTTAACATTTATGCATTTTATATTTTTCAAAACCTGTTTCTTTTTTTGCCTACTTGACAGAAGACAGTGCACAATGTTCGTTGCTCAATTTCAGATTTTATTTCCAGCACAAAGCTTTGAGTTAACAGACCTCGCGATTTTCACATGTTTTTCTCAGACCACACTGTGCTGTCCCTTCCTGTCAAACAACTGTGGAAAATGACATGAAAAACATAGCAGTAGCACACATCCAAAAACATTTAAGGCAGGTGCTAGTAAAAAAAAAAAAAAGCAACAAACAACATGAAAAGAGTCTGCAAAGTGTTGCTGCCTTAAGTGCAAGCACATCCGCAAGTAATGTTTGAAGCTGAATACTCTTCTTCAGACTTCGCAAAATGTGTAAAGACACCATCTTTAAATACCATATGCTAGTCACATGATGATACAGGTGAAATACAAAATCCCCACAAATAAATACAAAATCTATACAATAAATCAACATATGTGAAGAAAATAGTAGGTAGATTTGAAAGTAAGACTGCAGGAAAAAAACTAAACAGATAACAAACTATGAAAAAGCAGGCCCCCAGGACCTTTAATGGAGGTAAGTTAGGAGTGTGGCTTGGAGAAATGGACACACACACACACACACACACACACACACACACACACACACACACACACACACACACACACACACACACACAGAAAAGGGTGATTACACTGCTTTTTTCCATCAAGACCACATTAGATCAGGTCCAGATCACAAACCACTATAATTAGACTAGTCAAATCTGGACTAGATCAACATGGAGACTCCAGAGACTCATTAAAACACAGTTTCTGATTTGTAAAACCTTTATTCTATTTGTGAAAATGCAAAAAGGGTGATTGCACTGCTTTTTTCCCATCCAGACCACATTAGAGTCTGTTAGGAAATACACTGAGGAGCAGGGGTTCAAGGAAATGAATGTAGCACCCACAGTGTGCTGGCCTCCTGTTCCAAGGCGGTTATGGGCAGAGGCAGATGTGGACACGACAGTAAGGGACTTAATGCGGAAAGGGGAAATAGGAAATGTGGTGGAAGGGGTAGAGAGGCGTCTTAAAAGTAGGTGGGGTAATTATATTAAAATCTATACAGATGGTTCAAGAGACCCAGATAGTAGTAGTCCACATCTGCCAAAGTAGAAGACTGTCTGATGGGATCTCAATATTCACAGCAGAATTGACAGCATTACTGTGGGCATTGTGGTGGGTGGAGGAAGAGGGGTTGCGATATAGCAAGAGAGTGAGAATGCCACGAGTAGATGACATCAAGCTGACAAGGCTTGGGCTGGGGCACTGTGCTCTTGTGAGTGGGTTGATACTGGTGGGGAAACACACAGATGGCAAATGTGAACACTGTGGAGTCTCAGAATCAGTGCTCCATGTCATGATGCGCTGCCCAGCATATGCTGAGCAGAGAGGGATTCTATTTCTAGAGCTAGAAAAGCTGGGATTTAAAATATTTTCACTTGCAACTGTGTTGGGTACTGGCTTGGGTGAAAGGGAGGGCGCTAGGGAAGTAGGGAAAATATAGGGAACAGTGTCTGAAGCTGCAATGACGGATAGACTCCAGTGTGAGGCAGCAATGCACTAAACCGTGTCTAGTCTGCCGGAAATTCAACAGAAGAAGAAGAACAACGTGTGTAGCAACACAAGTCTCCAGCAGTGATCTGTGTCCCGACTTGGAAGCAAAGGTAGGTTACACCTGCGGTTAGGAGTTACATTTTAAAATAGGTTTTGTTTCGCATACTGCCGTAAGCTAACGTTAGCCAGCTAACAAATGCTGCACATACTTTAGACGGGTTGTTTTGACGTCCCTAACAATAACGTACTGCAGCTGACATATTTGAGCCAAGCAGCTTGTTTGCCTAATGTTAGAGTGACATTAACTTAATCCTTTGCTAATGTTAGTGTTAGCCTAATGTCAGACAGCTTGGTATGGTGCCTCACGTCCACAGCAAAATATTTTACTTTAGTTTACTTCAGACTCTGGTTTTCTTGGCTGTTAGCCTTTCTTCGTGTCACTTTGGACTAAGGAATAAGAAAATAACTTGTACGTTTACCCAGTTTCAGACTCAGAGTCTAAAGTCTGAATGTCATCATCACAGCAGTTAGATATTAATGTACTGTTGCAAGCTATTACACCTCTAAGGGCTCTGTGTAGTTTATTTTTCTGTATTAAAGCAGACTGGTGGAACCTTCCCTGAGAAAATAAAAATACAAATTGGGCCTCTGGTATACTGTCTAACCTTTAAAATTCAAGCCCAAGCGATGAACAGTTAAAATATTAAGCAACGCTGCAGGGCTGAAGCTATCAAATCTTTATATTTATTAATCCAGTTATCATTTTGTCTGTGAGCTCAATACAACTTCGCGCAGCCAAAGGTGACATCTTCAAATGTCTTGTTCCACATTCAGTTTTAAATTGTATGTGATAATGAAAACTCACCCATGTAAGAGGCTGGAATAAGAATATTTTGCTTAAAAAAATCACTGAAATGACTAATCCATTATCAGAATAGTTGTGGCTTATTTATCTTATCTTGATTGAATAATAATTTCAGCTCAAATTTGCTGTCAAATATAGAAAAGTGGGAGTTCTTTTGGGGTCATCCTTGGAAAAAAGACTAATGAGCTGATAAATACAGACCGGTGAGATGTTGCAGCTCTGTACAGGCCACCAGTTTCTAATAAAAAATGTTTTAGAATTCACTCTTCTCCCTAATAGGTATTTAAAACAGCTTATTAAGGCCTAGAGCTGAAACAGTCATCTCTAAATCCCAAGTTGATTAATCAGTTGGTTGATCAACATAAAAGCAGGCGATGTGCAACAATTTTGATGATAATTTTTTTAGCAAAAATGCCAAAAACTCACCAATGCAAGCCTCTGAAATGTGAATATTTGCTGTTTTGAGTCTTCTTGGTAAACATAATTAATATCAGCAATTCATCATGAATTTCCTAATAACATCAAAGTATCTGATATGAGCCCCTCATCCCCTCTGCTATTGGTTTTGCATCACATTTCAATAACAATCTCCCTCACAGTCCGTTACCATGGCACTGTCTGGAGTGAGAGTTATCGAGCTTGCGGGTCTGGCTCCAGCACCCTTCTGTGGCATGATCCTGGCGGACTTTGGAGCCAAGGTGATCCGTGTGGACCGGACCAAGGTCGGCATGTCTTTGGACACACAAGGGCGGGGGAAACGATCTGTGGCCATCAACTTGAAGAAGTCAGAAGGTGTTTCCCTGCTCAGGAAACTCTGTGTCCAGTCGGATGTGGTCCTTGAGCCATACCGCAAAGGTCAGCCCATCAGCACTGTGATAGCCAACCATATGATAGCTGTCATGAGCCCTGTTATACAGAATGGTTAGAGTCAGCTGTGAAAGAAGAAGCATTCCTTTTTCTAAATAAAAACACAAATGCATGTATACAAAAGTATAGTAGTAATAAGTAAAATAATTCGAATTCCTGTTTAAGTAAAAGAACAGATATGATCAGAAATATGTGCTTAAAGTATCAAACGTAAAAGTATTTTTTCTGCAGAAAAATGTTGAAAAAAAAAAATAAAAAAATAATTCTGCTGCACTTTGTCATTCCTTTTTATTTCAGACTTCTCTTCATTTTTTGCTTTTTGTGAAATAATGGATACCTTTTCCTCTCTGAGCCTCAAACAGTCACTGAAATGAAAACCTTAAAAGGGGACCCCAGATTTGCTTTGAGCAGGCTGTCGCCACAGTGTTCTAATGTAGTTATAGATTAACTTTCTTCTAACCACACAGGTGTGATGGAGAAGCTGGGCCTTGGTCCACAGGAACTGTTAAAGGAAAATCCTCGTCTGATCTACGCTCGGTTGACCGGGTACGGACAGAGTGGATCCTATGCAACCGCAGCTGGGCATGACATCAACTACCTCGCCATGTCGGGTAATAACATGCACACAATTGTTACATTACAGACTAATGGGATGGTGTGTTCTTAACTACTCTTTGTGTGAGGCTGGCTCTTGTTTTTCTCTGTGTGCTTATGTTTTCTTTAAAAGCCATGCCCATTTATCTCCCCATGACCTTGAAAACAAGTAAACAAATATTGATTGCTGAGTGTCAGTGTATAGTAACCTTAAAGGCTAAGTTCGGTTTTTTGACACCTGGGCCTTATTTTTAGGAATAAATACGCTCGTAGACTCACCCAGATGATTTTGGTGGAGCTCGGAGCCGTTTTCGAGCAATTTAGATCCATCCGACGGCGTCTTCTCTCATGCCATAGAAGCGGACGGGGCCAAAACATCGAAGCCCCTAAATTAGACATTATCTGCTGCGAAACTCGCTCATTTCACCTACATTTTATAAATGAATGGCCAGTGTTATCACCATGTCCGCTCAACTTCCTTGTTATGGTCATCCGGGGCTTTACAACGATGGGTCACTTTTGGTGACGTCATAGACGTGCGCCGCAGGAGCGCAGTCCAGCCGGCGCTAGGCTAAGAGCTACACGGGTACAAACATGGTTTGTCATTGCGTTTTTCCACTTTGTCCAAACAAAATGACTAGTTGGACATATTCCACATTCCACAGGCTTCCTTTGAAAAACCCGGAGTTACTAAAGATCTGGCTTGTTGTCCTGAAAATGGACCCGAATATTCCTATGGAAGAACTGAGGAGTCACCGGGTCTGCAGCGCTCACTTCGCTCCAGAAGACTTCATTACGAAGACGACAAAGATAAAAGGCCAGGAAGCTCAGCGTCAGTACCTCAGGAGGAATGCCATCCCGATTGTTTCAGAGGGCAAAACAGACGCAGCGGAGGTAATGCATTTCTTTTGAAGATGTAATAATATTGGTCGATAACCAGTGCACGTCGGCCAGCGTATAAAGCTCCTTGTATAAAATGAATAGCTATCTTCACGACCTATGTCTGAGCAGGAGTAGCCTTCTAAAAATACATTCCTGCAAAAGAATACTGCACTGTAACGCAATATAATTTACTCTAGTCCATGCTAGTTTTTGAAAAACTAACTCGCAATGCATATGATATGGTTATTCTCTGCAGGCAATAAATTGTGGCTCGAGCTGCAATCACCACGGGTCTGCATTGTTAGCGCACACTTACAAGTAGTCATATGCTTTCTCCAAAACTAATTGTCAGTTGTTTCGACCGTTATTTATTTATAAAGCAAACACTCATAGAAAATATACCCTTTTTGCATTTGTATGGGCTACTTACTCTATCGAAAGTTGTCCGTTCGGTCCTGCTGGCTTCGGCTGCGTCTGCCAGTTGACTCTCGGGACATAAAAAAAGTCTCTACCACAGCCCGGTTTGTCATGGCAGAAAAATCTTCCAGTGTAGTGAGACACGTATTTTGGGAGGCATCAATACGTGTTTCCTCTGGTCTCAAGTCCCACTCTGAGCAGCTAAGGCTCTCCTCTTCTGTTGTCTGTGGCGTGCAGTGTTCACAACAACAACACCAGTTAGCCCCCGTTCGTGGACGTGCAGTGGTCGCTTGTTCTCTGGCCAGCTGTTCGGCTCTTTCCCTCTGCATCCTCCTTTCAAATAGCTCCTTGTTGGTGTATTCTGGCTCAAAACAATACTGGCATCCATCATACTCAGAGTCGTCATCAGACACTTCTACATCGGATAAATATTCCGTCATGTTGCACAAGAGTAGCTGTATAGCCGTATAGCCTAGCCTAGCGCCGGCTGGACTGCGCTCCTGCGGCGCACGTCTATGACGTCACCAAAAGTGACCCATCGTTGTAAAGCCCCGGATGACCATAACAAGGAAGTTGAGCGGACATGGTGATAACACTGGCCATTCATTTATAAAATGTAGGTGAAATGAGCGAGTTTCGCAGCAGATAATGTCTAATTTAGGGGCTTCGATGTCTGGCCCCGTCCGCTTCTATGGCATGAGAGAAGACGCCGTCGGATGGATCTAAATTGCTCGAAAACGGCTCCGAGCTCCACCAAAATCATCTGGGTGAGTCTACGAGCGTATTTATTCCTAAAAATAAGGCCCAGGTGTCAAAAAACCGAACTTAGCCTTTAATTACTTTCTGCATAAACATTTTTCTTCCATATGATTTCATTTTCCAACAAGTTTGTGTACCAAGTGTTCAGTAACAGTATGACCTTTGAAACATGCAAGAAAAACAACATAGCGGAAGGAATGAAAGAACAATGGAGGAAGAAATAACATAAAACAAATCAACACCAACCAGTACTATCTGTCTAAATGATTGGTTGATGTAATAAAACAGCTGATATTTTAATGTCTTCATATGCTTGTCAATTAGTCTGTGTTTTGCAGCACATAACATGATTCCTGTCCCTGTCTAAAAAGTAATAAAAGGATTGATGACTTCAGTGCAAATTAATGCAAACAGTCTCTCCCATTCCCAGTAAATTAAGCCCCTTTCTCTCCAAACAAAAACCCCACTAACATCTGGCTTTTGTAATTAATCAGAAAGGTTACAATCGGCATTTACTTTTGGGACAGATGACTCTGCAGTAGTTACAGTTATTCATTGGCTCCAGGTCTGATCAGCTCTGATTTGCAGCAATGGAAATATGAAACTTGGGTGTAAGTGCTAATTTTAGCCCCTTTGCCAGTGCATTGCAGTGACGCTCCATCAAAAAATACTTCCTGCCTGATTCTTCTCTAGTTCTGTGCTCTGCTAGTGTCCTTGTCACTACAGGTAGCATGAGGCAGTACCTGCAGCCCAATCAGGTTGCACAGGTAGTCCAGCTCCTCCAGGATGGCACATAAATATGTGCGGTGGTTTGCTGTGTCTCCCAGCACAGTCTCAAGAGCATGGAGGAGATATTAGGAGACTACCATTACACAAAGAGAGCTGGACAGGGCTGTAGAACGGGCATCAACCCAGCAGCAGGATCGGTATCTGCTCCTTTGTGGTCACAGCCCAGCATCATGCAGCTCTACTGGCACCCGCCAGAAAACATCAGATTTGGCAGGTCCGCCACTGGCACCCTGTTCTCTTCAGATGAGAGCAGGTTCACACTGAGCACATGTGACAGGCGTGAAAGAGTCAGGAGACACTGCAGTGAAGGTAATGCTGCCTGTAACATCATCCAGCATAACCGGTTTGGCGGTGGGTCAGTGATGGTTTGGGGAGGCATATCCTTGGAGAGTCGCACAGATCTCCATGTCATAGCCAACAGCACCCTGGTGTTAGGTACCATGATGAAATCCTCAGAGCGATTGTAAGACCTTAGGCTGGTGTAGTGGGTCACTACACACTAGCCCTGTGTTCCTCCTGGTGCAATGGGCCCTGGGTTCCTCCTGGTGCAGGACAATGCCCATCCTCATATGGCCAGAGTGTGTAGGCAGTTCCTGGATGATGAAGGCATTGATGCCATTGGCTGGCCCTCTAGTTCCCCTGACCTAAATCCAACTGAGCACCAGTGGAACATTATGTATTAGTGCATCTGACACCACCAAGTCACTGATGCCCTGATTCAGGTCTGGGAGTGCATTCAGACACACGGGGGCGACCTACACATTACTGAGTCACATTATGAGTTGCCGTGATGAAAAGTTGGATCAGCCTGTGATTTTCAGTGTGATTTTTAAAATTGCATCAAAACTAAACAGTAACAGTTAATTTAACTTCATCCCGAGTGACGGAAAAAGTGGAAATATAACTTTTGAGAAGTTGCTGTAACTAGCCAGGAGCTATCTTGCACAAGGCCCTTTGTAGTATCAGCTCAGTAACAGAGAAGAAGAAAGACAAGAGAAATGTTGCATGCTGGTTTAACAGGGTAAGCAATTATTTTGCCAAACGAAATTGAAAAGAATCTTCTAAGATGGTCTTGTTTAATCGAAGCTGCATTCATTAAGTTACCAGTTAATGTTGTTTTGCTTTCGTGGCTGAGGACTGACTGTTATTCTGTTGTACTCCATCAGTATTCACATTACATTTAATGTGAAGCTTTGTCTTCTCATGTCTGTCACAGGCCTTTTATCCCGGCTGGGTCGTAGCGGAGAGAAGCCCTATGCGCCATTGAATCTGATAGCAGACTTTGCAGGAGGTGGTCTTACCTGTGCTCTGGGGATAATCCTAGCTCTGCTGGAGAGGACAAAGTCAGGGAAAGGACAGATCATTGATGCCAGCATGGTGAGCGTGTGAAATTCACACATTTTCACATAAATTCAGACCTGTGGACCTTTAAGAAGCAATTTACTGGAGTGCTTAAAGTGGTTATAATCAATATTTTATGATAGTAATGTGTCAAATAACAATGTGAAAGGTCCCTTGTAGTGATAAACCTGCCGAGAATGATCATCTCACCCTTCAGCTTTCCTCAGCTTTACAGAATTATATATATCGATTTTCAGCTCATTGTGTAGCCATCTAGCAACAGTTACTGTTTTGGTTTACCCTCACCACTTTTATAGTGTCCTCTTCAGCCATGACAGGCAGCTGTTTTCAGTGACAAAGCTCTAAAACCCCACTGTACATTACCTGCTCAGCGACAAACAGTAGGCAGACACAGTTGGATAGTAGCTACGGAAGAGAGTGTAGCATTTAGCGGTTAAAGAGCCTAAAGCCTAACATTCACGCAAAGACAGCAAGGAAGACAGTGAGACAAAAAGCCTGCTTCCCATCTCTTTTGATTATTTTCCTTTACCCTTCCACTCTGTTTTCAAGCGGTGTCACGCCTGCTGTTGAGTGACCACTTAAATTGATCTCAGCCACACACTGTGTCTTTTAATAAAGACTGATAGATGCATTTTATTTGGTGGCTAGCTGATCGAAAAGTGCATTGCTACCTTTGTGAGTCATGCTCTCTCACCATTACCACAAAAAAGGTTTAAATTGTTTTCTTCAATGCCCACGCTAATCATGGCCTCATATTTCTTTGTAAATTACAAATGTTTTGTTTTTTTTTGTTGTTTTTTTTCCATTGACTCAAAAACCATCAAAAGTCAAGCTGACACTCAGGGAGTAGCCCCAGCTTTCCCACAGACTACATATTTCATGCCTGAGTCTTGGTTTTAGCACAGAATAATTAAGAAAGCACTAAAGCCCAGACCAGTGACAGAGCTACCTTCTTGTCTACTGTGATTTGTCCCTGATGACTCACAGAGCAGTGGATGAAGACAGCTGAGCCATTTAAGACACAGCACAAAGCACATTGTGTTACTTTCCCAGGTATTTGAACTTTCTTTGTTAATCTGGCACTTACTGTTTGACTTGAGGGAAGTATTACACTTGTCATTAGAAGTGACAGTGACTGAACTGATTGCAATCAGCAGTTAAAGAAACAACGGTGACCATCACCTCTGCAACCTTGCATGTACTATAGCATGGCGTTATTATTAGAGCTTTGAAGCCACAGAGAGTGAAACTTGTATTTTGGTGTCGGTGATGTGTCGGTGTTTTTATTTTGGTGGTCGGGACAGACCTGACCCCTGCCCGTCTGCCATGATACCCAGGTCTCTGAAGCTCGGTGTGCCAACAATAACCTTTTATTTTTAGGTTCATAAAATATATCCAAATTCATGAATATGTAGAAGAGTATCACAGACGTTCGCGTAATGTGACATGCTGTATTCAATCATGTCAGTGATGATGGTGCTACCGTCCACGGGTCACGGCTTGTTTTTTCCCTGATAATGCTACGTTGTGATAATGAGATTGTGCCACTGATTGATACTGTATTAACTCATTATGTTGAAATTAGACTTGCACCAATTACAATTTTATGGGCCGATACCGATTTCTGATTTGCAGAGTGATTGGACGGCCGATTTTGATTTTGGCCGATTCCAATTTCATTTTTTTCAAACCACCACTTATTTTCTATCTTTGCTTTATTAGAACATTTTAACCAAGATACAACCAGCTTTTCAATAATCATTTCAAACAAACAAGCAAAAACAGTGACATGTTTCTTAACCTGTTAAGAAACATTTTCCTTTTTGTTCAGATATAACTTCAGGTACAGTATTAAAATAAATATATAAATAAAAACATAGATAAATAAAATAATAATTCTTGGTGTATAGAATTGTGGGTAATTTCTTGAATAGACAAAAAAGTAAAAATATCTCCTGTGGAAAATTCACACAGGTCTCCAGGACGTGCCCGCCAGTAAGCACGTGGGCACGCGCATCTTCAGCACGTGGACACATGCCTCGTCAATTTCAGGCGCCACAGTGCAGCAGTGACAGCTCCGCAGTTCAGCTTAACCAGAGATACTGGATATAGGAGATACTCCACTGTAGGCTTATACAATGTTAAGAAAACGGTTGCTCTTCCTGTCTCCTAAGTGGGCGTGGTTAGCTCTCCCTCCAATCAGAGCCTGTTCTCCCTCAACCTCTCAACATCTCGCGAGAACTTTTTTTCTGAGATGGATAGGGCTCAAACAAAGTTAACTTTCTCTTGATCTTTGCGGATGAAAAATGCAGCTTTAGTGTCAGAATGTTGGTAAGATGTGTGGCTTGTGGAAAATGAACCCAATATTTACTTTACTAACTATAGGATGAAAGAATTGACCATAAATTGTGATCACATTCATTTTCCAATACATTCAGAGTTACCGCAAGTCTCCTACGGGGGCGTTGCGCTGACGTCACCAAATCAGGAAGTGAGCTGAGTGGGGTATCTTGCTTTATCCAATATTTCTGGCTTAACACGGACAATTAACAACTTTCTTCTTCTCTCTTTTGATGTGTGTGCGTGAATGATTAAGGTGAGACGCCGCCCATGTCTCACTTCCTAACATCACCCAAGCTGTGAGTTGCACATGTGCATGTGTGCACTGCTGATGTTACACAATGTCAATCATGCAGTGCGCTGGGAATTTGACCGGCATTTTAAATCTGCATATTTTAGAGTGACCGGCTGGTTGCAGGTCATGGCCGATCCCGTGAAAACTGGCCTGATTCCGATTACTGACGATAAATCGGTGCAAGCCTAGTTGAAATAATGTGTATGTTCTAATACCCATACTACCATACTATATAGTATGCCAGAAAAATATTGAGTATGTCCCAATACATAGTATGGCCAATGCAGCATGTCAAAAATACCAGGATGTTCTACTACATACAGTCTGATTTTGCCTTGTGCAAGCCAGCATGCTTTTCTGACTTTTCCCACAATCCTCTACACAGCAGACGATATGTCACATCAACTGAGCCTCAAACAGATATTCATAGATATTCTATTTCAGTGGGATTATCACATATTACAATCATATATCACATCTGATTTACCTGATACTGGGTAGATAATTTTGGTGATCGCTACACTCACACAAGATGTAAAACTTGTATAATGTTTTGTATTTAAAGATTGTAAATAAAGTTTGCAGTTGGGATTTTATTTGTTTAATTTTCAGATAGATTCTCAACATACATGAATATAACCACAACTGGAACCATAGAGTTTCACACTTCAGTTTATCAAACACAAATTTTAATGGGAACCCACTCAAATGACCACATGTGAAACCTGTCCCCATCACTGGAGCAGGGAGCTGGTGTTTCACAGTAAATGTCAGTAGCGTATTCTTTGTGCAGTCTTTCTACTTTGCCAAAAAGCTTAGTATTCATCAAGTAATTGCCTCTTTTTAATATTATTGCAATCGCACAACATTTCACCTGCTGTGTGTCCTCTTGTCATGGACAAAAGGAGCTGCTTTCTGTATAAGTATGCTGCCGATATCTACCTAATTCATACTCTGCCACACTGTGAAAAAGCTTGGACTGACAAACAGAAGTAATAAATGAATAACTTGTAACAGAAAATTGCATGCCCCTTTTTTCACTACAAACACGGCATTGAAAATGATTTTAGCTTTCATTTATGATTTATGTATGCCTAGAGTATTTATGCTAAAAAATCTCTCACCCCCCCCCGCAGGTGGAAGGAGCAGCATATGTAGGTTCATTTGCATGGAAATCTCGTAGCATTGGTATGTGGGACCATCCCAGAGGACAAAACATGTTGGACAGCGGAGCACCTTTCTACGATACCTACAAAACTGCGGACGGAGAGTATATGGCTGTGGGAGCCATAGAGCCGCAGTTCTACAGAGAGCTACTTAAGGGTAAGAAGCATGCAAACACAGACTGGAGGCATTTTATTCAATGACATAAAACTCTTGTGGTCACTCATGTCAGAGTTGTGTCTGTGCCATGCAATGAACAATAGCAAAACCTCGGGGGGAAACTAAGGCACAGGAAGGCCACAGCATAGAATGAAACACCCTCGTCTCCTGAGAACACTGACCTCTAAAAAAATATGTGATAGACAGCAGAAAAAAGCAGCAGGTTGGAATAAGGTTTGGACACACACGCATTTTCAAACCATAAACAAGATTTTAAAACGGATCCTCTGGGGATAAAGCAGAGCTTGCTGTGTACCCAAAGTTATAAACAAGCGGCAACCTCCAGGGCCGTCTTGCTTATGAGTCAGATCCACTCCTCGCTCCTCCACTGCTCCACTCCCTCGTCCAAATATGGTTATTTCTGGCTCCAAAAAACAATGATGGCGACTGCTGAAATGCCGAACTTAAGGCTTCAAGACTGCATTTCACAAACCAATGGGTGACGTCACAGTAGCTACGTCCATTATATTATACAGTTTTACATAATCTATGTTTATAAAGAGCAATAGCAGTGATGCACCGTGACATTGCTAACATTTGTGACAAATACAGTGCATCCTGTAAAAGGCTCAATATAATGTTACAGTTTTTTTGCGGTTGTTTACACATTTCTCTTTACCAAATTCATTTTTTCAAAACAATTATTTTTCTGAGTGTGGAGACCACAGGTATCTGCATTAGGCCCACCCATTCCCACGAGTCTGGGTGCTTGCATTGTATGTCACTACCTTTTTTTTTGTACTGCCCTTTTCACAAAAAAGGTTTTCATTTCAAACATACAATTCAGCACAATTTTTAATCATCCAAAACATCCAGCTCTCACACATCAAGATCAGCTCTCGCACTACTGACAACACGACAGAACACAGTGTCCACAAAAACCCCGCCAACAAACACTAGCATTATAATATCTTATCAGCATTGTCTTTTGAAGTAGTTTTTATTTTTTATTAATTTGTTTTTTGCATGCATAAATAATCCCATAATGAATCAACCTCTTACCCCACAGCATATGTTACAGAAGTTATTTAAAAACACTGCATTAGGCTTTTTTTTTTTATACCTAAAATCAAGTATTTCCAGTTATTTAAAATGAAACAATATATTATATATATATTCATTGTGCACACAAGTGTAGGGTAGCTACAGATATGGGTTCAGTTCATGAAATTTAAAAGATGTTGAACGCATCTTGTGAAGTCCACTTTGACGTCTGTTGTGAAGAGTGTGTGAAGACTTGTCGTGACCACTGCTCTAAGATACTGAATATTTCACAGTTTTGCGTCATTTCACTATTGATCTTCCTCCCATTACATAACTCTTTTTCTTCTTTTCTCAGGCCTAGAGTTGGATGCTGGAGACCTACCTCCTCAAATGAGCATGGCCGACTGGCCAGAGCTGAGACGCATCTTCACACAGCGTTTTGCTTCAAAAACACAGGCAGATTGGTCAAGGATTTTTGATGGCACTGATGCCTGTGTTACACCTGTGTTGTCTTTCGACCAGGTGAGCTCACACCCACATAACCAGGGAAGAGCTTCTTTCATGAAGGACTCCAGCGGGGAAGAGAGTCCCCGGCCGGCCCCGGTTCTCTCTCGGACTCCTGCTGAGCCTTGCCTTGCCCCTGACCCTGTTATTGGAGAACACACAGTGGAGGTCCTAAATGAGTACGGCTTTACATCGGCAGAGGTAGACCAGATGCTAACAGCAGGGGTCGTAGAGTGTAATGCTGTCAAAGCAAAGTTGTAGAAACATAACTGATATCAGTGATTGACTTTTAACATAAAAAGCACAATGGAGTGATTTTCAGGCAGACCTGCCTTTCAGATCATGTCTCACAAAACTGTAAAGGAGTCAGAACAGGAAGGTGGGGAAACGTTCTTTTAATGAACTGCAAATTAAAACTGAGAAAGGAAGATAAAATACAAATGTGTTGAGATAGAATAAATGCTTCTCCATCTCACCACATTCTCTTGGGGGCCAGGGAACCGGATGTACGAATGTCAAAGAGTTTACATATCACACCGACCTTAAGTGTAGAAGAGTCTTTGACAAGGTGAACTGCCTTCCTGTACGCTCCCAGGATTCATGAATGCAGTTTGGGTTAATCAATAGAACATAGTTTTTGATTTGATTATCTGCCTCGTCTGTTTTTTGCTGCCCTCAGTCTTAGGACAAGATGTGCTAAGTTTTCCAGCCTTTCCATGTGCCAAAAGAACTTTTTCTTTGTACAGGTAATCAGTGGCACCAAAAATATCTTCTGTGCCTGATGAAATTTCTTGAGAAAATTGTTTGACTAATTAAATGTTTCATCTGAATACTAATAATGTATTAGATGAATTCCAGTATGGCTACTGGACCAACCTAAGCACTGAAACCACTTGATTAAAGGTAGTTTCAACTGATTTTAACAAGGGTGCTGTCCTCTTTTTGTTAGATTTGAGTGCTGCATTCAGTACAATAATCATGATATTTTTAATAAATTGACTTAAAGAATGTGTAGGTCTCTTTGGTGCACTACTTGACTGGTTTCGCTTGTACTTGTCTGAAATAAAGAAAATTATACTAAAGGCGACTTTGTGAAACAGACATTTGACTTTGACTACTGTGTTTCACAAGGAAGCATCCTAGGTCCTGGGGCCGTATTCACAAAGTTCCTGTTCCTAGTGACGAAATTCTTATAATAGGGGCATTTTCTTAAAATTTCCCCTTAAAGTTAAGACTAGGTCCTTGTAAAGATAACAGTTATTCACAGGGCATTTTAGCCCTTATAAGAGCTTCTAAGATGAAAAACTCTTAGGAGCAGGGAGGAGGACTTTTAAGAAGCTTAAGGGTTTCTTAAGCAGAGGAGAAAATGGTGGAAACACAAAGAGCTGGATGACAGTGAGTAAATGAAACGCTACGGATTAGATTGTGCAGCGATAATATTTGTGGTTGATCTCATTAGGGGTATGCACACATTCCCTAAGCAATAACGCTATAACGCCAGAAACAAAATAATCACGGCACTAAGATATTTGAAAAACTGGAAAATGCAACAGAGCAGCAGTGATGACTGGAGTCTGTCTCAACCTTTCATCAGCAGAGTGATCCCACTAACATTGACAACACTTTCACAGTCAGCAGCTCATTTCATTTCCACTGGGTGTCCACACCTTGCAAGCTCACAAAAGGGTGTGTTTGTGACAACCAATCACATGTGTTAAAAGAC
Organism: Epinephelus cyanopodus; assembly: GCA_026686955.1. NCBI lineage: Eukaryota > Metazoa > Chordata > Actinopteri > Perciformes > Serranidae > Epinephelus > Epinephelus cyanopodus. The sequence goes on along the minus strand of CM048932.1, from coordinate 13,713,927 downwards.
TGCATCATTACTAGTAACGGGGTCAAACACACCTCATCACTAAGGTAAACATTTCTGTCCCTTCCATGCTCAGAGTTGAACTTTCCAAAATCTCTCCTAAGCTAGGACTCCTTACTGAAAGTTTTACGCTCTCTGAGAATATTTTCAGAATGTTTGTGAATGCGGCCCCCGTTCTTTATTCCTTTATAGATTCTCCCCCTGGGCAACATAATTAGTCACCATATGTCAATATCATTGTTAAATATCATCTTTTTCTGATGACGCTGCCAGAATTAAACACTTTTTAACTCAGAATGATGCTGAACAGAGTTATTGAATACAATTTGCCTTAAATATGTAAAATTTGCGATTCCGCAGTTTTCAAACCATATTTCCAAAAGCGGAACAATGGAGAATTTGATTGAAACAACAAATATTGAGTAAATGTAACCCATATTATAATATTTTTTGATGAACAAAGGGATTTCTTGGTTAAGGTTATGTGCGCCTCTCCACCCTAATCTATGATGAGTCATTTGAAAAGCCATGTGATTTTGATCATATGACACCACAGTGTGTTAATGTGTATAGTTTATTGACTTTCATTTCGCTGAGGAAGACCTACAGCCTCTGGAGCTTGGATCTAGTGTCCCCCATGTTAAGACAAATTTCACATACTAAGTGCCACACAAGGAGTTTGAGGGAATATACAAGTATCAATCACCACAGTTCAGTTATTTCTCCCAGAAACATAACACTAATACGTAATTCCATATACTGTTAGTGTTGCAGCTCCCTCTGTGATAAACAGTGAGTCCCTGAAGTGAACAAAATAATTAATTAAGCAGAATATATAATTGAAATACAAGCTAAGTGTTTCTTATTCTTCAGAAGAAGAATATACCTCAGGGGACAAACTAGTTTGTTGTGGATTGTGTTTACTCATCAGTTGCATTTTGTACATTGCAATTTATTCAGTAGATGTCACTTGTGCAGCAGTTAGTCAGTCACTACACTGCAGCCTGGTGGTGTTGCCAAAGGTTTAAATGATTACTTTTTAATGATTGAATGTTCAGCCAGTCTGTGGAGAGACGCCTAATGATGATTAATAAACATCATTTATGTAAATCAAATGCAGCATGTCTATATTTCAAATGCTTTTCTGGTGTTTCCAGAGTCAGCACACCTTTATTTCAATTAGGATTATTGCAATACTAAATTAGCAATCAACTAGAGATACATGTTAATTCAAACTTGGCTATGTAAAAACTTTGTAAAATAATTAAATAAAATGCAAATGTGTCCTTGTGCATGAAATACTGTCTTATCACACTGTGAACACGTTGTGAAGGAAAGGTGACTAGAAACAGGCAGCGGCATGACACTGAAACAGTGTGAGAGAAACTGAATGTAGGAATGACTTTTGTAGCTGAACAGTGAGCTTATGGATTTTAGGTAATAGGATATAGTGCAGATTATAGCTTTATTCCATTGTGTGTGTTGTCATGAGCCAATATGTTATAAGCTGTAAAAGGTCAGCATCAAGAATGTCATGACTTACAATGAACTGCCTCATCAGGAAATTCAAATGTGGCTCTGAAAAGAGCACAAATGTCTTTTTCTGTGAGACACAAACAAAATAATACAGATGTTACCTGGGTTTCGAGTTCAAATCAGCAGATAGCTGAAATGGGCAAAAGTTTAAAAAGTCAGTTCACTTAAAACTTTTCTGACTTGCCACTGATGGTATTCAGCTGTGTGGGTGGTTTTGGTTTTCTCAGTCAAGGTCCGACTCGGAGATGTCTGTCTCTGAGATGAGGTGAGTGGAATTTGTGTTGGTCAAATTGGTCTCCAAATGGCATTTGGAAAAACTCAGCAGCATCATTTTAAAGCAGTTAGTCTGAATAACACTGTGATTCATCACAACCTCCAGTGATTATTGACACCATGGACGGATTAACCTGAAAATATGCTGCACATTTAGACATAATAATTAGCTTTGTAAGTTTAGATCTCTAATCAATGAGCTTTGTAAATTACCAAAAATAAAAACATTCTGACTTAATCCGATCATTTGGCAGTACCTCTGTGATCCATAAGATGGTACTCTAAAGCCCATGAGTGGGCTGCGGTCCCTTGGCGGAGAATAACTATTTACACCCAAGTTTGTTTGCTAGCAGTGTTTTTTTTTTTAAGGTTATTTATGTGGCTTTTTGCCTTGCAGTATTCTTGACCGCCTTTGTTGAAGTAGTGCTGCATGTATTCGAACGTTACTGCTCAACTGTCCACCTGCATGGAGACATACCACTACAGCTGAGTGAGAAAATATGTTTTTTTGTGATTTAGGTAAAACAACCCTTTAAAATTATATACATTTTGGGAAATTTGCTCATACGTGATCTAACTGAGAGTTAGATGAGAAGATCGGTGTCTTGTCAGTCTTGTGTCTGTTTGGTAAATATCAAACTAGAGTCAGCAGGAAGTTAGTTTAGCTTAGCATAAAGACAGGATTTAGGAGGAAACAGCATGCCTGGCTCATCTGCCTGAAGATTAAATATGTCTCCAGCACCTCTAAACCTCAGTAGCTCAGTCCATAGGGACTTGGCTTGGGAACCGGAGAGTCGCCTGTCGAGTCCCCGTCTGGACCAAAATATCGAGCGTGGACTGGTGGCGGGAGAGGTGCCAGTTCACCTCCTGAGCACTGCCGAGGTGCCCTTGAGCAAGGCACCAACCCCCCCCCCCCCAACCACTCGGGGCGCCTCACCAAGGGCAGCCCCCTCACTCTGACATCCCTCCACTTTGTGCATGTATAGGTCCTGTTTGTGCATGTGTGTGTCTTTCAGACCTGTGTGTGTAATTGACAAGCAAGAGTGAAAACATTGAATTTCCCCTCAGGGGGATTAATAAAGTAAAATAAACTTAAACTTAATCAACATGTGACATCTTGGTTGTTTAATTACATACAAAAACCAATACATAACAACAACAGCTGTCACGCCATCTGCTCGTCACTTAGCAACATGCGGATGCTCCTGTGGTCTACTATCTTTTTTAAAGTGTGAAGATGTGCGTCACATCACAGCTTACATAATTGTTCTTACCCTTTACAACTGAGGGTTTCCCTCCAACAACAGCTCTGTTCACAAAGGTATCTTTCACTTCATGAATGTACTATTACATATGTGGTTGTAGTATTAATCCTTAAGGCATGTAGCTATGTGAGGAATGTCAGCAGTGTGACTCCAAACATCTGACTCTCACCATGCCGGGCCAAACTCAGGCCAACTGAATGTAAGCATATAGCCTGAGATTAGTGCAGGCTTCAAACACTATTTGATATGTATGTGAGCTGAATTGTACAGAATAGTTTTGGCCTGTGAGGTATAGATACCAGCAGGTATTCAGCTCACACACAGAGGACTCACAGAAAATATTAGAAGATTTTAAGCTCCATGGTGTCACTAAAGAGGTGGATTGAAGTTGTGCTTTTCAATGCATTATTTAAATGGAGGACATTTGCCATTTGATTTGCTGACAGACTGAATTTTTAACTTTCGAATGTGTAGCAATAGATTGCACAATCTTTATTGAGAAGAGAATTTAATTTTCCTTTCTTTCCCCAACTTCTGGTGGTATAATGCAGCTATGCACATTTACTCAAGCACTGAACTTAAGTACAAATTCAGGCACTTCTTACTTACTCCAGTATCATGTCACTTCCTTCTTATACTCCACTACATTTCAGAGGTTCAGAAGAAAATATTGTATTTTAACTCTGTTACAATTATTTGATAACTTAAGTAACAAGTTTTACTTTACAAATTAAGATTTTTGTTCACAAATCACATGAAAATGTGCAAGTGAAGCTGAAACAATTAGTCGATTTTTTCTGCACTACTTTTATTTTCAATACATTTGTTCTGGTTATACTTAAATACTTTTACTTAAGTAACTTTTTTTAATGCAGGGCTTTTATAATAATACATACAGTATTTTGACAGTATGATATTGGTACTTGTTTGTGTAAAGGACTAGAATACTTTTCCAACACTGCAAAGTTCTTATTTTTATGTTTATTTCAGTTTAAAACTACGTTTTTAAGACAACTGGTACCAACCACTAAGCAACCACCAGTATTGCTTAGTGACGAGTGACTTATACTTTTAGTTACTTAAGTAACTTTTTTTAAAAATGCCAACCACCATCAAGTGACACTTCTGTGGAAGTGTCTGCCAAAACATCTCAAGGTGTGTCACATCCTAACATGTCTGAGATAAAAGAACAACTAAAGTCATAATTATCAAAATTGTTGCTGATCAATTTTCAGTCTATCTACTAATGGAGAAAGTCAATGAAGTAATAAAATAGTATCCCTCCTTTGCTATTATGTGCAGTTTTCAGCTCAGCTCACTTTGTCTCCTCTGCAACAGCAGACCTGACACTGTCAGACACTGAATGCTTTCATGGGGATTTTGTGTGCTGTCTCTATGTTGCTTATTCTATATTTAAATGTTGCTATGTGCATATCTGTAATTTCCTTTGAACTGTCTGTGAAAGCAAGTATCTCTCTGGAGCAATAGGATTTAATTTAAAGCTAATCTAATGATGACAGAAGGAGGATCACACTTTAATCTGCCAGGCAATTGCACACATTGATGAGCATGTATATATCAGTGCGTGGACTCAGAGCAATCTCACAGGCGATGAATCACACCTGCGTTTTCTTTCATATTAACACATATCTGGCTTGCGTTTAAGAAATAGAAAATGACCTTTTCCTTCCGCTCCTACCTTTCTCTCTTCAGTATCAGTATCCCTCCCTGGAGATCACATGGAGCATCACTTGATTAGCTTAAAGTGCTGCTGTAGTCGACTACAGAAGAGCCCTTGTGATTTCATGGTTTGGTGACGAACTCATCCATCGGTACAAGTGGTTTTGGGGGGAGGGTACATTCTTGCATTGTTATCCAACAGTGTGGCAAATTTGGCCACCAAGTCAACTGAATACAGTACAAATCAAAGACGGTCTTTTGAAATTATAAAATTGACACTTTCTTTTTTCCAGTCTTTTTAGTTAGTTTTAGCTACTTCCTCCCCATTCATTAAAACTCTGCCTCCTTCTGTGATAGGTATATGCTTCTATTAGAGGTGTGGTCACTCAACTCACTCCCAAAATACCATCTAATCATCTCCCAATGATTAAAGTCAACAAGACTATAGGCCTTTACACATCACATGACAATGCAAACTGTTTGCCTGCATCAAAACTATTCATACTGGCAGTGATCTGGATTTCCAACAGCTGCAACATGCTCACCACTGCTGTGACATTGTGACATGACCTCAGTTCTCCACAACGTGATTGGTTAATGCCTTTATTCGTGGTGCAGAGGCTTGTAAAACTTGACTTTGTTACAAAGAAAAAAATTATGACGCTTTTTCGCTGCGTAATATTCACGTTCTGTGTGAAAGTACTCACGACAAAAACACCAGAGACCATTGGGTTTCAAACCATGTGCTTTGAGCTAAATGCTAACATGATCATAACGACAACATGCTGATGTTAAACGGGTATAGTGTTCACCAAGTTCACCATTTTATTTTAGCCTATTGGCATGCTAACATTTGCTAATTAGCGCTAAACATGAAGTACAACAGAGGATGATGGGAATGTCATTGTTTTTTCAAGTAAAAGTATCAGACAAATTAATATTTTGGCCTGATGGCGTAAATGAAAAGTTTAGAGATCACCAAAGTGATTATAATATCTCCAGGTTGATATGAATGTTTGTACCAATATAACAATAGATCCAAGACATTTCACTCTAAAACACAAATATCAAGATATAGAGGAAAGGTCATGTGATCAGTAGTATTCATCCACTGGGTACCATGAACATGTGCACAAAATCTGATGGTAATCTGAGTTGCAGTTTGCACCGAAGTGGTGTTGCTATAAAAGGAGAATTGTCATTAATAATAATATTGCAAATGGAGATGCCAATGCCTGTCTCCCAAAGGCAATACTTGTTTGCAGTGGCTGGTTTTGATATATGTTCTTCAGAAGTTTCAGTTCAAAAGACCTAGAGTGCAGTCCAAGCCTCTTTACCTTTACTTTTAAAACTCTTTAGGCCATCTAAAATGTTTACTTACTTCAGCCTCCCTTAAGGTTTATATCAGATTCAAGAAAGCTTAGTTTTAGAATTATGCCTCTTTCATAATGCCCTCCACAAAGAATATGAAGTATAGGCTTCTGTAATGTAACTTAACTGAGTGTAATTTCCCTTTGGGGCCACTTTCAATCAAATTAATGGACACAAATAGTAAGATTTAATTATCTTTTTAATACTGTCTTCAGTTGATATATTAAAAATGTTAACCTCTCTATATATTCTGTCATAATGTTGTAATGTACTGCATATATGGCTTCACATTGCATTGTTGTTCAGATCACGTCCACCTTTAAGCTAAGGTGTGTGTGTGTGTGTGTGTGTGTGTGTGTGTGTGTGTGTGTGTGTGTGTGTGTGTGTGTGTGTGTGTGTGTGTGCGTGTGCATAGCAAACAGCAATTATTTCTCCTTAGAATCCATTTACATGGATTTTGATCTTGTGTAGCTTTGATATTGAGGTCAGCTCTAAAGCCAGACTGTAACATCTCAGAATGAACATTATTGTTCATGAATGCAATCCAGTCCTGGATTCAAACACTAAAACCTGAGGGTTAAAGTTCAAACATCGTGTCAGGTTCTAAGGTTTTCGTAGTGGCCTGGTACAATAGCCGTTATCAGGGTTACAAATGATGTGAAGGATAAATGGACGGACTTTTCGAATTACTTCTTTATTCAACAAGGAGCGTGTCAAGATGTTACTCAGGCTTTGATTTTCAGCAACACTGATGTGAAAATAACCTTTAACAATTTCAAGGCGCAGCTGCTGCTTTATGAGCTGACATGTTAGTGGAAAATGGGATTGTCTGCTTTTTGATATTGACGACCTTTAGACACGCAGTAACAAAAGATCATTACATTTCTGTCAGGGGCGATAGGGACAAGTGGGACTTTGAGAACTGCTTCAGCAGTGTTTGTGAAGGAGGTCGCTGTAACAGCTTTAGTTGAATGTCAGCATTCATATCCTGTTCAGGAGGAATTGCAATGACTTGAGTGATCCCAATGTAATTTGTCCAACACTTTGGTTTAAGACCAGAAACCAAAACCAAAAGCACTTCCATTCAATGGCGTAGGTTTTGTTTCCACTGGTGGGGACACACATGAAATAATGTAATTTGTGTTTAGTGTTAATTAGCCAATGTTGGCTTGTTAACACACTAAACTAAGATGTTGAACATAGTGAACATAACACCTGCTAGATGCCACTGAGTGCATGTTTGCATGCCAGTGTTAGCATTTAGCTCAAAGCTCTTCTGTGCTACACTCTTGTTAACTTGCTCTGATACAGTTACACTGACCCTTATTTTAGAAGCATTTCACTGCATTAGCAATGCACCAATGAGTGTCTTTACTATTTAGGCACAAAAAACTAAAGATAGACTGGCTTAAGTGAGACATCCTACCTCCCTCTAAGGGGGAGCTTGACCAATATGTGAGGGTGCTAAGTTGATTTTCATGACTTCTGACTGACTTTCTAAGGAAGTTCTTGCACATGCATAGACATAGTTTTTAATTTAATTTTGCCAAAGAATATTTAACAAAATAGCTATAAACCTAATACAAGTGACCACAAGGCATGGACAAAAAGGTCTTTCATGCGAGAAGATGAAATTCTTCAGCAGTGGACAGTGCCCATGCAACAATGTACATGAGTAGACACACCAGACACCCCCAGTCAACTCATACACGTCATAGGGCAGTTGTTCCCAACTGGTCCGGCCACGAGGTCCAAATTTCTCCTTAGTCATTAGTGTAAGATTCACACAGTTAAAAATATACAGCATCAAACTTGCGTTTTGCCATGACGTTGAGCTAGTGGAGTCGCTTGCAGTCCATTCCGAATGGACCTGTGACCCACTTTTGGATGCGACCCACCAGTTGGGAGCCACTGTCACAGGGTGCACATGTGGCACGAGCACACATTCAAGGATCAGACTGGTGACAGTAAGATTGGATATGAACGTATTTATCTTCATGTAAAAATACTTAAATGCAAAAGGGGGCTTGACAGGGGCTACAAAGATTCGTAACATGGCTATAGCACCATCTAGCCCTGGTGTGATGTCATGCCTGGATGTTTATTAACTTTATTATTATTAACATTTTGGGAAACACGCTTATTCGGTCTCTTACTAAGAGGTAGATGAGAAGCTTGGCACTACTGTCATGTTTGAGAGCAGTATCAAAGCAGCTCAACTGAATGAAGAGAAAGGTGGAGCAAAATTTAGGGAGGTTGTTGTTGAATCACGCACATTTACAGACAGGCCTGGGGGGTAAAACCTTCTCTAATCAGAGGCTCATCTACAGCCTGTGACTGCATATTATATGCCTTTGTGCTGGTAGGCTGGAAGTCCTCCTTAGGTCTTTGTATTTTGGCATAAACAGATGTATTGTGTTTAACACCCGGGCCTAGCAATTTATCAGGTTCTTTGTTGTCTGGTGTGTTGAAACAATTAGCCAATTAATTTTCAGGATTCTGCTTTTCTGTCCTCCTTTGTGTAAAAAACATAATACACAAGGGTGTAAAAAAGTCTGCCTGCACTAAAATGTTTCTTAAAGGATCGGACTGGTTATATTCTATATCCATTGCTACTGTCATGGATTTGCCTCACAAAATGGCAGATAGAAATATAAAGTGTCATAAAATGGAAAATAATAATGAGTAAAGTACAAAACGTATGCAATTACACACTGTCCATCACTGGAGACAGGTCAGGTACACTGTGGTTATTATTTTTGTTCACCTGTAATAAAAAGGTTCACACCAATCAGACTCTTCAGATCGGACCAGTACAAAGTAGCTCATCCCTCCAGGCTGTCCTGTCACACCATCACTGATTTGCAATACCAAGATTAATGTGGTAGTTTTCAGTAAGGGTATACGGGCAGAAAACTGATCATTCAACACAGTAGGACGAGACTACTGCCGGAAAAACAGGTGACCACACAGAAGAGAAAAGTGTTTAAGCATTGTGACGTAACAAAGATGTAGGTTCAAGAGAATGAAAGACAAAGAGTGTTTTGTATCTCTTATTGCTCACACACTGTCTCAGTCTAAATGATGCTCTTGTGATTTACAGGGTCAGCCTGCTGATTCTGAGAAAGTCCGGACACTAGACTTCCACCAGACCTTTCAAGGAAGCTGATAACTATCAGTTTTTAGGCTGGGATGAAGTTCACAGTGAAGGATTGGTCAATAATGTCTTCCTGAATGCTGAGCTAAGGTCACAACAACATTATGTTATCACTGGCTTCACCTCAGCTTGAGTGCAGGAAGTTAGTCACAGATCAGCACACCGATTCTAAGAGGTACGATGAGTATGATTCCAGCAAGAGATGAAAAACTGTGATTTTCAAAATATTTTCTGTCACAAGTTGTAATTGCTTTTTCCTTCAGTTTGTTAAAGAAAGATTAAAACTCATATTTAAATACAACATCCCCATTGCCAGAGGGGTATGTCTTTATCTCTCATTCCAAAGGCAAAAATTACGATTCTGTTTGAAGTAGCACATGATGATCCGATGACTCAACCACTACTCAGCACAGGCTGTTAAAATTTATAGAGGTGGATTGGCTGTCTTTCCAGGAGCCCTGAGGAGTCAGCTCTAGTCAAGAAAGAGTTTCCTTTTACACTCCAAATGAAAGGAAAGAAAAAGTATTGACACAAACACACATACACTAGAAAATACCATTTTATCATTCCCTCCAAATATTACTCAAAATTAGACTGTAGTGAATTTCAATTTTTTAAATTATGGAGCTGTAGAGACTGAGGTGGATCATCTCCGTATTCTTCACTTCACCTCTACAGCCGTGCTAGCAGCTCTGTGGGGCTGTACTGAGGCATAGCAGACCTATTTTTTTAAATAAGCTTTTAAATTAATTGATTCTGGTGGCACCTGCCTCTCTACTTTAAGAAGAGTAGCTAAGAAATAAATACACTGCTCAAAGAATGACGGGAACACATAATGGTCACATTATAACACCAAGTCAAATACACTTCTGGGATATCAATGTGTCCATTCAGGAAGCACAAGTGATTGTGAATCAGTTTCACCTGCTTTGGTGGAGACTTTTGTGTGAGGAGGAACAGGAGGAGCACTGCCAGAGCCCTACAAAATGATGTCCAGCAGGCTACTGGTGTGCATGTTTCTGACCAAACTGACAGACTCCTCTAGTGAGACCTGTGCTCACAGCCTAGCACCATGCATTGGCATTCACCAGCGAACACCAGAATTGGCAGGTCTGCCATTGGTGCCCTGTTCTCTTCATAGATGAGTGCAGGTTCACACTGAGCACATGTGACAGGTGTAATGAACCTTATGCTGCCTGTAACATCCAGTATGACTGCTTTGGCGATGGGTCAGTGATGGTCTGGGGAGGCATATCCTTTGACATTCAAACTTGGCCTCTCCTCCCCACACAGCTTGTGTACTGCAAGCTACCAGTGTAAGAACTGACAATAAAGCTGACTTTGAAGAATATTAATTTAGTTTTAATGAAAAAGCCAATATTTTAGCAAGCTAGCTGCACCTACCTGTCCAACAAAAAAAAAAAGGCCAACTCCACATTGCTCTTCATCCCCATCCCCATTGTCTCCTTCAGTGAGACGTGCTACTGCAGCCACATGCGATTTAAAGCCTATACGACATGCCCTTACAAACTGCGCCCACCAACTGTACAAGACAAATCCATGAACACGATTGTTTTATGAATCCTGTTACAATGTGACATTGTACTGAATAAATTAGGCCAAACAAAGGAATTATCCACTTTATACACAAAGATGTGATTCACCTTATAAGTAACAAGATATACCCCTTACCCTTATACCCTAACCCTAACCTTAACCACCTCTCTTTTAACCCCAACACTTCATAGCAAGCTAAACATTATCTTAGCACTTTCTTCAAGGCTTCTGCCTCTGGACCAAGTACTGAAGGACGCTGATCATGTAGGTATGGTGGGTGAGTCATGTAGCTGGTGTGGGTGGTCTCCAGCTAGAGCTATACCTACTCACCTTCAGCAAAAGTTAAAGTGAAACTCAACTCCAGATACACTCTATTCACTCGCTATATTTCCACTTCTTCTGCGCTGTGTCCGAGAATTTTGTAGCGGTCTCTTGGATACATGTCCCTTACTGTCTAACACCTTGTCCTACCTTTTTATAAAGTCCAGACCTCGCCTGCTCCCTGTTATTTGCTTGCTATACGCCCACAAACTTCCTAAACACAAAATACAGAGAAAGTAAGAAGAGTGTAGAGTGTCTGCAGAAACACCACCACACACTTCTAGATGGTCATAAGCTATGATAGAGGGGGAATACTTTTTTGTGAGTCTTTACATTGTTCTTGAGGAAAATCCTACATAGTATACCTTTCAAGACTGAAGAAGGGGAAGAAACATACAGTAATCTCTTAAATACACCCACTTCTTTCTCTCCTCCCCTCTCTCTCTGTTCTTCAATGAATTCCACTCTGCTCTGCTCAGACCCAGAGGCAGACCTTCACATGTAAAGTAAAGCTGTGTGGAACTTGGACTCATTGCTCAACTATGCAGTAGAGAGGAGGATTAGTTCAAGCTGAGCACCGGTTCAAGGACTTGGCATTTGGCCATTTATCCATCATTTTGCGGGCCGAGACACTACCATACTCTTTGTCTCCCTTCACCTGAATCTTCTCTTCACTCCCTTGTCATTCTCCCTCTCCTTCTCCCTTTCTCCACCCACCCCTCTCCACCCTCTCTCTACCATGACCCTTTTATCAGAGGACCAGTCTGCAAGGCCCCAACCCTGCCGGCTCCCTGAGCCTGGCAAACGCATCACCACTTCTTTGTACCCGACAGACTTTACAGGCTCCAAAGAGGACTACATGGACAGTGGGGAAGGTGCTGTGTTCGGAGCCGTGGAGCCCCCCAGGCGCTCACGGGGCCGCCTTATCCTCCACGGTATGGTCATGTTTGGAAGGGAATTCTGCTACGCGGTGGAGGCAGCGTTCGTCACACCGGTACTTCTGAGTGTGGGCCTGCCCCGCAGCCTGTACAGCTTGGTGTGGCTGATAAGCCCCATCCTGGGATTCCTGCTCCAGCCCATCATCGGCTCGGCCAGCGACTACTGCCGCTCATCATGGGGCCGACGGAGGCCTTACATCCTGACCCTTGGTATCCTCATGCTGCTGGGAATCACCCTGTTTCTGAATGGAGATGCTGTCATCTCAGGTGAGGGATGGGCGGGAGGATTTGAGAGAGGGGATACATGAGGGAGAGTCAGACAGTGAGAGGGGGAGATACAGATGTATTTTTAGTCTTGTCACATCAGAAAGTGAATCCCTGCTCTGGGGACGTCTGTGCCTTTGATTCAGAAGGAATAAAAGAGAATGAATAATCAGCTCTCTCTATCAGAGAAAGACTAATATTGTAAAGCAAACTGTTGGAATCTGACATCACCTTGAACTCGTAACTAATACGTACTCATGCTTGGAAATATGCAGAGGAATAATCGTGACTCATCTCGTAAAACCTAGCATATGAAAGGCAAACATAAGGTTGTATCTTATTGTTTCTGGATATGAGCACTAACTCTTCCAATTTTTTTTAGGAATGTCTTTGTTGTCCCTCAAAGAACATTAGCTGTCACCTGCCATATATGCTTATGGTATAATTAGATTATTCTCACCCTGGTATAATGATTAGAACTTTAATTTTTTGCTGTCAAAGCTTTCTCTTATCTCTTGGGCTTTTGCAGACTCAGGCTCCGAACTGTATCAGTATCTGCTCACTCAAGCATTTTTGGAAGAAAGTGACACATCAGTCAAGAAAGTTTTAACATCTTAAATGTGTAGGCGTAAGGTCCTGAGAGGCTCACACTCTTAACTTGTGACTGAAGTTAAACATGTGCCTTGTCAGGGTGGTCCTGTGCCAGTGCCGCTGGCAAAGACAGGTGATAAGTCATGACTGAGAATCTCACTGCACGTTTTGTTTGAAATAGTAAAACTACTGATAACATTTAAACAACCCGGAGTGTTTCCTGAGAATCCGGCAGGCAGCATCACGAGCAGTTTCTCTTCACAGAAGAATCTGTGACCTTTGGAGCCACATGCACTGATTCACTGCTGAGCGTTACAGTGCTGCTGTATTGTTCCTCACTGAATAGGATCAGTGCGGAGGTTAAGTGCATATTCACTGATAGTTTCACTCACTCTGATATTCACAGTTGGCCCTGGAAAAGCTTCATCCTCAATACTATAATCATATCTTTTGATTGGAGGCTAATTAGAGTAATTATCATGAATACTGCAGAAATTGTTACAGTCTGCTGTACATTCTAGTAAATACTCCCTCAGCAAACACAATACGCCAGTAAAGTTTGACGGAAAGTTTGTTACCCTGGGCTGACAGGTCTCTTTTTTGATGAAAAATACAATTTAACGAGAGAAATGGCAACACAGTATGTATGTATATTAGCTGGGGCTCAAAGTGCAGGATCCTTATTTCAAATCTGGAGCTGAGATCAAAGGAAAATCAAAATCAGCTTGTTTGAAGTCATTTTTTTTTGTTGAACGCTGTGATTGTTGATTGTGTTTCTGTCTAAGGCTCTGGGCTTTATTATAATCATCATACTCACTATGAGGTATTTCTTTCTTCCTAAGCGCACAGGATAAGCTGATTACCTTTCCATGTTTCTCAGGGTTGTAGTGAATGCCACGGGAATATGTGTTACATAATGTTTGCATTGTTGTAACCACCCCAGGTTTAATATTTATGGTGAATTGTGCTCTCAATTTTAAATGTTTTTTTTTTTTTTACTTAATAGCTGCAGAAAAGTTAGTTTAGTGTAATGTTCTGTTAATGTAAAATGTAAAATCCACTTTGTTACCTAAATCACTTGTGTTTTGCTCATGATATCTTTTCAGCATCCTTCATTCCCTTTGAAGAGAGCACAGAACAAGACTGGGTTTTATGATCAAACAGCCAGGTTTAAAGTAAAATTGTTACCCGTCAGACATAATTGTTTTTTATGGAAAAACAAAGTTTCTCATTGTTTTCATTTTTTTGACAAGCTCCAAGTGTGCTGTTGCTGTGGGATTTGTCTTTTTGACACATTTTGGGGACACATCTGAAAGTGGGGGTTTGGGGTCCTTCTTCAGCAAATATTTCCTGCATTCTAGTGATTATTTAGGCATCAGTTTTCACCTTTTCTGCATCAATGTGTGGTGGAAATACACATATTCTAAATACTGAAGGGGTGGTGTCCGCACCCAATATCTATGCTTATAGGTACCATTATCTTGTTCTTTTTATCATTGGCTGCAGTGTCTGATGAGTGATGAGGTGTTTTTGTTCTGCTCTGCAGCACTGGTCATCGACAGGTCGTTGAGGAGTATATGGGCCATAGTATTGGTGATGTTTGGAGTCGTGCTGTTTGATTTCGCTGCAGACTTCATCGACGGGCCCATCAAGGCTAACCTGTTTGATGTGTGCTCACATCAAGACAAGGAAAGAGGTCTGCACTACCATGCTCTACTCACAGGTTTGTAATTCTGACAAGCATATAAACACACACACACACACACACACACACACACACACACACACACACACACACACACACACATACACACACACACACACACACACTGCTGTTGTATTTGATCCAATATAGTGCTTATTTCTGTCATAAAACTGTCCTCGCTGGCTGTTTCTAGTGTGTATCTTGATGGATTTGCTTTTAATGAGTTTTGGCAGCAATAGCTCACATAACACATACCAGTGCTGTGTGGCAGTGATCTAAACTGGATCTTCCTCTGGTGTGAAACTAGTGGGTGAAGCAGCACACACTGAACTGTGTTGCTATCTGTGTGTTGTTTGCATGTTTAGCAAAACTGAATGTCTGCCTTGTGAGTGTGCATGTAAAAATGATTTAATGAGACGTCCTTGCCCAGTGTTAGATGAGAAGATAAATATCATGGAGATGATTATCATGGAGCTTTGCATAAAGACTGGAAACAGTTCATCTGTCTCCATCCATATTAAAGAAATCCGCCTACGAGCATCTTCAAAGTTCACTCATTAATAAATTGTCGCTTGTTTGTTTAAAAATCAGCATATATAATGACAGATTGTTGTTTTGCGTGGGGGTTATGTGCCAGACAATTTACTGGACTTTTTCTTGCTGGTTGCCCAGCAACTTCACACTGATGACAAGACTCCAGGAAGTCTCACTTCAAGCGTAACTTCTGTGGCTGTGTCTTAAATCAGTACTCAGTAAAGACATAATGCGCCTTTTTCACTGTCCACCATTTTATCTGAGCATCCAAGAGTGTGGAAACTTAAGATAAGTAAATATAAAGTAGTAGTCCTGTTAATAAATTTATTTTAGTGTGTTTTAGCTTAGTTTTAAAACATACAACCTAAATTGTTTTGGTTTACTCTCACTGCTCTCATCAGTGTTGTTTTTCAGTTGCAGCAGGCAGCTGTTTTCAGCCAAAAACACTCTGCACACAACCTGCTCAGCACTAGGGATGCACGATAATATCAGCACATCATCGGTGTTAGACAATATTGGCTTTAAAATCAGAATCGGCCAACATGCTTTTTCTTATTTTGCACAGGGAATGAATTTTAGATACAGTGAAGAGCATTGTTTTTCATGTCTCCATCTGCTGATGGACGATCATGAGAAGAATATGCATGCATAGTATGATGTTAATTCCTCTACAGAAGAGTGGCTATATCAATGTCAGTTATCAGGCAAATGAGTTGTTACACATCTGCATATCGGATATCAGCAAAAAATCCAATATCCTGCATACCTACTCAGCCCCACACTACAGGCAAACACAGCTGGAAACTAGCTGGTTGACACAGTGGAGCATTTAGCTGCTAAAAACAGTTGGTAGACACGAAAAGAGAGTGACTACTGGACTTACATTCACCAGGTGAACGTAAACATGACTCCAAATAAAAGGTGGTGTTGCTCCATTTCAACTGAATGTGTAAATTAGCAGTGTTGCGTCACATTATGCCAATGCATATTTACCTTGGTGCAAAATTTCGGTAGTTTTGACACTAAATGTTAACCAAAAGATCTTAAATTTTAAAATATAACATTAAAAATAGAAAAGCACACATCTGAATGAACACACAAAAATCTTGCTAACTGTTTCATTAATTCATCGCTGATATCCTGCCAATACAATGTCCCCATGTGGAAAATATCCCCTTTTGGTTTTATTAGCTTATAATACAACCAAATGCTTCCTTCTTTTATAACTCTCTTGGGGAATTACAGACTAAGTTTGGCTCACCCTTTCATGCGGCACTCTTTTTTCTCTCTGAGGGATTTGTGAGTGTTTGAACATGGTGTTTCAGGTCAGAGCGTGACATCCTTCATTGCTGTTCCAAAACGTCTGATTGTATGTTCCTTGGCCACTCTGACACAGATGTGCTTTCATGTTTTGTAACGTTTTCTTGATGAATAAACCAATTTGCACTTCACCTTCAGATTACCAAGATTTTGCTCGATGGATGAATATATTCGCCATTTGTACTGTCATGGTGGCAAAATGAGGTGTAAGTCTCTCTGAAGTTCACAATCGTACTTTACTAGACTTTTTAAAGGGAGAATCAAGAGTGCTACAAGGCTGCAGGAGCATTTTCCACATACAGGTTGAATAACGGTTAAGGTTACACAGCTGAAGATAGCATGCTTTACTACCTTATACAGCGTATGTATTTAGGTATCATTTTTCTTTCAAACCTAATTTGTAAACCACTGTAACCTTACGAAATATGTTCATAATGAGTCTAATAATACTCAAGTTTAAGCACTGCCATGGGGGGAGATGATGTTTTGGGTGTGAGCGTCAGTGGTGCACTCAGCTGTCAGCAGGCACGGGGTGGTGTGAGCACACTAGTCCCGCAGTAATCCAGCCCTGAGCTAGTCATGTGCTGCAGTCATGGGTCTGGGCTGAGAGAGACAGAGGCCAGGCACATGACTCCCTAGACACCCTTGCCACCGCTGGTATGTGAGGAGGGAGTCGAGGGGATTGTTGTGTGTTTCTCTGTGATTCATGTTCCTTTCTGGATGAGCTTTCTAATCGTATACTCTGACCTAGGGGTGACGCGATATACTGGTATTGACGATAATCGTTTAGAAATGAAATATTAATATCATGTTTATAACACAATCATGATGATATTGTGTAAATAATCCAGCGCCTCTTAAATTTTGTTTCTTTCATTATCACATTGTCTCTGTCTCCTAACACCTTCTGGCTGCCTCTTCACATCCATTAAAGGAGCAGTTCGTAGGATTTAGTGGCATCTAGTGGTGAGGATTGCAGAATACAACCAACTGAAACTTCATCTATTTACTCCCAGTGTGGATTCTTTCAGTGTTTATTGTTTAGGAGGTTCTTACCATGAGCGGAATTATCCTCAGATGTCTCCTCATCTGCTGATTTAAACCAATAAAAATACTCAATACAGCATTTTCATGCTAAAATTTGCATTTCTTCAACGCTGTTCTACTCGTTGCAGAGGGGCTGCTAACTATGGTGGCCAACATGATAACATGAGTGGCCATTTCTAGAGCAAGTGTTTGGCTTGTTTGTTCTGGGCCTCTGTAGACACATGGCAGTGCAACATGGCAGACTTTGTGGATGAGGACCTGTACCTAAGTTGATATAAATGTGTCATTCTAAGGTAACAAAAACACAACAATTCTTGTTTTTTTTTAGGAAGAAAAAATACAATTTTGTACAGTTGTGTTTTCAGGCTCTCTCTTCACCTCCCTACACTCATATTTTGAGTGTAATTCATATGCCAAAAAAAGAAAATTAAAATGAAAACAAAAGTTGAATTGTTGAAAGGTGGGTGTGTCACAGCAGTGTAACGCCAAGGGGATAGTGGCATCCATCAGGGACAGAGAGATGAAGCCCAGTGTATCAGTTCCTGAAACAGTCCACTGTAAAATGCCTTGCACATAATGTGAATTTAAAAAAGTGAATAAATTCTAGCCCACGGCCCATGACCACAGCATTTTGGGAAAACAAAGACCTACCAACACCACGCTTTTGCTAGCTAGTTAGCTAGCTCTGTGCAGCTAAAAGTTGCAGACTGACTGATAGCTGGATGTTAGGGGTGGGAACCATTCGAGGCCCCACCCAGTCACAGTACAATAGGAATATGCTGAGTATTGCGATAAAATATATTGCTATATATTGTGATTTTATACCTTTTTTGTCCAACAAATTATGTCCCCAAAGGAAAACTTTGTCAACACCTGTTTTATCAGAGATAATTAAATAAAGTGTTCAGTCTATTTTATCTCACTTCAGTTTTAATGCAGCAAAATGAAAGGCTACCAAAAGTTTAATTTGTATTTGTACTATTAATAATTTCTGTAATGATTAAATAGATATTAGGCATCAATGTAATGATACAATGTTGTGCTGTATCAATTTTTCTCCCTCCTCTGATATTATTGATTGAAATTGAATTATCTTATGTAAGTGTCTGTCATATTTTGTTTCACAAAGAGAAACAGATTAAATTTTGATTTTAGAATACTAACAAATTAATTATAATAGTAGTAGTAGTAGTATTTTGCACGTGTTGTTAAATAGGTGCACACAATGTCCAGCAATGTGATCTAAAATAATTTAAAAAGCATTTTTCATTTCATCTTGACTTTAAACTTTCTTTTAGCTGTGTGGCTTTATTGAATAGGTTGCCTTGAAATTTGGTGCAGACATTCATGGCGCTAAGAGGATGACTTTGATGATCCCCTGCCATTTGCCATCTTGAGAGTAGCTTATACATTTGTAAACATTGTGGAAATGAGCAACCTTCCCTTCCTCCAACAAATCATGGGCCATGTAACACCTTTGTTTGCTTATGTATTCCAGAGCCCAAGGACATACTGTAGATAAGAGAGACCTCCCAGTACAATACTATACTATACTGATTTTCTGCATGATAATGTAACTACAGCTTTTCTCTATCTTCTTCAAAACACTTTTCACCCTTAGTTGTACAGAAAAGTTGCCACTTTTTATCTTTCAACCCTTCCCTTTTTTCACATCGCTATCCAGTCCCCCACCTCCTGGAAATGAACAGGGTTGAACTTTAGGGGGTCTTAATCAGACAGTTTGTTTAGATTGAGTGTCAAAGATGTCTGTACATGTACTAAATATCTCTTCACTAAACTACAGCCTCACAGTTCTGCTTGCAGGGCTTTACACCCTTGTTTGCAATAAAGCCAAACTTTTGAAATTTGTCATTTAGGTTACTCCTGTTAATGTACGCAAACTATTTAGGCCTCCCTCTGTGAGCTTATTCATCCTTCCAAAAAACAACTTCATCATCTATAATGTGAAACTGCTTGAGTTTAATAGATATCAGATATCCCATTTACATTGAAGTGCACCTTGCTCATATTAAACATCATCCTGTTACATTTCAGTCTCTCTGTGTATATATTTGGCACCGGCCACAGTTGAGCCACAGCAGTATTTCTACTGTGTTCTGTCAAACTGTGCTTAAATACAAGTTACTGCAGTGGCACAAACACACCTGAGGTGACATTAATGGCACAGAAGGAAAAGGGGGGAACAGTCTTGAATGAGAGAGTAGTGATTGATGGAGCACACAAACAGCGATGCTTGAGTCATGCAGACACACATGAAGTGTGACTCCTGAAGTGGTTATTACTTTACCTGCCAGCTGTTTAATGTAGAAAAATAACCTCCATTTCAGGTAACCAACAGTGAAAAGCTTTTATGTCTGTTTTGGGAGCCGGAGTCAGTCAGTCAATCGCATTTTTTTTTTATTTAATCATTTGCTTTTTTCTTTTACAATATGCTCAATGATCAACATGTTCCAGTTTAATACCTGAGTAGTAATATCTGAGTATATAAGTATTACCCTCCTTGATACACAGTGCCATTTCAATAAAAGCTGCTACAAAAGTAAAAGCTGACAGTCACAACATTTTACCCACAGCTATGTGAGGCCAGATGGTAAACACGAGTTAATATTTCTTTTTTATGCATGCACAAGCTAAATAATCTCCTGACGTTAAGGCAAGAGACACACTGAAATACATCGGCACTGATTTTATTTTAAACACTGTACACATACTCATTTAGATTCTTATTGGCATGCAGTGTGAATACAAGCACCTTTTTTCAATATCTTACTGCTCTTACAGGATCATTTTGGCCACAGCAGGCAGCAGCTTTCAACCAATAAAGCTTTAAAAAGAACATTGTACACTATAGCATTGTCACAATACTGTAATTTCTAACTTCAATACAGTGACAAGCAAAACCATTTTCAATTACATGGGGAAAAATTGACATTGAGGGCAAAAAAAAACTGTCTTTTTCATTTAAAAGATAACTATAACAAGCTATAACATGACAACACCTTTTCTTTTCATGGTCAGTGGCAGAGAACAGTAGAATGACTGTAGCAAACATCAACAATATGAGAGCACGAGAAAGCCTTGGGTGGATTATAGGACAACAGGCGCCTGTGCACAGATATACAAAGGGCTCCACCACCTCTCCTACATTGGAGCAAGACACAGACTTTGTGATGGTTTTGAGTCTCTTTGTAGTTGGTATACCTCTTTTTGTTGTGTCTCCTTGTGGTTGTGTTGTTTCTCTTTGAGGTAATTTTGTGCCTTTTTGTTGTTGTTTTGCTTCTCTTTGTGGTCATTTTGAGTCTCCCCCTAGTCGGTACATGTTAATTTGACATTTGACAATTTGCAAGTGAAGGCCACGGGGCCTCCTTGACACTTTGGGCCATCGGCCATAGACCTGCTCAGAAATCCATCCATGAACAAAGCGATAGCACGGAAAAGTTCAAATTAATATTGACACATCTTAGTCAACCTTCGCAGCAGCTTCCTGTAGTGATGGAAAAATAACGACACCACTGTGCTTTTGAATGGCTCATTTGACAAGTTGAAAGTAATACACACCTTGTGTGAAACAGAATATTAATACCGATGAAGTACTTTGAGTTTGAGCTTCCACCTAAGAGCTTAGCTTGCAGGTGCAGCTCATCTGTAATTACATCAAAGAAGTTAACCACAGCGCTTATTAAACGGGTGGCAACTGACTAGTCAACATCACAGAATACTGAGGTCTAAGGGACGTCTTCAGGTTGGCATGTTGTCATGGTTTCAGGCCTCACTGTTGCAGCACTGCAGCACTGATTTGAAGAAATAAATTTAAAAGTGAAGATCATAAAGTACATTTCTTTGCATTTATTTGTTTCCCAATTAAGACACTCTGGCATTGTAACTTGGAATTGCTTTACCTTGTTAATATGGAATTCAAAACTGTTTTGAAATGCAAAATAATGAATTTTAAACATGCGATTAATCGCAAATAATAGGGTTATATATATTGAAATTCAGCAATTAATCACGGTTTTAAAAACTGAGCATAGTGTTAGTTCAGGCAGGACACGATGTCAGGCTCAGCTCACATCCCAGCTACATCAGTTGATCTCAAACAGCCCAATCAACTGATGGAGCAGCTGATTGATGGAAGGGACTCAGCTGATAGATCACATGATTCCTTTCTAGGCAACCAATTGGCAAATCTCATTCAGGGCGCCCTATTTAAACTGCTCCGGCCTGCCAACTGTTGCTGCTTCCTCTGCAAGCCGCTTTGCAACCCACCTCCACCTCCACCTCCACCCTAGCTCCTCCTTTTCATGCTGTGTCTGACTTATCAATGTCATTTCTGTTTGTCAGTGATTCTGTTCTGTTCCTGAGGGAATCTTTGCTGCTGCTCTCCCTGCCCTAGGCTTTCCATGTAGGCGCATGGAAGAGCAGGGAGGTTTGCTCTCTCTGCCTCAGGCTTTCCTCATTTGCATGTGGAAGGGCAGACAGGTGTGCTCTCTCCACCGTATGCTTTCCACATAGGTGCTTGGAAGAGGCTTTCTGCATAGGCCTGAAGAAAGGCAAAGGGGCCCCAGAACAGAGCCATACTACCAAATATAATATTGCAAATAAAGTTTTCATTGAGTAAAAGGGTTCCTGACTGCACTGTATCAATTGACAGCCCCGGGAAAAAAGCAACTGTTTTTCAACAAGTTCGCCATATTTACTTTATAGATGATAATGTGTCAACACTGTGTTCACAACTTTTTTCTTCTGCCATTTTGTGGCCAAAAAACTCAGTTATTGCAGGTTTAATGACTTTAGCACCCACAGCTCTCTCAACGGGACATAAATATGCTGGAGGGTTCTAGTATAATTTGAGGGTGTATGGTACTTTCAAACAACTGCACTTCTCTGTCTAGGGTGTTTTAACCTTTGCTGCTGTATATTTCAGGTCTGGGTGGAGCGTTTGGCTACCTGGTGGGAGCCATGGACTGGGGTCACTCAATAATGGGTCAGCTGCTGGGCTCCGAGTACCAAGTCATCTATTTCTTCTCAGCATTGACCTGGAGCATCTTCCTCTCTGTGCACCTCTTCAGCATCCCAGAGCAACCCCTTGGCAAGGATCTGTCCACATCTAACCCCTTACCTCCCAGTCCCCTTCGTCTACTGGGTTCCCACAGCAATGGATACGGCACACTGGCTAATAAAGAGCCTGTCTCACCTGTAGTTCCAGCATCTGTTCCAGACCTCAGGCCTAGGTCATTCTCTGCTCTTGGGGAGGCCAATTCAGTGACCTCCAGTGCTAAGCAGCCAAACAAGGAGGTATGTGGTGTGCAGGATGCATGTGGTAAAATAATGTGGAATACTGATTTGATTTATGTATCCATTCATGCTCATGTTCACAGGGAGAATTTAATATAGCTATTTAGAGAAAATGGATTTGTAATCTAATCCTAATATCAGTTCTATTGGAAACAAAGTGGTGGTGAAAGGTAGAAAGTTGCCTTTATTGAAACATATGAAACATTGTCAACATGGTTTACATACATAAAAGACTCAAGGTTTGAGTGGTTTGGCTGGCAGCAGCAGACTCTGAAAGGTAAAGTGTTCATGCTGAATAACAGAGCACATTGTCTTAATTGATTCTGACCTAATTTTAGTCTGTCTGTAGGAGGAGATTCCTGTTTAAAAGATAAGGATATAGCTGCTTAAGGGAATACTTCACCCCCAAATGACCCCCAAATTTGTATATCAGTTATGATATACGACATGCTGTGTCGTGTTGAATTTGTGATGAAAACCTGGATTTTCTCTCATGCCTCCACAGTGGACTAAAAGTCCCAAAATGGAGAAAATTTGGAATTAATTGAGAGCCTGGTCTCACTCCAAAGTTCTCCGGCGCTTGGGCAGTGACTTGCGGTGTCAGAAACCAACGGAAAAGGGCATCCTTTAATTTCAGCATGATATATGGCCGGTTGCCGTTAAAGTGTAATGGTACCCAGTGGTGTCAGGGGGAAACGTGGCAGGTCAAGGACAAAAGAAGGCAGCAAAAGTCCAACTAGGGTGGGTGGGAGGGGTGGTTTATCGGTCTAACAAACACCAAATTTCACCCAAGAGAGTGGTGTTTGCGTCCTGTAAGATTCTAGAGCCAAACCCTGTGTTCTTTTTCCTAAACCTAACCACATGTTTTTGTTGTTGGAGGGGAAAAAAATTCAAAATCAAAGAAAAATCAAAGTCAAACTCTCAATATCGAAGTCTCATGTGTCCAGTCCTTTGCTCAGTGCTTCCTAAACAGACAGCCTTTTCCGATGGAGAACTGATCTGAAAGTAAAACTTATGTTTGCAGTCTTTAATGCCAGACCCAATTGACAAAAACAGTAATTTTACCTCACTGAACACGGGAGCTGCTGGTCTACCGCTGCCTTGATCACTTAGATTGTTTGTATTATTGTCTGATTTGACTTTATTTTTGTATTCATTCACATTTCACAACCTCATCAAAACCAGCCTGTTGTCCGCTGTAAATTACAGTAAAACGTACACCAGGTGAACACTACTCAAGCCTCGGTGTATTCTCCCTCAAGCACTCAGCCAATCCCTTACAGGAATATTCGTAAGTCAATATTCCCGATGGTGCTCTGGTTCAATAAGTTAATTAGGCCACCCTCTGCAGAGGAAACTCTTTAGACAACCTTATGAGGATGAGTTTAATGTGAATATGTCCTGCGTAACATAAAATGTCCATGTGAAATCCTTCTCTATATTATGCACTGAGTATTGATGAATCTTCTCTGAAACTCTGAACATCAATCAAGCCCTCAAGCCCTTCCAGCTGAATCTCTGTTTAATATTTCTTGATGAAAAGAAAAGGGATCTGTCAGCAGAGTTTGTATCATCTTCTTTTTAAAACTCACTTTTGTAGCCTTGCTTTGATGTTTGATTACTTCTGTCTAAAATCTCATGCTTTTATGGTCCTTATCCTGGCTCTAATTACTTTGTCTTGCCTTCCTTTGTTTCTTTAAGCACATTAGTGAGTATACAGTGTGTCTAAAGTGAAAGTTTCCTATTATAAATACTTTTTTAAAGTTATTACTGATGCAAGCTTTTTATTTTATAAAAGCAAACAATTGCGATGTCATATCAGGTCATACTTAATGCTTTTGAAGTGTTCATCATAATCATGATATTTCTTTGAATGGTATTATCTCTTAGTCATATGCCTCTTGTCTTCCATCATCTCTTGTCTCTAACCCTTGAGCAGAGTCCTTAACGTCTTCATGGTGCAGATGTCTATTTCTATCGTTGAAGCTTTTGAACCGACACTTAAACACCACTAGCAATGAAACACCAGAGAGTAATGAGTCCTATAAGAGGACAATCTGTTTTATTTCATTTCATTAATCCTGTCAGTGTTGTAGCTGTTGGCGCTGACGTCTGTGATGTCTGTGTGTATCTGCAGGCCCAGAAGAGGATGACATTCAGATCAATGATGAAAGCTATCATTAACATGCCAAGCCACTACCGCTGTCTGTGTGTCAGTCACCTGCTGGGATGGACGGCTTTCCTCTGCAACATGCTCTTCTTCACTGATTTTATGGGACAGGTATTGTCTAATGAATATCTGCATGTGAATGCCGTACAGGTGTGTTTTCTTTTCCGATCCGTGCGGTAGACCTGAACCAAACTGCAGTGATTGGTCCCATTTTGTAGCAGATGTCACTTCACACAATACTCTTGTGATTTTCCGTAACTGCTTATTCTGTCGGGGTTGTGGGTGGGCTGGAGCCTCTCCCAGCTGGCATTGGGCGACGTGGCTTTTCCATCTCACTTCCACATTAAACAGCCAAGTTGTCTATTGAGACAGCAACATAAACATAAAGACTAAGCCAATTTTACAAATGAACACAAGCCATTGAAAGTGAAAGGTATTGAAATGGACTGTGGATGATTGAAAAATAATGCATGCATTTTATGTTAGGTTTGGGGACCGCACAATATCCTATGTAAGATGAAGGTGTGTGACTGCAAATTTAGAGCTGTAACCATTAGGAAGTTAATCAGCAGAAATTTCAACATGATCTGTTTTGATAATTTAATCATCATTTCAGTCATATATAAAGCAAAAAAGCCAATAATTCTCAACTTGCAGCGTCTCAAATGTGTGTTCTTTTTAATCTGTGTTATATCATTGTAATCTGAATATCTTTTAAAGGGGTTTTGACTGTTGCGGGAACATCTGCAAAGAAATGCATAGTCAGTGACTTCCTGTTGAATGTTTAAAGGAAAGAAAACATAAAAGCTTGACATTAGATATATGTATCAGTGAAACTTTGTGCTTTGGCTTCTCTACTGAAAACACTGAGCGTGTATTTTTAACACTCTCACTTTGAAATGATTTCTCTCTTTGTTATTCAGATTGTGTACAATGGAAATCCTTATGCAAACCATAACTCCACAGCTTACGCCACATATGAGAGAGGAGTAGAAGTGGGCTGCTGGGGGCTGTGCATCAACGCTGTGTCCTCTGCTCTCTACTCCTGTAAGTAACTCAAAGAGTATTTGTGTGTTTATTTCACAGCCGCCAGCATCCATTAGTAACACTGTGTCCTGCACTGACATCATTAGCTCAGCTGTGAATGACAGCTTGTCAGGTTTTTGCAGGAAATGGATAAAGTCAGCAATTACCCCCGCCTCCTTTGTTTTATGTTGGGATTATAGGCTGTAGTGTGCCGCAGCCATTCATTAGCTGCACAAAAGAAACACGTTTCCCCAGCGGTATGCTGAGCCAATGTTTCATTCAATTCAAGTAGGTCTGCTACAGCAGTAGCCATGAAATGTGAAAGAGAGAAAAATAATGTTACATGTAAAGCAAAGTTCAGCCACATAACCAAGTGCTGGTATCACTGCACCTCCCAGTGTGAAACTGGCCCTATTTGTAGTCTGGATGCTGAGAAAATGGAAGAAATTTTTTGCATGAATGTGTTCCATCTAGTCCCACCCAACTGTGAGGTAATTGGCTGGAACTATTTGCTTCGATTAGCTAGAACTCATTCTGGTCGAGATGTCAAGTTCAGAGGTGGTTTGGATTAGGGCAAAGAGGTCATGGTTAGAGATAGTAGCATCCAGTCATGGCACAGCAGGGGAGAGACCAGGCAGAGCACTCTTAGGAAAAAAAGGCAACTAAAGGACGTGAACATGAGGTACCTACATAAGTTACATAACATTACTTTAAATGAAGTCAATATCCATTTCACATGCTACACCAACAACTGTCTCCTGGGTGCAAGTCCTGTGTTTGTTTGACCCACCTATCCACCCCGACCTCCTTTGTATGCAGAATTTGTCACTCTTTATAGATTGTTCACCAGAATTGCATGCTTGGCAACAGCTTGAGTCTATCCTGTCAGCTGATGTCACTCACATACACTGGAAAACATTGCAACAGGAAATACAAAGGGACCCATTTAGAATTTTAGATGGGTTTACTCCGGTTTTAGCTGAAAGCCCACTGTGTCTTATGTAGATGCTATAGGGAGCCATGTGCAGCTGTATCAGACGCTGAGGGGTGTGACAAAGCGTTGGTATTTTACCACCTAGGAGTGAGACCAGGCTGTACATACTATGGAGGGGTTTATATCTTTTAGAGGTGTAATACCATGAATGACGAAGCAAATTGTCTCTTATCCAAGTAAAATTGATCTCCTCTGTAATAATGTGTGTGTTTTCAGACGTGCAGCGTTTCCTCCTCCCATACATCGGCCTGAAAGGATTATACTTTATGGGCTACTTTGTATTCGGCATGGGCACCAGCCTGATCGGCCTCTTCCCCAACATCATCGCCACGCTGATCCTCTGCAGCGTGTTCGGCGTCATGTCCAGCACGCTCTACACCATCCCGTTTAACCTGATAGCGGAGTATCAGCGAGAAGAGGAGGTACTGGGCTGGCAGGAGAAATGTTTTTCAGTGTTAAGATGCAAATAAGTAGAAGAAAATAACATTTTGGGATGTTTCATTAGGATGTTTCTTCTATTCAGTTTTCAGTGTCAAATTCAGTTTCTTCAATTCAGTCTTCTATTCAGTTTTCTTTAGCGCGCAGTCATTCTTCAGTTTCATGGCTGAATCCTTTTGACTATTCATCAACAAGTGTCAATGAACTTATTATCAACAGGTTCGTCAAGGGTGCAGGTGCAGTCAGAGGCGCCCTCAGACCTGCCTCACTTAGAACCTCAGAGGGCTTCTTTCCCAACATAAATTCTTATAATTTCAGCAGCCAAAAAAAGCTATACATTCACAAACATTATACAATTAAACAATATCAACATACATTAATGCAAGTCATGTGGGCAATTCTTAAACCATTTCTGAATGAGCCGCAAGGATTTGTTGAATAATTTATTTGTTGATTAACAGGGAATTACTCAGCTATTATATCAGTTATTTTTAAGCAAAAACACAAAGCATTTGCTGGTTCTAGGTTTTCCTATGTGAGCATTTGAGTCTTTTCTTTGACATACATGATAATAACCTGAGTATCTTTAGTTTTCGGCACTGTTGGTCGGGAAAAACAAGACAGATTAAACAATACTTTGGGCTGAGGGAAATGTCACTGTTTTATAGACAAGTCAAATAATCAATTAATAAGGAAAACAGTCTGCAGATTAATTGAGAGTGAAAACAACTGGTAGTTGCAGAGCCTTTATTTCTAACCATTTTCTCTTTGTGCTAAATCTTCACATTGACACCTGAATGAAAAGGAACATTGTCACTGATTTGAATAAGTGAGCGCACATTCATATTAAAGACTTGACTTTATATTTTAATTCCATAATGCTGGCTGACTCAGAAGAGACAGATTAGAAATAGAAAGGCTGGGGCATTGGTAGCGTAGTGGATAGTGCCGGCAGCCCATGTACATAGGCGATGCCTCGCTGCAGCTGTCGTAGGTTCGACTGCGGCTTGCAACCATTTGCTGCATGTCACCCCCCACTCTCTCTCTCACCCCATTTCACTCTGTCCTGTACATTAAATGCAAAAATCCAAAAAATAATCCTAAAAAAAAAAAGAAATGGAAAGGTTAATTTGAAAGCAGACAAGTCATTATTATTAAGAGTAAAGCTGAGAAAACCCTGAATCCTACACTTCAAATAATAAAATTGAATTGAGTCCTTCACTAGACCTTCTCTGCCTGATAACATCCTCACTTCCAGACTGTATCACATCCTTTCTTCTGTACATTTGAAATCTCAAGCCACATCTGAGATAACCTTGGAGAGCTCCATCCAGAGCCACAGAGGACATTATTGAACTTTTTTAACGGGCTGAATAGTACTCGCTGTGAAGACTTAAATGACATTCATCTGTGCAATTGCTTCAGTGTTTCTTCAATTTACTTTATTACAACAGGATAGCCCACTTAAAATCAATATTGATTTCCAGGAAGTTCTGGTATCTAAAAATAAACAATAAAACAGTAAAGCAACTAAAATGTATCAAATAACAGTTACGGCCTCAGTCAAGTACAAAGTCAGATTCAGAACTCACCTACTTCTTGTAATGCATATACATTACTACATCCCTGTTTCCATTGATTTTCTATGACATGTTATATATTTAGCATCTGCACTATTTTATGTGTTAGAGTCTTATTTTGTTTTTTACATGAGTGATTTTCTTTGATACATATTTAATTGGCATTGTTGGAGGGAGCCTGAGATCCAAGAATGTTATTGCCAACAAGTCCTTCCCTGTAACTGTTGTGCTCATGATATTAACGGCATACAAGATTCTCCTAGAAAACAATGTGTAAAATGACACAGAAATAATGCCTCTGTATCATCACTTATGGCCCACTAGAAGTGTGTAGCAGTGTATTTATCTGCAGAGACTCTGCCCTCTATGGTACTCCCACAGCGCTCAGGTGAGGTCGGGGCTTCATTAAAAGGTAGTGACTAGGCACCAGACTGTAAGCAGCAATCATCGAAGAAACATAGCGCCACAAAAATGCTGGATGGATGGATGGATGGATGGATGGATAGATAGATAGATAGATAGATAGATAGATAGATAGACAGACTATTTTGCTGGCCTGATAAATTATGCGGGAAAGTTTTGTTTTGTGTTTCATGGTGAGGGAGTTGTTACCAGGATAAAATCTTGAAGGTCAGAATGGATTTGATGAGTGAGTGGTAAACCACAGTTAAAATGTCCCTGCTGACATGAGAGTTTCATCAGGTGGCACAGAGTAAGTGTGCTGTAAAAAGGACAGACAGATGTCTATCTCTGTTCCAAGGTATTAAAAAGACCGAACCTGCTCTACTGGTTGATCCTGGTTACTAAGCAGTTGGAAAAAAAGGTGATGATGATGATTTCTTTCCCCTTTCTGGTCTTTGTAATGTTAAGCTCAAGTGAGGTTTTACCAAATGTTTTGAGCAGGTTGTTGACGGCCTGCTGAAATAGTGAGGATTTAGGGGGATTTAAGGGTGTGTAGCAGTGAGGATTGCAGACTGTAACCAGCCGAAGCTTCTACATTAATCAGGAGGGTTTTTTTTACTGGGAGCTGAATTATCCACAGAAGTCTCTGCCTCTCCAAAATGGTGATTAAAACCAGTAAAAATACTGAATAATTCAATTTCACGTTAAAAATCAGTTTTTTTTTCTGATGCTGTTCGCCACTTCGTAGATGGGCTCTTAGCCTAGCACCTGCAGATGTGTGTCAGCCGTTTTGTCTGATAAATTAAGACCCAAATGTTCAAGAGGTTTTTACCGTAAGTGGAATTGTTGGCCGAGGTTACTTCCTCACTTAAACCAGAAAACCATGGAATAAATCAATTTCATATTAAAAATCAGTGTTTTTCCAATGCTGCTTGTTGTGCAGGGGCTGCTAACTATGGTGGCCAATGCAAAAATACGAAAATGTGAATGGCCCAATCTAGAGCCAATGTTTGGTTCGTTCTGGGCTACTGTAGAAACATGGCGATCTCCATAGGCGAGGACCAGCTCCCTCTATAGATGTAAATGGCTCATTCAAAGCTAACGAAAATATGATTCTTATTTTCAGGTGATTATACAATAAAGAAAACATATTTATATTCCATTTCTGCCAATATATCACTCTAAATCTTACACACTGGACCCTGCTTTTAAGAGACCGCATTATAAACTCATGGAAGTGTACACATCTGGAAGAAAAAATATATTTTCAAATTCAGTTTAAGGACTTTGGATAAAATATACCTTTTGGTTTTGCTGAATTTGTGAGTGAGCACGTTTTAATTGTAATTTTGAACGAAATTGGTTTCATCACAGCATTGTATCTGAAAACTAGCAGCAGAAATAAAATTACTGCAGACTGAACCATCCAAACAAGCGTACTCTCTAAAAAATAAAATACAAAATATTCTCCTGAGACAGACACTCAGAAATAATTTGCTGGTAGAAAAACACTTTTGTTTGTTTTGACGTGCCTTGGCATGTTCAGTCAATATCGCATTACATTGAATCAAGTGAGCTGGTGATGAAATTCAGCATCAAATGTTTGAGGGGACTGAGGAGAGCTTTAGTTATCATGAAAAACACAGATCTAATAGAAAACAAAGATATGAGGTGATCTCCTGATAGTTCTTGGAGCTCAATCTTTTGACCCAACTATTTATTGCTTTCTGCCCCAGACATTTCCTGTCATACAGGAATTGATGACATCTAATATTGCTCTCTTTTTTCCCCTCCTTCCTTCCTCCTCTCCAGGAACAGATGAAGCTGGGAGGAAGCAATGGAAGTCAGCGAGGCACCGGGGTGGACTGTGCCGCCCTCACCTGCATGGTCCAGCTGGCTCAGATCATCGTGGGTGCAGGTCTCGGCGCTCTGGTCAACATGGCAGGAAGTGTAATCGTAGTGGTTCTCTCTGCCTCGACCGTGTCTCTGCTGGGCTGCATCTTCATCGCTCTCTTTATCAGAAATGTGGACTAATTCTGCTTATATAAAAGTATTTTAATGATATTGTTTTAATAAATACAGATTCTTTATTATATCCTGAACATGCCTTTGATTCATGACTCTTTGTGGGGTTCATCATAGTTTTCATGTGAGGGCGGCACAGAAATAAGGAGCGTTCCCCAGCTTAATATCCTGTCAATATGACACAATAAGGAGACTTTACAAAGGGTTTTATGTTCTCAGCAATGTTTGTCCCTAAATGTTTGATATATGTTTCCCTGGGTCGGTATGTTGAAATCACCCACCTACAGCTTATAGCCTACTGATGTATTACACCCTGAAACCTCCACCCTCAGATTTGTGGGCAGGACTGTTTTCTTGGCTGTAGACTTTGAGATCTCCACATTGGCTGAACAGAGACATAGTACCCTGGCAACATTGAGTTCTTTGTCTAGTTCAGTGTCTTTTTCTTGTGTTATGTGGTGCAGGAGACCAAATAAAGTTTGACATTTGGAACATGCACTTATTTGCCATCTTGCAGAGAGCGGCATCCTTGAGTTAGATGGAAAAATCAATACCACTCTCCATGTCAAGAGGTGGAACAAGTGTTTAGATGCTACCTCTAGTGCACCTAGCGTCACTAAGCCAGCTGCATAGATGTCATGATGTCACCTATTGGTTTGTGGACTGCCATTCTGAAGGCTCACGTTCAGCATTTCGGCTGTCACCCTCTTGGCGTTTTGGAGCCAGTCGTCACCATATTTGTACCACAGGATGAAGTTGTGGAGGAGTGGATCCGACTGCAAAGCCAAGGACACTATCAACAGACAGCCTGCCACTCAAAGCAGCAATGCCCTTAAATATGCTTCATTTTTTTATCCTTAATAAAATGTAAACAGGTATGTTATATAAAAATTCACCCCCATATCGCTGTTGAGTTTTTCAAATGCATTTATTGGGGCTTTGAGCACCACAAGCTGAGTGCTATCTAGTTCCATTATACTGGAGAGAAGGCAGATGTCTCTACAGCTGATATCTACACTATACAATAACACTCAGCAACTCGCACCAAAACAATCTAGACTGATAAATAGCACTACAGGTAAGAGGAAAAATATGTGTATTTCCTTTTGTGATGAGCTGTCCCTTTAAGACTTCACATATAGAATATAATGCAATTCATTATTGCTGACTAGACCAGCAAATGGAAAACTGTTTATACATTAATTCATCAGTAGTGTCAAACCATATATTTCTCTGATAATAGGCAAGGCAAGGCAAGGCAAGTTTATCTGTAGAGCACAATTCGAACACAAAGTAATTCAAAGTGCTTTACAGAACAAGAAAATGCATTAAAATCACAATACAAAATAAAAACATAAATAATCATTATAAAATGAACTGTAGAAGAGAAGAGCATACATTTCCTTAAATTATATTTTGGAAGCAGAACTTTTACTGACAGAGTATTTTTGACAGTGTGGTTTTGCTACTTTTACTCAAGTTAAGAGGCTGAGCACTTCTTCCAACACTGAAAACTAAAATTGCAAGATTTTTATTTATGAGTGGGAAAAAAGACATGTATTAGGGAAGTAATCTTTTTGGGGGGACACCTCAGAAACAAATTATGCAAAGCAGAGTGTTTTGGAAGCAGAACATTTAGTAATTTGTCTTTACAAAAGTAAAGAGCCTGAGCACTTTTTCTAACACTGAAAATGGAAAATATTTACATATTAATACAACTCTGGACTTTTATTTATGAGGCAGAGAGAGTGGATGTATTTTTTTTTTTACAAGGTGGTTAGTAACTAATTAAACTAAACTAATTACTATTCAAAGCAGAGTATTTTTATGTCTCAAAACTTGTCCTTAGGGTGTCTTTAAACCTAAGATGGCTCCTGGCAGGAAATTATTTGCAATGAGATAAGAAAAATAAGTGTATAGTGACAAATGCTTCATCATTCTCTGTCAGCCAATTATGTTTTTTCACGGCATCACAAGGGATAGTCTATTCTGCAAACTGGAACTGTGAACTGGTTTTATAGTAAAATATATGTATAATGTAAAACCACAAATATTTCTGCCATCTTTTTTTCTAGGTGTTCTGTGTTTATGACTGTGAATCTGGTTCTGAGAAAACTTAAAAAAAAACTTAAGAAAACTTACTTAAAAAAAAATTGTGGTGTTCAACAAAATCTGTCTAAACATCTTTGAAAATGTGTTTCTTAGACATACAAAACACATCTTTGGCTCCTCTCCAACATCCTGGGAGATCAATGGAGACATAAGGTTGTCTCTCGAGGAACACACAGTATTGCATTGGTATTTCCTATTGTGACTTTGATTCAAGTCACCTTTCTTCCTCTGAAAGGGAATTTTTACAAGCAAAAGAAATGTGTGTGTGTGTGTGTGTGTGTGTGTGTGTGTGTGTGTGTGTGTGTCTGTGTGTGTCTGTGTCTGTGTGTGTGTGTGTGTGTGTGTGTGTGTGTGTGTGTGTGTGTGTGTGTGTTGTTTGTTTGTGTGTGGGTGGGTATCTCTGTGTGGCCTTTGAGACTCAGAGACATTTCTATGTAACAGTCTAATTAACAGTCATAGAAAGGTGTCATATCTAGAACCTGTAAAATGATCTTTACGCAGGTATTAAGACCTCAGTGTTGCTGTCATCTTATCTTTAGCATAGCAAAATACTGCTATGACAGTGAACAATCGTCATCAATATCCTGCATAATAGATACCACAGAAAGTGTGGTTCTGCAGATAAAGCACAACATAGTGCATAACCTGCTGCAGACTGCTCACTCTCTCTGTGCCAGAAAAGTGCTACCAGACAGAGAGTAATGACCACTGAGCTCCAATAGTGCAGCCAATATGAACTGGCCTAATGATGCATGATACAAGCCCTACCACTGGCGCCAGGAAAACTCAGACTGTATTGAAGTGACTGGGAAATATCTCAGATTCTCAAAATTCACAATGAAATGTTCAGTTCCAAGCAGGGTTATATTGTAGACCTTGGCAATATATTGATATTTGGGCTATCGATATTGTGATATAGATATAGATATTATTTTAGATTTTGGATTAGGGATGTCAATTTTGGTTAATTTCGCTTCAGATAGCCCGACACTCATCAACTGGTGTCTAAAGCCCTTTTTAGATAGGAATTGTGTAAATTTTCAGCAAAGCCCAATCAGTCTTTTTTCAGCATGAGCAGTATAAAAACAAAATCGGGGAATGCAGCAAAATGCCACCTACCTACTTTTGTTTATACAGAATGCACCTTTTTCGGGGCTATGGGGGGCATGAACAAACGTGTAGGTCAGCATGTGACCTACCTAACCAGTGATATTGGGGGGAAGCCGTAGCTAGTCAGTCCTTCGGCGATTCTCTCATAAGTTGGCCTGTTCCTCACCGTCCCTGTCATCTGATGGTTAATGGCCTCTTCATTTGTGAGGACAAGGGGGCGCGCTGTTCTTTGTCTTCCTAGTTGCTCATCTTTACAGTGTCTGTCAGGTTTGTGTTTCCCTCTTGCTACTAGCTGCTCGCTAATTCCTGCTATCAGCTGTTTCCTGTTTATCCACCACCAGTAGGTCGCAAGTGTGGCGTCATCAACAGCTCCTCCCACAAGTCAACAGCCCCTCCCATTGCGGAAGGCCATCTCAGTCTGTTTAAACTAAAAGGGTTCCGCCAATATGACTACCCTATGAGGCAGAAAATTTGGCACCTCAGATCAACTCGCCAATTCGGCTCTGTGTGTCTAAACGCTCGCACATTCGTGGAAAATCCATGGGCTTAACTGGTACACTTGTAAGGAAAAAAAAAACAAACGCAAAATGACATGAAATAAGAGGCCCTTCCTTTAAGGAGGGCGATCACACAGAAATGAGACGCTAGAAACACGATGCCAGTAAAACCATTGTTTTCCTATGGTATGGTGCGTCTGACCGCCAGCGCTCAAGCGTCTTTTTAGATGGCTGTTTTAACGGCGTCATTTTAGACACACATTATTGTAGACGCTTCTTTTTAGACACGTGTAGGTGCTGAAAAGTTAAAATATTTTCAACTTTTTGAGCATCAGACGCCAGTAGCACCATTCGTCGTTGTCGTCATTGGCCCAGGCAGCCAATCAAACCCTCCTTCCTGTTTTGTTGTGGCAGTTACGGCAGTTTGGTCAGTTACGGGAGTTACAGCAGTTACGAGCGACAGACAACACAATGCAATCTGAAGACAAGAAATTTATCCTGACAATATTTGATTTTGAAGAATTCTACAACACACGCACACCTCGAGCAAACACAGGAGGAGACACGCATGGACCTGTGAGAGCAACGCAACAAATTTGTCTGGTGAGTACAGTACAATGTAATTGACAATGACGACGATAATACGCTAGCATATTATCATAGCAGCTAGTTAACTTTCAGACAATGGGATATGTGAGAGGGCTGGTGACCGTATTTCGTAGTTCACAGTTTTTATGCTGCATTTTTATGTATGAAAAGTGCTATATAAACAAAGTAACACTAGATTCCAGGAGAGACATAGGGAGATGACAGGATGTGTGTGTGTGTGTGTGTGTGTGTAGTCCAAGACTGCAAAACGTAATGGAAATATTTCAGGGACAAATACACCAGGGAAAGGAGAAGCGAAAAGACGGTGGCAGGAAGAATAGATGGAAATATGGGCATCCTGTCTTTCTTGGAGTCTCATCTACAAGAACAACTTCAGCATGGAACTAGAGGATGTCAGTCAGGATGAGAATGAGACAGAAATAGTAGTAGTAGTACTGTTTATTACATTTATTTATTTATTAATTTATTAACTTTTGCTGTTGCTTTGCTTTTAGATGAAGGGAACAGTAGGGTGATTAGTTGCGTATATTGAGAAAACTGTCTGAATGATGAGTGCTTCCAGTCCTCCTTCTGGCGAATCAGCTGTCAGTGAGTGTTATCTGAAGACGATGGGGCAAAGCAGGAGACCAGTTGAAAGGCTGATTAAATGATGCTGTCTTGCCACTGGACAGCACCACCTGGAGAGGAGAAATATGCAGTGAAGGTCTCCCTCACAGCCTGGTTTCTCTGGAAGCATTGTTGCTGCCAACCTGATCCAGGTCCTGGACAGCACGCTGTTCCGCGGGGGAGAGCGGGGCATGGCAGGGCATGGCGGTGGTCTGCCTTGGTGTCCCAGTGCAGGAAATTGTGAAGGATGCAGGTTGCTTTCACAGCCTTCTCTGCAACCTCTGGAGACACCCCCAGAACTCTTTGCGAATTTTTCCCGGATTCCGCCTTCGAAAAACATATTCGCCTCCGGTAGAGCCGCCACTGTATAATAGAACAGAATACAAAGTTTATTTCGCCATATATAAACAGTATAGGTACATGGTCCTGCTTGTCTTTACAGTGGTTTATCAGTTCTAGTCAGTTTCCTTTTTTTCAGTTGCTATGTTCACAACTAAACAGTCTTCTTCAACAATCTGACAGTTTACTAAGATATTAGTCAGTAATACTAATAATATTAATAGTAATATTACTTAGTTGTTATTAATACTAATATTACTTAGTTTACTAAGCTTAGTCTGACAATCTAGTACTTAACATTGAGCAATTTGGTCATCTCTATAGTCTATCATTTTTACATTCTAACAACAACAGTCTGTTAATCTGGCATCTTACAGTAACATATGGTTGATGCAGTGTGACACCTACCTGCGCAGCAAGAATGCCGAATGTGCACTCCACCATTCTCCTGGCCCTCGACAGGCGGTAGTTGAATACCCTCCTCTCAGGTGTTGATGCTCTGCCCCGGGTACGGTCTCATCAGCTCCATGCGCAGTGGAAACGCCTCATCTGCTACAAACACATGAGGGACTGGGCTCTGATCTTCAGCACCAGGGAGAGGAACATCTGCCCTTGTGTTGGCTGGGGCTTGGATTTGCACATGCTTCCCATCGATTGCGCTGATGCAATTTGGGAAGTCCCGGAGACAATGGAAGTCTTCTGCAATCTGTCTCCATTCTCCCACAGTTGGTACTGGCATGTAGTCGGTGACCAGACAATCCCAGATGGCAACGATGACCGAATGGATGATGCCAACCGCTGTTGACAAGCCAATCCGGTAGCTGAAGGCCAGGCTTCTGAAAGAGTCTCCAGTGGCAAGAAATCTACAACAAGTCAGAAAACAATGCCTAAAAAACTTACTGAATGTATAGTATGCTGCATAGCTTACTGATAACAACAGTTAACAAGTATGCACAACAATGAAAGAACATTTACATTATGCATACTAAGCATGTATGTAAATCAGCTACATGGAGTGATTACAACTCAAAGAAAATAAGTTCACGTGAAATGTCACCAGGGGGTGATCTGGCTATACCCCTACAATGTCATGTAATGTATGTAAGTAATGTCAATAATAATAATTGCAACTGTGCAATAATTCATCTACAATATTGTTTATACTGTTAAATGACACTGGCACTAACTTTATCTGCAGGATGCATACTATACTGTATATTCACAGTGAATGTAGGCCTACATATCTATACATATCCAGATATATATCTTGCATTATATTTTACTTGTATAGACAGGACTGGTGAACATGCATGTCATTTTTGAGCAACAGGTGCTCATTCGGCATTCTTGCTGCACAGGTAGGCCTTTTATTTTATTTTCAGTTGGCTTTGCTGACAGATAGCTGGCTAGCTGCATTAACATACAGTACGTAAACAGGGTGCCCACTGTTCACCCACTGGTTTCCACAGATAAGTTAACATTAGCCTTGGCAGCTCCTTAATGTGAGCTCGCTAACACTGTCTTCCCACCTCACTAAGGAGTGGAG
Organism: Epinephelus cyanopodus; assembly: GCA_026686955.1. NCBI lineage: Eukaryota > Metazoa > Chordata > Actinopteri > Perciformes > Serranidae > Epinephelus > Epinephelus cyanopodus. The sequence continues at coordinate 13,675,601 of CM048932.1, read as the reverse complement.
CTGCTAGTTAGCTCCCTGACAAGGTGGATACGCAGTGCAGAGCGGCCAAGGCTATAGCTCATCGGTGGAGACCAGAGGGTGGGCACAGTGTTTCCACAGCAACACTGTTGCGTCCAGATAGTAATAGACCCTTTTTTGTGTTTGTAAGCAGATATGACCAATTTTGTGGAAAGAGGTGAACTGGTGGCAGAAAGGGACAGTAAGTTAGTGGTGTGAGGGTGAGCACCAAATAAACAATAAAAAGCACTTTAATTTCTTTTCTTTTTTTTGTAATTTCCCAACCGGTTGCAATGAGTCATTTTTACATCCATGGGTTTATGATCTACGTGTAGTAGGAAAAAAAGTTTTGGCTCCAGTTGAGAGAATCTTGGCATTTAGGCTAAACACTGCTGCTCAATGCTCAGCAAAGGAGTGTGTTAGGCTTATGTGAGCTGAATTACTTACATGGTGAAAGATATATCATCATGAGGAACTGTAAAAACTCACGTTTGTCAAGCATGGATTTAGCTTATTCCTTATTAAATATTGGCGGAGACGTCCCCATATAATACAATTTAATGTACAACTTATCAACTTATCAATGATTCAGCTAATGTAGCCAGCGTGCTATGGGTGATCGCTGACAACAAACATCTATGATACATCATCTGTTTAATAATCTAAACAGAGAACACATTTTTTGTGGTGTCATTTCTAAAATTAGCAGTGGTCAAAGTTACTATATTCTGTTATGGTCAAGGAGTTAATAAGCAGACAGGATTAGCTAGCTAGGTGAAAGGTTGTCAGATGTTACTTTCACGTCTCCACAAGTATTAACCAGGGACAATAAAACAAATCCATGCTTGGCAAATGTGAGTTTTTACAGTGATGAATTATCTTTAACCACATCAGTAATAATGTTTATGTAAGCCAAACACACACTCCTCTACTTACCATCCAGCAGTGATTATAACCTAAATACTGAGATTCTAATTAACTGGAGACAAAACTTTAATTTTTTTTTTTTTTTAAATATTTTTTATTCTATTTATTCAGACAGATGTTCTCCCAAGCCAGCGACAAGGGCATAAAACAAAGCTGTATAAGACATAAACAAGTCAAACAACTATACTGATGGCAAACTGTACTTCATGGCTCTGTTAGTATTAACTTCTTTTCACCGTTTAATGCATTTTAGAAAACTGTTAATACTGCTGCCACTAGGTGTATGTAAACATAGGCCTAAATATTATTTCATCCCGTAACTGTAGGGCTCTATGAATTGCATATGTAAATATTATGTAGATTTTTTTTTGTTGATATCAAATTTGAGCAACCATGAAGGTCCTCGCTTTGTTCAAACCCTTCGGCGTCCTTGGCGATGGTTTTCAGTAAAAATGAAGGTTATCTTTTCTTGTATTCCTGTCACAGCATCCACAAGAAGACATTTTTATGTGTTTCTCAATGTTTCTCATCGGTGTCTGCTGTTTTCTGCCACCATTATGTGCATGCAACTGCTGTGATGCAACTGTGACGTCCACTAAAAATTGGGCCAAACTAGCGGTACTCACCAGTGAGCGGTGCTGCTGCCCAGGTCCCACTAGACCCAAGTGCTATGCAGGGCAGTAAAATTGACCTATTGGTGGTTAATCAGTTAATGTTTTTTGTTTTTGTAATTTGTAATTTTCTAAACTTTCTAAACTGTTTTCTAATTAATATTGATCTCCTTATTATGTTTTTAAATATTCTAACATTTATTTTAAAAACTTCTGTAACAAAGAATATTAAGCTCTTTTGCCACTTCAGTCACATAACTTTTTTCTTTGGATGTCTAACATGTGACCCTAGACAAAATGACAATATTTGGACTGAAATATATTAGGCACACTTAAGCGTCAAGTCCTACCTCCCAAAAGGTCACCTTCTGCGGTTCAGAGTAATTAATCTGATCCTACAAGAGCTAATAGGTGTTTGTGTGTGTCTGTGGGAGAGAGCTCTTTCTCTTCTTTTTCTTGGCAATTTATCTCTCAAGGTCATCCATTTGTGCTCTCATGGTGCTCTCGGTCTGCTCCATCTCCCGCAGAGTTTCCCTCAGGCTTTCTGTGGCCTGAAGGAAAGATGTCTTCTCATCTTGCCACATGTTGCCAAGACTTTGCAGCCACTCCTCGGCCTTCTTCAGGGCATCCACAAGGCTGTTGTTCTCCTGTTTCTCCTCATTGAGCTGAGACACATAAAAGCCTCTTTCTTTTTCTGCTTTCGCCAGCAGGAGATGGTCGCTCTGCAGCTTCTCTCCATATTTTGTCTCAAGATCCTCCATGAGGTTTTGTGATTATTTTCACTCATCTTTAGGTGAGCAAGCTGGGCGCTTTGCAATTTCTCCAGCTGTGCAGTCAGGAAAGACTTCCTTCTGCCACTGAGGATGTCTGATGTTAATTTCCTGCTCAGCTTCTTTTAGAGAGGCAATTAGCTCATTATTGTCCTCTCTCTGTTAATCCATTTCAGCCAGATGGGAGGTTCTGGATTTCTCTTCTCATGCTTGAAGGAGAGGCACTCACTTTCCAAAAGCTCTTCTGCCTTTTTCAAGGCTGCTGCCATCTTCCTGCAGTCTGCTCTCTGATCCTTCTGTAATCGATTGGAGGTCTCGGATCTCTCCAGAGCCTTTCTAACCTCCTCCTTCTGCATTCTGAAAGCTTCCGCCTTCAGGCTCAATCTCTGCTTCAACTCCTGAATTTGAGCCCTCTCAAATGCGAGATCATGCTCCAGCAATTCAGCTCTTGAGTAGGCGTCAAATTCTGCAGCATCTCTGTCACACAGCTCCATGTTCCGGGAAGAAGCGGTTATGTCCACATTGTTTTCAGCTGCTGTTTGCAACTGCTTTGTGATAGGAATGGCACGTGACGATGGACCTCCGACCTCTTTGCTTCCACTTCTTTATCTCCGGCAGATTTCTCAGCCTTCAGCCTATCAGTGTGTGTATTAGTAATTATTCAATTTCAATTCAATTTAATTTTATTTCTAAAGCCCAACATCACTAATCACAATTTGCCTCAGAGGGCTTTACAGCATATGACATCCCATATGTCCGTGGACATCCCTCTGTTCGTTGATGTCCTCCCCAACCACACCCCTAATCAGCCCCAGATTATTTAAAGCCCTTGGTGGCTGGGCTCATTCCTTTGGCTCTTTTCCTCTTCCCTGTTGTGTTGAGGTGAGGTTCCTGAACTTTATTAACACCAGGACATGAGCATAGGTCGCATTAGATTTTCTGGGCATTCCTCGGTGTAGTCTGCTTCGCCATGAGTGGCCCTCTGCTCACTTCACTTGCTTTATTTGGATGGACTGAATATTTTACCTAACTTGTGGATTTTCAATGTTGTATCAAGACTCTTTTTAGCTAATTGCAATAAAAACAGTATTTTAATTCCCCCGTATTGGTTTTTGTTTGACTTTTGTTTAACTATTAATGTCTTTTTTCCCAGCAGCTCTAGTCCCTGCCTTTTTGGTTATTTTTGATGATTTCACTCAATATTTGGTTTATTTCGACATCACATCTCTGTCCTTGCCTCAGTAACGAGTCTGTGTGCCCTATCCCTAATTTTTCAACTCCATTTAAGGATCTTAAAAAAGTATTTCCTCCCCCAGATGGCACTGTTGGTCCTCTCACTACTTTTTCCACTTACTGCTCCTTGCCACAATCTGGCACTGATTAGGGGTGTGGTTGGGGGAGGAGGCAGGCCTTGGACATTTAATGCCTGCACTGAAGCGCACTGCATGAAACCACGACCCATGATCTTGGTTGTTGATGTTCTGGGACACCATGTCAAGTTCTGTTTGTTAAATGCCTCATCTTCTTTCAAAACACATTTCCGTTTTCACAGGAAATGTAAAGTGTACATACAGTCTCTTTCAAAGTAAACCAACTACGTAGGTAGTGTGCACGTGTGTGCGTGTGTGTGTATATGCACTTTAGGTGATGGATTCAACATCCACATGACATGATCTCTCTGGGGTACCATTATAACATCCAAGTCCTGGTTCAATCAGCCATTTTGTTTTGTAATGACAGCATGCCAGCTATGCATAAATGGAGTCCCTTTGCTTATAGCTGCTGTAATTAAAAGATTAAATAGGGTGTTTATCTCAGGATGTCAGTCGTTATAATGGGTTTGCCAAACTCCTGCAGTCTCCTCTCTGTCAGACACACACACACGCACGCGCACACGCACACACACACACACACACGCACATGCACGCACATGCACACACACACACACACACACACACACACACACACACACACACACAGTATAGTCTAGTATGTTAGAAGCAGCAGGAGGTGAAGGGAAACCAATTAAATATGTTTTATTTGATTCTTGTGTGAAATAAGACAGTATGAGTCCTGAGCTGAGCTTAATCCTGCACTCTGTTAAATCTGGAAGTTAAACTGAAGTTAAGCTGTTAAATTAAGCTTCCATCTATCCAGGTTGACATTAATAAGCAATCTGACAATGAGGATCAAACAAGCATCCATGTCTTCTAAATTGTGCATTATATAAAAGCGTAATGTTGTGAAACAGTGTTCGTGGTGCTGAAGTAGTTCTGGTTTATCTGAAATCACTAATGATGTATTTGGAAATGGCTGTCAACAAACAAATCATTAGTGAGCAGTATCCTTAGGAGATAACCCCCCTGACTTCCTGAACATGACAACATTTACTGTAGATTAGGTGGCTAAATGCTTTTTCCATTAAATTAAGATTCATGAAGGGTAGTAAAGGAGTTAATGATGGGTTGAGTCATGGAGACACTATAATGAAATCTTTTGAATGAAACAGCCTTGAGTTGTTGTCAGTTTTTTTGGTGCATTGATTGCAGATATTAGAAATAAATGGGTTTGAGAATACGGTTAATGGCAAGTTCTTCTGAATTTTTGATAGGTTTTTAGGAAGCAAGGAAATAAAAAGTACAGACTACTAATTCAGCTCAGGTTCATCAGTCCAAACCAAGCACCAATCAGATACCAGTGCTTTCTTTACCCCAAATTTTAAATCTGTAGCTCAGTGTGTGCAGCTCACTGGACACTGTTCATCCACAATGACAACCTCCACAAGGGCACCCGAATATTTTCTACACTGAACAAAGAACAGCAACACACGGTGTAGATGCACTTTACTTGCACATTAAAATATATTTTCGGACAGACTTAGCACATTCAAAATACTGTATGTCTTCTTTTTTCAGGAAAAGAGAAATGTCAGTGTCAGCAAAAAATAAAATCAGTCTATAACAATGTCAGTTGTGTTCTCGCCTGTTTATGAAAGCAGATCCAACTTGAACTCAGCTTTCCTGACATAATACTTAAAATAATTCATATAGATAACAATCAGAGACTACAGGTCCCTGTGGTTGTTTAAACTACGCGCTGTTTTGCGGCAGATCCCGCCGGTCATGGTACATGACAGCCCCCGGGGGATAAAACACCACACTGGGCTCCTCAGGCGCGCTGACCGGGTGCAGGACGTGCTCTCGCTCGTCCATCGCTGGCTTTGTGGTTCCTGTAATCGGCCTTATTTTGGGTAAAGTCAGCCGCCAGAAGAGTTTTTTCAGCGCTTTTCTGAACTCCCGCCTCGTCAGGCAGTACAGGATGGGGTTCAGGCAGCTGTTGGAGTGCGCCAGACACACGGACACGGGGAAGACGTACGCCTGCGTGGTGTAGTACTCGTAACTGAAGTGAACCACGTTGAGTTTGATGAGGATACCCCAGGCTGTGAGAGCCTGGTTGGGCAGCCAGCAGAGGAAAAAGGATAAGACTACGATGGTGACAGACTTGGTGACCTTTGCGCGTCGTTTGGCGCTCGATGTGTTGATGTTTTTGGAGGTGATGGAGCGCAAAAGGAGCAGGTAGCAGGCTGAGATGATGCCCAGTGGTACCACAAAACCCAGCAGCACTTTCTGAGAATGATACAGCCCCAGCCAGAACTGCGCGGTTCCATTTGTGTCCGGGAATTTGACGAGACACAAGTCCTCACTGGAGACGGTCACGGTTGTGGAGAACACTGCGTGCGGCAGAGCGGCGGAGACGGCGGCGAACCAGATGAACACGGTGATGCAGCGCGCGGAGGAGCAGCAGTGTGGCCGCCGCCGCCTGCCCTTGAGCGCAGAAGCCAGCGAGCAGTACCTCGCCACGCTCATAGCAGTCAGGAAAAACACGCTGGCGTACATGTTCATGGCAGTCACATAGGAGACGATCTTGCACATCGCTTTGCCGAAAAGCCACGTGAAGTCCAGCGCGTTTTCCACCGCCCAGAAGGGCAGAGTCAGCACGAACTGGAAGTCCGTCACTGCCAAACTAGTTACGAAAAGATTGATGGAGGATTTTTTCCACACTTGTTTAGACTTCATCAGGTAAAGGACCAGTAAGTTCCCAACCAGACCCAAAGCGCACACCAGCGAGTAAATGACAGAGATGATAATCCTCACAACAGCCGCGCCATCTCCAACAAAATCTGTCCTGTTGAGGTGGACTGAGTCTGCGTCGGAGCGGTTGGTGGTGTTGAAAATACAGCTGTGGCTGAAGTTTGCAGAATAGACTATCCCTCCTGAGCCTTCGCAGTTAGTGTCCGTACATTCCCCAGACATATTAACTTTAATCCCCGAGGGTGTTTCCTACAGGCATGGTTAAATCCTTGGATTTAGGGTCCGTGCGCCAGCCTCCCTGTCACTTAATAAACATACATGAAACGTTAAAAACGGTGCAGATTTTGTGTGAATCGAAATAAACACAGAAATAACTGTTGTGTAACCCTGACAGGTGAGCTTTTCATTTGCCTGACCTTCTCTGAGATTTTTCTCTCTGTGCGCCTCAGCTCTCCAACCGTGAAAAAGCGCCCTGACGCAGCGCTCAGGCGCAATCTGGCGCTGTCCTCGGTTCTGATTAGGTGCCACGTTGAAAACAAAAAATACGTCATCTCATGTTATGAGAAATTCGTGATAAACGTCATGAGTTAGACATAAAAACAACTAATTCTGGCGTTTGTTTTCCCATGTACACCATCTGTTCTTAAATGGACTGTGGAATTAAAACCGTACTGATCATATGCTTTACGCATTGGACATTTTTGATAACCTCAAACGCCAACACGACACACAGGCACACAAGGGTAGGTTTCATTTTAACACTGGGGGTGACACATATGAAACAGTGGGTTTGGGGGTCCTATGACAGAAGATTTTGAGCATGAATCCCTTTATTTCCTGCATTCTGGTGAATTTTTATGCACCAATTTTTGGCATAAATGCCTTTAATTCTGTCAAAATAAATGTTTTTATTAGGGGTCGTTGGAGGGGGTGCACACGTTCTTCATATTAAGGAGAATCACACACACACACACACACACACACACACACACACACACACACACACACACACACACACACACAAACACACACATTTAACCTGCAGTGAAGGTTGCTGTCAAACGCTGGAAGCTTTCTCCACTGTGGATTTAGCCATCCATTACTTTTAATTTAATTGCTATTGATTCCATTTTACCTTGACTGAGGGTCACTACTGTTTCATAAGCATTTTCAAAGTTTATCTGAGTGGATGGCGCAGATGAAACAAGGTAGATGGATGTGAAGATGAGGGGAAATAATGGATGGCTGGTGAAATGCAAAGTTTATGAGGCAAAAAATACAAAAAGTCGAAGAAGAGAGGTGAAAAAAGGAGAGTAAATTATACTGTGATTAACTTTGAAGACAGTCGTGGGATTAGAGGCATTACAGATTAATGAGATATTCACAGTTAGTAAGACAATGGAAGTAGCCAGGTCCATTTTTATCAGTATATCACAGATATATTCATATTTCATACTGTAGAAAGAATCTTTCCATGGTAACAACATCTCCAAGGACGTACATGTTCTCCTACATATCACAGGTACATGGTGTCATCAGAAGTGCTGGCTAAGTGATCTGAATGACAGAATATTTTGAAACCAAAAATTTAAATGAACTGCTCTGAATAGCGACCACAGATAAAGTCCCTCTGCATAGCTTAATCAGCTCCTTAAGGAGCAGCCGATCAGGTGAAGAGACCAATTAGCTGTGCAGTGGCAGCACAGTTTCTGTTTGAAGAGTTCTTATTTCAAAGGATTTCAGTGTTTTTGGGAGTGGACTTATTGTTGTGCATATTGTGCACAATAAGTGTTGTTTTTATTTAGAGAGGGGGGTCTACCAACTCCTCAATTTGTCTGACTGGAGACATATAAAATGAAAAGGATGCCACCATAAAAAGATTTTGTAAAAAGTGTCATTTTCAACAAACAGTTCCCTCTGATATTTGTCCATTGTAACATCTCAGAAGTCAAGAGCAGAGATGGACCTTGAAAGGTTCAATTGCCTGGCAAAGATTTTGCTGTTTCGATTACTTTTTGTTTTTCAAATCTCAGTGGTGCCAGGGAACATATAAGCTCTTAACCCTAAACACATTCTTCTTCTCGACAGTTGTCACATCTGATTGTGAGGCCTGTAACTGTGTTCAAAAGAATATTGTGGAGCAATGAAATATACACAACAATATACACCCTCAACTGAGAACAAGGGCAAATCTCATCTCATGAAATTGAGATCCAAAATATGGATCCACATTAGCAAAAATTTCAAGTTGTGTTTCCTGCCATCTGATGAATGGAAGTATTCACTCTCCTTTTAGCACTGTTTTGGTCTCCACCAAATCCTGAGGGGTAATACGTTGCTCTTTAGCAGGGAAATGCTTCACTATGTTCAACAGCTGGTCACTAACTTTGTCAGTCTGCTGTTTTATCACTGCTACCTGTATATGCGGTAATAATTTACCGTCTGTCTGCTGCAGCTGAAAAGTCACAAATGATACATTTTTGTGGGTTTGTCTCTCTATGAGCGGCCTGTCAGAGCTGCTTTTTTTCAATTTAGGTTGGAATGGGGAAGTAAAATCATTTCATATTTGTAATGATCAGGGTAATCCTGAAGAGGATTACATTGAAAATTCTGGCAAACCCCTGATGGAAAATATCTCAAAGGTCCAGTGTGTAGGATTTAGGGGGCTTTTGTTGGGAGAAATGGATTAAAGTTGTATAATCACCTGAAAATAAGGACCACTGTGTCTTTGTTACCCTAAAATGAGCCATTTATATCTACATAGGGAGTGGGTCCTCATACGCAGAGGTCACCATGTTGCACAGCTATGTTTTTACAGTAGCCCAGGACAGACCAAACATTGGCTCTAGATAGGCATTTTTGTATTGGCCACCCTAGTTAACAGCCCCTCTGCAATGAGCAGCCTTCGAAAAACACTGATTTGTAATGTACACTGATTTCTATTGGTTTAAATTGCCTCAAAGATTTGTTTTAGAGAGGAGGAGAATTCTGCAGATAATTTGGCTCCTGGTGAAATCCCCCCAAACGCCTGGGTCCCAGGTATTAGCCAGCGCATCTGTGACAATCTGAACACTGTAGGAGAAACACTGATTCGTAATATGAAACAGCTTTATTCAGTATTTTATTTGTTTGAATCACCTGGTCTGTTTGTTTTTGAGAGGAGGAGACCTCTGCGGATGATTCGTCTCCTCAACAATGAATACTGAAGGAATTCTGAAAGAAGTTACAATTAATTTTTTAAATCCTCACCACTAGAAGTCACTAAATCTCCCTAAATCTCACACACTGTTCCTATAAGTTTAACATGACATTTTCTGTGTTACATAGTCATTCTGAAAGGGACTCTGACAAGTTGATCCCAGACATTTTTATTGTGTTACAGTTACAGTATACTGAATAAAAAATTTAAAGGCAAGACTTTGGTTTTTGCTCCCATTTTTTACACGTTTAAGTTAAAGATCTAAGATTTTTTTTATGCACTCACTATCTCTCTCAAAGTTTGGTTGAAAATGTATTAAAAACTGTGCTGGTGAGCATGTCTATTTTTCCAAGAAAACCCATCCACCTGACAGATGTGGCATATTCAGTATTGTTACTACCCAGGTGTGCCTTGAGCTGGTGACAATAAAAGGCCACTCTAAAATGTGCAGTTTTCACTTGAAAAGAGACACTTACCAGTCATTCCCATTAGTCGTGCTACAGAAATACATTCTTAAGTCCCGAATTCCCCAAAGGGTCTTGATATGCCACACCTGTCAGGTGGATGGAGAAAAGGAGAAGTGCTTACTTATATTTGTTTTAAAAAATAGTCTTAGATCTTCAACTAAAACTCGTGAAAAATGGGAGCAAAACAAAAGTTTAAATTTTTGTTAAGTATATATCATTTGGCATTTAGTTCAGCAGATGCTAATAAAACAATACATTAAAAAATTATCTGAGTTCAAAGACATACATGAGTTAAGACATATTCATCAGGCTATATAGTTTAATTTGATAAGGCAGGCAGGATCAGCAGGGCATGAACTCCATCCATACTGACGTATTTGGCCCCCGATCAATTTTCTATTTGTGGGAATCAAATTGAAAGAAATGAAAATCTGAGTCAACCATGTAATAATCCTTCACCAAACATTCAGCCTTTGTTTTGAGCTCATCTACCACAAATCTTCCACAGAAATCAACGTGTCAGATCCGCTGTGAGGCTCTGCGGCGCTGACACTGACAGGAGGAAAAATGTCTGCTGTAACTGATATCTAAATACAGCACATGCCATCCCACTGATCGCTTCCTGAACCTTCGCCTTTTGGAGGATATCTTGGTAACTGATGTTATGAAGTGGATGGATTTAGAGGGGGAGAATGATAACTGCACAACCCACATCGTATTTACCACCTCCTAAAATCTTTTTAATAAAAAAGTCCCTTTGTCACTTGTACTTGTATCTACTGTAAAGACCTTGTTTTCTTAATTTGAAAAGCAGAGGTAGTCACTTTTGTGTCCTGGACTGAAAAGAATGCCCTCGAGTGAATGTTCAAAGTCAAAATTAACACTGACTGAGGAAATTACTGTAAGGTTTTAAGTCATAATATCAAATCAGGAGTGAACAAATAATCTTTTTCTTCATGAATTTATTTATTCTTGAGCAAGTTTAATCAAATATCTGTCAAACTGTGTGCAGAACTGAAATAGTGTAAAGAGTATATGGTTGTCAGCTCTCAGTTTTACAGCCATGCCATACCAAAGTTATGCAATTTCAAGGCTGTTCAGGGATCACATGGACAAATATTTAAACATACCATTTTTGAAAAATGGCAATATTCCTTTTTCCCTCGCCAAAATGTAGCCTAACTTTGGCTTTTCGACAAGATAGCATAACATGGTTAGTACCAATGGATGCCATGGGCCCTCTAGTTTAATATGATAACTTTGTCTTCACTGTAGCTTAAAAGCTGAGCCTGACACAGCCAGTCTTATTTGCTTAAAAATTAATCTGCCCCACTTCTCACCTTCAGCTCTGCCTGTCATACCTGCTGCTTCTTCACATTTCCTTCGCCAGACATTTGACCATTGCCTCTCAGCTCCTGTCATTTTCTTGTTCTCTCTGTACCCTGACCTTTCCTTCAGTGGTCCCTGACTTTTGGTGAGGCATTCTGATGATCTACAACAACCAGTCAGAGCTAATGAGACTATAAAGCAGCTGTCAGTCATGTTAATCACAAACTGCGAACTGTCAAACAAGGCAGTGCTGATCAAATATGAGTCAAGATTCTGTTACTGTATTGTCCTTTTCTCACCTCAGATGTCTTCAGAAACATATTTTAGTGCACCGTTTAGCTGTAAAATGAGAAGGTTGATCCGACTGATGGGTGGTGCTTCGTACTCACGTGTAACTGTATCCAACATGGCGGCCAGGTGAATATAGCATAGACTAAATATAATGGACAGAGCTTTTGTGACCAATGTCACCCATTGGTTTGTGGACTCCCATTCCCATTCCTCAAGTTTGGCATAATGGCCGTCACCATCTTTCATGTTGGTTCTCTAGGGGTGGCCAAGGACAATATTGGGGCCTGTTTCTCAAAGTGGCCCGCCTTTAATTATGTAGAATTTTGCCTTGATAAAATGTAAAATTGAGTTATATAAAATTGTGCCCCTGCACAGTTGTCATGAATACTGAAATCAGCTGTAAAGATCAAAACTTTTTTTTTTTTTTTTTTTTTTTTGTAGTAGGCTGTGAAGATGATTTTTTATGCTGTAAAGTTGGCCATTTTAACATGAGGGTCTATGGGATTTGACTGGCTACTGGTGCCAGCCTTAAGTGGTTGTTGAAAGAACTAGAGTTTTTGGCACTTCAGTGTTGGCTTCATTTTTTAGCCCCGGAGGTTGTTGCTTGGAATACAGTGGAAATTTTAGCAAATATGAAAAAAAGTTTTTTGTATTGTAAAATTTATCAACTGTAGCTTCAAGATGGAGCTAACTCAAACTATCTTAGATACTGGTTACTTGGTTTGGTTTACTTACTGGATACTTGGTTTGTTAGATTTACTATATAATAATGATTCACAATTTATATGCTCATTTAGGCTTCTGTAGCCTGGAGTGAGCAAAGTAAGTAGGACCTATAGCTGTCAGATAAGTAAAAAGTACAACATTTCCCTCTGAAGTGTAGTGGGGAGAGTAGAGTTCAGTATTTTGAATGCTGTGGTAGGTGTTCTGCTGACCTCCAGTGTTATTCATGCAAACTACAAAAGCTGCACCCTAAAGTGATTTTACAGAAAGCACACTGAACACTGCCTGAACATACCCTGTGTGGTGCATTATCCTTCAGACTGTCTGTTAGTCATAGCACAGCTGTTGGAGCCTGCAGCTTGTACACATACCAGAGGAGAACAGATGGAGCTGTGAGAATTCAGTGTGAAAACTGTATTGAATGAAGCCTGCAGTCACATCTACACTTCATCCAAGGTCTAATATCCACCACACGTCTCCTGAAGTTGTTACAGGAGTTTATGAAAGACATTTTTACTGCCTTGCTGCTCCAAATCAAACATCTACTACAGTTTGGTTGAGCTGGTATCTGTCTTTCTTATCAGCCTGCAGACACACCCCTCATATAGAAACTCCGGCATTCCTCAGCTGTCACTCATTTGGAGACAGACGGCCACACAGGCCACCTGAAATTAGGTCAAAGATCCTGACACTGTCACTGTAAACAAAGCAGACAATAGATTTTAAACTTTAGGCTGGTGTTAGTTTACTAAGCTTATATTCTTAGACAGAAATAATGACGTTGTGAGATATGCTTCTTGGCAGGGTTTTCAATGCATTTTAATCCATTCTTATAATTCATTTAATTGTTGCCTGGGTATATTTTGAAATGAGCCTATTTTTTTAGGCAAAGCAATTCATGGTAACAGAAGTCACACACATATCAGTCATGTCCCTGCCTCTGTGAAATGAATAAAGATTGGCACATTACAAATGGCAGTGAGAGCTTTGTCAAATGGTGCAACGATAATAACCTGAAGCTCAGTATCAGCAAGACCAATGAGCTTGTGGTGGACTATTAGGGGAACAGGAGGTCCCCTGTCCTGGTTATGATCCAGATAAGAAAGCAAAGTTGACCTTTGACCTTTAGAATATAAAATGTTATCACTTCAGTATTTTATCCTGAAGTTTTATCATAATTACAAATGAATTCTTGAGGTATAGCCAAAAAAGTATTTTCTGAGGTCATAGTGACCTTTGACCTTTAATAAATAAATTGTAACCAGTTCATCCTTGAGTCCAAGGCTGGAGTTATATGTATATTTTTTCGCCTATGGTTTTTAACTGAGAAAAATAACCCAGAAGTATCTAAGTGGCACTTATGATAAGAACTGGTTGAATTTGCTTTTAACTGTTAAAGGGACACACCATTCAGTCGTTCATGAAAAAACAATTGATATGCCTATCCTGCATAAATTTAACAATTACTTTCATACAATACTACTGATTGGGATTCGTGTGGATAAATATGAGTGGACAGGAGGGTTCATATGAGCAACCATTCTCAATATGACAATTATTTTGTTTCACTTTTTTCAACCAGCAGCCTACATTCCTTTTTTTTTTATTTCAGTTCTAACTGTGGTAATGAAGTCATAAATTTCATGTTCATGTAGCCTGTATGAAACAACACATTAAGAACACGTGGGGCAAAGTGTCTAATATGCATTTTTAGTCTTCATAACATTGTAGTTTCACCACAGCAGATCCAGGTGACATCTGTCATCACATAATTAAGTAGCCTAGTGTAAACTCAGTCAGATTATCTTAACACCACGGTTGTGTTTTCTCAAGTTCTTATGAATCCTCCTTTACATCTTTCCTTGACCTCATGACATTTTCAATTGGGTTCAAGGAAAAGTGTTTAGGCAAAAACACAGGACGCAAATTTTTATGACTATTCAACCACAGCCCCACTGGAAGTTTGTGCCAAATGTAAAGAAATCCGTCAAGGCGTTCCTGAGATATCATATTCGTGATAATGGGACAGACAGACAACTCACACAATAATACCTTCGGCCACAGCTGTCGCTAGTGCAGAGGCATAAAAATACAGCTGGTGGCACAACCCAACACTGAAAACCTGAAAAATAAAGTAGCATCCAGCAGGTGAATTAACAAGAAGAGCATGACAGCTAAATTTGACCTTTTGTGAAATGAGATTTTCTTCTCTTTCAGACTGAATCATAGATGGGAAGATTAATACCGCTGTCATGTCTGTACGGTGAGTATGAAGCTATAACCAGCATATTAGCAGCCTGCAGACATGAGAGTGATGTATCTGACATTCAGCAGAAAGCCTTTCCCAAAATGTCAAACCATTCCTTTAAATTACTGTATCCTCCTACTGTACTGTGTATGAACACTGCCTCAATACTTGTTCATCCACTGTCCACTGTGATGCTATCGTGTTCAGACATTTCAGTCTTCATAGATGGGATAAGGCTCAGATAGAAATGTCATTGATATTCAGCTTTTTTTTTTCTTTAAGGAATGACATTCAAAACCGAGTTAGAACCAAAGACAGATTCCGATACGAGATAATTCCCCTGTGCCAACAAGATTAGGTCACGTTATGCCACAGGACGATACTGTTTTATGTTCACACCCTCACACTGGAATTTGTTGGCACCTGTGACAAGACACTGGTGACTGCGGCTAGTGATATGGCACCATAGCAACACAACAACACAATAAAACTGTAACCAAAGTACAGTCACATGACGGAGAGCATAATCATTACTTAATCAGAGCATGTCCTGTGCATTTGTCTGTGTAATAGTATTGTAAATATTGGATCTATTTGATTAAAAGTTTGAAATGGAAACTGGAACGAGAGTTCATGGAGACATTTATCTGTGACAAGTCAGCAGTGGCCTTGTGAACCTGAGTTCATGATGTGATCAAAACAGTCTCTAGGCCGAGGGCATGTTAAGTAACATTTCTTAGAAAACACCACGTAACGAGTCACTTTCAAAGGTGGGACCAAATCACAACAAAGTCTCAAGTCCTAAGTCAAGACAGGCAAGTCCCAAGTCCTAAACTTTGGGTTTCAAATCCTAAACAAGTCATTATGCACACTTAACAAAATGTTAAGACATTTTAACATCAAATTATCAATCTATGAAATTAACAAAAGTCATCAGTTCTTTTTAAAATCTGTATTTGAATATTCTTGTTGGGAGTTGTTGCATCTTTATCTGTAATTCTACCCCCACATTTTGCATACTGTGTTTAGTTTTTAGCTGACCACCTGTAGTTTTTGTACCCAAACAAAATGCACTGTTCGTACATTTTCCTAACATTATGTCCATACACTCTCAATAATGAGCCAGTAATTTGGGTATAACCCATGTATTTTGGAATGCTTTGATCGTGTGACCAATGAGCTGACGGGAGTTAAGAAGGAAGAGGTTCAGAGCTGTTGATTTAAATGGCAGGTTGTGGAGAAGGATGGGTCAAAAACCACAGGACTTTCACCTGGAACTTTCCCCAGGAAACACGTTTCGAAATTTCGTTTCATCTATGTCCTCATCATGTTTCTTTTCCTAAACCTAACCACAGTAATTTTACTTACCTAAACCTAAAGGTGCCCAACCATGTTCCTTTTCCTGAGCCTAACCTCCATAACTTCATGTGAATTATGTAACTTCAGGTCAAGGACATAACATCATTCGTGGGGCGCTAATTATACTATATTATACAAACTGTTGTATATGGATACATTGGATTTTTTCCACCTGGAACTCAATAATGTAAGTTTAGTTTTTTATGGTTCTGTCCTGCAACTTAAACATAGTGGATCTGGGGTATTAATTGTCGTCTCGCTGGGAATTAATGCCATTAATGTTAGTTGATTCAGTAAATTAAGGAAAATAAATTGATTAGTGGCAGCCTTTTGAATAACATAGTTTTTCAACTCAAAAGGCCAAAGATTTTGTTGAGACTTAAGCCATCAAAGTTGTGACTTTAGTCTGATTCGAGTTCAAGTTTTGCCGCTCGAGTACACACCACTGGTATTTTTTCTTTTTAAGCACTACGTGATGTGGGTCTTGTCGCGGTAGATTTCAGTTTTAGATTTTTTAAATTCCTTAAAACAGACAGCAAATGTACAGTAGACATATTTATTGATAGATGACACATAGACATCAGCAGCAGACTTCACTGACTCTGCCCCGACTCTCTTCATTCTACATTTAGATGCAGAGTTATTACACATACAGATACACATTTAAAAGCCCAGTGAAAGGCTGGCAGTTTAGAAACCGTCTCATACAGTGGAGCACTTTCACCTCAGCTGAGCCTCCACACACAGGCTCGGCTGTTCTGCCTCCTGTAGCTCGGAGGCTGCTGGGCTCCAAATATACAGTTCAAAAAAGCCTCCAGCACAAGTTCTCCTTGTCCTCTTCCAACCCGGGACTCCAGAACTGCAACCTTTTAGTATATAGAAGGCTCTCTTTGCATTGCTAATGTTGATGAGTAACAATATTCTGTGTGAGTTTACATAGAGACGTTGGATAGAGGAATAAATGATGCCAACTGCTGATTTTTTTGGGTGATGTGGATCAATAGTTCACCAGCAATAAACGAAGCAGAAACAATATGACACAAAGACACAGCATACTGAGACAGTTATTGTGTAGCTGCTGGTACTTGTAATATTGCATATTTCTTTGGAGTGCAGTATCTTCACGCAGTCCTTTTCTTCTCATTTTTTAGTCTGTCTCCCACGACAACCAATAACCTCATTAAGTGTTAACATAAGCTGCCAGCTGGTGTCACATCTTTTTCCAACATAGCAACAGCCAGATTGCCGTTGTGCAGTAAGCAGTGCTTTGTGAGAGGCTACAAATGCCTGTTACTCCACAGCATGGAAATAAAAGTCCTTGACAACACACAACCAGCTGAACACTTGTCTCCAACTTGTGTTTATCATCCTCTTTGTCCTGAAGCTTCATCAAAGTTTCAGGCAAGACTGCCCTTTAAAGGAGGGTGCAATCATTGGTGCTTCTGCTTGATCTTACGCAGCCTTTATCCAGAAATGTCTCTCCTTGTTCGAGCTGGCCTCTGTCCTGTCTGGCACAGAGGGACAACCTGTAGCACACTGCCGTCACACACGAGACAAAAGGCAGCAGCTGTCACATGAAGGACGAAAATCTCTCATGTCTAAACAATTCCCAGACTTGTGACCGCACACACATTTCTCATACAGCATTGGTGTGTGGTGGCTCTGTTGAGTCTGCCATTAAGGTTGTGCGTGTCGTGCTGGTGTCCATCATGCTGAGCTTCTCTGTCCCGTTCCTTGGTTCTTCTCTCCGTCGTCCCCTCCGCCAACACAATCTGCATCTACGACTGACAGAGACGTCAACATGTTATCTTCAGCGGTATTGGCAAAACTCAGTAATCACACTTTCATTCTGCCTGACAAGACAGCAAATAATAGCAGTTCCCAAAATGTCAAGCTATTCCTTCAAGTACATTTTACACAGTGTTGGATCAAATTTTTTCTCCCCTACGAGCACAATAGCTTACCCTGAACAAATGCAGATGAACACAATGACAAGGATGAGGAAGACAAGTCCCGCAATGACGCAGGCAATTATGATTTGTCGTTTCTCTCCTATCCGCCAGTCCAGGTCCAGATATTCACACCTGAAACCGGTGTAACCACGCTGACACCTGAGAAAGAAAAGAAAGACTCCTTTTATGTAAAACACAATGAAACAATGCTGCCTCTTTTATCTGTTCTCGTTGTCATTTTCCTCTACTAAGCTCCTAACTTTAATTTCTCCTTCCCCTCCTTTTAAATTATCTTTCTTAGTCACCATTATCTCCATCTTTTTGCAGCTGACATCTCTCACCTGCAAGACGGCGCCTTCTGTTCTTGAATGTAACGACAATCCCCGTGGATGCAGTAGCTTGTCAGTTCCTCGGGACATTTTGAGAAGTGGCCACCCCACTGCCCCGTGTCTGTTGTGTTTGTTGTGGCTGTTGTGTCTGCTGGACAAATTAAATGACAGCATTTGAAAATTTGTTTCATCATTTTGTGTTCAGATTATTAGTTCAGTGTAACAACATTTCACAACCTGTTAAAGTTTGCAGCTATAAACTAATGAACAGTCAAAGGTAAGAGTTTCTCATGTGGTGTTCAAAAGAATAGTTAGGTATTTTGTCTGTATTTGGTTTCTTGATGAGCGTTAGATAAGAAGTTTGATACATGTGATGTCTGCATCATCGATGCTGGGATAGCTTTTATTGAAGATACAGATAGCTTAGCTTAATTTAGCTTAGTGTAACTTAATTTAGCAGAGACCAGAAACAGGGGGACAGCTAACCTGAATGTCTGTCTGAATGTAACAAAATCCACCTACCAGGACCTCTAAAGCCAGTGGTTACATAATTAATTGACAAAATAAATGTAACTGTAATCTCTTATAGTTACTGAGGAAAAAAATGCAATCAAATTACAGTAAGTTTAGGTAAAAAAATATTATATAGAGAGTGCACTGTTGCTTCTGTTGCATCTTTTCACTGTGCAGGATTCCTTCTTTTGGCACATCCTGACTATGCAGACCAGTAAAGCTGTGGAAAAATCTGTGTGAAACACTATCAGGACGAGGATGGCATACAAGGAGCTGTCTCTCTGTCAAGACAGGCTCCTTCATTTGGCAGCTTGTGCTCAGATTTTGAGCTTGGTTTTCATTTGGTTCTCATTTGAATTCAAATCAACACAACAGGAGCCGACCACACCAAGTCAGGTGGCCATGTCATCGGACACGGCTGCCTTTCAGTGGTGGAAATTCAACAACATTTCCCTCTCAAGTCAGAAAAGGGCTTTGATATTTCTGTACAGTGTAAAGCCTGATTACCAGTAGTGAAAATGCTGCCAACATCAAAATGCTTGTTGTCAAGCCCGAGGTAACATTTAAAGGTAAGTTAACATAACCGCAATCAGTCACATAAGAAACAAGTATGTTGCATTACTTAGACTAAAGTAATTGAAATAATTACAACACTTACATAACATTTTAACAGGCTAACCAGTAACCTGTAACCTATTATATTTCAAGGGTAACCAATTTTTGTCAAGAAGGAGAATGTCAAACTATTTCTGTAACTGTGTCACGTTCTGTCAGCTCGCTTCTTTGACACCGTTAACCTCTGGTATGGCCTGATTTATAAATAGACTGTTTGCAATATGATCCTGAGTGGAGTCCTGATGAATCATCGCCAGGAAAAGCCTGGTGTCATCAAGGTCTCGTTAACCACGTGTCTCTATTATTACAATTCCATATTAAATGAAACACATGCTGAGGTGGGATAAAGTTACAGTACAATTCCCGTTCTCCCCGTCTAAGTCTTCCCACTCTACACTCCAAGTTGGTCCACAAAACACACCTTAACACAGCTGCCAGTGGGCCATAATTCTGAACTTCTGACCCCCAACGTTACACATGGTGCCTCTTATACTACAGGCCGCCACTATCTTTACAGCCCATTATCTTTGAAAATGAGCTCGTAAAAGAATACTGCTGTTCAGGTGACATCAATGAGAGCGCTTCAGTTGTTGGCTGAAATGAGATCCGGATTGCTGTCATGATCATTGTTGAGGAGGAAAATATCCAGTTACAAAGTTCAAAGGAAAATTTTTTGAAAATATGTAGGCCTATTTGCTTTGTTGCCGAGAGTTAGGGACTGTACTTAACTTGCCGGAGGATGGGGTGGCTGGAGTGTGACTTTGTTGTTGTTTTGTTTGTTTGTTTATCTTGGCTCTCCCCAGAGCTACAAATATTTGTTCCTAAGCATCCCTGAGTGACTGGGGGAAGATGCATGACCCTTGCTTCAGGTGTGGAGACAGTTAGCAAACAGCACAGGAATGAGAGTTATAACCAAAAAAAAACACTTGTTTCTAAAGTGAAATCCTCCATAAAAATCACATCATCAGACAAGCTGTGTGTGCACTTCAGCGTAATGAGTGCCTGACAGCCACTCACAAAGCTAGCTACATTTTTTATAAGCCTACACATCACACACATTTTTTAAAAAAGAAAACAAACCCACTTGCGAGTAGGGTTGCAACGGTATGCGAATTTCATTGTACAATTATTGTCTTACATCCAATTATTGTTTCGGCACATCACAATATAACAAAATAATTACAGTGAATGTTGACACAGCATTTACATTAGTGTTATCATTATTATCAGTTACAATGGACATCCCCTCTCCTCTAACAAGTAATGAACAGTCCCTTAGCTTAGATGAAAAGACTGATGTCAGCTAATGTCTTCAGTAAATATGAAGCTAATACCAGCAGAAATTGGTTAGTGTAGTTTTGCTCAGCAGGGGAAACAGCTGCCTGGAAAGGAATAAAAATGTCCATAAACAGGTAACTAACATGTTATATCTCATTTGTTCATCAGTTTAATAACCATACTGACCAAATGTAGTGCTGTGATTTTGGAGATAGATGAATAGTTAG
This sequence comes from Epinephelus cyanopodus, assembly GCA_026686955.1. Lineage (NCBI taxonomy): Eukaryota > Metazoa > Chordata > Actinopteri > Perciformes > Serranidae > Epinephelus > Epinephelus cyanopodus. Next base: position 13,654,675 of record CM048932.1, on the reverse strand, counting down.
TTTAGCTTAACTTAGCTTAGCTTAGCTTAGCTTAATGGTGGAAATAGCTAGCCTGGGGAAAAAAATTAGCACCTGAGCTAAGTGATTAACATGTTATTTCTTATGTCTTTAATCTACCAAAACCAAACTGTACAAAAAAAAAAACCGTGGCTTAATGAATTATAGTCTGCATGTTCAGAGTGGTATTTAGCTTCTAAACTAGCTCTCGGCAAGAAAGCAAAGAAGCAGATATCTTAAAATGTTGAGCTAGTAATTTGTTTTAAGTTAATTTGTTGAAGCAGCTTCTGAATCACTTGTTATACTGAAACAATATAGTTTTCTCCTTCAATGCAATGAGGAATTCAATTACAAGTACTATAGAGTGCCCCAGAAATAAGTCTAAAAACCCAGAAATGATTTAGCATTTTAGCACTCTCGGTTCCCTCATCTCGACGTCAGTGGGTCTTTTGAATATGTTTTTGTTTAGATGCCTTATTACGTAAAGTCTGTGGATCACACAAGCTTTAGAGACTAAAACATTTTGTTCTACACAAACATGTCAGTAAATACCCCACTTGTGAATTTTGAGGCTTTTCTGTGTCTTGAAAAAGGCAGTTGCTAACAAGTGGCTAAATAAGACTGCAGAATGTCATCACACTGAACACTGCTGTACAGCCTCGCTGTGTTAAGGATGTTAGGCCAAGTGTTGTAGTTTGTTTGTTAGCCTAATGTTAGCTTTTTACCTCTGGTGATTGCATTTGTGCTTCAAAAGTTAAAATAGTGATGTTCATTTTAGAGGGTTATCTTGCAAAACAAAATGTTTAAGTATCATATGTTTGTATACAACAGAGCCTTTTTTCTGCAATAATCCAAAATCAGGTTAAATAAAATCCTATTGGACTGAACCACACACAGTTAATCACTCAGTACTACTCTCTAAATTGTCTAAATTCAAACTCTCTGTCAGCGTACTGAATTTGATTCAGTCTTACTTGATCGCTCTCAGTGTGTCAGGATAAAGGATAAAACATCATTTCTAAAAACCTGTGTTACAGGAATGCCACAAGGTTCCATCTTGCTGTTGTTATGTGCATACATTGGTGACCTCCCAACTGTGTGTGATGGTGTGGAGATCCTGATGTATGCAGATGACAGTCTTATTTGTACATGGGAAAGACCCTGATGAGGTAGCTAACAAATTATCATTAACTATGGAGAGAGTTGTAAAGTGGCTCAGTTACTCATGTCTCACTTTGAATACTGAGAAGACTGTAACCATGTATTTTAGGAATAAACAAAGACAAAGGGCTTTTCCAAATATTTATGTAAATGGACAAAAGATTAAAGATGTTAATGACTTTAAATACCTGGGAATCACTTTAGATCCTTCTCTTACATTCAGAAGGCATATTAAAAATTTGTGCCATGTATTGAAATATAACATAGCTAACTTAAGACATATCAGGAACTCCTTAACAGTCGAAGCCTCTGTGACATTTTGAATGCTATGATTTTATCTTATTTTCATTATTGCATAACATGTTGCTCTCAAGCAAACAAGACTGTCTTAAAACCAATACGTTCACTTCATAAACAAGCCTTGAAAGTCCTGGATAGCAAATCAAGACAGCATCACCATTGTGAAATTATTGTTAAATATAAAATGTAACGTTTTGATAATTTTACCAGTGCCAGTGTGGGTATTCTATGGGTTGTCTGTGGAGATGATGATGATGGATTTTGTCCTGTGTTTTATGGTCTTTGTTCACCTGCCCAGGGACTACAGATGGAAAGCTAATTCTGGTGCAAAACATATTTTTTCTTTGTGAGATTAATGTACTTTGTGCACTGTCCCTGTTACAAATAAATTTAATAAACTAAACTAAACTAAACTAAAAAACTAAACCAGGACGACACTAATTTCCGCTTTGGCCTACAGAAAAATGTCATCCCTGGAGCACTCTCTCTGTTATTAGATTAAATAGCCTACAGGAGAGTTAGTTGATGCAGCCTCTGCCTAAAGTTGATGTATCTTTCAAAGACACAGAGAAGTCTCTCCAACAGCTGGTGAAATTAATTGCCCATTATTTCCCTGTTAAGTGTTTCATTGCGTAGTTGTGTTTTCATGTTTACATCCACATCTGTGTTTTATTCTTCCATTAAAACCTCCACCTTAAAACTTCAAAGCAACCATTTACAACCCCTCCTGCCCATACCTACCTGTGCAATTGTCTCTGTTGCCATGGTGATGACAGTGGGACACAGTTCGATTGGCAGACTCGTCGGTGGCATTCCATTCTGCCAGGGAGTATTTGCATAAGGCCAGAGCTGCAGCCAGAAACACAAACAAAAAGCCGATCACACTCACACACACATACACATACACACACACACACATACACGCTCACAACACAAATATATCCATGTGCGCAATTGTGCAAACTCTTCTAACCAATTAGTGACCACATTCCACGTTAAGTACAAGATCTACAGGAAAAAACCCATGGTCACAATTGGAGTTATTGAAGAATAGCTGCTGAGTCATGATACCAGCCTGCCTTTTAGGGTAGGAGATTTCTCTCAAACACGCCCACTTCTGTCTCTCTCTCACACACACACTTTCACTGCGCTAAACAAAATCTTAACTGCCCTGGTCACTCTTAGATCAGACATAAGTTTACCACAGAGCTTAAATGTATACATATACATGGGGATATTGCAATGTGATATTTAATTCCACATTAGGGAGGCTTGATATGACAAAAACTACTCATCACAGTGAAAATATTGCTGGTGTAGTCATTTAATCATCAGCAAACACTGGAGTATACTGTACAAATATAGCTCCGTAGGAAGAGCACTGTCTTCTGCATTACTTTGAAGGTACATAGATGATGAAAAGGTGTGGCAACAATCAAAACACAATGTATAATTAACTCATACAGTGCCATTTTAATTCTATGGGAAGAAAATGATAACTGGAGCACACGTTAGATTAATAATTATATGAAAACATCACTCTAACTTGTTTGTCTGAGATCATATTGAAACCAGTCCTGTGTTTACAACCAATAAACTGAGCAGGATAAACAACAGTAAATCTTACCTGCTACTATTCCTACATAGAGTCTGTACACCTTGGCCATCTCCTCACTTGATTAAAGCGCTGGTCCGACACATGAAAGCTCAGTATCACTGACAAATAGAAATGACACCGGATCAATCCTTTCTCAGAGGTCAATGACCTTTGACAAAGGTGTGGACAAGCTGTGGAAGTTCCCCAGTGCTGTGCCGTATTGTGGTCCTTCATTGATGGCGGTTAGTTTCATAGTCATCCAGGAAAGCTTTTGGCTATAACCAAGGCGCACGCACACACATACGCACAGCCCAAAGTGCCTCTCTGGACTGTGGCTGGACTGCACTACAGTGTGTGTGTGAGTGTGTGTGTCTGTGGGAATAGAAAAAAAGGGGTGGCACTGAAACCCAACTCTGCTCTCTGCTCCCCGCCCACACCTTTAAAGGAGAACACGACTCCATTCAAGCTATTCAGGTTATTTCCTCGTCAAAGAACAGCTGCACCTTTACACCTGACTGTCCTTTTCTTAAGAATGAAGCGAGAGGCAGAGAAGCTCATTGACAATGAACAACAGCCAGTTTAATAACAAAGCACTTCAGGATCCATTTAAATATTTTTCATTGTGTTGTCCTCAGGTGGAACATGTAAATATATAACCTGACTTTTGCAGGTTTGCTGGTCAAAATCCAACACTGAAGTACACTGCTGGAATTCTTGCTGGTCGAAACTGGTTCCTGCAGGGTGTGAGTCAGCTGGAGAAAGTTTAATGTGAAAGTCCAAATGGCTACTAAGACAAATACCTGAATATTTCCATGTCATGCTTCACTACATTTCAGAGGGAAGTATAGAACTTTTTACTCCACCACATTTATCTGATAGCTGTATTTACACAATAAGATTTTACAAACAAATCATATTATTAGCTTATAGAATACTTAGCATTGCCCCATATTAAATTACCCAACAGTATAAATACTTAAAATTAGCTCAGTTTTGGCCAGTTTCTAGCCATGGATGGATTGTGAAACAGTGGGCCCCTGGGCATAGATACACAAAAGGCCCAACTGCCTCTCTTACATAGGAGCAGGACACACAGACTGTGATGGTTTTGCATCTCTTTGTAGTCTTTATGCAGTTTTATTTGTATCTGTTTGACGTACTTTTGTGTAATTTGAGGTTATTTGTGTCTCTTGTAAGTAATTTGGTATCTCTTTGTGATTGTTTTGTGACTTGTTGTGGTCATTTTGTGTCTCTTTGATGCAATTAAGTGTCTATTTCAGGCAATGTCCTGTGTCTTTGGGGCAATTTTGTGGCTTTTTTTTGGTCATTTTGTGTCTCTTGTGAGTCATTTGGTATCTCCTTGTAGTTGTTTTGCAGCTGTTTGTATACATTTCGTGTCTCTTTTATGCATTTTTGTCTCTTTGGGGCAGTTTTGTGTCTCTTTGAAGTCATTATGTGTGTCTTTGGGGCAATTTTGTGTCTTTTTTGGTTATTCTGTGTCTCCTTGTGGTTGTTTTGTGTCTCTTAAAGGCAATTGTGTGTGTCTTTGTCTTTTCTTGTCATTTTTGCATCTTTATAGCTGTTCTGTGTCTCTTTAACGCAATTGTATGTATCTTTGAGATAATTTTGTGTTTCCTTGTCAGTTTGTGGGGTTTTTTTAGGTAATTTTGTGTGTCTTTGGGGGCAATTTTGTGGCTTTTTTGGTCATTTTGTGTCTGTTGCAGTCATTCTATGTCTCCTTGTGGTTGTTCTGTGTCTCTTTTTAGTTCTTTTGTGTCTGTTTAAGGTACCTTTGTGTCTTTTTTGTTGTTATTTTGTGTCTTTTGTGAGTCACTTGGTGTCTCCTTGTAGTTGTTTTGTGGCTGTGTGTATACATTTTGTGTCTCTTTTAGGCAATTTCTGTCTCTGTGGGGCAGTCTTGTGTCTCTTTGAAGTAAATTTGTGTGTCTTTGAGGCAATTTTGTGTCTTTTTTTGATCTTTTTGTGTCTGTTTCTTGTCATTCTGTGCCTTGTAATTTTTTGTATATCTTTTTAGCTGTTCTGTGTCTCTTGAATGCAATTTTGTGAGTCTTTGTTGTCATTTTGTTTATCCTCGTGGTTGTTTTATGTCTCTTCCTGGTCAGAACATGTTAATTTGAGTGACATTTTGAAGGTGATGGTCAGGGGCCCCCCCGACTCTTTAGGCCCCTGTGCCCTGTTCAGTAATCCATCCATGCTAGTCTACAGTAAAATGCTGCTTACAAATTAATGCAAAAGTAATAACGATCTTACAGTGTAGTGTATGATAGTATAACACTCAAATGGGGCTTTTTTTCTAAACTGAGTACTTCAGCTTTTGATACTTTAAGTATGTTCTGCCGGTAATATTACTTACTTTTACCTAAGTAACATTTTCAATGCAGGGCTTTAACTAGTATAAATATTTCTTCATTGTTGTATCGCCACTCTTACCAAAGTAAAACACCTGTAAACTTCCTCCACCACTGCCTGGGCTGTTTGGATGAAATGAAGCACGTTATTTTTGTTGTCCAGATGTGACCAGCAGATGGCACAAGTTGACACCTAAATTAAATACATATTTTCAACATGTCCTGTGACACCCAAAATTGTACTTATGCTTAAGTTATTATGGTTTGTAAGTGTATGATTAAATCAACCTCTCTCATGCCTTTCCTGTGATTTAATCTGGATTTGAGAAACTCATTTGAGAAAGGGAAAATAAAATCTGAAAGAACAGAATAGTCACAGTTTCTCATCACTCAAATAATTTAACTGATGTGTGAAAACGGCATTTTACTCTCTGATAATTGATTCAGCCACAGTAACTACATGGAAATAGCTGTGTGGCAATCTCCCGTAAAACCTCTAGTATTTTACACGTTATTTCGGGTTAAAAAGTATATACAGAATCAATGTTCTTATGTGAATCAGCTTCACATTGCTCTCAACTATTTATCCTTGAGGGAAGTTCTTATTTTATACATACATGCTGTGCTCTGCTCATTCTGATGCAAAAAGTGTCAAAAAGGAGGAACATCTGATGCCTTTAGTGTGGCACACATTTGAACAAAGGTCGTTAGGAAAGGAAGCATAGAAATGTGAAAACTATTGAGACTCGTCCAAGAACAGTGTACTAAGAGGAAAAGGAAGTGACCAAGCAGAGAGCCATCTCATGACTGGCTAGACTTCTTTTAGGCTGATGTAGACTGTTTCTAGGGCGACTGTCTACATCTTCATATATATATATATGTATATATATGTGTGTGTGTGTGTGTGTGTGTGTGTGTGTATGTGTGTTATATTTTACACAGAATCAATGCAAATAAACAGACTTAAATGACTGAACACACTTCAATCAAATGGATGACGTGATTCATAATACCCTATTTCCACACTCGGGTGATTCATATTTCATTTCTAATCTAGCATAGCCTTGAGCTTGTAAATGAGGTCTGAAATCTTTCAAAGCTGAGTGAAGCCAGTGTTTCTCTCTGTCGAGTGTCTTTGCAGTTCTGAACAGGAAGACCCAGTTTCCTCTCTCTGGCTGCGCTCCTAACTTAGACTGAACATCAGGAAGCTCCAACGCCGAGAGATTCCAAGGCATAATTTAGAGCCTGGCTATAAACATCCGCTTCGTATAATCCATAGATAATCACTTCATAACTCTGCCACTAATAGTAGCTTTAAAAAGTTATCAAATAAAAAGATGAAGAAAGTTTCTGTAATGCCCTTTATTGTGTTAAAAAGCAGATTTGTATGGCTATACAGTAAAGTAATAAAACAAGACATTTATCTGAAAAATAAATCATTAAAATGTGCTTTTCTTAAAAAACAAAAAGGAATTATTTTCTTCTGTGAGTGAGATGCCACAGTTGTGTCCACTTCTTCCTCCCCTGCAAAGACAGTACAAATTCTAATTATCCCTCTTTGAAATCCTGCTATAGTAATAGGTTTATGTACAAATAAAGGTTGTAAACTTTGCATATTCTCACCTTCACACTACAGCACAGGAGCGTGGTTCTCTGAAGGGGTTGCTGCCTGTGGGGATGCCGACCAGCAGGGCGTCTTTGCCTGCATTCTGCAGACAGTACTGCTGGAGCTCTGCAGCTGCCTGAGACACCTGCAACACACACACACACACACACACACACACACACACACACACACACACACACACACACACAATATTTATTTATTTGTTTGGCACCACTTTCTGATAAGACACCATTTTTAAAGGGATTATAAGCATTCATTCATGGCTTTTTTATTGATCAATGACAAATGTACTAGGTCTTTATAGATCAACCATAATCCATTCATAAAAATAGAATTCAAAGGTCTAGTGTGTTGGTTTTAGAGGTATCTATTGGCAGAAATGTTATATAATATAAAATCAAAAAATAATGGAGGTAGCTACAGTGGACTCCCGTTTCGGTATTTTGACTGTCGCCATCTTGTTTTGTGTTTTTGGAGAGGCCAAGGATACTATCGACAGACAGCCAGTCACTCAAAGCGTCAAGCCCTTATTAATGTGTGACATTAAGCCCTAATAAAATGTAAACAGCCATTGGTTTACAGCTTGTACCAGGCTATAAATATGTTTTTCTGCTGTAAAGTTTGACCTTTTTAGGCATGTTAACATGGGGGTCTATGCGGATAGCCTGACTTCTGGAGCCAGCCTCACCCATTCAGAGAATTGCCATTTTTGGTACTTCCGTGTTGGCATAATTTTCCAGCCCCAAATGTTACTGCTTGCTTTACAATCAGCTGAAAATAAGAATCATTGTGTTTTAAGAAGGGGTCACCCTAAATGAACTAACAAGCTACAAGGACAAAGCATGGTTGATGCTTGAGGAGGATATTCCACAAACTGGCAACCCAAACGTGTTATTAATTGATTGTAAATTATCTATAATGCATTAGCAAATTATTTTGTTACTATCAAAAAATCCATTCATTCGTGAACATAAATCATTTGTGAAGCCATATTTTTAACTGTTGTACATTGGCCTGATGTTACATTAGCCTTTAAAACATAAAGCGAACATGTAAAAGGCAGCTGAACAGAGACTAAAAAAGCCAAAAGGAGTAAAGTAAATGATAAGCAGTACTATGTAAGCAATTCATACAAAGCATAGAAATAAGAGCAGCAATTAGTGCAACATAAAATCACATTTCAACGTAGAAAATATTAGTAAAACTATCAAGATTACTTACTTGATACAAAAAATATATACAAAATATAAAATATATATATAAATATATATCATCATCAACATCTTCATGTCATAGAGATATCTTTTAATTCTTTTTTTATTACATTCTACAAATATCTAAATCTGACATGTCATATTTAAGTGTATCAAAGTGTATGGAGAGAGCACATAACCACATCTTGTTTTGTTTAGTGTCTTTTTAAGTGTTTAATTGATCATCATATGCTGTAGCAACTACACTGTAATGTGCATAATTGTCAAATAAGAGTATTGTATCAAAACACATGTAGTGTGAGACAGTATTGAATGACCGTAGTAAGACAAATAGGTGGCTGATAATTTAATACATTGTATAAAATAAAAGCAGAATATGACACTGTAATGCGTTAATTCTTATACAGTGGGCTAGTGCGTTAATATAACAAAATTAAACAAGTCAGGAAAAGCGAATTACTAAACCCTAAACTCTAACATATTCTTTTCCGCCCTCTGTTGTGTTTCTTTTATTTACCTTGATTCTCTCCACACTGGCCTCAAGCTTCAGTTGTTCCACCAGCCGCCGCATGTTGGATAAATTGGAATTAGAGGTCATGTTGGTGGAAAGTGTTTTGGGGGGAGAGAAATTCCTTGTTAAAAAAAAAATCCCCTTCAGTCTTTCAACACTGGAGCAGACTGCACTAATGGGCAGCAAAATACTCGAGGAGAAAGTGTGGCCGGGTTTCTTTCCAAATGACTTCAGTCCACTTCACTGAAGGAACAAGGAGAGATGGAAGTACACTGACCTTTTGTACTTCAGAGCCTACACTATTTTTATTAGGCCTACTTAGACATTTATTTTGAATGGAAGTCTTTTTTCAGCATTAGTGAACTTGCTCTTTATGATGCAAAACAGTGCATTTTTCCCAGTCAAAAAACAAACAGCTTCATCTTACTTAATATAAACTTAAAACTGCACCACAGACACAGAGAAAGAGATCAAGAGAGGGAGAATAGTCTGTCTATATATATATACCAATAATACAAATTAGTGTGGAGTGGAGGTGGGTTATAAAACCCCTCAACAGCAAGCCTGCATCAGTGCTGACGTACTGTTGTTTTCCACATGTAAACTCCATGCGAACCAGCATACCTGTTCAATCATAAACTGCTCAGACTAATATAGACATTTAGTATTATCATACAGACATTAACAACTTAAAGGTTATATTGTATTTAGAATCAAAGAGGCTTTACCCATCTCTAGTCTAGAAAATGGTAGACATGTTCATTTTATTTACTTTAATGACAAAAAGTTTCATTCATCCATTTTCAAACGCTTATCCAAGGCCAGGTTGTGGGGACAGCAGGCCGAGTAAAGTACTCCAAACGCCCCTCTCCCCAGCACACCTCCTCTGCCTGGGGGATCCCGAGGCATTAGCCTACCAGGCCAGACGAGATGTATAATTCCTCCAGTGTGTTCTGGGTCTGCACCGGGGCCTCCTACCTGTTGGACGTGCCTAAAACACCTCTAACAGGAGGCATCCTGATCACATGCCTGGACCAGCTTTACCGGCCCCTTCCAACACAAAAGAGCAGCGGCTCTATTCCAAGCTCTCTTCGGATGTCAGAGCTCCTTAACCTATCTCTAAGCCCAGTCACTCTTCAGAGGAAACTATTTTTTTGTATCTGCAACCTCGTTCTTTTGGTCATGACCCAGAGGTCATGACCATAGGTGGGGGTTGGGACATAGATGGAACAGTAAATCGAAAGCTTTGCCTTCTGGCTCAGCACTCAAAAACTGCCAATCCATCTCACCCTCAATTCTACCCTAACTGGTAAACAAGAACCCGAGATGGTTGAACTCCTTCACTTGATAAAAAGATATTCTGCAAAAATTCAGGTATACAATAGCAGCACGTGCAGATCATATCAGAGTGATTCATTCATATGAAGAACATAAAGATGATTTCTTTTTTCTACCCAAAACCCTAAAGGAAAACATCTGTTGCAACTGTTGTGCAGCCAGGCTCTCTTGTAGCTCTGCGCATGCGCTAATCCGAGCTGCCTGAAAGTGTTATGAGACGTCGTGCTGCGGCTCAAGTGGAAATTACTAGCATACGAGCAGCGTTTGAATGCAGCAGCTTCCCCCCTGAAATCCACATGGCTAATGAACTCCCAACACTGTCTGCTTGTGTCCTCATTGGTCTGGCCTGCAGCTGATTCACGGGATTGGCTGTAAGTAGCTTTTGCCGAAAGGTAAACATTACAGGGAAGCAGGGTAGCTACACTTCTTCCAGCCGTAGCGTCGAGGTGTAGATGAAATATGAGCGACACTTAGAGGTGTCAGACCTCCGGGACTGTTTAATCTGAAGTGTGTGTGAGCCCTGAGCAGACATGGTGGAGGTGTTCAGCGGGCGGACACTGCTGAATAAAGACGGGGATGTGGTGGATCCTGAGGAGGCGCTGAGGAACAAAGTGGTGGGGATCTACTTCTCTGCAGGATGGTGTCCTCCGTGTCGAGACTTCACACCCATCCTGTGTGATTTCTACACGGAGCTGGTGGAAGAGAGTGAACCTCCGGCTCAGTTTGAGATAGTTTTTGTCTCCTCTGACAAGTCCACGGATGACATGGTTGAATATTATCATGACATGCACGGAGACTGGCTCGCACTGCCCTGGACTGATGATTACAAACAGTGAGTATCAAAACCAAACAAAAAGTCAATGAAAAGTTGATTAAGTTTCCATTGGTTCTTCCACACAGATTTTACACTCAATATAATATGTCAAAAACCTAATTGGCTGCTCTGACTGTGCTTTATTTGTCTCGTATCTTGTTAGGATTTAACACTGTTGTCTATAAAGCTCATTAGTCTGTGCTCCCTCTTATGTAAAATGCTTATGAGGGTCACCCTCTCAGGGATTAGGGTTAAGAGCAGGCCAGACAAACTGTCTGTCACAATGACTTCAAGACTGATCTGTTCAATTTTAATTTTAGGCTTTGTTTTATGTCATTTGTCTCTGAATGTCATGTTACATTTAATCTCTGCCTTTAGTTTTTGCAGGCTTGTCCTCTGATATACAACTTTCCAGTGGTGGAGGAGGTGCTCAGATCTTTTGCTTAGATAAAAGTAGCAATAGCACAATTAAAGTCCTGCATTCAGTGTTGCTTAGGCAAAGTATGACCATGTAAAAGTATCAAAAGTACTCACATGGAGGCAGCATTGACTCCTGTCAGTTTTATGTCACTGTAAATGTTATAATCTTGGACTAAAATTACTGCTTCATGAAGTATACAGTATTTTAATGTAGCAACTGACATTGCCCCAAAATATTTATTTTGCAACCACGTAAAAGTAAGAAAACCATTTTTAAAATTCATATTTAAGATGCTGGGACCAGATAATTTTGGTATTTTGCTTTATTGCGTACGCAGTATTTTAAATATTTTCGCTGTTCACTGGGAGGCCACTTTAAAAAAAAAAAAAAATTAATATACTGTATATCGCTGTTTAATTAAATCAATAACAATGCATCAAAAATGTTGAAATAATCACATTAAATATTAATTTGTTAAGGGGCCTTGTAAACATAGCTTTCAAAGGAGATGTGCAAAAGGTGCATAAATGGAAATATAACGATACAAGAGCTGTGACGAGTATGGTCAATTGACGAATTAATATCAACTTGTTCAAGTGATTGATGTTCATTGTGGCATTTTTCAAGCAAAAATGTCAAATATAATCGAGAAATTATTGTCAGATTTATTGTTAATGAAAGCAATAATTAGTTTTAGCCCTAATGAGTACAGTACATATATTTTTAAGCTGATGATGTGTTTGTATAATAAGAATCTGTAGCTGTAATTGCCATAAATGCAGAGAGTAAAAAACACAATACAAATCTCCAATGACAAAATGGAAATTTTAAAGTAAAAGTATCCTAGATACAGTCTCCACTGTCATGTAATGCTTTACACAAAGTAGAAGCAAAGCAACAGTTGTTCCAGTTGTCTTATTGTAATAAACATATTTCTTTGTCTTTCTTTTCTCTTTCAGTGAGTTGAAGCAGCGCTACAAGATCACAGCGGTGCCCAAACTGGTGATCGTGAAGGAGAATGGCGACGTGATCACAGACAAGGGCAGGAAACAGATCAGGGACCGAGGCCTTGCCTGCTTCAGGTCCTGGCTGGACGCTGCTGAGATCTTCCAGAACTTTAAGGGTTAGAAAACAATGACGAGGAACATGACAACCCATCTTTTCACAAGGGCTACTGCAGCCACGTTAGAGAGCCCAACAGAACCAAAGCAAGATATTTCAACGTTCACTTAAGCTCAGCGGTTCCCAGTGTGGGGATAGAGGTTCAGAAGATATGAAAGAGCGAATTATGTATCTGTCACACAAAATTCATTTTATTTATCCCGAATTTTCTGTTTTTTAAAGCTTTTTTCTTCTGGATTTATTTGAATTTTTTAAGCACTCTAAAATCCTCTAAATGAAGCAATCAGAGATGGAAAAATCTAACTTTGGTTGACCTGCTCACAAGTCATGCTTTAATGAGGGTTAACAAGTAAATATGGATTTGAGGATTTGAAAAAGGGTGAAAAACGCTGCTTTAAACATCCTATGCATTTAAGACAAACCTCAGGCGTGTCCATTATGGTTCATATGTAAAAACTTTTTTGCTTATAGTAAATTGTGCATTTAGTATGAATCATACAAGCGAGCCTCTGCAGATTCTTAGTTTAATTAAAAACACATTCTGTGATGATCTTTATAGGCTTGTGCACTAATTAAACAGTCAAACTGTGCTTTAATTAATTAGATATCTTCTTGATTTTGTATACTTAAGGTTTGACTTGTAGTTCTACATTGAGCTACCTGTATATTTTTGTATTTTTATTTTATATGAGTTGTTAAGACTGTTATTAAATATATATATATATATATTCTGAGACTTATTGGCATTGGTTTTATCTCATATATTTGTTGGAACGTCAAGTGGTCTCTGCATGTGTCTTAAGGTTTATGAACAAACAAAATGATTCCCCGTTGCCTCGTTAAGATGCAAAAAGCCCACAGGACATCATTTCCAACATGCTGGCACATTCATATCCTCTGTCCTAATTGCCTTTTTGTCCCTTGTGCATGCTGACACTGCTCTTATAATTTTGCACATAAAACCTCCAACAGGCATGATGACATTATGATGAGTCTGCACAGACCGGTCGCTCCAGTACCTGTCTGCTTTGTGATATCAAATGCTTAAAGTCTTCAAAGGACACCGTGTCACACCAGGTAACGCCCGGAGGCTTCATTCAGGAATAAATTTGGCTGGAGATGGTGCCTTTCCTCAGGGGTCGGCTCAGGTGTTTATGCCGCCCCTTCATCACAGGTCCCAGAGGACGTCCTGTTTCTCGCAGTCTGACACTGAAAAAAATGATGCAACTCCTCAAAGAACAGGAGCGAGATGGAAAATGAAGACCGGCAAAGACAACGTATAACTAACTGAACTGAACTTTACTTTAAATCATTATTCCTCTGCTGCACTTTTGTGGAGGCTACAGTATCATAGTCCACCATGTGGGGTCACTGTTTTCTCATAAATGAGCACTCGGATTGTTTCTCAATTCTATCGACTTTTAGGACAGCTGGCCCCTACCCCTAACTAAACACCAGCCATCACAGAAAGACATATGTCTTTGGGGTTGATCTTTAATGCTCAGGTCTCGTGGTCTGTCATAATCTGTTCATATAGGACTGAGAGCAGCTCCACATATCTGTGTCCTCATATCACATGACAGTCTGACTAATTATAGGACCAAGTAGAAGTTACATTATCCTGTTGGGTTTAATAGTGTGTGTTATCATGTTATCATATTAGCTTTCAGTCATGATGTAAGGTCAAAGGTCAAAATTATACTCAATATTGCTCGACAGACCAAAAACATGGATGTGGCCCAGCAAATGTAAGTCTTAAAGTTGTAACCTAATAATTGATAGTTGATTTTCTGACAATCAAGGGATCAGTTAATGGTTTGTTGCAGCTCTAGACAGATTTGTGACCAGCATGAAGATTTTCACCATTATACTGTGAACACTTACGTCCTGTTAAGGTGTTTTATCATCCCATCAGGGACATGCCATGAGATGGAAAGATGTGAATGAAATTCAGTTCATTCATTCATTCATTCATTCCTATAACCCTTTGTACAGGGTGCTTTATAAAGTATATACTGTAGGCTGCATGTTATCACGGTTGGATTATGAGAGCCTATCCCAGCTGACACTGAGCGAGAGGCAGGGTACACCCTGGACAAGTTGCCAGACTATCACAGGGCTAACACAGAGACATACAGCCATTCACACTCACATTCACACCTACGGACAATTTAGAGTCACCAGTTAACCTGCATGTTTTTGGACTGTGGGAGGAAGCCGGAGTACCAGGAGAAAACCCAAGCTGACACTGGAAGAACATGCAAACTCCACACAGAGGGGCTCCCACACCCCAGGGTTTGAACCCAGGGTGGGGGGATTCAAACCTAGAGTGAGGACGGTCGGAACCCTCTTGCTGTGAGGCAACAACGCTAACCACTGTTCCACCATGTCGCCATCTTTTGTAGTAGGCGATTTTGTGTATATTTGCAGTCCATCTGTATGGTCATTTTAAGTCTCTTTGTGGTCTGTGTCCATTTAAATGACACTTTGCAGGTTAAGGTTGGGGGTGGCCTGACACTTTGGGCCCCTGGGCCTGTGTCTGGTAGGCCTGTTCAGTAATCCATCCATGCATTTAATATGAATAGAGGAGGCCACATCACAGCTATTTCTGTCCTATAATGACAGTGTTGAAAAGAAATTGAGTACATTTACTTGAGTACTGCACTTGTACTTTACGAATTACCACTTCATACTTCTACTCATAAATACTGCACTTTTTACACTGCTGCTTTCATCTGAAAAATTCAGCTACTCTTCAGATTGAGATTACTAATACAAAATGTAATCAAATACATTAGGATGGATTAAAACTAAGAAAAAGTAAGCCCATCTTTACCAGCAACATTCAAGTGATGCACACATTTAGAATTATAATAAATAACATTATTTAGACCTACATTTTTCTGAAATGGGTATTTTGGTACTTAAGTATATTTTAATGCTAATACTTTGGTGCTTTTATGAAGTAAAAATTTTAAATACTTATTCCGCCATGTGTCGCTGAATGGTAATCAGGTAATATAATCACGTGCTTTTATTCATATGAGACTGCAGTGATGAGGAAAATGTACATTTTCGTGTATTTGCTTCCTGTCTGCAGCCTGATTGAGACTCTCGGGTCAGTTTAGATTCAGATGGATCTTTATGTCGACTTCACATTAGTCAGTCGGACTTCTTGTTGGCTTTAGAAATGAAAGGCAGTAGTGTTTCTTCCTGCCGCTGCAACGGTGTCTTGAATCAACTAACAAGGCTGTCTTTATGCAAGGGCAGGGCGGGAGGGAGGCGGAGAGCAGGCTGGACCGGCGGACCCTGCACGGTGGGAGCGCTACTGTCAAGTTCACCATGTTGATGTACAGCACTTCCGCTTAAAACCTTCAAAATAAGACGCTCGTGTAGTGATAAAATAATGACTAGTTATATGCTGTTTAAATTAATCCCAAGAGTAATTCTCAAAAGAGAGAATTAAATTAGATTAAAGATTAATTAATAAAACACTTAACATTGTTTTTTTTTTGTTATCTTGCGACTAACTATACGTTTAGTAAACTTTATGCTTATGTTAGGTTTTGTCAGTGACGACTGAAGCTCCAAACATGAGGCAAACAGGAGTCTACAGTCTATGCTACAAACCAGTGGGTGAAGCCACGGTAGCTATGCTAATTATTTTTACAGTTTATGGCTGAAGCCCACTTAAAACATTTTAATCCCGTTAAACTTTCAACTGTAACACTGAACCTCTAGAATACAGTAAAACCCAGCATCATGAATCATGCATTCAAAAAACCTAGAGGTCCAGTGTGTAGGATTTAGTGTCATCTAGCAGTGAGATTGCAGAACTGAAACCTCCCCTGTGTGCCAAGCCTGTAGAAGAAGATATACTTTATTAATCCCTGAGGGGAAATATTTTCACTCTGTTGTCATATACACACAGGCCCGCAATACACACAAACATGCACAAACAGGACCTATACATGCAATAAACGGAGAGATGACAGATGTGAGGGGGCTGCCTTGGACAGGTGCCCTGAGCATTTGGGGGTTGAGTGCCTTGCTCAGGGGCACCTCAGCAGTGCCCAGGAAATGAACTGGCACATCACCAGTTCTTAGTCCACGCTCCATGCTTGGTCTGTACAGGGACTTGAACTGGCGAACCTCCGGTTCCCCAGTTAAGTCTCCATGGACTGAGCTGCTGCTGCTGCCCTGGTAGCTCACAGCAGGAACTACTGTGACCAGTGAAAAAACACAAAACATGAATGGCCTTATCTTTAGCCAGTATTTGGTTTGTCCATTCTGGGCTACTGTAGAACAACATGTCAGACTCCATAGAGGAGGCCCACCTCTGTACGCAGACATAAAGGGCTCATTGTAAGGCAGGGGGTCAGCAACATTTAGGCCTACTAATAAAAACATTTTTGGCCAAAATTTTTTTTAAGAAATCTGTCTGGAGCTGGAATACATATTTGTGCAGGGGTGTATCTGCGTCCCTGCAGTTACTCCTCTACAACACCAGTCAGCAGTTGGGTCTCTGCGAAGTGCTGTTGATTCAAACCACACCCAAAACACACATTAAACATGGCTTAATAAAGACAATTTCAAACGCAAGTACACAAATTGGCTTCACTATAACTCACAGCATTCACAGACAAAACACTTGCCTTCATCTGGACACATTTTCCCCATAAATACAACATGCAAATGTTGTTAGCACAAACCTATGGCATTTTACATTGTATAAATTAGCCTAGCGGTCAGCAAACTTTTCCTCTTTTCATATGAAGCCAGGGACAGCAGCAACATTCAACAAAGGTCACGTTACAAAACTTGACTCTATTACAACTCACAAGGTTTACCGACAAAACAACATCATACTAAACACGTTTTCCAAACAAATACAATATGCTAACATTATGAGCACAAGCGGGCATTTTACATTGTATAGCCTAAATTAGCCCAGCGGTCAGCAAACTTTCTCTCTTCTCACATGAAGCCAGGGACAGCAGCAACATTTAACAAAGGTAACATTACAAAATTTGACTCCATTACAACTCACAAGGTTCACATAGAAAACAAATGTCTTATTCTAAACACGTTTTCCAAACAAATATAACACGCTAACATTACTTAGCACAAGCCTATGACATTTTACATTGTATAAATTCGCCTAGCCGAGCAGTCAGCAAACTTTTCCTCTTCTCATATGAAGCAAAGGACAACAGCAACATTTAAAAAAGGTAACGTTACAAAATTCAACTCTATTACAACTCACAAGGTTCACCTAGAAAACAAATGTCTTATACTAAACACATTTTACAAATATAACATGCTACCGTTATTAGCGCAAGCCTATGACATTTTACATTGTATAAATTAGCCTAGCAAGAGGCGGAGATTTCTTTTTCTCAAACCAGGGACAAGAGCAATATTTCTCAAAGGTCATGTTACAAAATTCGACTCTATTACAACTCACAAAGTACACCTAGAAAACAAATGTCTTATACTAAACACATTTTACAAACAAATATAACATGCTAACGTTATTAGCGCAAGCCTATGACATTTTACATTGTATAAATTCGCCTAGCAAGAGGCGGAGATTTCTTTATCTCATATGAAACCAGGGACAAGAGCAATATTTTTCAAAGGTCATGTTACAAAATTCGACTGTATTACAACTCATAAGGTACACTTACAAGACAGCTGTCTTATACTAAATACATTTTCCAAACATATTAGCGTGTTATTAGCACCAGCCTGTGACATTTAACATGGTGTAAATTAGCCTAAGGCTAGCAGAGATTTCCTCTGCTCATATGAAACCAGGATAAACTACACACAAGACTCAAAATGCTATTTTTGTGGAGGTTTTTTTTTTTTTTTTTTTTAAATCTACATAATACTGTTTCTTAACACTGAGGGAAATGGTTTTCATACAGAAATAAACAGTATGTCTGCCTCCTGCAACCTGTAGTTACATCTCTGGGGAGGTGCATGATGTAGGTCACACATGGCTACAACATAGTCTTGAATATTGTCTACCATGTCTGCCAATATAAGCCCCTAAATCCTTCTCACATCTTTTAACCAGCATATTCAAATATGTGTGTGCCACTATTAACTTTATTTTTTATTTTGAAGGCAGCAGCCCTCATGTTCCGGTGTCGCTCTGCCTCTCTGCGGCTGACTTCACGCCTCTCGGTGGTACAAACGCTCACAGCCGCTCCTGCTCCGCAAGTGTCGGCTGTGGACCGGTGGAGGGCTGCAGGCACAGGACCGCAGCACCGGGACAAAAACAAAACCTCCACGCAGCATGGACCGAAACAACGACTGCTGGAGACAGAGGTAAGTTGGCCGGGTGAGATTGCATGTTAACACTGTAAACTACAGATACAGCCTGCCGATAGATATAACGTACAAACATAATTATCACTACATCTGAATAGTTCGCCTGTGGTGAGTTTACGGTCATCACTCTCATCCTGCTCAATGTTAACTTTCAGTTCACTGTATTTCTGGGACGCATCCAGCTACTTCTCCTGAACAATCCTTTTTAAAAAGAACAGCATCAGTTGTAATTAAATCAAGTCATTTTTCCCGTAAAGCGCTTTATGGACACGCATGAAAGCAGACACTGCCAAATATGAATGTAATTGTGAGTATAACTTGCTTTAATGGGCTTTTAAGTGCTCGCTTGTTTTCTGTGAGCGAGCTTTCATTAATCCATTGAGGCAAAATGGGAAATATGTTTTAAGACCAGCCAGGTTATTAGGTCACTTGAAAGCAAAATCACATGGATGAATTAAAAAACAAAACAAAAACACAAAAACGCTCACCATAATTTCTGGTGGGAAGACCCAGATAATGAAATTACATGCACTCAGTGAAAGTGCATGCTTTTCCCCCTCTCTCTCTCTCACACACGCACGCACACACATACACTCACACATATGCACACAGCATACTGAGGGAGCTGGAGGTTTTATCAGGGAAATGGTTCTAATCCTGCTTAGTGCACTCACCAACAGGCACCTAGCACCCTGAAATATTTGGTTTGCAAGCTGGCAGAGTTGTTTTTCTCATATTGGAAGAATGAAACTGGAGATTATGTAGGATTTGAGGTTGTTTAGCAAGCAGAGAAGAGACTCCCGAGAGCGTACACATACTAGCATGCTCAGGGTAAGTGACTGCATGTGCCTTCACCCTATAGGAGTGATTAGCTGGAAAAAATTGATGTGATACTTGATGACATATATGTGCTTCCTGTGCCTGGAAGATAAAGTTGCCCTCTTTTATTAGATGCTCAATACATCTCTGTGTGTGTGTCCTACATGTATGTTTGTCTGGGAGTGTGTGTGTGTGTGTGTGTGTGTGTGTGTGTGTGTGTGTGAGAGTGTTCTCACTTTGTGTTGCCGTGCAGACCGCATGTACTCTCATGTTTCACAGATCAGATAACAGGAATCTTGCTGGACTTTTTAATGGTGCTGATGTAACGTCCCTGCAGTGTATTGACAAATTACCTCTGATGATATTACAGTTGCCCTTGCTCAGTTAGATAATGCCGGTTTATAAAAATCGATTAAATTGAATGGAGAGCTCATGGATGGCACTGAAGGGTTTATTGCCTCTAGGGCTGGCTGTATGTTTCACTGAAACCAGTATAAATGATCTGAGGGTGCAGAGGGTGGAGCTGGTTCAGTACTGCCATAAACAGTACCTGTTATAACTGCTAAAACCACAGGCTATACACCTTTGCATGCAATGACACCACAGCTGAGTAACACCACAGCTTGGCCTGGTAATAATGTCTGTGTGGCGGTTAACTGTCCAGAGAGAAGAGGGAAGTAATGAGCTCTGGCTCCGACTGAACTTGGCTCGCACTTGTGAACGTCTTTCACAACTCATTTGCCAAACACTTCCGAAGCAAAATGTTGCAGGAGTGAGAAGAATATTGCAAAGGTGACAATGTGCAATTATAACGCTGTGTTGCAAGTGAATTGCTGAAAATGAACAGATGTGATGTGTGGACACACTGGGTCTCATTTATTTCGTGTCAACCTCAATTTGTTTGCTCTGTCGTCGTCTCTATTATCAGCTACTTTCATACATTCCCACTTGTAAAATCACTGTCAGCAACTGCGGAGCATGTGACACAGGGAGCGTCTTACTATACAAACTAAGATTTATTATATTCCACCATAATTGCGCGGAGATGAACTGTGCCCTATCAGAATTGTGTTGTGGTTTTTCATTGCGTTTTACTAAACAAGGGAGTGCCCTCTAAATTCCCCTGTCTGCAAAGACACTATATAGCACATTGTAGAAATGGGTGTTGTCTTATTGGTTTATGGAGGATATCAATCAGTTTTGCTTGACTCCTACGGACACAAGAATCAATGTTTGTGTTTCATAGTGTTCATTTTGGAGAGAAATTAGGGTAACTGTTTATGATGGCTGACACATACTTATTCCGTCTTTAACACGTTTTCATATTCTTGATAGGAGACAAACAGATACTGGAATTTTAAAGCAGATATTGCAGTCCATGTATGCTATTTCATAATTACCACATACAGTATTCAGTGATATATCTGTGATAAGCTTAAAACCAACAAACATATAACAGTAACAAACTTTTTTTCAGAAAAATCCCTTAAAGATTAGAGTGAAATGAAAAGTTTGGTGTCCCGTGTTCACCCAGTGGGCCACTAAGTTTAGTTTTCTTAGTTTGTGATGTAGGGTGACCAAAATTCAATGTTAGAATGTCTTATGCCAATGTCCATTTTGACATAGAATACTGACGACAGATCATGTTGATATTTTGTTGGTTTTAAGTTGTGTTGTTAAGTAACCAAAATCTAACACCCTCCAAAGGTCTCATGCCAACGTCATCTTGAAGTAGAATAACGACATTTAGTCGTGAGGTATGGACAACAAAACCAAACATCTACAGAAAAGTCATAATGCCACACAACATCAAATTCGACTTTCATTAGACTTTTAAAACATTGTCAACCTGACTTTCATTCCAACCTAAATTTAATGTGTCCAACGCAAGAGTCAACGTCTATCTGACGTTATATTGCCGTCCAGTGCCAGCTAGGAAAGGTGTTGAGAAATTCATGTATTTTATATCAAAATCTTTCTATTTTTTCTTCCTGTGAAACAAAAGCCAAGTGTGATTTGCACCACAGATTGACCTGCGATTTATATTTTTGACCTTATTTTCTATCTATGTATTTTACTGTATATTCTCTGCTGTTGCAATGACCCATTTTTCCCATGGGGCCCATTAAAGTTTCATCTGATACCATCTAACCTAACTGTGAAGAAATGGGAACACTTTGAGGACCAACTGAGAGAGAGGGAGAGAGGGGAGGAGGAGGAGGAGGAGGAAGATGATGAGGAGGATGCGGAGGGGCGGGTGGTGAATGTTAACACGGACCGCTTGTAGTGAAGTAGAGGAGTGTAATGTGGGTTTTTTTTAAGGGCCCTCCAGATGGCACGTCGACAGGAAGGTTCCGGGGAAACCGGCCCCTAATGAATGGGAGGGAGAATCACCTGAGGGGACAAGAGACATCAAAGAAACCTTTCTCTGCTCCCTCTCTCCTTCTTTCTCCTCCCACAAGCTCACTTTATACTGACTTCTTCATTTTCTCCTCTCACACCATGTATCTGATCTACCCGCTTAATAGTTCCCCCAAGTAATCAGTGGGCATAGCTCACACCAGCCTGCTTTTTCCCCCACTCATTTTAAAAATTTATCTTAATTAATCTCTCCTCTCCTCTCCTCTCCTAAGGACATTCCTCATTCTTACAGTGAGATAGCCGCAGGGCAGGTTCAGACAGAGCTGTCTGAGCCCTGACATTCACTGAGGCCAACATGCACATAAACGCGTTAACATCCTTGACCTGTAACAAATACACAACCCACCAGAGGCTGTAGGAAGACAGGATAGAGAGACACAGGCAGGCAGTGTGGAGCAGAAACATGCACGGTTTTGTGGTTTATCAGGATGTTTGTAATGATAGCAGACACCACTTACTTAGAGAGAGTGGATGGGGATGGGAGGACAGGGCTTTTTGAAAGATTAATGCATCCATGCACTCTCATATAAACGTGTGCATGTTTGAGTGTTGGATGAGAAACAGTGAGTTAAAAGGGAAGGGAATTTCTAAAGGGCTGTAAAAGTGGTTTTGAATGTTTAAGTCTGTTACATGTTTGGCTCATCATTTTGAAAACCACTGCAATTAAGAAAACTGAATGTACTTTGTGTTAGGCGTCCATTGGTTTCCCTTTTTTGCCGTACAATATAAACATCTCTTAGCAGTTTCTCAAAACTTGCTTTAGTTGTGTCATTTCAACATCAAGTCGGCATTAATTCTTGTCAAAATGACATCATTGTGAGGTAACGTGCAGACTGTTCAAATCAGTCAACTCTTAAAGGGGAACTCCTTAAATTTTACACATCAAGATTAGTTTACTTGTCACTGTTGAGGACTCATCAGCCTGTGGAAACAGTTGTATCATGTCTCTGGGGGCTCCGTCTATGATGATGTCATCAGTGGTTATATCAGCATGGATTTAAAGGCTAAACATTTAAAACAAAAAGCCTGTGTTACAATCTGGTGGGCATGGCTTTGAAAGGCCTGCAGTGCATATCAGTCAAGGACGGTCTAACAAAGAAACGTTACGTGTTTTTGGAGCTCAAAGGCTTTTAATTACTGATAGTTAGGATCTCTTAATTCAACTACTGTAACTGACTGTCGTTACCAAGGGGTCAACGAGAGTGCCACCTACTGTAAAGGTACTGATTTAAAGTTCAGTATTGTATTTCTCTCATTACATATACCGCCGCAACATTAGACAGATTTATGGTGCATGATCAAGCCAAATCATGGTTTAATTATTTCTTTCATTCACACTGTGATACAAAGTCCAGTTCAGTTCATTACTTTAAGGGATACATTGCCGATTTTCAAGCAGATTTGTATCATAACAGTGTGGGTAGTTTGTTCAACTTCCCAGCTTTCAGATTTGTCTTCTCATCTCTGCAGTTTGTGTCATCCAGCAAATTTTTACTGGCTCTACAACTGTTGCCCAAACTACAGATTTTGTTTCTGCATTTTTATGTGCTTTCACCATGGACACAAACAGTACAGAGACGTATCTAACTCATATTTTCATGCTCTGTTTTGCTGTAATGCGAGAATTTGTGAACAAGAAGTGGCACCAAACTGTTTCCTGTATTGCTAAAACAGTCGCTGAAAAAACTGAGATTGAAAAGTACAGCTAAGCAGTGCTTATAAAATATGAATCAAGATTCTGTTTCTGCATTGCGTGTTTCTCCCTTCAAATGTTTTCCAGAAACATACTTTACCCTACTGTTTAGCTGTAACTTGAGAATGTTCGTTACCAGCTGGCTGCCATATTGTTTCCTGTGTCAAAACAGCCAAGCTATGAATGTATAGAGAGGCCTGTATACAGTGTTGGATGTGAGCCTCTGTTCATTCCTATGAAAGTTGCTCAGTTGCCCATCAAGGCAAAAAACGTTCAACTGCTACATAAAAAATTACCCAGATGATCAGCACTGCTTCCGCATCATTGGGCCCATTAGGTTTTGACACCCAAAAAACTCTATCCACTGAATTACAGATGTCTCTTTTACTAAGTAAGTCTATGGAAAAAGTATTTTTGGGCCCAATGGCATCACGTGACGGGCTCGGAGTTGTAATTCCGCTGTTTGGCCACTAACAAAATTGGCTTAAAGCACTTCCTGGGGGCCTGGGCCAAGCTCACATTATGTCACCCACCAGCGTGAACGTTTAGTGGTCTGTTCTGTGCAATGCATTCTGGTAGTTATAGGTTTTCTACTTCTTGTGTAAAACTGAATGCCACCGCCCTTTTCCTCTGATTTCTCTGGTCATGCAGCACCACCAGTTTTGAAAGTATTTGCATCTTTCTGCTGTACAGACAGTCCTATTTTATGAAAAGACCATATTTCCAGCAGTGAAATACATCTTTAAAGAGGAATATTTCATGTAGTTGGCATATTTATGTTGTTTGGTACACTGTGTTAGCTGTTAGGGGTGCAGAGATTGCTGAGAGCCAATGCTTTCTCATCCTGGCTCGTTCAATATCACTGCTTCGTCTGTGGACTTTCACATTTATATATTATGCTTTAGGTGTCCTCCTGCATCTGTTGTTGATGTTCTGGGACGCCGTGTCAATTTAAGCTTGTTACATGCATTGTGTTTCTGCTTGTTAGATGCATACAGATTGTTTTTTTTTTTTTTTTAACGTTTAGACGACAAAAGCATGTGGTTAGGTTTAGAAAAAAACATCATGGTTTGGCTCAGTTTTACAAACTGCTGCCGGGCCAGTGTGTTTCATAATGTCGTGAAAGGTTCCTCTGTGCGTCAGTATCTTCCGCGGACATCCACTGAAACAGCACCGGTATTTGACGACTTCGGTTAATGGCTGCTGCTTCAAGCAGCTGCTGCCACGTTTTGTGCATTATACCGCCATGAAAGGTGCCTTTGTGTGCCAGTATCCATCGTCCAGATCACCGACAAAGCGGCAGTAATTGACGAGTTCAGAATGAGAGCGGGCTGGGTGAGCTAGAGGTGTGCAGTGGAAATGGCTTTCATAGATGTAAGCAAAAATATAAATCCTGCATTCTTATTTATAATATTTCTCTCTCAAGTACGGCACTAAATCAATGGAGTTCCCCTTTAAAGTGATTAAATTTCGCAATGATTATGTAACTTTGGCACAACCTAATGCTGATTGGATGTTCTCTGTGATGGATTACACAACTCAAGTAAGTTTCAGTCTGCTAATAGATTTTCATACCTTTACAGAAATGAATGAACAACTCCCACAGCGGAAGGAGAAAATACTTTAAAACAAAAACTTGAATGTGAAAATGGTGGGCAGATTTGCAGTTAAAGAGCTACAATGCGTAAACACACTGATAAGATCTTTTGAAGCAGATATACCGTTTCTGGTCTTGTGGTCTGTTTTCTCGCTTTCCTGCAACTCTATTTCTTCCACACACACCCAGACACACACTCAATTAATGCATCTGCAAAGTGTGTCTGCCTTTGAACATATACTGTAAGGCCTCAGTGCATACATTATTCTTTATATTTTGAATATATTAAATACCAGCAGAGCACAAAGAAAACGGGCTCTTTAAATCCGACAGCTGGGATAAAATGCTACATTTTCATGATGCGAGGGTCACAAGGTTGCCTCTGAAATGCCTCAGACATTTAAAGGTTGACCTGTGTAGGCTGTAGTACAGAGAAGGGCACACACACACAGATAACCTGTCACCCGTGTGTGATTTCTGCTGTAGTAGTGTGACTGACAAGCAGAAATGAGAAAAGAAGAGATTCATTCTTTGTTTTCCAACATCGAACTCCCACAGTTCCTCTTTTCTCACACCCTTTTTTTCACAAAGATAAATACAGCGCTTTTAGCAGGTGTTAAGAGGGTAACATTAATATTTTCGCTTCAAATGGAACAGATACACACACACACACACATATTCCCACATAGATACACACTAACTGGAGCACACACAAACACAAATGCCCCGTGGGCAGGAAGCTGCAGCAGGAGGGGAGGAAGTGATTTCGGAGGCTGAACCAGATGCTGCTGAGCTCTGTTTTGGAAACATCTCTGGCCACCAAATACTAAATCATTCTCTTTGTCCTCTCTCTTTTTCTCCTCTTTATGACAGCCTGATCATTTATTTCATCTCTCTGCCTCTGACCCTCTCCCACTCTCATCCCTGCATCTCTGTTTCTATTCCTAGTAGGGAGAATGAAATATGTGATAAGGGGGAAAACACATTCATCAGTTTTGTCATCTCAGGAAGTGGAGGAAATGTATCCTCTGCCTTGTTCTCTGTTGGTAAACAAGCCTGACAGCGTTTATGTTGCGTGTAGATGTATTAGTTCTGTCATGCAAAGAGGATTTAGGCAAATGCAGCTCCATGAGATCTTTGATAGAGGACTTGCCAGACCATTTGGGGTCAAAACAAATACCAGGAAACTGTTATCAGGTGTTTGTCCTGTCACGTGCAAAGTTAGAGAGGGAAGTTGCACAAAGAAAAAGAGGAACAGTTACATTTTATGAGTGTGTTTCTACTGATAAACTGTTAACACTGTAGTGACAGTATACAAAGAAATGTGCACAATATTGTGTGAAGTCAGGGCAGACATTTCGATCTCTGGCTTCAATGGAAAGCTTGATCTATTTGGTTCCTAAGTGAGGCTCAAGTATCTTATCAACAAAGTTTCTGTATTCAGATAACAGAAATGAATTATAATTAAGTGGAGAACTGTCATGAGTAAACTGATTCATAGTGTTAACAAGATGAAGTATGTAGCCACACCATCCATCTGTTAGGCTGCACTGAGGCACAGTGGTGCTTTGCTTTGCAGTGGAGCTAAATGCTAATATGAGCATGCTATCATGCTCACAATGACAATGTTATCGTGCTGATGCTTAGCAGTTAAAATGTTCATCATGTTCACTATCTCAGTTTGGTGGCCTGGGATTTTCACATATGCTATCAGCACTTAACACACAGCACAGCTGAGGCTGATGGGAAAGTCATTAGTTTCCCAGATATTTTGCAGCTCAGCCTTGCTTCCAGGTTTCCCCAGTGGCCACTCACAGTATTGCACTGTATTTTTTCCCAAAGAGCAGTGGTTCCCAACTGGCCAAGCCACGGGGTCCAGATTTCCTCTCTGTCATTAGTTCAAGGTCCACACAGTTTAATATATTCTGCGTCATACTTGCCTTTGGCCATGTTGTCAAACTGGTTTGCGGTCTCCTACAAGTTGCTGTCTGATAGTCACTCACTCTACAGCAAGAAACGGCACTTCAAAATAAAAGTGTTGTGCCAGCAATTCACTGTACTTAAAAATAAAGTGTGTTTTTTTACAAATGTGACACATTTGTGAGTCAGCTGCGGTCCACCCAGAATGGCCAGAAACCTACTTTTGGACAGTGATCCACCAGTTGGGGACCACTGCTATAGACCACCATTGTAAAGGAGATGTCTGTAAAACTGTTGACTAGGCTGTCCAAACGTCCTCTTTTGCCCGTACATGTCCTGTCCGGGGCGTCCGGGGGGTGTTTATAAATTGATGTTAATGTCCATTTTCCTTGTGTGTGTGTGTGTGTGTGTGTGTGTGTGTGTTAGAGTGCGGCACGGGCCGCATATTTCTGTCCAAACCCGACAGTCATTCTGTTTTGTTATGTCCGAAACCAAACCAAGCCCAACATTATTTACAGTAATTACTAAAGCACTGAGTTTGTGTCACACAGTTGTTATGGTTACAGGCTATTTAACAGGCCGAGCGTGCGCCATGGGTGTTCCGCGGAGAGGGAGACCTCCGTGTTTGAGATGGGAGCGGGCGACGGGAGGTCCGAAGCTTCCAGCGAGGAGAGAGGGAGAAATATAACAAAATAAGATAAAATAGCAAAACTTGTCTCCCTCTTTTATTTTATTTTTATCGTTTAATCATGGCAGAGGCAGGCGGTGGAAGGTCCAAGGCTTCCAGCGAGGGGAGAGGTAGAAACAAACAGCCAATGTGTGTGTGTGTTATGTTCAGGTGTTGTCACGTAAATAACAATCCCCAAGCAATAAACAGGACAGACAATAGGATTTTATTTATTTTTACACTACATGTTCACTGAAAGCTGACCGAATTCGACCCAAAGCTAAACCCGGCCCAACCCGTCGGGTAGGCCTGCCGTCGGGACCCATCGGGCTCGGATCAGGTAGCCAGTGTGTATGTGTCCCCTATCTATAGGGGCCTATCTGAATTTCTGTCTTTGAGAGATATTATCTTGTAATATAAACTTTAAATTCTTTAAATATATTAAATATATTAAAATTATAAGGCATCTTTGAGTAAACTGTGAGTATAATTTAAGTAGGCTAATCTCGTGGCCGGGCCAAGTGTCCTCTTTTTTGGAAATCAAAATATGGTCACCCTACTGTTGACGTCTCAAGCTGCAAACAAGGTCAATTATGATTCTTTCTATTTTGAGTTTTGATCCATGGAGGTTTTATGTTTTTGAAACTTTCCTCAAGCACAGACAAACAATTAAAAGATCTGTGACATCATCACAATGTTAAGTCTATTTGCTGAGCGGGACCATGGATGTAGTTGGAGAACTGGACACAGCATTGGTGGCAGGGCCCCATCCATTTCTACGAGAATTGCTCAGTGGCGCAAAATGGTTCAACTGTCACGTACAAAATTACTTGGGATGACTGGTACAACTTCCACACTGAGCAGGCAAAATGTTATCCGACTGAATAGATCAAGTCCTGATAGTGAAACAAGTCATTTTGCAGGGGTTGTGTCACTCAAAAAAAAAATGTAACCACTGATTTACAGACATCTCCTTTACAATGTAAGTCAATGGGAAAACGTCTTTTAGGGGTGCAGAGCATCATGTGGCACACCAGGAAATTGCAGTACCTGTGTTTGACCACTACAAAAATTGGCTTCAAAGCCTGGCACACTCCATGGGGGCCTGAGCAAAATCTTGCAGGCCACAGTGGGCCGCATACCGCAGAATTAGCCCCAGAGCCTAGAAACTTTTTTGGTGCATGGGCCAGCCCAGCACTTACATCGCACTAAATAGGTGTCACTTTGAGGTCCAGTATCTAGTTAAGTTGCTTTGCAGTGGAGCTAAATGCTAACATGAGCATGCTAACATGCTCACAATGGCATAATGACACAATGTTTAGCGGGTAAAATGTTTACCATGTTCACCATCTCAGTGTAGTGGGCTGGCATTTTAACCTTTGCTAATAAGCACTAGACACAAAGTACAGCTGAGGCTGATGGGAATGTCAAAAGTCAGGGGGCATCAGTGTTATGACAAATAATCCTGAGGCTGACATGGAGCTCTGTACAAAATTTCATGGCAATGCATCCAATAATTGCTGAGACATTTAAATTAAAACCACAAATGTGAACCTCATGGTGGAGCTAGAGGAAAAGTTGGGGGATTGCCAAAGTCATAAGGATCCCTAATTTAGGAAACACTAACATCTGTTCAAAATTTCATGGCAGTCCATTCAACAGCGTTTAAATATTTCAGTCTAAACCAAAGTAGTGTTTTGTTCTTTTATGGATTTCTTATAATTTTTAATATAATAATATTTTCTTAACAGTGTCTAAAGGAAATATAAATATCACACATCAAACACGTTCTTTCAGTAAATACTTTTAAAATAAGCATAAGCACAAGTACAGTAATACAAGCAGGAAATTACAGACGCCTTTCGACATAGCACCACCAATAAAATCGAACATGATTATTTAGCTGCCAGTGTTCCTGTGTCTCAGCCGTGCCTCTCCCCACGGGGAGTCAAATAACCAGGCCTGAATCAACTCATTCATTCCCAGTGAGACTCAGTGGTTCAACTATGACTCTCTGCTCATAAATCTCAGTCACACCAGCAGCTTCTCAGTGATGAATCTTTCTCTGGTAATTTAACAGCAGGGACTGACTGCTTTGCCACAGAGGATCTGTACTTATGTTTTGTTTGTGATACAACTGACAATTGTTTTAAAAGTAACACATCTCACCACTGTCACAGGGGTGGAAACACAGAGCTGTCGAACGCAGATAAGCATCATTGATGTTTCCGTTTCATGTGTGACTTAAGCATTTCATATCTAATGTTTATACTTATCAGCTACTTATCTGTAAGTATAAGGAAGGAGGTGTAAAGAAGAGTCCATCATTTTTAAACATCCTTACTTGGTTTTGCACACACAACTAACTAACATGTTAATTAGAGCGCTCTAGTTGGTCTAGGTGGATTTTTTTTTAGCTTAGGACAGAGCCAGCAAGCTGTTTCCCTCCCATTTTCTGGTTTTTATGCTAAGCTAGCTAATCACCTTTTGGCTGTAGCTTTAAGTCATTCATAATGCAAAACATTCACTGGTGCCAGTCTCTTAAATGTCTTTAGTAATTCTGTACATTGAACATCTCTGGCTGATTTCCATTGTTGGTCTGGGGGAGAAAAAAAAACAGTAATTTAAAGCCCTTGATGCTACTTGTGATGGGCATTTTTGAATCTTTTTCTGACATTTTACTGAGATATTGATTAATCATAAAAATAATAAAGTGATTAATTGATAATAGGAATAACTTACTGTAAAAATAATGCTAGTTTGTTATACAGTGTTTATTTAGAGAGATATCGTGGTATAAAAGATTTATGAAGAAAATATGTTGAAGTACCATAAGTTGTTTTAGAATTAAAGGTCCAGTGTGCAGAACATCGGGGCATCTATTGGTAGAAATAGAATATAACATTCATAACTAAGTTTTCATTGGTTTATAATCACCTAGAAATAAAAACTGTTGCTTTTTTGTTACCTTTTAATGAGCCGTTTATCTCTACATATGGAGTGGGTCCTCTTCCACAGAGTCTGCCATGTTGTTCTACAGTAGCCCAGAATGGACAAACCAAACACTGGCTCTTGATAGGGCCATTTGTGCTTTCGCGTCAGCCACCGTAGTTCTCCTACATGCTTGGCACGTTTGAGAAGTTTCAGTTCTGTAACCTAGATGCCACTAAATCCTACACAGAGGACCTTTAATGATTTTGTCCTATGACTGTGTGAAGATGAGCGTGTTGCTGTGCTCCTAACTGAGGCTTGCTATACTTAAAACTTCAATGCATAGTTGCCCAATAAAACATATTAACCTTCACAGTGTCAGAACTAAGGGCATGCTTTAATTTGTTTGAATGGTTTGTGGCTCACTGGCATCAGTGCCAAAGTGCAGTTTGTTACAGGAAGTCGTGAAACCAGGAAAGTCAAAGTCATCCGGGAGAAGTGATGTAATTATTTAAACGTTCCCAGCTTGTGATCATATGGATACAAGACTAACGAGGGCCGCTTGTGAACCATCCAAAAAAAACGATTAAACTGCCACTGCACCATTAAAGTGATGCGATATTTATGGACTCATATAATGACATCATGAGGATTTTGCTGTAATTGAAAGGATGATACTCCATCACAGCGGCCATATTTTGCTCTCTCCTGCTCTCAATCAGCCACTTTCCCCCCGAGAACCTTCTCCTCAAACATTTCCTTAGTCGGCAGTGGAGGTCCTGCTGGAGAGACGCCCTGCCTCTCCTGATTCAGCCGCCTGTTAGAGCACAGTCCAGTATTCACTCCTGCCACATACTAATCCTTTCATTAGGCTCGGCTTCAGGCAGCCCTGTCAAAGAGCTGACTGTGTGGGGAGTCAAGCAAGACTGAGACTGATACACAGAGATACATTTACAGATACGTACTGTAACTCAAACACTGAAACACCTCCCCACAAAAACATGTACTGTAGAGTATATGCATACTCAAGACTCTCATTCACGCTTCCAAATATATCTGTGTCACTCACCTTTTCTGTACTACTGTTGGATATGAGACAGCTTCTAGCCTCTTATATTTGTGGCTATGTTTGTTAATGATAATATTACAGTCAGCCTTTGGGCTCTTAAAATGAAGCAATGTCGACTCTTTTACCATCTTGAATTGATTTATTTGAAGGATATTTAGAGGCCTGAGGAGATTAAAGTATTTCGCAAGACAAAAACAAAAGAAAGACAAACATAATGCTGTGCATCAGAAATATTATTATTACTTTTTATTCCCTTAAAGAGATACATCGACCATTTGGGAAATAATTTTATTTGCTTTCTTGCTGAGAGTTGGATGAAGAGATTGATTCCACTCTCATGTCTTTGCAAGTCCTCATTGGATGGTCCCATTTCTGGAGTTATGAAGTCATTTTATCACCATGAGTGTCTATGACCTTTTAAGTCGTAATGTGAAAAAAGAAAAGCTACAAAGATGTGTCTTATTTTATTGTTCATTGTGTTTAATGTCCCAGTGAAGATTCATTTTGCTATCCAAAAATGGTGAAAAGCTTTTTATTACAAAGTAATATTGTCCCAAACTTGTTTCTGCACCAGTACATCCCTTAAAACCACTAAAATATTGCTATATCTGACTTGTAATCAAGGGTAATGCTAATAGATAACTTTTCTAATTAATCTAAGTCACTCTGCATCAAGTAAAACTAAGGGATACAACCTGATATATTATTACAAATTAAATGTGAGCAAAAATGTATTTGCAATACATGAATTAATAAAAGTTTCTTAATATCAGCCGACATTTACTTTTGTCTGCCACATATCTGTGTAATATGACATATGCTATGCAACTTGTATTTTGAATTTTCCAGTAGGGAACTAATTTTCCAAATACTCAGACACCACATGAATGCAGGGTAAACATGGAGCTAGAGGCTGCCAGATATGGTTAGCTTAGCTTAGCATAAAGACTGGAAACAGGTGAGCAGCTAGCATCCCTCTATATGAAGGTACCAAAATCCTTAACTTGTCATGTTTTACACTTATTTTTTTTGTAAAAAGAAAAAATTAAGCAGACAAGATATAATGTGTTAATTGGGGAGCTTTAAATGTGTATTTTGTTACTTTTGGACAGAGCCAGGCTAGCTTTAACACGTTTCCAGTCTTTATGCTAAGCTATGCAAACATGTTACTGTCTTATATTTAAAGCAATAGTTCAACATTTTGGGAAATACATTTATATTTACACTTGAAATATTTGTTCTGTCTTATCTGTCCATTTCATGAAAGGTTACAGCCAGGAGACAGTTGGTTAGCTTAGCATAAAGACTGGAAACAGGAGTAAATAGCTGCCCTGGCTCTGTCCAAAACTGAAAGATCTACCTTTGTTGGGAGCCATTAATTTAGCCTTTGTATCAGTCATTCAGACTCCTCATATAAAATGCTTCACGATGGGTGTAATGGTTTTAAATACGCATGGATATAATTTTGGAAGAGATAATGTATCTCAAGAGATGCTGTGTTTAAGTAAATATAAATAAATAAATAGAGAGCTGTCTAGCAGTATGGCACATTAAGTCACCCACTATATATACACTGTGGGTATATTTAGATAGATGTATATGTCCCAGTTTTCTTCTGTATCCACAGAAGACACGCTCACACTAGCACACTGTCATTTGTGCATTTTTAAGCACACACCCTTGCACCCTGCCTCATATTCTCACACATCAGTGACAACAGTGTTTTCCAGGCGCTGCAGTCCTAAAGGAATGCTTAGTTTGGCAAAGCCAGTTAAACTAACACGTCAAAGTGGCCTGGCACGTTTCTGATTTTTAAATGACACAGTAATGTTGTTGTGATGGAGGTCAAGATGTTAACATTAGCTGTCTCTCTGATGTCAAACCTCTCTGTCTCTCTTCTCTCTGTTTTCTCTGCCAGGAAAACAGCATGAGTAAACCATCGCTCACTACGGAGGATTTGCTTTCTCATGAAATGTAGCATTTTTGCTCCACCCGTCACTCTGCTTCATTGAGGCTAATGTGAAGAGGACATTATGGACTGACTGTGGGAGTCAGCGAAGTGATGAGTCACATATGAGCGATAGATGATGTAACAGTGTTGCTGACCATGGAGCTAATTGGACAAACAGAAAGGGAGAAAATGTTTTTTCTCATACATTCACTTTGCCAATGACAAAACGAGTTACAGTCTCAGGCAGTGGAGAGGCGATGACCTAATTCAGATGAAGTGACCTCATACTGATAAGTAGCCCGCCTCCTCACTGGGTGATGGAACACAATCACAAATGGACTCTTATCATTGAGGCTGGAGTGTGTGAGGTTACATGATATTTCTGTGTGTGAGTAGATGTTTAAATCAGAGGAGTGAGCTTTGATGCTACATGCAGTGATGTTGCGACGTGGACTGCTAGCTTGGGTCTCCCGTGTTGGAGGTGTGCTGGTGCTCCTGTGCTGTTCCCTGTCACTCCTCTATGTGATGACCTGCAGTCCCCCACACTCTGATGACCCTCCGCTGATCCATGCTCTCCCTCACGCTGGACCCAACCACCCCAGCCTGGGGGGCACAGGGCCGGGGATTGGAGCAGGAGTAGGTGGGACAGGAGGAGCTCGAATTGGGGCTGCTCAGAGCGGTGGACCCCCAGGTGCTCAATCTTATCAGGTGCTCCTTCAAGAGCGCGAGGAGCAGCATCGCCTCCACATCTCCTCCTTGAAGAAGCAGATAGCTCAGCTCAAGGAGGCTTTGCAGGAGCGTAGCCAGCAGCTGAAAGGAGTGCAGGAGAGCCTGAAGAGAGCTGCTGGGGGACCAGCTGAGGGACAAGAAGCTGGGGCTGGGTCACAGGGAAATGGTCTCGGGGAGGCTCAGGGAGCCAAGAGCCAGCAGGCGGACCTCCAGGAGTTCCTGCGGACCCAGCTGTCAAAGGCCGAGGTGACTGCAGGCATCAGGCTGCCCAGCGAATACGCAGTGGTGCCCTTTGAGAGTTTCACCCTGCAGAGGGTGTACCAACTGGAGATGGGGCTGACTCGTCATCCTGAGGAGAAGCCTGTGAGGAAGGACAAGAGAGAGGCACTGGGGGAGGTGCTGGAGATGGCCCTGCACAGCCTCAACACGCCATCATCCCAGCAAGACAGCAGGAGTGCAGTGGAAAACACTCAAACAAGCAAAGTGTACACACCATCTGACTTCATAGAAGGTGAGAATATATCAAATATCAACCCTTTCTCCAGAAAATTATGTTTATATATAACTATGAAATGCAATTCTGCCTGAATTACATTTTCTGTTAACATAATGAGGGAATGTTAAATTATGCACCATGCAAGTCTCAAAACATTGATCAGTTCAGTTTTTACTGACAATGTGTTTAATTGTCTGATCTTGCAATACAATAGTAGCTCACTGCAGCATTATTAAAGTTTTTTATGGTTATGTTTGTTAAGATTAGAAAGAGAGATCGTGGCCTGATTTAATGCAGGAAAAATAAATCCTCAATAACTTGAAGCAAGAGACATGATCCACGATCACTCCTAACGTTAAAGGAAAACTTCAACCCCCAAAAGACCATTTGTATATCAGTTACTCAACCCATATGTTGAATTTGTGAAGGAAACTTTGTTTTTCTCACATGCCTCCATGGCAAATAAAGAATCCAAAAACTAAGAAAATTCTTGATGAATTGGAGTAAAAGGGAACCACGGTTCACAGCAGCAAAACTACACAAAACATCTGTTATAAACTTGCACACAACTCGTGCAGTATAATCCAAGTCTCATTTATCCAGTTGTATGCTCAGTACTTCTCAAGCAGGTGCATTTTCAGTAAAACCTTAGATTTAAAAAACTTCAGTATAAGCAGTGCCATGCTTGCCCAGGCATGCTACTCATAAGTGTTTTGAATAGTAAGGTTAAATCGAAAATGCATATGTTTGGGAAGTACTGAGCCTACGACTGAATAAATGAGACTTGGATTATACTGCACGAGTTGTGTGAGACTTTGTAAATGGATGTATTGATTTAAACATGGACCCCTTTTACTCCAGTTCATCAAGAATTTTCTCAGTTTTTGGATTTTTCGTTCACCAAGGAGGCATGGGAGAAAAACAAAGTTTTCTTCACAAATTCAAAGTAACACAGAGTGAGTAACTGATACACAAGTGATCATTTGGTGGGTGACGTATTCCCTAAATACAGAAGAAAGTCCACAGTAACTTGAAGCATGAGGCATGTGTTTATTAACATTTAAGTGAAACCACGATTTCTCCATAATCTTAACCATCACAAGATGCCTCAGCCATTCAGAGTACATTTTGTAAAATAAGGATGTGTGTGTTTATGGCAGCCTCACTCTGTGTCTGCCTTGTAGACAATAACGTAATATTTGTCACCACAACAACAAAACAAATTAGTACCATATAAACGTAATTTCCTGCAGACAAGGTTGCACTTTTTTTTCTACATACAAACACTATACTCTGCTTTCTTCTTTCAGCCCAGAGTCACTTTGATCTCTCTTTTTTTTGTGTGTGAATCCCTGGAAGGTCAGAAATATGTGAGTGTGTTTGTGTCCAAGTACAGCCAGGATATCCTCCTAATTTGTTCTGCTCAGCTCTGATCACAACCACAGGAAATGAACTCAGATGCTGCTCATTCACAGCGGAGCATCTCTTCAAACGCTGTGTTTTAGTGTGTGTGTATGTGTGTATGTGTGTTCTGTGAAGGTCACCACGTTCAGTGTGTGAGTAGGTGGAGGTTTTTAATGTGAGCAATAGGGGCACCTGGCTGGTAAGAAATGAGCCATAGGTCACTGGCGTATATATGGAGCTCGTGTGTGGCCCTTCTTAATCTAAGTGCGTGTTTATGCGACAGTGATTTTAATAGATGTGCATACATTTGTGCGTATCTGTGTGTAAACAGCCTCCACAATTCCTCAACAAGACAGCAGGAGAGTGCAGCTAGCTTTTAATGAAATAGCGACTCCCTTCTGCTCATATTTTTTTGCACTTAATGCCCTTTAATGGACTCGGACATCGATTTTGAGCAAATCTTGAACAAGCAGCAATTTATCCAAGCTGCCAGCCAGACAAGTGAAAGGCAGTCTGGATGGCCAGACTGACAAAAGCATCTTCAGGGAGCTTTCAGGGCTGCATTGGCAAGCTAGTGAGCTGAAACTGCACACAAATAGAAGAGGTATGCAAAATGAACTTGCCCAGCTACTGAGTTCTGTCCTTAAAAAGGGACAGAACAGTACATTTAGACAGTGGGACAGAGACAGGAAGTGGAAGCATTTAGTCTAAATTGTTCAGCCTATTTACTAAATGAAAGCTTATCGTGTCCTCACAGGAAGCTGGCCAACTTAACAGGAAGGCCTTATTTCAAGCCGTTATCAGACTATAAATGGTTCCTCACAGACATCGTTCTGTTCTCCATCGTCTTTTTCTGACTTGCTCTTCACTTTCTTATTTATTTCTATCTCTCTACTCTTTTTTTATCATCCAAGCTCTCTCTGATGTCTATTTCCAGTGCTGTGTTTTCTTCCTCTTTCTCCCTCTCTCTTCCCTCTGGTCTTACTTCTTACTTTCTGTACGCCATTTCCCATTTTCTTTCCACCCCCACAGACCTCAGTAGGTCCATTTGCAAGTAATAATCCTTGTAATAGCAGAGTAATTGAAAAACAACTTCTCTCTGGAGGAACAAGCTGACGTAAGTCCTACAACAAGAAAATTGGTCTGGATGACCAGAATAGCCTCTCTCTGTCAGTGCATGTGTGTGTGTGTGTGTGTGTTACATGTGTATTATGTACAGTAATGGCTGTTTGCCCAGCAGCAGCAGAGTGCATGGACAGTGTCTGCTGTGGCCTCATATGCCCTCTTTCTGTCCCCAAATAAACAATATTAGTCTGTCACAAGCTGCTGCTAAAAATGATGTTCCTTAAAAAAAGTTGTTTATTTTGCAGAATTTTTTAGATGAGATGTTTAAAATACTAACAGGGAAAAACATGATCTGTGGCTTTTAGAAACACAGAAATCCTCAGGGGATTTAAACAAAAGCCACACCCTGGAGAAAACAAGAAAAACAAAATCACTGCGACAAAGAAACACAGAGAAGCTACATGCACAGAAACTAAAATCTGACATTAACCCTCACTGTGGACAACAAATATACAGTCAGATTGTTTATGCACTGGTTTACATGTTCACATTATCCTGCATTTATGCTCTATTCATACATGTTTGTGAGTTAATGTGTTGGTATGTAAGTTAATACATCATATTATTTCCCAAAGGTACTAGAAGTTCAGTTTATAGAAGCTGTTTATTTACAGCTGCAAGATTTAAAGGAGTAGTTAGATGGAGAAGGACTTAGATGAGAAGATTGACACCATCCATCTAACTTTTGGCAAGAAATCCAATAAGCAAATTCTTCTAAACATGCGTATACTGAATATATCTTAGAAATAAGGGTTTTGAAGGTATTCCTCCTGAAGGGCGGAGGTTCTACCCAAAACCATTTGCCTCTGACAAACCCTTTTTTAAATAGAGAGGTTTCTTCAAGGGTTCTTTTTGAGACGAAGAGTTCCCTAAAGGGTACTTTTCATGCAAAGAACCCTTTTTATGACAGAAGAGGTTTTCAAGGATAATTGAAAGCATGTGTGTCAAAAGATCCTCAACCTCAAATGTTTATCCATGTTTTAAATGGTAATTTAAAATGTAGATGTATCCGCTTAATCAATTAATTTTACTTGTGTTCTGCCTCAGTTGATATTTTACCATCATTTAATAATAGTTAATTGCCTACCTGTATTGAACAGACATTATGTTAAGTCAGCATTCTGGTAGAGTTGAGATCCACTGCACCACTGAAACAGTAAAGGCTGTAGTGGTGCCCCCCTAAAACGTGATTGTGAACCATGAGTGTTGTGGGTTGCACTGAACCACATCA
Organism: Epinephelus cyanopodus; assembly: GCA_026686955.1. Lineage (NCBI taxonomy): Eukaryota > Metazoa > Chordata > Actinopteri > Perciformes > Serranidae > Epinephelus > Epinephelus cyanopodus. The sequence goes on along the minus strand of CM048932.1, from coordinate 13,615,809 downwards.
ACCCTGGCTCGTTAAAAGCTTCATGAGGCTCAAGGTTGCTGGATGTGGTTTTCTTGGCCCCAGGCTAACCTGTTGATTACTGGAATAAAAAAAGGTACTCAGAGCTCTAGATGTAACCCTTGGACTTTAAAAGAGTATATGGTATAACCTCCTCAGTGGGTTCTAGATGAAACCCTTGCAATATAAAAGGGTTATTGGTGGAACCCCCTTCATAGGTTATTATTGGCACCCTTAGAAGGTGGAGAGGCCCCAGGTAGAACCCTCAGACCCCTTTTCCACCAACATGGAACTGCTTCCTTTCCAGTTCCTGCGCTCAAAAGTAATGATTCAGAACCAGAAAAGCTGGTTTTCAGCCAAAACCAAAAAATAGAAACAGGTTTTTCTTGACCTGAAGAGTCATCCGTGATGACATCAGTTGGTTTGTCATTTTCTGCAGGTGGGAAAGAGAAGATGGAGAGGGCAACAATGGAGATGTTAAGTGAGAAATTGTCTCATTAATGGTTGGTCGATGCTTGTTGTTTGGGTAAAATCAAATACCTGTAATAAGCGAACAGAAGTTTGCAGTGAAATAATGTAATATGAACTTTATCTATTACTGTTTTCTTCCATTGTGCATCTTGCAACTCCTTCCATTAATTACACATTGTAATGGTTACACTCAAAACTGGTGGAAACCCAGGCTGGTTGCTAGATAGCACCAAGGTATCAAGAACCTTGAACAGAACCGGTTCAAGAACCTGATCTAATTGGTGGAAAAGGGGTAATAAAGGGTTCTGGGTGGAACCATTGCACCAAAGAAGGACTCTCTATATAACCTCTCATACAGGGTTCTGGGTATAACCTTTTACAGATGGTTTTGTGTAGTGGTCCGTAGAGGAAAAGCTGATAGCCGATTAATCAGGATTTACTCAGTCACAGACTATGGACTTTTGCACTGGACCAGCTATTGCGATCAAGACAAAATTTTTGTGACTACATATTAAAATGAAGAACAGAACACTTAGACACTCTCACTGCAGATGGAACCAGCTCTCTCTGGAGCTATGCCCACTCATCAAACTCCTTTTTGCTCATTCTAACACAACCCTTCCCTCCAGCTCTGGTGGGTGATGTACGGCCCTTCGTTACTAGTGGAGGCTGCACAGTCATCATCCACTACTGGAGGCAATGTCCGCCAGTACCGATAGTTTGTAAAACGTCGTATTGGTGCAGATTAATCGGCCAAAACGATAAATCGGTCAACTTGTAATTCTAGGTTGCAACCCTTTATGTTAGGTTCTAGGTAAAATGGGCTCCACTTGGAACCCTTATAAAAGGTTCTACCACAAACTTATAAGGGTACTCCTATGAGGACAAGCCAAAGAACCCTGTGGTTCTAGTTAGCACCTTTATTACTAAAACTGTGTTGTACATGGATACAGCCACTGATAGTCGCAATAAAAAACATGCACAGTCACAGGCACTGCATCTAAGTTTGCTTGGTCATGAGTTCATGTCTCTGTGTCTCACCCATCAGGTATCACCCGTACAGAGAAGGACAAAGGTACGCTGTACGAGCTGACCTTTAGAGGGGAGTCGAGTAATGAATTCAGACGCCTGGTCCTCTTTCGTCCCTTTGGACCGCTGATGAAGGTGAAAAATGAGAGGGTGGACACGGCCAGCGTCCCCATCAACATCATCGTCCCGCTGTCAAAACGCACAGACAAGTTCAAACACTTCATGCACAACTTCAGGTGAGACTCAGTAATTAAACCTTTTCTCAATTTTCAAATTCTTCTTTCCTCACACAATGTGACATAAACAGAGGCACCACAATGAATTATTCAAGACGGTGTGTTGTGTCACACGTAACTAATTCAGGAAAATGTGATACTGTGTTATTCAAACCCAGTTTCAATTCCAATTTTACATTTTAATTGAGGATCAGGCAGACAGCGACAAGAAGCGGGCGAGATTAGAGGAAAGAAAATTAACATCAGAGGCTATTTTTTCCTCTCTTTTTTTTTAAGGAACATGTAATTAATATTTTTGAAACTGAACATGTAGCGTTATCAGTTAATTTATTTTGGTGCTTGTAGGCATCATCAGAATGTAAATAAATCTAAGGGGTTTAAATGATTCACATAAGAGCATGAATAAAGATGGCTTCGCAGATCCCAGCCCAGTTTTTATCAGTTACCGCATGACCACAGGAAATGTAATTTCATACATATAAAATTTTAATGCACAAAGCTAATAAGCATCTCAAATACACCACATTGTAACACAAATAGATCCAGGCTGTGTATGTGATAAAACCACGAAGGATTATTGATAAAGAAAAAAAGCAAACCAGGCTTGTCTGAGCTCCCCAGTCCGTCACCATCAGTTGAGGAAACATCCTCCTTAATGTCTGTGATTTATTGGGCAGCTGCTGCTGCTTATCACAGCTCTTTTTACATGGTAAATCCTGCTTAGTAGCAGTGTTGTGGCCCATTAAAATGCCCCCCTGGGCAGACCAGCAGCAGTTGATATACAGCATGGCAAGAAGTGTACTTACTTGAAAGACTCGGCGAGTCGCTGAGCAAACACTTTACCCTCATCCATATTAAAGGTGCACCAGGAGAAATTGTGCGTGTGTGTGTACAGGAGGTGATAACGGTGAGTAACTGTGCATTTATCAAATATTCTTTATTCACAGTTAGACTGGAAAATAACAGCATTTATGATGCGCTGTGATGTATTTCCCAAGTGCAGAATATAGAGATAAAATGGGAATTCACACAAACAAGCTGCAAACATTTGCAGATGGGCACTCGCATTTATAAAGAAAATACTGCTCTCACTGCATAATGAAATAATTCTGGGGTTTTTTCTACTTTGTGGTCCCAGCGACAAAATGAAGATCCCAGAAAAAAAAAAACCTATTTACTTCTAATAATGCAACAGAGTCCACAATGACAGTAAAATAATTTTATTTATGACTACCCAGTATCCTCTGCATGTAATTAGTCATCTTTAAGCATTTTGTGTTTGTCTAGTGGTGTTTTGTGAGACATTTCTCCCCATAAGCTTCTGGGGAAAACTCTGACAACTGTGTGTGTGTGTGTGTGTGTGTGTGTGTGTGTGTGTGTGTGTGTGTGTGTGTGTGTGTGTGGTGGGAGACGAGGTGAATTATCTTCAGCATGTGCGTGATATATTTGACATTTCTCCATCAAAGTGCCTGCAGGCATCTACCACCTGGTCTCTCTTTTACTCACGTACAATCTCCCCCCTGTGTTTGAACATGGTGTCAGAATGAGGAGAGTGAGTTTTATAGCTGAGAATGAAGATTATCTTCATTAGCAATTAAATTGTCTGCAATTTTTTTGATTAATTAATTAATCCTTTAGTCTTTAAATGTCAGGAAACGGTGAAATAAGAGCATTGTTTTGTCCAGCTAACCCAAAGAGATCAAATTTGCAGAGAAGAGCAGTAAATCATCACATTTGAGATCTGAAACCAGCAAATGCTTGTTATTTTCTCTTGATGAATGATTTAAACGATCTTTTATCTGAGTTGTTGTTGGACTAATCATTTCACACTTGAGAAATAAAACCTCTAAACCAAGGCCTTCCTTTGAAAACCTCTCATGTAATCTTCCTTCCTGCTCCGCTTGAGTGTGCTTTCATCCATAATGTCCCTTCCTGTGTGTCTTTGTGTGTATGTACAGGGAAGTCTGTGTGCGTCAGGACGGCCGGGTCCATCTGACAGTGGTGTATTTTGGGAAAGAGCAGATGAGCGAAGTCCGCAGCACTCTGGAGAACACATCCAGGTGGGTTGGAAGCACAGCCAAGATCAGATCTTTGAATTAGAGGCCAAACACAGAATACGGAAGGCAATTTATGTAATGAAATGAACGATGCTGCAGTCACGCTCCCGCTCTCAGAAGCAGACGCTGTAAAAACATTTTTTCCCACTCATACATCAGAAACCTCTTCACATTTTCTAATCTGTCGGCCTCTTTCATGACACACACAAAACACACACACACACACACACACCTCCTGGCTCGGCGTCCTGCCACAGCCAGTCATCTGTCTGATGAATAATGGAGCAGCGCGCCACCCACGCTGAGGAGCTGAGAGCCACCAGCCAACACAGATAAATTACAACATGCCTGTGATCATTCCTGACTCATGTTAAACCTCTCACACGGACCCCTCGACACCCACACCTCTGGAGATGATCGCTGCTGGCTGTTCAGAAGTCAGATCCACTGTGGATTGAGCCTCAGATTCCCCGAGGGGGTTGCTATGGTGATGCTTGTCGATTTTCCAGGCCTGAAGGTTTTTGTGCGGCCTTGATACAGTTGGACTATCTCTAGTATCACACAGCGTCTCTCTTTGTCCCTCAGTGTCTCTGCCTGCTGCTGTCGCTGTGGGGGGGGGGCTGGGGCTGTAAAGGGAAAAAAATGCAGCGTCAAATATTGTTGAAGTGAAAAAGAAGGCAAACTTAGAAAAGAAGAACATAGAAACATACAACAAACCGTATTGATTTTAGTGTGGAAGAAATCTTAAAAGAGTGATTGAGAAGGTTTGTGAGAGAAGCACACTGAATGAGAAACAGTTGGAGCAGGAGAAGGTGGCGGTACAGTCACTGCTGGATAAAGTACACTGTCCTGGATGCAGTTCTGCCTTAAACCCTTTTAGGCTTTTTGTATTCTTCTCACAGCCGAACAATGCATTCATCAGTTATGCAGCGGCTTATCTGGGTGAGAATCGGTGGCTGTAATCAACTCTGTACTCCTTCTTTTCTTTTATCTGGCTTTCAGACTGTGGTTGAAATGATCATCACTGGAAGACCATTATCCAGGCAGACACACACACATATACAGTATGGGCACTGATACAATCACAGACTGCATATAGGCTCACAGAGGAAGAATCATGCTCGCAAGTGCAATTGGGCTGCAACTGAAGATTATTTTCTTTACTGTGTTGTGTAAAAAAATAAATATAGGTCCAGTATGTAAGATTTAGGTGAATGTAGTGGCGTCTATTGGCGAGGACTGCAGATTGCAACCAGCTGAAACTCCTCCAGGTTAAGACTCCTTCAGTGTCCATTGTTCAGGAGGTTTTTACCGCCGAATTGTCCACAGAGCTCTCTTTCTTTGCGGCTGCTGACTACTGCAGCTGACTTGAAAATGTGAATGGCCCTATCTAGAGCAAGGAAAAAGTTGGAAAATGTCTCATGGGCAGACATGGAGTAGTGAGGAGGTGCAGGCGCTTATCCCAAGCCTGCCTAAATTTGGTGTTGCTCCATTGTTTTTGTAGTGACCAAGCCGGCTGAAGGGGATGGATTTCCGTTTTTGGTCCTGGCCAATCTATGAGTCAGGTTTTCTTCTTCCTGGTCAGTGGTCGTTTCGGGCAATATCACCCCCAAACCAGCAGGCGGTTTGGTCCGTTTTAAAAAGTGCAGTGTGAAAGTGAACCAAACCAAATTAAGGTGTGAAATTTTTTTGCATTCCCTGCCCAATCGAACCGAGTCCCCTGGACTATCCTGGTGTGAATGCGCCCTAAGTGTCAGAAGTGATCAGACAGCACATCAAACGAAATAGTTTTGTTTTGTTTGTTTTTTTTTTGGGGGGGGGGGGGGGGGGGTTCAGCATAACTCGGCTCTTAGCTTTAAGCTAATGCTAACATCACACAATGGTTGTAGAACATGCTGATATTTAGCAAGTATAATGTTTGCCATGTTCACCATTTTAGTTTACAGTGTTAGCATGCCGACACTAAATAGCATTAAACGCAAAGTACAGCTGACCTGATGATAGCATGAGAAGAAAGGTAAGAGGATCATCAAATTTCCTTAAAGGAATATGAATTTCCGTACCAAATTTCATGTCAGTGCATCTAAAAGTTGTTAAGAAATTACACTTAACACCCAAAATGTGAACCTCATGGTGCCTTTAGAGGAAAAGTCAGGGGCTCACCAGCGTGATTAGGATGCACAACCAAACGCAAACCATTCTTTGCATTTGCAAAGTTGTATTGAACCAGTTTTTGGTGATTTTACTTGATAAATTAATCAGTGATCACAGTTGACTGTTATCGACCAACTAATCTGTCATGCTAATTTACTCAGCATAAACGCACACATGCATGTAAATGTTAACAAATCATTCTTACATTCTAAACCTTAAATAATCCTAATATCAAATTCAACCCTAAAAACCAAGACCAAACTGTGGAAGAAGAGTTGAGGATCGGTCTAAACATCCTCACTTTGAAGGTCTAACACACACACACACACACACACACACACACAAACAAGTCAATATCTGTTCCCAGCAGTGATGGCATCATTAGTGGCTGATCTGATTCTACACTGCCCTTCCTACAAATTAAATTCACCTCTAGAAACTGGTTTGATTTGCGTCTGCCCCCAAACAACCTCTAGCTATTTGTCCTTTTTGTTTTTTCCTTTATCACATGCAGTCACACTCCCTGCTTTTTAGTAGCACAGCGTCCCTGCGGAAATGCTTTCAAAAGAGCATTTATATGACTATCACCAGCCAATGTAAACTACCTGAGGGAAAATTCTAACAAGTCTAACAAGATCTAAACTGTCTCGGATGGCAGCCAGCTTTGTAACCTCTATCAACCCCTCTTCCAGGATAAAATGAGGGTTTAAAAAAACATGTGTGGGTTTTTATTTGCAGGTGCTAATTATTTGGGTGTATATATCAAAGGCCAAACCAGTTCTACAGGCACAAAAGCCAAAACAGCTAAAGCAGAATATGGGAGATAGAAAAGCAATACTCCAGAAAATCAGAGCTTCACTCTTCAAGCATTCTGCTAGACACGGGGGATATCGTTTAAAATAGATAGGATCAGCTGCTGAACTTTCAAGTATATCGCTTACACATCCATACTTCAAAGCCTGAACTCAGGCTCAAACCATCGGGGGGAATGTCAGTTTCTGAGCCTTACATGCTCAAGAATAATGATTGAGAAGAACGTGAGATAAAGGGGGAAAGAGATACCGGAGAGGGAGAGAAATTGTGTGTAACGGAGGGAGAAGAATAAGTGATCTGTTTTAAAGAGATACCAGTCGATAGGTATGAATAAGTACTGTGTTTCAGAGGCAGAGGAGAGATGATGGCTGAGAGGAAAAACAGTGTGAAAGGAAGTTGGAGGAGAGGTGTTAAGATAAGATTGGAGAGCAAGTTGGGGAAAAAAAGACAGATTTTCCGAGGATGGAAGAAGAGCATCAACAAGGATATCAAAGGAAGTGGTGCGTTAAGATGAAAGAGAAGGATCAGAATTTTGGGCAGACAAAGAAACGAAGGATGAGATCATTCTGTCACTCCTTCAGCTACAGCCTTTACCTCAACTTGTGACAGCCTCTCACGAAAACCTTTCGTGTTATTGTGGCATTTCATTAAGTTCACAGACAGGTCGACAACTGTCTGAAGAGCCTCTGACAGCTGAGGAAGTGAGAGGATAATGTCAGGCAGAAGGTGATTGAGAGATTATGAGTGGATGAAATGATAAACAAATCACAGAGGATTTTTGAAAGCTGTCCAATATTCATTTTAAAGAGACTCTTTACAGATCGCCAGTACCCATTCTGCAAATTACTCTCCGTTGATAACTCGTGTAGCTGTCTTGCCTGAGGACAGAGCCTGAGAGTGATCACAACAAGTCTACATTTTTTATAGCTTGCACTTACCTCTCCATTACATGCACAGACTGCTGATTCCCCAGCTCACTGTAAAGCACAAGCTTTTTTTTTTTTCTTCTTCTGCACGAGAGCCCGGAGAGGAAACACCAGCCTCCCTGCTCTGTAAACAGCAGACAGGTGACAGACAAACAGGGAAAATTTGTTGTTTATAATTTATTGCATGCATTAAAAAAAAATACCAGGTAGGAAAGAGCTACCAACAGAAAACATCAAAGAACATCGGAAAGCACAGAGAGGTGTTGACGATGTGAAAGCAGTTTGCTGTCTTTAGTTGAAATGTATTTATGGGGCAACAAGACTTGACTGAAGGCGGCACACTGCATTTGCATAAAACTAAACATTTGTAACCACTATGATGATGATATATCATACTTGAGCTAAATGCTAACGCTGCATGCTAGCACACTCACAGTGGCAATGCTGACATGCCGTTGTCAAACAGCAGTGTTTACTATTACCGAAGTCAACGAGACGTCATAAGATCACTACCATCTTTGTTTAGGGGAAAAGGGGTATCTAATCTGTGGTCTATATGTGGCAAAATCTTGAGTCAGCGATCAGTTTTTCATCCTTTGTGGTTAAATTCACAATCTTGAGTTACATTTTGACTGAAAAATATTGAGGCTAACATGGCGTTCTAGCACTTTTCTGGTGATAGAAGAAGATATGGAAGAAAAGTTGCCCGATTGGCTTTGAATTACGTCTTGAGTTGTCCTACATGATACCACTGCATGCTAGCTTAAAAAATGATTAATTAGTACGAGTATAAGCAAAGGACTTTAACTGGGCAAGCCGGGCCTTTAACAACCACCAAAATCCAAGACCAAACACACATCTTAGGGGTAACACTAATATAACATTACTATATGACATATTTGTATGACGAGCAGCACAGCTACAAATGACACTGGAGGTATCTTTCCCCCGTACCAAAGATACATAGCAGCACCCAGCCGGAAGATGACTACAAGAACGTACACTATCTTAATTTAGTAGGATATATTAGCATTCTAACATTTGCTAACTAGCACAAAACTCAAATTACAGTTAGGGCTGATGGAAAAGTTCTAAGTTTTTCAAGTATGTGGTCATAAAGTTAGATTTTAGACACATTTTGACTAGAATATGGTGCAAGATGAAAAGTTAGAGATCCTCAAAGTGAGTACATTTCATCCTGAGAAAAGCATGGATGTATGCACCAATCACCCAACAGTTGTTGATACATTTTACTCAAAACCACAGGCTAACCTCATGGTGGTGCTAGGGGCAAAATCATCAAATCAAAGTCATTGTGAGTTGTCCTCCTGGGAACATGACGATTTGTTCAGAATTGTGTGCTGAAAACTTAATATGGACATCACAGTAGCATTAGAATTGTATATTCATGCACAGGAATCACTGTGTTTAGTGTTTGTAGTGAAACAAAAAAGTAAAAAGAAGCTAATATGTAATAATTGCATTAGGTGTATTAGTGTTTGTGTCAGCCTGTCAAGGGACTACAGATGGAAATTAGCTCGGAGCTAAAGCTACCACAAAGCAACTCTTCTCCTTATGTGAGATTACTGTTGTTGGATATTGTCCCTGACAAATACTGTAATAAACCTAACTAATATGGCCACATATAGAGGCTTACAGCCAAGACTTTTCAAATTCAATAAGCACCATGTCTGCAGTCAGTCCTCAAGCTATAACCACTCACAAGCAAATACATGCAATAGTTACACAGAGGCTCGGATTCAGAGAAAAGAAAATCTGGTCTCCCCCTCCTGTCCTGAGCCGAACTAACAGGATCAGGACTGCTGCTGAGAAACAACATGACAGCTCTTAACAGGCTTCTCACTCTGACACAATTTCAACAATTTAGCCCCTTCTAGGTACCAGCCACCACGCCCACAGTAAACAAATTGACTATTTTAGGCCAGAATAAGGGTGCTGATGCCTGTGGGTGGAAGAGGGAAGAAAAAGAGCAAATTTGAAAAGGAGTTTAGAAAACAAGGATGTTGCAGCATTTTAGTGGACTTTTTTTTACTTGATACACAACAGTCGCGCCTTTGTTCATAGTTTTGGGCTTTCATTTTAGAGACTCAGAAAGTGGACACACAAAGGTCTGAGAATTATTTAAACAGTTAGCCTGTGAACACACACACACACACACACACACACACACACCACACACACACACACACACACACACACACATACCATATGCTTATTGATAGAGCTACTTTGGCTCTCTGTGAACAGACATTTGGCTCTCTGACATTTTGTCCTACATAATACCTAGATAATATCAGCTAGCCCAAGTCTATCCAGACATAACAAAATCCACCCACAATTTGCATTACTAAATATGTTGTTTAATTAATTCATTAAAAAAATGAAGTCCAAAAGCAACTGTAGTTGGCTGGCAGACTTGTTTTACCCTTGCACAGAGTCAAGCTAGGTGTTTCTCTGCACTTCTTGTCTTTAGTCATCAGCAGCAGCATAAATTAGCATATCTCACAGCCCCATGTCCTCTGTGTCTTTATATTTGGTGAGGAATATTGGCTTTCAACACAGATTTACATCAGTTTAGTTCCCCTCCGATGTGAAATCAATTAGGCTAAAGGCTAACGTTACAGTGAAATTCAAAGTGACACAAACATGCAAATATTCTCAGTGAGTTGTGCCAAAATGTAAAACAAGGCTCCAAGAGGACCATAAATCTGTTTTAAAGGAATAGTTTGACATTTAGGGAGCTACACTTATTCGCTTCCTTGCTGGATCGATACCACTGTCATGTCTGTAAATGTGAAGCCTCAGCCAGCAGCTGCTTAGCTTAGCTTAGCTTAGCACAGGTTAGCTTAGCTTTGCATGAGGACTGAAAGCAGGGGAAAACAGCTAGCCTGGCAATGTGCAAAGGTAATAAAATCTGCATTCCAGCACAGCTAAAGCTCACTATTTAATATTTTATATCGTTTTGAATGCAGAGATCAGCACAGAACCCCCAGTGAAAAAAAAGAAGAAGTTGTTTTTACATTTTGGGTTTTGGACGGATTAAACAAACAAGATATAATGTATTGATGTGTGATCTTTAGAGGCACTGGTAAGCAGCTTTTCAGCCACGCTAGTGATGTTTGTACAAAAAACAACCAATTTGTACATGAACCAAAATTGTACAAAATCACTTTAGTGATGCTAGAGGATGGATTTTTTATCTTTGGACAGAGCCAGCCTAGCTGTCTTCATGGATGGATTACTGAGCAAATCTACCAGACACAAGCCCAGGGGCCCAAAGTGTCAAGGCCCCCCCTCGGCCCTCACCAACAAAATGTCACTCAAATAACACCAACTGACAAGGAAGAGGCTTAGAATGACCACAAAGAGACACAAAACGACCACAATAAGACTGAAAATACTTCACATAGAATTACAAAAAAACCCACAAAACCACAAAAAATGCATCGGGACTACAAGGACACGCAAAACAACAAAAAAGGGGCTAAAATTACCACACAGTCTGTGTGCCTTGCTCCTGTGTTGGACAGTTGGTTGGGCCTTTTGCATATCTGTGCCCAGGGACCTGTTGTCTCACAATACGCCCATGGCTGTAGCTTTGTTTTTAGCACAGAAGTGAGCATCAATCTTCCCATTTAACTCCTAAAGAAAAAGAATACCAGCACTCCCCAAACTGTCAAACTATTCCTGGAAAACAAAGGACATTATATTGCTGAAACAAAACAACATAAAATCTATATTTTGCCACTTTTGTTTTGTGTAAGGAAACAAGCAATATATTTTAGTCACTGAGACGCTCCTCTTGAAAGTTTTCTCTTCATCTTTGACAAATGAGCTTCCCGCCCTGTTGAAGTTGAGACTGAATCAACATGTGAATGTAGCTGCTATTGCATCAACATTGTTTGAGACAAACAGAGCTATTGTGCTCGATCTCTGCCATCTGTGGACAGTCGAGTGCCAGCGGGTGGGTCAGCCTCTCCTGGGAGTCTGTGTAGACTGTGAAACAGATCGACTCTGTTTGGTTTCATAAACTGTAGACAGACGTGGAGAATAGGCTGCAGACGTATTAACTGACAGCACATAAACACATATAGACAGGTCCATTCCTTGTCATTGCTCCTGATATTTTACTTAAAGTTGTCATTCTCACAAACAAATAGGACACTCAAAAGTGGCGTCAGGTTTATGTCTCTCTGCTCTGACCAGGATTAAAAGGTTTTTATGATGCCTTATTTATAGGAGAGCCTGAAAGGACAGGAGCGAGACAAAGGCATACACATGAATAAATATGCTGATACACACTATTCACCCAGACATTCACACTCACACACACAGCAGTCAGATGGAAATGTGGGAATGATGATTCAAGCTGCTTCTGGCAAAAACAAACAGACCATGTTTCCTTTGGTCATTCCGGTTTCCTCTGACAAAGCTGTGTATGTCTACCTGCGTTCTCTCACGTGTTATGTCACCCAGCATCACATGAATGACGAAGGAGGTTGGATTCTGTTTGTTCTGCCTCAAACAGAGACGTGTGAACCAGTTTTTCCTCACTGTCTTCTGTGTCTGAAGTTGATACAAAGTGTGCGTCTGAGTATGTGCACGCATGAGTAAAGGATTAGTTACCAGCAGTGTGAATTGTTATGGTTAAAGGAAAAAAGGCACAGCTGTGCACATCTGGATCCAGCTGTTTCTCTTTACTCTCACCACATCCTTAGAAAACTTCAGGCTGATGATGGAGGAAGCTTTGTTGTCTCGTGCAATTAATTTTTGGTTCCAGTTAAAGCTTGTTTGTATCAGCATTTAGGAGGAAAAAGCAGGAGTTGAAACGTGTCGCAGGAGTAAAATGAAGTCAGTCAACAAAGAGCTGAGCTGATGTGAACTTTGTGAGGTCATTAATATTGAGGTTGAATATACTAAAGGCAGAAAACAAAGGAATACCAGAGCCAAATTAATCCACCAGGGAAGCCAGGGGCAAAATAGTACTGTAGGCCCCTATTAGCCCTCCAGTTGCTCACAATCTGTTGCCATTAAGTACTCATTAGATCCAGTGCATATGGCAGCTTCATCATATTTTGTCCCTGAGTCCAAGAAACCAACCCAGTACTCATATTCTGTAAAACTATCCAGTCTCATGGGTGCCGTGCTGTGTTGGCTTGTGTTCATTTGATTAAACACAAATTTACTAAGGAGTAGGCACCATCTGAGCCAGAGTATCAGCTGAAATAATAAAGGTAGTTTGGCACAAGGCAGAGCCTTAATGTTCTGAAATAAAAATGCAGGAGCCAACTTAAAGGAGCTGCATGCGGCATTCAGAGCATATCTATGATACAGATGACTGAGATTGTCTGCACATGGCTTTCAACATGGCTGAACCAGCCACTAGCAGCTAACAGTGCTAACTCATTTAACACGACTAACAACAGCAACAGTGCTAACAATGTTACCTGGGAAACTGAAGGGTGTGCAGTACATGTCCACGATGATGCTAAGTAACCACAATATGAGGGCAGTGCAGAGCAGCAGGGATTAGCTAATCAGCAAGATACAATCACAGAGATTCAGATGTACGAAAACACACGAGCGGCCGGACCAGCTAACACCACACTGGACAGACAAGCTTGGATTATAACACACGGAGCGGGAGCTTGAATTCATTCTCTGCACAGATGTCATTACTCCACTGTATCTTTAAATAGAAAATAGTTGTTTGCTGCTATATTAATGTTTACTTGATTTGGTTTACATTATAATGTACTTCAGTGGTGCATATTTCCAAACAAACTAATCAACAAATGAATTATTTTACTGGCTGCAGACTGGACACAACAAGATTTCACAGCTGGGGCACTTGATGGGCTTGGAGACTGGAGAGATTGCATGTTGTTTATTTGCATTCAAATAGTTTCTTAAATATTTCAACCAACGGATATATCATCAATCCATGTCTTACTTTTGCTCTTGCTGTTTCTCTTATTCATCTCCTGTTTTCAGTGATTTCATTTCAATTATCTTCTCTAGCTCAATAAAACAATAAAAAAGGGAAACACAGCACAATAAAAAGGAAAATAAAATCAATTAAAACCAAATTAAATGTAAAAAACACTGCAGTAATAAATTGACCCAAATTCATTGCAGGAAATGAAAGTGCAATCAATGGAACGCACAGGAAAACATCAGGCTTTTTAATTTAAATTTGATTTATAAGCAAACTAATTAATTAATGCAATGATTACATAAAAAGGACTTGCCTGTCCTTTTTATGTAATCATCATGAAGTTACTGAAAACACATAAATCAAATGAGAAATGAGAATCAGGAACAGAAATGGGAAAAACTGTCTTATAGTATGTAAAAATATCTCTATTATCCTCCACATCCTGCAGTTGTATATTTTCTTTAGAGTTCTGACACAGTTACAGTTTCAGCAGGGAGAGTTTGAACAAGCTCATTTCATTTTGAATAAACTTGGCAAAAATGTATTTTCATGTATTGATATTTTCATTGAGTGGCCGGCCTCCCTCTTTTTCTCTCTGCAGGGAAGTTAATTTTAAGAACTACACTCTACTGCAGCTGGATGAGGAGTTTTCTCGGGGACGGGGTCTAGACGTCGGGGCCCGAGCCTGGAAGGGAGGCAATGTGCTGCTTTTCTTCTGCGACGTGGACATCTACTTCACCGCTGACTTCCTCAACACCTGCCGACTCAACACGCAGCCTGGTGAGACACTTTTGACGTGATTAACATCAAAGATATCTGCTTTGTATTTATGACGAGTCAGAACTTTGAATCAACATATCTCCAACTACATCCTAGTGCATGTATCTGGAGATATGTAGAATAATGATTCTGACTAGTCAGTATGCATTTGAAGATATATTATTATATATTATAGATAAAATTTGGTCAGTCAAAGAAACCTTTTTCCACATATACCCTTTGTAGGTTTTCCAGAGGTATAATTGTATAATTATATAATTGAAATAAGAAATAACTCAAATTCAAGATATCCTCATTGTAGTTTTAAAGGTCCAGTGTGTAGGATTTTGGGAGGGTTATTGGCAGAAATGAAATCTAATAAATATGTTATCCTTGGTGTAAAATCACCTGCAAATAAGAATAATCGTGTAATCATTACCTTAGAATGAGCTGTTTATATCTACAAAGGGAGCAGGTCCTCATCCACAGAGTCAGCCATGTTGCACCTCCATGTTTCTACAGTAGCTCAGGGCAGACAAACCAAACACTGGCTCTAAATAGGGCCATTTGCGTTTTGATGTTGGCCACTGTAGTTAGCACACCCCTCTGTTTTAACATTAAACTGTTTTATTCAGTGTTTTTACCGGTGGAAATGGAGAGTAGGGGACCTCTGCAGATAACTCGGCTCCTGGTTAAAACCTCCTTAAAGTCGATGAGAAAAACGGTGAGCGCACAGTAGCAGGTGCTGAGCTAGTGGCCCATCTGCGACAAGCTGAAGAACATTGAAGAGACACTGATTTTTAAGGTGAAGCTACTTTATTGAGTGTTTTTGCCTGTTTACATCACCTGACCCTGGTGGTTTGTTTTGGAGAGGAGTAGACCTCTGCAGATAATAATGATGATCTCCCGGGAAAACCTTCCTGAACGATGAACACTAAAGGAATCCCAACCCGGAGTTCATGCTTGGCACATAAGAGAAGTTTTGGCTGGTTGCACTCTGCGATCCTACACACTGCTCCTTTAACTCCTGCTTGTTGTAGATATCTCTAATTAGATTGTCTGTACAACTCAGTGATTCATTCTTAGTAATCAGAATGTAATTAGAGATGCAACGTAATTACAGATATCTTGAATTAAACTTTTACAGCTATCTTAAAAGGTTTATGTCTGGTTGAAATCTCTTTGGATGAATCCTGAGTAGTTGTTCTTACAAGCCAGAATGCAGTGGCATATATCTTGATTATAATTCCAAGTGGTCAGATTGTTATGACTAGTCTCTGATGTCCCAGTGTAATTAGAGATGATCAAATGAAACCTGTTAAATGTTTTAATTGCTTGCCCTACAAGCACACACATTCCCATCAAATTACTGCCTGGTTGTCTGACATTGTCTCGCTGTCTCGCTCCCTTTCAGGTAAAAAGGTATTCTACCCGGTGTTGTTCAGCCAGTACAACCCCACTCTGATCTACGGAAGTCCTGAACACATCCCACCTGTGGAGCAACAGCTGGTAACACACACCAATCAAATCTACCCTCTCGCTGTCTTTTTCTTTTATTCTGTCTTTTTCAAACACTCTCACATTCAATCATATTCAGTGCTGTGCTACATTGCTGTGCGGTTTAGAAACATTTCACCTCTCCAGCTGCTACAAATCCACAGAAGCACGCTCCCGTTGATGTGCGTCCCGTGTGTGTGGAGCTGATATTTCTGTTTGTAAGCTCTCTAAGACATGTAGTTCTTTTCTCTGCAGGTGATCAAGAAAGACACGGGGTTCTGGAGGGATTTCGGTTTCGGCATGACCTGCCAATACAGGTCCGACTTCATCAACATAGGTAAATATTTACACTGCAGTTACACCCATCAAAACATCTTAGAAATGCAGGAATTCATAAACAGTTGCTCTTGGGGGTTGATTATCTTTGCAGAGGCGTTACATAACACTTTGTAAAAATGGGCTTCCTGGATGGCTAGATGCTACGTTAATGATGCCGCAGCCTAATGGATATGAAAAACACCAGAACACAAATGGTTCAATATTACATTACTTTTCTTAACTGGGAGGAGATTTGATTATATTACTCTGCATGAAACAGCTCTGAGCAGCAGCAGAAGCATATATTAGCATATTTCACAGCCCCCATGTCCTCTCCATCTGTGTATTAGTTGAGGAATATTGGCTCTCAAGACAGATTTATATCAATTTAGTTTCCCTCCAAAGTGACATCACTTAGAGGCTACAGCGAAATTCAAAGTGGTTTATTGTTTGGGGCCTAGACACACACACACACACACACACCACACACACACACACACACACACACACACACACACACACACAAACAACGCTGAAATGTGAAACAAGCTCCAAGAAGGACAGAATCTGATTTAAAGGTGGAGTCTGTGGAAATACCCATACTACTTACTTCCTTGCTGAGAGTTATTTGCAAGAACTTACATGTGTAACTATGAATATATGTGTGTATGTAATATAGAGCTGCAACAATTAATCAATTAATTGATTAGTGATTTAAAGGAATACATTGGCAGAAATGGTGTGTAATATTCATAACTATGTTTTCATTAGTGTATACTGAAGCTAGGAATTGTTGTTTTTCCATCACCTTACAATGAGCCATTTATATCTACATACAGAGTGGGTCCTCTTCCACGGAGTACGCAATGTCGTTTCTACAGTAGCCCAGAATGGACAAACCAAACACTGGCTCTTGATAGGGCCGTTCAGGTTTTCAGGTCGACCACTGTGGGTCTCCTGCATGCTTGGCATATGGACGAAGTTTCAGTCAGTTGTAGTGTTACTAAATTCTACACACTAGACCTGTAACCACTAACTAGTAATTTCAGTTTCGGTAATATTTTAAGGAAAAAAATAAATATCTGCAAATGAACCACAAAGGATGTTAGTCCGTAGTGTAAAGTTTCGTAATTAACATAAAGTTGCAGCGGTTAGATTTAGGCAAAGGGGAAATTCCTGTGTTTTTGTGACCCATCCACCACCCCAACCTGCCTCCTGACTGGACCATTCGGGACAGCTTCCATCTTTACTCCTGTCAGCACATTGGTCTTGTGATTGCAGACTTCCAAAATACATGGGTTATGCACAAGTTCCGGGCTCATCATTATGTGGGATATGCACGAATTTTGGTGCATTATTTTTCAGAGGAAAATGTATGAGCAATGCATGAGAACAGCCTGCATATTTACCTTACACACATATCAATATTCTAACTCTTGAGAAGAAAGGGAACAGGTGTGTTTCCTCAAAAGGTCAAACTAATTAGGAAGTGTCGTTCCTGTTCTTCAAAAATGAAGATACAATATGTTATTTAGGCCACGAGCGCATAAACAAATGAACAATTCATCTGTTGGTTTCAAATTCCTGTCTTATCTCTGTTTAGCCCTGGAGCAGGAGTGTGAAAAAGGAGACAGAGACAGACAGAATAATCAAAATAAAACTGCAGAGAGACACCAAGTGTGAGCAGAAGCAGACACGAGTTTAGGCGTCTAAAGATGCAGGTTCAAACATGCCTGGTCGAGGACTGTTTGGCAGCATCAGTCCAGAATGTCCTCTCCGCCCCCTCACGAAACAACAAACAGAGTGTAGAGAAGACTGATTATGATCACATACTGTAAACCCTAATCAGGATTCATAATCAGCGGCAGTGAACGCAGCACCGAACACATAAATTACACTGTAGAAATGTTTGCATATCAAAAGGTTCATCATTTTATATAATAACACATCCTTTGATGGTCTAATAAAGTTTTATATTACTGTGGATTCTCTGCCTGCTCTCTCTTTTCCAGGAGGTTTCGACATTGACATCAAAGGCTGGGGCGGAGAGGATGTCCACCTGTATAGGAAGTACCTGCATAGCAACCTCCTAGTGGTACGAGCACCGTCACGAGGCTTGTTCCACCTGTGGCACGAGAAACACTGCGCTGACGAACTCCCTCCAGACCAGTACCGCATGTGCATGCAGTCTAAGGCCATGAACGAGGCCTCGCACGGCCAGCTGGGGATGCTGTTCTTCAGGCACGAGATCGAAGCTCACCTCCGCAAACAGAAACAACAGCAAAACTCAAACCCCAAGAAAACATGAAGACTTACAGTTGGATTACCGTCACTGCAAAGACTGCAATCAGATGCAACAGTGCAGATGAGAAACTACTTCAGATTTTAAAGGAATAGTTCAACATTGTTTTTGAGAATACGCTCACTGACTTTCTTGCTGAGAGTTTGACCCCAAACCACTTTAATCCCTAAGAGTGGTATCAATCTGATCAGCAATAGGCGTACTTCCCAAAAAGGCGAACTATTCATTTAATGAAAAATGTGAAGACGTTTTACTTCAAGGACTCGCAGCACTTCATTGCCCTGGAACGTAAGGTCAAGATGAATTAAAACTGACTTGAGGAATTCATCGATACAAGTGGAGCAGACTGTAGTTGGACATTAATCAGCAGCTCTCCCATCTGAAACATCCATCTGTAAATTTAGCGTCCATTTGTATTTAACTCTGTGACTGCAGAAAGGCAACTCAGACAGAAAACAGCACTTACGTTTGAGCTACAAAGTGTCTCTGAACCATGTGCCTTCTGTGACTTAAACCTGAACGCTGTCTTTTTGGGGTGGCTGGGGAAAATTGGACATACATGTGTTTAAGTGTAGGGAAACAGAGCCACCTAGTGGACTGAAAGTGAGCAACATGTTGGTGCGTTTACAATGAAGGATTCGTTTAAAGCCTGAAATGGCCTTTGAAAAATGTTTTTAAATAAATTATTCATTCCTTTAATTTATGTTTGTTATTATTTCGTAAATGCCAGCATGTATCAGGTTATACCCAGGACAGTATTATGTGTGGGCCATTCATCTCTGTAATGAATGGAGGTGAGTCAAAGGAAAACACGCCATGAATGACAGTATCCAATGTCAGTGAAAAGCCTTCTGAGATTTGTGTATTTATGCCCAAAATATGTCAGTTTATTTTTGAATGTTTAAAATAATAAAAGACAACGTAGAGGGGGTTCGTCACAAAATTTGACACGTAATAGATGAATAAAGGAAAGGGTTATTGACCGACAATAATCCTGTTCACTGTCCTGACTCTGACGATGACTTAACAAGTCAGAATGAGACTTACTGACCTAATATTTTACATTACATATATTGCTGAGCAGTCGCAGAAACTGGAGATGCTGTAGGTGTAGAGATATAACTGCCTTGATGGTCACTTTATATTAGTTTTAATATAATCTCCCATAAATACTGCTCCAGCACTTCAATCAAAACGAGCTGTACTTTTGGTGGACGACCAAAGATGTGAAGAGAGGCACTTTTTCGAATCATGTTTTTATTGTTTGCCATTAAAACATTCCTTGTAAAAATAAAAAGAAACAGTGGATGACTTTGAAATGTAAATTTCAAGTTATTTTTTCACTTCATGTAAATGAGTTGAATAAAACATATTTGTGCATTGAGTTTGTTTTTTACTGGGATGTGTTTGCTTGTGCCATCTGCTGCTAATTATCAAGTCTTACCCAACTATGAGGTGGAATATGAAACAAAGGTATGAGAGAATATCAAGATGATACTTTTATTCTTGGCAAGCATCATAGTGCATGTTGTAATACATGAATATTATTAAATTACCCTCATTTTATGTTAAGGGACAGGCTGAGGAGAAGAATATGGAAACCTAAGTGTTCAGTATTGAATAAAGAAATATAACATTATTGAATAAATAATCATATAAAGAAATAGCTCATTTTTATTTTAAATGTTACGTTATTCTGCTGATTCACATTTTAAAACAGTTTATCGAGGGGCTCATTTAATTTTTAAAAGTTTTTACTTTACAATTGTAGTTTTCTAATATCATATCTCCTCATGTCACATTTTTCCTGATGGCTGTTTTATTTCGTGACACTTTTAATTGCCAAGTCTTCACCTGTCAGTCAAGACAATCGGGGCACAGACAGTTATGAGAGAACAAAAGAAAGGAAGAATAATAATCAGGTACTTTATTAGACTCTTAAAGGGAACAATGGTGCTCCATTCACACAGGTGCCTTCAATCAATTTGCTTAATTAAACCTTCTCTCAGCACAATGTGGGCACGTGCTGACTCTGCTTGATTACCAACTCTCCTGCTAATATGGCTGCACCTGTTAATGGAAATAAGTATTTTAAAAGTTACTGAAGGTTTTAAAGGTGTTATTTAATGATGTTCACAAGTTCCAGGAATATTTCAGTATTTTCTTAGTGTATCTCAAACTCCAGAGCACTAGATGGGGTCAGTGTGCTGATAAGGATGTCAGCTGTGATGACTGCTGACCTACCTTCCTCCTTGCTCCTGAAGTGCACACAATGGTAAGTTTAACCATCAAAGACAAGTAAATGCTCAGTATGCATACTGAGATTAGTAGCTCACACTTTGACTGAGGCTATGTTTTCTCAGAATATTTTAATTTAACCCCAGGGGTTAGTTTCCAAGTGGCTTTTTTTCCCTTGGGTGTTAAATGTTTGCAGTGATGAATGTTTCCTGTCGGTGAGTTGATTTATCAGAAATATACTCTACAGTAACATAGTTTGGAGTTTCATGGGCTACGTTTTAAAAATCACCTTGAGATATTTGAAAAAAGTGTGTAGCTCTGAGAAGATATAAGTTTAAAAACATGCCACATTGTTGCAGAAAGTTAGGTGCCACTAGGGTTGCAACAGTCTGAGATTTTCACAGTATGATAACTGTCTCAGAAAATATCGCAGTTTCACAGTATCATGGTATAACAGAATTGATATTATCAACTATATTATCAGTATGAACGTTTAGAGGAATGAAAATGGAGGGTTTATTTTTGGTGAACAAAGTTTCATTACTATAACTGAAACTTGAAACCATTTTGTTAATGGAAGTGTGTGTAAAAGTCTCCCCTTTAGAAAATAACTCAAATAAAGGGCAGATTCTTCATCCAGTTGCTTTTTTTTTCATATCATAGATATGAAATGTATATGGTTTTACAACAGTTAACATTTAAATCACACTGTACCTTAAAACCGGTATATCGCCACAACCCATGTGCCATACTTGACCAGGTTCAGTGAGTTCATGAGTCTCAACTCCTCAAGACTGCCACAAAGTCCCTGTGCCTGGCCCAACTACGTGCCGACTATTATCACTGAATAAACAAACTAGATGTAATGTGTCCATTAGCATTAGTGAGCTTAAGATATGCTGATAGGCAGATTTTGTCACCAATGGACAGAGCCAGGCTGTTTACTCCTGTTTCCAGTCTTTATGTGAGGATAAACCAACCAGCTGCACCTGCAACCGCCGATTTTCTTTTCTTTTTCAGATTTAACAGACAGATGAGGCATTAATCTTTTCTCTCTGCAGCAAAGTGAATAAATCACTCCCCAAGCGGTCACAAGATAAAAAATGCTTTGACTTTTATTTCAACCCGTTCAGTCCATTCTCAGTAACTTTGTTTTAAGATGTCTAGACCTATGATTACTGTCACCTGGCTCCACCAACTTGCACACTTATTTGATTGAATGCCTGTGAGCCAATCACAGTGTTCCACATCATCTAAAGTGGACTACATTAGAGCTACGCCCCCTTTTTGAACAATCATGGCCGACTATGAGGCAAAAGGACAAAGCTAAGGCATGTTTCCGTATTAATCATATAGTTAAAGTAAATAATATGTGTTTAAACTATGTTTAAAGTAAACATGAGATGTTATATTACTTAAACATGTGAAATATGTCAAATATTTGTGGCTTTTGCTCATGACTTTACTCATCCATCCACTGAGTGTCACTGGGAAATTAACAGGAGAAATACTGTGTTAAAGGTGGAATCTTTAATAGGGAAATACTGTTCAAATTTGTTTTTCTAATGATACAATCAGTCTGTAATATTGCCTATTGACTATGTACACAGAATATTGATCTCAGGAGATTTTCAACATACTTTTTTCTGGAGATACTTCATAAATTAAGGATATTTTGTGTCATGATGATGAATACAATGCCAAATATAGCATCACTATATTTATTGATATGGGTTAACCATTCGTGACACCAGAGGCCGGTGTCCCCTTACCAAGAGAGGTGCTCAAGGCCCAGTGGGAGTTCTTGAATTGCTCTCAGTCTGGTCCCTCCTGGTCACCGGAAGGAGCCCTCGGGGGCAAACCCAGAACACGCTGGAGGGATTGCATAGCTAATCTGACCTGGGAACATCTTGAGGTCCCCCACGAGGAGCTGGAAAACATTGCTGGGGAGAGGGACCTCTGTGGGGCCTACTGCCCCCGCAACCTGGCCCCGGATAGGTGGATGAAAACGGATGGATGGTTAATCATTCATGAAAAATAAATAAACTCATGTGTTATTGTTAAAAGAAAGGTCTATTATAAACATTTATAGTCATTTTTACTATTAGATGATTTCTGTGTTAAGGTGCTTGTCCATTGGAATGGGCAGATAAACCCTCCCCGCACAATAAAGTATCCTTATCTTTTTATTTTATTTTATTTTATGTTACTATTATTACATTCTATTCATTTATTTGTTTAATTATTTCTGAGTGCATTTACAGTAAAGATCCAGCATTACAACACTTTTTTGTGAACGGGTTAAGGTAACGTTAACGCACCAGTCGCTAACGGAGAAAGAAACTAAGCGCACAGATAAAGTTACACTTCGTATATCCGACATTTCCGCTAGCACGTGAAGGCAGCAGTTTTACAGGCCCGCGGCCGCGGTCGGTCGCCCCCTCGGATCTTGTCGGTTGTCGTCAAACGGCTCGCGCGCCAGCGGTCACACACGTCGACACCGGGCAGGTGTCGGTGCAAATGACCGACCCTCCGTGAGAACGAGTGTTTTATTTTCTTTAAGGGCTTTTCAAACCACCATGACAGACGTGTGGAGTTCTCGGCTCTGCTGCAGTTCACCGCCCACAAATAACAACAGCAGCAGCAACAACAACAACAACAAATCTTCCTGATATGTGCCGTCCCTCGGCCCGGGCGGTTTGTCGGTTCCGCACGAGGGCGTCGACGTTTTTATCTGTTTAAACAACACTTGCTACCATTTTTTAATCTCACACTCTTATCGGAAACCACCGTTGCAGCGACGTCCCAAGGAGGGACATCCCCCTGGTGTTTATTACAGGAGAGGACGCGCCACAGACCAGGGAGTCGAGTCAGACACCGACAAGAGCAAACATGTTCGAGGCACGAGGAATCCCCTACATCTTGCTAGACATAGCCTGTCTCATCCTAGGTATGTGTCCAAATGCCTATTTTACTGACTGTTCCGTGCTGCTTTTATTGATTTAAGCCGATTTGTGTTGTGATATAATCCCACTGTTTGGATATTTATTGTCTTGCCATCACGTGAAGGGAGTGGTGAACGCTCAGTAGCACGCGAGTGTCATTTACTGGGTTAACATGGTTTTATTTTAACCCCTAATAATGCTACTAATCCAACAACATGCCATTTGCGACATATGTATGGCATCTTTACAAGGAGGCTTTAAAGTTAGTGTAGTTTCCTCCTCCAGCATAACTTAAGAACTACACGTTCTTTGTTTCCATTGTATGCTAATGAGTGCAGCTCAGGGTCTAATGAGACATCTAACTGGATATTAATGAAGCTATGTACATGAGTGTAACAATATGTAATAATGCACTATATCTCTAGTAATTACTGTCATCAATATCATGTTACTTATATTGAAACACTTGCCCCATTAAGCCTATATAATTGAGAGTATTGCCACAACATATATGTCTTTCTGTGCAACCAAACCTGTGTTTTCTAACATTCATACAACGTGTTGCTGCGAATCAATTTTATAAATGGCACCACTGCCTCACAGGCTCGTATTTGAAACCCACTCACTGTTTCTCCTTTCGTGTAGCCACATGTTTTCCCCTCACAAGATCTAAAATCATTACATGGGAGAGCACCCATACTCACATCAGGCCTCAGATAAGACTAATTGTGAACTATAGTTTATTTTTCCAGTTTTCTTAACACTGTTTCAAATGTTAAACATTTTCTGAAAGTGAGGCAATGCTTTAATGTTTAATAATTTTTCTCACCCAGTGCCAAAGTCTTTTATACCTGTATACATTGTATGAAAGGCTCATAGAGCTGAACGTTTCAGTTTTGGCATGGACGTTGTGTCTCTGGGGCTTCAGTGCTGTTAAAATTTGATTATGCATGATCAATGCGTACACTGACTCAAACAGTGAACGCTTTCCCTGCACAGTCCACAGTGTGTTTTAAAATGATGTGTCTCATATTTTAGATCCCCTCTAGACATGTTTTGCCTCAAAAACTTAACATTAGTCCTCTATTGAAAAATAAAGAATCTACGAAATATTGTTCATTTTGTGAATGGAGGGGTACTTTAAGATATTGCTTAACCACCAAGGCTACAGACTTTTTTTACATTGCATAATTTTGTAAGTGCCTTGTGCAGTGTGGGGCAGTACAACTGTACAAACTCAGTGTGCCAGTTGGATGCAGACGCAAACTGGATTATTATACCATCGACAAAGACTATTAGATTATATCTGAGCATCCGCAGTAATCTGTTTCCAGATGGTCTCCAACAGTCATGTGCTGCTGCATGTGCCTAAACATGCACGTACATATAGTAAAATTTGACCTGTAAGTTTGATAAATGTGAAAACTGAAAAAAATGTTTTATTTTCTAAAGTGCAGGGATGGAGTATATTTGTCCTGGTTTGCTTACACAGTTGATTTAATTTGGTTTTTAACACACTTACTGAGCAGGCAGCCAAAAAGTCTTCATGTTTTTATTTTACATTATCCACATTTTTCTTTGCATCTGTTTGCCCATTAGTTGCAGTTTACAAGAACAAGTTAAAGTGTAAGACGGCTGCTTGCTGCAGTTATAAAGTGACTTGGGGGTCCCGCTGTTGGCCTGTGTGTGTCTCTGTCCCACCTTTTTGGCATTTCCAGCTGTTGTGGCCGATCAACTGTGCATGGCACAGCTGACGGTGCCAACAGCTGCAGAAATGGCAGGCAGAACAGAGATACCAGACGGCATTAAAAAATAGTTTATAGGGAGTTAGTGTATCTTCGTGTGATGTCATGTGTTTGTCGGTATTCTGTGGATGTGGCTTGTTTATGTACATCTCTATAATGGACCCTCATTTTCTGCTTGAATGGCTGAGCAACTGTGTCTTGTCCCCACAACACAATGGGCTGGACAGGCCAAACAAGCAGAGAAGTGACAGCAGCATTATGTTCAGACTTTGAACTGTCAAGACCTATTAGCATAATCTGTTATCTTTATGGTATTTTATCTATAGGGAGTGCTTAGCTTATGTCCACAGCTCCTCTCACACCACTGTGTGTCAGTGCCCCAACAAAAAGCTTCTCAGTCCTCCCTGCTGAGAAACTACCCAGAGATGACAACATCCTACATTTTTTGGTGTAACGAAGTTGCTGCTGTCGAGTGTTTACTGTGTAATGCATAATGCTGCAGAGTGTCTGACTGAGGCTCCGTGTCAAAGGGTATGACTGTTTTTCTTATTGTGAACAAATCTCATGAAGAGACCAAAACTAACAATGAAGTGCTCTCACTGACGCTTCCTGTCTATGCAGACGGATGTGGCTTATTGTTATGTGCCATCGTTGTCCAGAAACTATTAAACACATCAAAGAGCTACATTGCAACGCTGGACAACATGTTCCTTCACTACAATAAATTGATGACTTTATGGCACATATATCTTATGTTATTGTACTGTAAATACCAGAGGTGAGGACTCAAGTCACATCACTTGGACTCGATGCAGACTGGAGTCAAAAATTGATGACTTTAAACTTGACTAAATCAAAAATGATACACAACTCTACTTGGATTTTATCCCCAATAACTGACTTCATTTGGACTTGAGCCTTTTGACTTAAACATACTTGATACTTCTCCCAAGCCCAAAGATTTAAAAATGTTATATAAAAAGTGTACCATGAATCAGTTAATTTCCTCTCATTTCCTGAATTAGCTATCAATAGCCCCTTTTCCACCGCAGAAACTTTTATCATTTACCTGGGATTTTGAAAAACATCCGCATGTCCACCTACCCTGTGCCGGCGCTGATCTCTGTGCACACACACACACACACACACACACGCACACACACACACACACACATGCACACCCACACGACATGGTAATCGGTGAACAGCCGATTGGCCCCGGTGGAAACAAAGTGAAGATAACTCGAAAATGACTCGAGTTGACGGCAGCTACAGTTGTTACTGTAAGTGACATAAACCGTAGCGAGTAAGAAGCCAATACTTTATCAGTATATGTATTCAGCAAGCATGAACATGTAAACATGTAGGCAGTGATATTCAATATGCTCCGTCCACAGTCTCTCATCCACCGTCACTAACGTTATGTCTTACACAAGGACAGCACGCTAGTTCAGCTGATAGTGAATTGTTACTAATAAGCCCAAGTGACAGCTGTCTGTATGTATACTAACTTAGTCTGACACTTATCTTAAAATACTTTTAAACTTAGCTGGCTGAGATAAACAGCCCCTAATCTCTACACCAGCATGTAACCAGCCAAGCTGGCAGAGCTAAACATAGGGCACACGCCGAATCATCTACTTCATCGTTTCATTTGAATAAATTTTCTGGAACTTTGAGGAGCAGTAGACACACAGATTACCAGGAATTCTTTTACCCAGGTAAAGGATTCCTGGAAATAAAAGTTGCTGGAAAAGGGGCTTTTAATGCCGTTTATTCCCATCACCAACCAACAGCATCCTGTCAAGTTGCAGAACAGAGACCATGATGAACTATTTTACATTACTGAGCACTAACAGAAAAAAAGATACCAAAAATAATTGTGCCCACATGCAAAAACTACACGGTGATCAACGAAAATCAAATTGCAGTATGCAAAGCATGTACGTCGAAAATTACAGAGATGAAACAACTTCCAACAAACTTTTTAACAAATATGTACATATTAAAAAAATCACTTTAATGATTTTTATATTAAAAAAATATTATTGTTATTATTATTATTATCATTATTAATATCATGATGATGTTGTTGTTGTTAAAATGGCAAGGTCTAGGATGAGAGACTTTGTAACTTGTGACTCACAAAACAATGACTTGGTCCCATCTCTGGTTAACACTCATTACAGTGCCAAATTCACAGCTGACAGTGCCAAATAAATGCAGTATTATATATTTATGTCTTCAGTAGGAGGCCACTGCTGGTTTTGGACTTTTCATAGAATTTGATGACAAAAGGAAAATAACAAAGACAGTGTTATCCTTTAACTGGGCTGCTACAAAGATTGAGGTCTTTCATTTCTGTCACACAAATTTTATTTGGCAGTTTGTCATGACACTAAAGAGCACCATTGTCCTCCTTATCATCATCAATTCTCTCCTGTGTGAAAGCTGACAGACTGAAAGACCTCAACGCTTTGTTTCGGGACCTTCTCTTTCTCTGCCATGCATTTTCCTTTACCTCTTCCAGTGGTAACTCCTCCTGGTCTCTCCATCCACAGGGGGTCTGCCTCTGGCAGCCTTTAACCTGGGTAAGATCCGTCCCTACCAGAGGGGCTTTTTCTGTAACGACGAAAGCATCAAGTACCCTTTCCACTCCAGCACAATCACCTCCACAGTGCTCTACACTGTGGGCTTCACGCTGCCCATTAGCTGCGTAAGTAGGAGTCACTGAATTATCCTTCTCGTGGCAAATATGTTGACTTGTCAGCCGCAGGTGTATAAGTGCACTCTCAGGTGTGCTGGGGTTTCGGCTCTGTTTTGGTGCATGCTGGTTTACTGGCACACCTACGTGGAAAGCTGCCATTATTATCGTTATCAGCTACACTTGTGCTTTTCCTGCAATGGCAAGTCAAAATGTCTGCTGTGAGAATGGTCTGTTGGGACTGTACATTAAAGGACCAATACATTTCCAGAGCCTAATGTAGGATGTATTCAGAGTGTCAAGCTTCCTGTTTGATAACACAGACCAGTATTCAGTGGCTGTTAACAATAGCACAGCTACCTGGTATTGAAACAAGACACACACGGTGTGTTTTATTTAGTTCTGCTACTGTTTCAGTCACGTCAGTGTGAAGCTTGTGAGATCGCTGGAGGTGTTCACCAACGTCACCTCCTACAGCTCTGTATCGAAGGCTAAAGGCGAGGGAGGATGTCCACTTAAAAACAGTTAATACAAAATAAAATCATAAAATGTTAAATTGTGTTGTGTCCACACACACTTACATACACATACACACACACATTTGTGAAGGTCACCCTCAAGGAAATTAGACAAACCTACATTAATTTCTTGGAGACTTACCTTAACCATAACCTCTACCTGCCTTTTCCTTATCCTAATCTTATCCACTGACGCCAAAATAATCTTTTGCTGAGACATGACTTTGGGATTTAAAGCTTTCTGCAAAAAAAGGTTTTGGTTTATTTTAAGGATCCTATAGGTCAGTTTTTTTAGTTTTGCTTTATTATTTTCAGTGAACTGTTTTAGCCTTTAACATTAGCAGAGGGAATCACCAGAGGCCCCACAGTAAGATATTATCATCATACTTAATTCATGATACAATTTTTAAACATTTTGTGATATGCTGAGTGTTGCAGTGACATATTGCGTAATTTTGCGACTTAGTACCCATTTTCAACTGTAATTTTTACTGCAGCACAGTGTATCTAGTGGATAGAATAATTTTTTTTTTATTCTAGTAAGTCACCAAAAGTCTAATTTGTATTTAACATTAACAATTTATGTAATAAAAAACTTGTCGTTCTTTTATCATTACAGTATTGCCACACAAAATATTGCAATAATATGCTGTATAGATTTTTGTCTCCCACCCCTACTTAACATTTGGATCAGCCAACACACATATTCGGTCTCAAACAAAAAGGCAGAAACCACAGATTAATTTAGCCAGCGCTGCAGTAAAAGAGCTATTTCTAGTTCAACAAATACAATAAAATATGGATAATATGAGGTAAGGCCAGGCAAAGTTTTGCTTTTAATTTAATCCTTTTGTTTGATTTTAATCTATTCTGTAAACTTTCTATGGCTGTTGTTAATTAGTGCAACAGCCGTGCAGGCTGCATGCTGCTTCCCTCTGTCCCTTAAAATAGCTGGAATGCTCTTCTGGAAGAGAGCAATTGTTATTTGAGGACGACAGACGCAGAAAGTGCTGCTGGTGTGTGTGTGTGTGTCTGCCTTCTGGTATTGCTTTGTGGTGTTGGTGTCTTCTCATCCATCTCTTGTCTCTGGTCTTTAATGTTTCATGAGTTATCACAGCTCCAATCTGTAACACCTCTTGTCACAAAGTCTATTGTTTAAATCTCTTCATGGTTTACTGTCTGCCAAAGGAAAGTGTGGGAGAATATGTGGAAATGTGAGAGACAGTTTTAGGAAGAGGTTAAATGTGTTGGTTTGCCATAAAGAAGAAACATCAAGCGGCACTTTGTCAGAGAGGAAGTAAATGAGATTGTGTGTAACGTACGTTTGTTTCGATCACGTAGAGTACATGTGTCTGCAAGGCCTGTTTCCTCTCACTTGCTGTGGGTTTGTTGGTGAGAATTCAACCACCGTTACTGAAGCCAGCCGAGAAACACAATCCCTGGCACCCAGCGCTGACTGCCTCAAAGAAAAAGTGATGAGGGCTCAATAACCTGCTCACAAATTTAACTTTTGTGCTTT
Source organism: Epinephelus cyanopodus (assembly GCA_026686955.1). Lineage (NCBI taxonomy): Eukaryota > Metazoa > Chordata > Actinopteri > Perciformes > Serranidae > Epinephelus > Epinephelus cyanopodus. The sequence goes on along the minus strand of CM048932.1, from coordinate 13,585,622 downwards.
TATGTTTGACTTTGCTCTTGTGCACATTAACTCCTTGTCAGCATTTAACGGTTTGATTGCAGTGCCAACACTTCACACTGGTGTTCAGGTGGTGAAGGTGGTGAGGATGCCGCCACCTTCAGAGGATGCAACTCCTCGCATGTTGCTGCTGTCTCCTGCTCTGCACAGGCACACAGTGTTGCATCATGGGAAGGGGTCCGAGGCCCACTGACGTATTCTTGTAACCTGTATTTTTTCCTTTGTTTATTCTCTCATTGCTTCTCTGGTAGCTGGACTCCCATTTATAATACTCACTGCGCTTCACCGTCCTTTCCGACGGGGCTTTTTCTGTAATGATGATTCAATCAAGTACCCGCATAAAGAAGACACCATTTCTGCTCAGTTGTTAGGAGGTGTTATGATTCCGGTCACAATAATCGCTGTAAGTGCATCTGTTTTGTTTTCTGCTAACGGTTCCGTTTGTGCACTGCTCACCTTTTTCTACTTCTCTTAACTTCTCTCTTTTCTCTTCATCCATGATTGCTGCTGAATACATTATTCTGCAATAATGTATGTTTTTAATTGCTTGCATAAGCCTCCACTACCATTAACTCTAAGCTCATTTGCTAACTGCATGTTTAAGAAAATGTTTCCCAAACTTTGTGGTTTTGAGAACTGTGACCTTTGATGATGAACCAGCAAGGTGACCTGAGGCAGACCTTTATTTTGAAACTCACCAGCTCCAAATGATTCTGCAGCCGCTTCAACAGTTTGCAGGAAGACAGTAAATATCACAGATGTGAAACTCTTCACAAGCAGCGCAGTGGTGACCTCGGTCACTTGATGCTGAGTGGAATTGAAAAAATGTGACGGCACTTAAAGACAGACTGTCAGTGCAGGATTTATTTAAAAAATAGATCAGACTTAAATTTTACACATACAAAACCTCTTTAAGTTAAAGCAGCTCACCTCTAATCTTAAGTGACCCATTAAGGAAGTTGATACTTCTCTTAATGATAGAATTAAAGGTACAGATAGCTGAGCGTTAGCAATAACGGCTGTCAGTGGCTTTTGTTGTCAGACGAATATAAGGCCTCTGGGCCTGTTATCTGTCGGCAGCATTGCGAAACAAACACATTCACATGCACTTACACTTCGTCAGGAATTCATGAATCATTCTTACAATTTGTCATACAACATGAACACATACACACAGGCTCAAAATATTTTACTACGAGATCTCAGCATGATTAATTTAAGCTTTAAGATCAAACAAAATGATTGGTATTTTAAAGTGGACATCATCCTGTTGCCAAGGTAATTCCAACAGCTGTCTATCTGTTTGTCAGATGAGCGTTTCTCTATAATGTTTTGGAGGGTTTACTTAAAGGAATAATTTGACATTCTGGAGAAAAAATGTTTGCTTTCTTGCCAACGTTTTCAACAGAAGATCAATACTATTCTAATATGTGCTTGTTAAATGTGAAGCAATAGCCAGGAGGTAATTAGCTTAGCTCAGCACACTGGCTTTCAAATTATGGTACATGTACCACTGGTGGCAAGCTCTCTTTAGTGGTATGTAGAAGGAAAAAAAACACTTAAAGCACTTTAACACTGTGTATCATATTTACCTCTTCAAACACACACTGGTGGCTGAGGCTACCATACATGGTGCCACATGCTACTCATTAACCATTCACTCGCATTCACGCACCTATGGCATATGGGATTCAGTATCTTGCCCAAGAATACTTTGACATGCGGGCTTGAGGAGCCAGTGATCAAACAACCAATTTTGAAATTAGCAGACCAGCTGTTCTACCTCTGAACCACAGCTGAAAATCCTTAAACCTAGAGATCCCTGAAATATTATTTGCCACCCCTGTAATATCTTCATTTCGGTATTAGCCTGCTACATAGCCACATTCATGAACCAAGTGTGTGCAAACGCCCACGACTAGTTATGAGCTAAACTGTGATGGCAAGACAGTAAGTGGAGGTAAAATTAATGGTTTAAAAACACAGCAATCATGCCTCCAAACAGGAACAGAAGTGCGGATCAGGAGAATATTGTGAGCAGACCTGTTGATACTAGGGTTGCAGCAATATACCATTTTTAAGGTAACTGTCTTTAGCTGAATTGAGTAGTCCTACACCACTGTATATTAAAGTTGATTATTGAGAGACTAATATTTTCTGAGGTGGAACGCAGTGTAAAAAATTTGAGAACCACTAGCTTTGCATAAAGACTGAAAACGGGAACAGGTAGTCTCCATCTAATAAAATGTGTTTCCACCAGTTTTCTGTCTCTATGCTGAGATAACTGGCTTCTGGTGGTAGAAGGAGCATATGAACATTAAAGTGGCATTGATCTTCACACCTAACTCTCCGTAAGAAAACAAATATGTGTGCATCTCAAAAAGTCAAATTATTCCTTCAAATGAGAGCTTTGTGTGATTTTCTTTCTTCTTCTGTTTTTTTAACCAGACCCATTATTCTAGACTGTTAGTGATGATGAGCGTAGGGAATGTATCAGGCTCTGATGTTAATTTCATTCAGTTGCATCTTTTAATTTTCATTTGGAGTTTTTGTGTTTATGTAAAGAAGTTTTAACTCTGTATCTTTTCCTTCCCCTCCCCCTCACAGATGATCTTTGGCGAGTGCCTTTCAGTTTTTCTAAAGCGCATCAAATCCAAGTCCTCTTTCGGCAGCTACCTTTCCTGTGTATACAAAGCCGTCGGTACCTTCCTTTTCGGTGCCGCGATGAGCCAGTCTCTGACCGACATAGCTAAGTACTCCATCGGCAGGCTCAGGCCACACTTCCTGGATGTGTGCAAACCTGACTGGAAATTTATCAACTGCTCATCACAGGCTTATGTTGAAGACTTCCACTGCAATGGAGATCCAACCAAGGTCAATGAGGCCAGGTATGTACTGCTCTACATTAAACGTTATAGCGTTGAGTTTGAGTCAGTGGTTTGAGTCATTTTTCAATGTTTTCTGGTTCCAGCTCCTCAAATATGAAGACTGGATGCTTTTCTTTGTCATATGTTGTCGTAAACTGAATAAATTTGGGTTTCAGACTGCTTGTGGAATAAGAACAGAACATCTACATAAAATCACAGATTTAAGCATTGGGAAATTTTAACTGACATATTTCACTATTTTCTTACATTTCATATACAAAATCAAGTGATTTAATTGAAAAAAATAATTGCCAAACTTACTGATGATATACCAATCATTAGTTGCAGCCCTATATTAACTAATGAATGAATGACTTTAGGTGGTTTCCAGGGTTCTCAAGATCATGGGATTAGAAATGAGAAGATTGAATCAAACATACACATTTGAGTCACCAGATTTCATGGTCCGTATGTATAGACGTCCAGATAAGCAACTTCCAGTCAGTGTTTTGGGTCATTGATCCCTTGGACTAACGGGACATGACGCTGATTAGCTTGAATTTATTAAGGCATTGCATCAAGTTCAGATAAGGTCACGAAACAATTATTAGAAATGTCCATAAAACAAATAGCTGTTTAACAAGACATAAATGCATACAAACATATAATCAAAACACACGTCAGATTGCATTGACATCTATGAAATGCTGCAACATCTTTCTATGCTGGTCTGGTCTGTGAGCTATGGGCTGTCTAATGAGCGAGTGAAGTTAGTAAGCATTAGCGATTAGCTTATCCACAAATGCCTAAGTAGTGTGTGTTTAGTAATGTATGGCTGTGTCACTGTATCAGCCTTCCCATTCTAAACTACCTAAAGACAGTCATGGAAATGGGGTGAAATATTATGGAAAAAGTTGAGAGTTAATTGGTAAAAATGTGTGGAAACGCTGGATTTCAGCTGCTTGCTGTTGAAATTACCTCATTTGTAGCAGTCCGGGTTCTTGTTTTGTTGCTGAGCAGATTAACCAAATCTGAAGCTAAACTTCAGTGCTCTCCATTGTTTTGTAACAAGCTGTGGTGTAAGTAAAAAGAGCAAAGGTTAAATGTGTCCCTGAGCGATGTATGAATGATTGTGTTATTCATAGTGGTGATAAAACTAATACAGCACGCCTCTGAAGTTGTGCAACATTTAGTTTCTAGTCAGACTTCTACTCACGAATGGTGTGTGTTTTCAGCAAGATGCAGTCTGAACCATTTACAGCACACGAGACCAGGAGGATTGAGTAACATTACAGGAATGTAAAGCTTGTTTTGATTTAACGTCAGTGTCCCTTATCAGCCCAGAGCAGAAGGAAGTCTAGTGGGAGGAGAGGATATCCACTTCTCATTCTAACGTAGGCCCGACCACCGAGATCAGCAGTAATTATAGAAGCAGAGGCTTAAATAGTGATATCAGCTGTGCAGATTGTATCAGAGCTAAGAAGAGTTTATTATGAGCTGAGAGGAACTATTGCTCTATTCAGATTCAGGTTTTTCTGCTTATAAGTAAGAGTGTGTTGCTTTCCACCTCTCTCCAACAGTTTCCCTGGGCTGAATGAAAATGTGCCTATTCACCCCTCTATCCTCTGAATTATCTCCTGGGCATTTACCAGGGTGTGGTGCACCATCGTTGATATTTCCTGGAGCCCCATCACTACTCTGTCTGCAGTCTGTTTATTTTCATGTCACATATTGAGACAAATATTTATCAGCAGGCCATAGAAGGATACAGTGATTTGAGGGGCTTTTAAGATTAATGTCAGGACACATTATAATTCCAGCTCCCATGTGCCTGTGTGTTTGAGGTGGCCCGTTAGTCACTAATAGAGATAATAAGCAGCAGCAGGAGGGGAGCGGGTAGGTCGGGATCATCTTACTGTAATATGATTCCTCCTTGCCTCAGTTTAACTTCCCTAGGACAGAGGAGACAGAACAGGCCTAGAGCTGTATGTGTGTTTGTTTGAATTTAAGAGGCAAAGATGTCGAACTGAAGGTAATCAAAGGTTGAGTGTGTGAAGAAGAATACCTCTCATCAAGGACGTCCATTTTTAATCCAAATGGGTACTTTTAATGTACTAGTGGAGCCCTCAAAGGGTCTGTCCCACCTGCAGTTTTAATGGGATGCAACAGAGGATGTTCAGAGGTCGGCATTATTATTTAATATGCCAGTTTGCTCTTGTTACCAAGGTCTTTTTGATCGGCCTGTGGTCGTCGAATAACAAACACTGTTGATGCGGAAATGATAATGTTTACCTTCTATGACTTAAAAGAATTTTAAAAATCTGTTACGAATACCAAACCCCAATTTTACCTTCCTAAAGATTTGAGAATTTTCTGCTAAACTCTGTTTTATATATGTTAGATTAATGAAGCAAGCTGACACTTTGTGATGGACATTATTCACCATCATCACCACCATCATGAAATTTCACAGACTAATTGACTGGAGGAAAAAAAAAAAAAAAATCAACGAATGAATCTATCCTCTGAATTTTAATTTCTTACTATCTCAAATTGTGTCAGTGTTTCTTTTGAAATGTAACAAGACTACAAGGCTGCACACACCAAGAACAAAACTGTAACAATGACAATAAATGTATCATTGTAAAAATCATTCTAGTTAAAGCGGATGGCGGATCCACACCACAACTGTAGCGACTAACTATAAGCTTTATCAAAAAGGTATCAAAAAGTCTCAAGTCTACTGTTAAATGTGGAGAAAGTGTCTGCCTCTTGGACTTTAACAGGAAGATGGTTCCACAGAAGAGGAGCCTGATAGCTAAAGGCTCTGGCTCCAACTAACCCTGCCATCTCAGAGCGCAGTGTTCAGGTGGGATAATATGGCACTGTGAGCTCTCTAAGATATGACGGAGCCTGACCATTTAGAGCTTTGTAAGTGACAAGAAGGATTTATTTATTTATTTATTGTTCATCAGTGTGAATGCTCACATAGCCATCTGTATAGTTAGCACTCTTGGTGTGGACAGTCCTTACAGGGGAACACTGCATAAATCAAGAATATTTTTCCATGGCTTTGAAAAGTTCAGTCAATATTTGTGAACATGCGTTACTCCCTCTCAAACCAAGAAACCACAAAAAATCTTGAACTTGTGATGTTAATAAGTGTAAAATCTGGAGCCGCTTCAAAGACAATAAATGGGAGGCAGATTTTGTGGACACACAGAATATTTGTTTTCTTTTTTTTTTTTATACCCAGATGAGTTTTATTCTATTGAAGTGATCTTAGGTCAGCAACAGAAAATTGTACTTTTCACTATTAGGTCTACAGCCATGCTTGCAGCTCTGTGAGGCTTCACTACATGGTGGCACTTAAATCTGAATGCTAACATTTACTAATTAGCACTTAACACAAAGAACAGCTGAGGCTGATGGGATGTCATTAATTTTGCAGGTATATGGTCATAAACTAAAGTATTGGATTAGTGACCTGGTTATGACATGTGATGGAAAGTTAGACCATCATCAAAGCTATTACATTTCATCCTCTGGGGAACGTGAACATCTACACCAAGTTTCATGGCAGTCTATCAAGTAGTTGTTGAGATATTTGAGTCTGGACCAAAGTGGTTGACAGTTACATTACACAGTGTGTATGCGCGTGTTCATGGTTTTTGCGACATGGTCCAGACAGCAGTACAAAACAGCACCGTCAGTATGAACAGGAAGTAGAGTGAAGTGGCGGGCGTGCTTCTTCGTAGCAGCCACTGTTGACCACATCACTCAATGTTCTTCTCACAAACATCTTCTCTTAAATGCATCAAACACAAACCTTTCATGGAGCATCGACTCCACCTCAAGACCTAAATAAGGGTGTGCGTCTGACTAATGGATGAGTTATTTCTAGTATGTCTCAGTGTCAGTTTTTTTTTTGGCTGCTGCAGACTAATTAAGTACATAACAGAGTGTTGAGCCATGTTTTTGTCTTTCTGTTACAGGCTGTCCTTCTACTCAGGCCACTCCTCTTTTTCCATGTACTGCATGCTGTTCCTGGCTGTAAGTACCTGAACCTGTTTTGATTTACAGTGATATAAATCACTGTTATTGGGTCACACAACAGGAAACTCTGGACATTCATATCAGCTCTTAAACACGTTTGTGATTATAAATAAAAATCGATTGTAGTCCATTGGCAAATCAAGCTTGTGAACAAATGTGATATTGATCCCTTTATCTTCAAGGAATAGTTTTGCATGTTTGAGAATACTCTTATCTGCCTTCCTAATTTTATATATGAGAAGATCGATACCACACCCCTGTTTGTTAAATATGAGGCTATAGCCAGTTAGCTTAGCATAAATCTTATCATGTGAATTGTCATTTTTACCCTTTTGGTTTTTGTTTGAATTAAAAATTAACTTATTTGTCCACCTTCCACTGTGGCTGGTGGATTCCAAAATCTACTGGCCACTCAATAGATTACCATTGTGTTTTTTGGCTGGTGAGTGAAGCAAATCTAGCAGCCACTTACATATTTTACCAGTATTTGGCTTATTGCTGGTGCTAATTTCCAACCCTGTTAAACATACATGCTATAACCTGTTAATAAGTGAGCTTTAGAGGTGCTGGTTGGCTTATTTTGTAACTTTTAGACATTGCCAGGCTACCTGGTTCCCCCTGTTTCCAGTTTTTATGCTAAGCTAAACAGTCTCTTGGCTGTAGCCTTTAACAGACAGACATCATGGATGTGGCTAGAAAAGATCCCTCATGTGTAAATGTGACATTACGTTCTCGTAATTGGAGCAACTCAAAAGGGCTCAGGATTCCAAGAAAGGCGGAAAGCCCTTTGTGGGGTAGAGAATAATGCTACCGTTGCATTAACATACAAAGGCTACAGGGTAGAGTTTCAATTATAAATGTGCAATGTCAGTTACCTCAACAATGGCACTGATGTGACAAGTTAAAAGAGCGATTACGAGTTCAATGGAAAGAAGAGGAAATGGAATTGTATTTAAATTACATAGGAAATAAAGCAAATGTAACAATGGATTTGAACTTCATCATATAAACAAACAAATCAAATACACAATTAGATGCAGTGCAAGCTTGCTTCCCCTCTCAGTGCGACACATGGGTTCCAAAATATGAGGCTTATTTATTTTGACGTCTTGTAGGTGAACTGAGCCTTGGATGCTTCTAGCTGCTTGTTAGCAACTTTCTGTGATAAAGAAAAACATACTGGAATAACACAACATACAGACGACCTGCCGACTTTAAACACGTGGTTGAACTCTCATATGAAGAGAGTTTTACACAAGACAGATGCTTTCTAGTCATAACCAGATATGAGAGTGGTATCAATCTTCTCATCTAGGTCTTGGCAAGATAGTAAAAAAGTGTATTACCTAAAATGTCAAACTGTTTTGAACTGCAGCGATTCAACTTTTCCTTGCATTGATGACCTCTTTCAATGACGGTTGTTTTTCTGCCCAGGGAGGTGCAGCATCTTTGAGTTCCCTGTTGTGTTTGCTCCAAGATGATTTTACTGCCCCACCCTGATAAACTTCATATGCTGCTGATTCATTCAGCACCAGTAGTTATAAATAGACACAGGGACAAAGTCCTGGCACCAACATAAAGCTCCCTTTCCCTCAGTACGAAGTGGAAGTTCAAGTATGAGAAGCAGCATCTGACATTTAAACATTCACCTACAAACCTGCTTTGCTTGTTCTACGCAATTAAACGGCAACATTTACGTCATAAATGAAGTGCCTCAGGAAGGGAATCTGAATGAAGCGGCTAAGCTTGTTTGCCCCCCAGACATGCCCTGTTTTTAACATAGATAATAGTTTAGTGGTTTGTGGTACAAAGGAGAATGACACTCAGCTGACCTACATCGGTGCTCCAGGGATGGTGTGACTTTCAATTATCAGTTAGATTGTGAGAATTATCAGTCCAAGAAACCGTACTTCTGTCAGTAGAGGGAAGTGTGGCCTGCAGGAGAGTTTCTCACCCTTTTAGAAGACAGAGAAGGAAGTAGACAAAGTTCTGATAAAAAAGAGGATGTTTGTTTAATTTATTAATGCATTTCTCACAGTTTCTTGATGATTTATTTGTCTCTGGTGTGGTAGTGTTGGTGTAAATACACTGAGTCACCTGCACGTCATCCTACAGAGACGCTGCCCAGTCCGATGATCATCCAATAATCCCTGTCCCCTGTGTTTCTCTCAGCTCTACCTGCAGGCAAGATTCCGGGTTGATTGGGCGAGGCTGCTGAGACCCACAATCCAGTTTTTCTTGATTGCTGCATCAGTGTTCACGGGATTGTCCAGGGTGTCTGATTATAAACATCACCCAGGTGATGTGCTGACTGGACTCCTGCAGGGTGCCCTCATGGCCATCCTGGTGGTAAGTCATGTGTCCTAATCTGACCTTAAAGGAATAGTTTGACATTTTTCTTTATTGAAATTATTATTTTGGGGGTGTTTTCTGGCTTTATTAGATAGAGATAGTAGAAAAATAACAGGAAGTGAGGGAGAGAAATGAAACAGATGTGCCAGGCTAGATTTAGACATTGCGTAAATATGAAACTACAACCAGGTGTTGTTATGCATAGCATAGCGTGAAGACTGGACGTAGGATGTAACAGCCAGCACGGCTCTGTGTATGTAAAACTGCTTGAACTTTGGCAAACAGTTGTGGGTCCTTGTAGAACCTCATCGTTCATGAGAAGAAACCAACAGGTTTTGGTTTCGGGGCCTTGATATACCAGCCTTATTTCCAACTTCACCAGCAGATATGAATGGATGTAGAGACGGCCTTTAGCATCTGTTTGCACATCAACAGTAGTGCCTGCTTCACCACCGGTCACTGACAGAAACAGCAAAGAAGGAGTGCAACAGCTGTCATCAGGCTCCACTGCTACACACAGCTGTGGCTATTTACAGCATCCATAACCTCTGTTCATCACCTGTACCTGTAAAGTTCATTATGACACTTTTTACATACTGTACTATGACTTAATTCAATTTAATGGCATACTGTATGACATTTTGACTTTTTATGACATGCAGTATTACGTTTTTATGGACTTTTGGACATTGTCATGACTTTTTGGTGACACAATATGACTTTAAGGGCATTTTTGGTGACTTCATGAATGACATACCATATTATGAAATTTTTGACATGCTGTACTTTGACTTTATGACATTTTAATGTAATACTGTATTATGAAATTTTGACTTTTTATGAAATACTGACTTTTTTGACATACTCTAACTTTTTAAATGACTTTTTTTATCATCTATTTTTATGCCATGCAATATCACTTTATGACTTTTTGTGACACTGACTTCTTTTTAATGACCTACTATATTGATATTTTAACATACTATACTATGACTGACATTTTCATAGCATACTATACTATGAAACTTTGACTTTGTGATGACATAGACTTATGACTACTATATTTTTCAGAACAAATTGTACATTTTTTGTGTGATTTTCATGACTTTTGTGATATACCTTTTTCTAATATTTTATATATAAAATGTTATTTTATGGCATACTATATTTAAAAAAAACCCCGCTTATGACAAGTTGAATGACATTTGTTACAACATACTACATCAAGAACATTTTGATGACTTTTTTTTTTTTTTTTTTTGGCATATTCCTTATAATATATTATACCTTGACTTTTTAAAGACTTTTTGTGACATTTTTTGCAATATACTACTACTGCAATTAAATGACTTTATACTTTTTGAATTTTTTTGGGCAATTTTTTTTTTATGACATTCTATATAATTATTATAGTATACTTATAATTTAAAAATTACTTAAAATTATAGTATACTATAACCATGCCTTGTTTTGGATATGCTACATCATCTTTTTTTTAAATTTTTATTTATTTCATGGTATACTGTACTATGGCACTCAGAGTGCCAGGCTCACTGTTTCTCCCTGTGTCTTTTTTTAAGTTAACTACCTCCTGTATGTAGCTTTCTATTTATCATACAAACATGAGAAGTGTTAATCTTTTCATCTGAGTCTCTGCAGGAAAGCGTATTTCCTAAAATGTCCCAACTATTCTCACCAAGTTACTGATTGCCCTTGAATGTTTTTTTAAACAAAGCACAGATGTAAATAATTAAGCCTCACACTCCTGTATAAAAACATTCTTCCTGTATCTTGCAGGTCTTCTTTGTGTCTGACTTTTTCAAGCCATGCAAAGAAGATCATGAAAAGGCCGACATCCCACACTCAACTCTGCAGGAGACCCCAACAAATGGAAACCACTTTGAGAGTCCCAACTAAGCTAAGCCAAGAGGTGGAGGGATGACGTCTCTCTGCTCTGTCCAAACGCACACCCAGGATCCCAGCTCTCTAGCCTTTCATCTCACGCAAACACTCCTCCCCGAATACCCTGCATGGATTTTAAGTTGATTCTTACTTTAAGTAAGCCAGCGGATGACTGTGCAGCCCAGAGCAAACCTCTGGGAGCTGCACCTCAGGCCTGTTTTTAAGATTTTAAGACTTTTTAATTTTAGGCTGTCTTGTCCGCCAGTTCTCCATCTGGGCCAGACTATCTGTCCAAGCCTTGTAGATATGCTGAAGTGACTGTGACAGATGAAGGTTAGGGGCTAGAGATTCTGTAAAAACAGGAACAAGTTAGCATGATTCTACTGAGCTGGTGGGAAGACTTACCTGCACGCGCCCACTAAAGGGTCTGACCACTGCTGGGAGAGAGAGGAGGGTTGGAAACCTGTGAATGTAACCTTGCTTTGTGCTTTTCCTGACCTGGAGTCAGTCCGCTCAACCATCTGATTTAGGATCAGTTTTAGGTCCAGCACCCAGAGAGACGGCCGAGTCTCCCAGCTCCCCTGCCTTAGGTCCGGAGTTAATTAAAGGGCTAATTATAAGAATGTTTCCTTCTCAAGGCTAGAACGTGCTGGAGACTGAAGCTGATCCTAGACCAGAGGGCAAAGCTGCTTCACATGTGGAGCGGCTGCCTCCAGGCCACCGCTGTCGCACTCTTCAACTGTCTAACCTTATAAAGTAAAGGACGGAAGGAAGCTCGACTTGTATCATGTTGAGTTAGAGAGTTGAAGAGTAGACAGTTAGTCTAAGTCCCGTGTTGCCTTTGCTGGACTGCTACTGCTGCTATTACAGCCCCCTGTGTATCTAAGAACTAATATACTTCAAGTGAACACACAACAATGTTCTTTTGTATAATCTGTACAAATCAGCATACAGACTTTTATTGAAAAACAAAAGTGTTACAAATATGTACAAATGTCTAAAATAAGGAAAAATAAAGCCATTTTACTCATTAACATGAACAGAAATGAAACCTAAGTGTATTATGTTGTGAGTCTTCACATGAATTAAAAGCATGACTTAATGTTAATTTCCCAGGCAGAAATCAGAAAAATAATGTAAATTATATTATGAACCACTCTGCTCTGTACCAAAAATAAAAGCATGAATGTTCAGTGTATTCTCTCTGTGCAGATGGAATCACCTCAATGAAAAAGATAGCTCAGAGATAACACAACAGGATGTTACAAAGTTCTGGCTAATTTTCACGATAAAAGCCAGAAAAATCAGAAAAATGACCTGGAGGACAAATACATTAAAAGCCAATTTAACTAACACTTTGGGAAGGAACGGCACAATATTTGACTCCAGTGTGACAAAAAAAAATGGTGAAGAGGTACACCGGTGGTTAATCATAACTACAAGGTCAAAAACAGCGTTAATCCTCCAACGCTGCCACCGTGTGTTGGAAGCTGCGAGGTCTTTATAGGTAGAGACTGGCAGCAAATACAATATCTCTCTTGATCTTCGTTATTCCTGCAGAAGAGGAAATCAATCATGTAACTACTTTTTTAATCATACACTTATTTCAGTGGTGTTTCACCTGCTAAGTCAAGATGAAATTACAAAAATACATTTTGCGGTAACTGGTAAAAACACAGTACGTTGTACAGCTTTAAGGATGATGATATATGTATAATCAAATAGGCAAATCACTTTAAAAACTGTGCTGTGGAGTGATCAGGGCTGAAATTAACTTTCACAATAAGCTGATCTGCCAACAGTTCTTGAGTAATTATTTTCACTAAAAATTTGGTGATGTGTTCAAATGACGTGCAGTGATGTCTTCATTTTCTGTTACTTTATCCTTTCCGCTCTAAAAACCACAATGTTTCTTACCTTCAGCGAACTTGTTCTCCAGCTCAGTGTTGCCTATGGCCTTGGCTGCAGAGCACATTTGTCTCAGGACCTCCTCCAGACGACGCATGCAGCGGATGATGCTCCCTACACCAGACAGACATACATATAAAACAGTGTTCAGTGTGCATTAGTCAGTTGTTTCAAACATTTTAATGACATCATTCAGTATTAATTTATGCTGAACGTTCTTGGAGGAATGTAGCTTCTCCTTACACGTCTGTAATTTCAACATAACTTCAAATATTTTTTCAGTGAGTAACTGTCATTTGGTACCAATTATGAGGCAACACTGCTATTTTGTACATTTACAACTAATACATTTAAATTAATTGTGATTGGTGACTAGAGGGTCTTTCATACTGTGCAACTGTCAACAGACAAACTAACAATGTATAAGGAGTTTCCAATATTGAATAAATAAATAAATCGATAATGAATCATTATTTACACTGATTTATATGAAACATTTCATGTAAGGAAATTCCAATTTCCTAATAATTAGTGACAAAGACAGAAAACTCCCTGGAAATTACCAGGACATCACGTTCATTGTAAGTTCGCAAGTATCATCAATTCTCCGTCTCCCTCCTTCGCCGACACACACGAGCACATCCGACACTCCCTCCAGTTTCTCAATTCAACATTACTTCCTCATAATGATGACATGTAATGTTTTACAGCTGAGGTCAGTGTTGGGAGTCAGAGATAGAAACTGTGACGGACTCTGGGCTGGGTTCAAATCAAACCTCACATAATAAATCAATTAATGAGCTTTTAACAGCCAACTGCGTGTGTGATCATGGAGAAATCATATTGAATTGAATCTGTGAAGGCCATGTTGGACCTCAGCAGTGGTGGAAGAAGTTTGGATCCTTTACTAAAAGTATAGAGAATTTTTAGCTAAATGAACTTAAAGTATTAAAGTAAAAGTACTTGTTCTGCGGAAAAATGGCACCTGTGTCTCATTATTGGAGCTCTCATTATCAGTTATGCTAAGTCGCATTTTACTGCTGCAGCTGGGTGAGGCAGTGCTAATTTTAACTACAAATACTTCAAAATTGTACTTAAACAGCTGTATTTTAATTTCCTGTCATGCCTGTTGGACATTAACATGAGTGGCACACCTTCAAAGACGTCCGTCATCTTGCAGATTTGAGCAAATGTGGCACCGTTGGCCCAGGCGAACACCACATCCATGAGGTGAGGCTTAAACTGGTTTAGGTAAGTCTCCTCGTCCACCTCCAGCTTGGCGTCTGCAGAAACTTTGGCGATGCGCTTCGCACACTCCTGAACAAAAACAACAGAAATCACATTTAAACCAAGTTCAAACTTTTGTTGATTAAAAACCAAAATGTTTGATTCTGGTTCTAACGTCGTCTCACCTGCATTTGTCTCAGAGGAGCTGCTAGTTGTTCAGTCAGTTTTGGCATCTCACTGGCCTGGAGGGAAAACGACATCATTAATGTTGTGACAGCAAATACACAACATTTGTTTTGTTGTTTGTGTTCCAATTCTAGTCCCTCTGACTGCTCTTTGCTTAGTTATTTTTAAACATTCAACATTTAAAGAGAGTGGAGCAAACATTCCATCCTCCTCTTCTTTGGTGACAAAACAAACCACTTTTATCACTTAATGAAAATGATTGTCAGAGTCACCTACAGCAGCTTTAGTTGTCAGCTGTTCTAACACCTGTCTGACTGTATCACTGTCTTATCAGTGCAATGTGAAGCTACAGCCAGGAAACGGTTAGTTTAGTTTTGCATGAAGACTGAAAAGAAGTAGCTGCAGGACTAATCCTTGGCTGTTCCCCCTGTTTACAGTCTTTATGCAAAGCTAGGCTAACTGTAGCTTCAACAGACACATAGGCAAATAAACTAAACAACTGGATTTTCCTGGAGAAAAAAAAATTGCAAAACAGGTAATATTCACATGGTAGCAGGTATTAGAGTCACATATGTTTCATTGGAGCTGGTTACTGTTTGAGATTTTTTATACTAGTGCCAATATGATATACTTTTTTTCAATACCTTACCTTGAGAAAAATAAACATCTATTTTCGTAAAATAAGAAGCTGAATGCCTCTCATGTTAATGTCACCAGATCAGGATAGCGCAAACAGCGACACTTGATTTTGTTTGCGGCCAAGATACTCAGAGCAGAGGCTCGCTGGCTGTAATTGTACCCTGGACAACATTGGGAAGCAGAAATTCAATGAAAACTGGCCATTAAACTAAGATTTTGCAGCATGACTGAAACCAGTACAAGGCAATGCGTAAGAAGCTCTGTGTAATATTAATGCAAGAAGTTTTTAAAATGTGGCACGATGAGAATCAAGGCAGTGGAATCCCACATGTAGAGCGAGAAACACAAAATCGGCAGGAACACTCGCCAACAAACGCAAATTCTGTTCTACTCTTGTGTCTGTCAGGAGATAACCACATTATGTTTCATGTAATCATTTCAGCAATATTGTCCCTGACCCAAAATAATCAGTGTCAGTTCATGATGTTTTTCCCTTTCAATTTTGGTTACTGTAAAATTTCCAAGTGGTACTAAAAAAGTCTTAAACGGTTTTAAATCTAGGTTGCCTTTGGTTATAGAAACCCTGACTCAAACACAGTATACAAGTATCTAAACTAGTAAATATCTGATTAAAGAATAATTAAACAAGACTATGAATCTGACCATGAGATCAGTCTCAACTTTTGGGACAGTTTTTGCTTGCTTTGCTTGTAACATGATATGGGGGATCAGTGAAGTCCACATTGAGACAATGACTCCTTCCTGTGCTGGTTAATACTGTTCAATCATCGTTGAGACCTGGGTTACTTTAGCACTGTCATCAGTGGTAAAACACACACAAGTTGGATGGTTTGCTGTTACCTCAAACTAAACTAGCAGCAGGTGCTCTGTAATGACTGACAACAGCTGTGCACACACACACACACACACACACACACACACACACACACACACACACGCACACGCACACACTGTGGTTGTGTAGTGGTGTGCAAACATGACAGCTGCTTGTCGGCACTCCCTCTCTGACAGACCGCTCTTCAGACAGAAATGTGCTCTGCTGCTCTAAGGTCTGAGCTGACGTCCAGCCAAAGAAAAGGTTTGTTAAACCATCTGACGCTGGATTGCCTCATTGAGAGAACAGGCTTCATTAGGAAAGACAAACACACATCAACCTCAGGTTTCTGTTTTGGTTGCAGCGCGGGGGGAAAAGGCCAAGAATGCGACTTGAGCTGGGGTGTGTGGGAAGAATGGGAATCAGCCGTTTATCTCTGTGTTCGCGGAAGAGGCTTATTATCTGTTTGTATGGAGAATTAGACAAATTATACGTGTTTGTGTTCATACATTCTCCTGGAAGACGAAGCAGGACAGCAGGGCGGTGGCTTGTTCCACCGTCAGGTCGTTGAAGAGACCGTTGAACACCATCTCCGTCAGAAGAAGCTCATCAGCACTGGAAAGATTATTAGATAATATCTTATTACTTTATCACACTGATCTGATACATCTCTTCCTATGTTGTATTAAAACAGCAATGCACAAATGTGGTGTGTGTGTGGGAGTTAAGTAAAAGCAGGTGAGAGCAGATGTTTCCTTATCTTTCAGCCCTGGCAGAGCTCACACTTCCAAAAACAGCAATACATACAACCCATCAGAGTCCATCTCCTCAGTAATAGACAAATCTGGGCTGCAGTCAGAGGTAGACGACCCATCGTTACTGCTGCAGCACTTCACTTAGGAATTTGCACGTAACATCGTAAGGTATGAAACCTTTTCATCTAAATTTAGTCCAATTTAAAAGGCAGCTGGATGCCCTTTCTGTTCTGTGCTGTTATCAGTTCCTCAGACAAACAAAAACCTCTGCTCCATGAAGTCAATTTTACTCTCCAGTTTCTAATCTCCGTTATTATCAAATCCTTCTGTTTTATTAATTAGCGTATCAAGAAACAGCATTTTCCCCCCAAATATGTGTCATAAACAATTTCAGAGCAGTGTTAAGATTGGATAATGTCCACATTCACTCAGACTACCTTAATCTGTTGGCGGGGCGACTGCGACCACGATTAACCCAAACATCTCTGCTTTTGCTATCAGTGTCAGTGTGTTCTGTTCCACTCCACCAATTTCTATAGGCTAAAACAGCTGAGCCAACTGGCAGTAAAAAGGCTAACTCATCATGTCAGAGGCCACGCTATCAACAAACAAAACACACACTGTGCTGGGTGTGTGTGTGTGTGTGTGTTTTGTCCTTCCTTACCTGCTAATTTCACAGGCGACACGCCCTTTCATCTCAATGACATCAGACGGACTGGCAAAACCGAGGCGTCGCAGGACTCTCTTCCTGCACTTCAGCTTGTCCATCTGCAGGACAGTCCGAGCTTTCTTCAGCTCTCGCTTGGCCGTTCGAACATCTGCCGCGATCTAAGACACAGATACGCATCGTTAAAAGTTGCGATCTTTACCTCATTTAAACTTGGAGAAGCTCTTCCAGGGTTTTGAGAAAACACTTAATGATGAAAAGCGCTGATACGATCAGCTGTTTAGTGCATGAGATCATTTGAAACACTACATTAACTGTCATATTAAAGGAGTGGAAATATTTGAGGCATCTGCCAACAGATGTTAACCGGCCTGGTTATCTTTCCTCAGTGATGTCCATTATCCACTTTAACCTTTAGCCCTCATGATAACAGCACATCTCAGAGCCAAAGAGTCAAACTCATACACAAAGGCATTTCACTGGCATGGTTTATTACTCAAACAATTCTGAGAAGTTATAGCCTAATTTCTGCGAACCAGTGGCTGCATCTGAGCTACACACAAGAGCTGGAAAGTTTGAACTTTCTGACGCTCGTGCTCCCTGTAGCAAAAGCTGATACAGCATTTAACACCACAAAAACAAATATCACAATACTGCTCTAGCTTTGATCACAGTATCAAATGACATTCAGTTTTACCAGTCATGATATGGTGTGTGTATGGTGCGATAGCTTAGACTTGCTAATCAGATATGGTAGGTGTGTTATCAGTCATGTAAAGGTCACAGCAGTAGCCTGACATCCATTAATTTGCAATTACCAAAGGACGCCATCAGCGACCGTACATCTAAACACCCCTGGACACATGTGAATATGCCTACAACCACTCAGAACAACAAAACATGATGTAGTGCTGACTAACAGACATACACCAATCAGCCAAAACATCAAAACCTCTGGCAGGTGAAGTGAATAACTTTGATCATCTTCTTACAATGCAATGTTCTGCTGAGAAACCTTTGGCTCCTGGCATTCATGTGGATACCAACTGACAAGGCAGCACCCAAACACCCTGTGTACCAAAAACTGGTCAGGAATAGCCCGTAGAACCTGACAGAGAGCTCAGCGCATCGACCTGGCCTCCAAATACCCCAGAACCCAATCTGATTTAGTATTCATGGGACGTGCCGGTACCCCAGAGGTACCGCCGATCCCCAGTGGGGCCTTTTTGGATCGGATTTGGCTCTGACATGTCAAGGCATGGACACGAGACCTCTGGGGGTGTGCTTTGGAGTCTGGCACTGGGGCGTTGACAGTACTCCTCTTGACTAAGTTAGGTATGTGCCTGCTGTTGAGTCCCCGGTGCGAGGGTAATCACGTATTCTGTGTTAGGCACGAAGGTTGTCAGTCATCATCTTAAACAAACCCCACATTACAAAAACGGTTATAATTGGCCAGAAGTGAGCCACATCAGCTGAAAACTGTCTAAACAGGAGGGGGACCAGATGTATCTGCCAGAGCAAATCAAACACTAGCTCTCAGATTCATCTGGTTCCCAGGCTTCCACAGCAAAGGTCACCTGCAGTAACCAGATTGCAGATTATCTGCAGAGAGATGCTGATAGAGGAGCAGGTTAATCTTTTACTCTGCCAATTACACATAATGTGATGCAGTTTAAACTGCACTGTATACCCTATCATTTCTCACACACAAGACTACAGAGGGATGTAAATATTTATGCAAATTGTCAAACATGGTCTGGTTTGCTTGTTTCCCCCTTCACTGGTAAAGCCAATCTGAGTATTTGCATCTATCACACTCCTCAAATACGAACTCAGTAAGGTTGTACTGAACTCAACAGCCTGACTCCGTCCTTGATCTGTCTGTAAAGCAGAGCTCACATATGTGTGTGTGTGTGTGTGTGTGTGTGTGTGTTGTGCTTAATCAAGTACAGGACATTATAATGTCTTAGAATATGGATCAGGCACAGAAATCTATTTTGGAAAGGAACACTAACATGTCTAGCATTTCCTATTTTTTCCCTACGCTTCCGAAAGTGCTGCCAATATATTATTATTGATCTTAGTACTGTGTGTTCTTATGTTGATTATACATACACTTCCCTGTGAGAGGAAAAGGTCTAAAAAATGTTTTACTTCACAAACAGTGTGTGTTGCATTTCCACTAGCACTACGTCATGCATTTTCTTTGCTCATTCACTTTTGACGTTTTAGCCAAGTTAGCAGCACAGCTAAGTGGATGGATTTGTCGGCCTGCTGGTCAGTCGAATAATATCTCAGCTACTTTCTGAAGAATTGCCATTTAATATTGTACTGACATCCATTGTGCCCAGCTGAACGTGTACATGTAAACACAGCCATTGTGATCTGATGCAGTTTTTGGTTATCTGACCTATAACTGAGGGTGAGGCCCTGCAGGAATAATGCTCTTGCTTTCTTCCTGTGTTTGTCTGTATGAGTATATATGGCAAAAGCCAACCAGTCTGGCAGGAAAGGACAATGGAAGGAGATTGTGATAAAAAAAAGGTAACCAAAGAAGATTAAAAGGAAAGATAAAAGAAATTATTATTTCAACAAAACCCAACTGTGATAACTCTCTTTAAATAGTTTCGGTGAGGTTTGACATTTAGAAAAGTTTCCTAGAGTTGACTTTAAACTTTCCCACGAACCCAATGACACACACATACAGTTTCTCACCAGAGCTTTCTTCTCACAGAGCGAGTACACAGATTCCAAGTTGGGGTCGCTGTGCAGGGGATGGGTGTACATGCGGTGCTCAAAGGCCTCCACTTTCTGAATAACTTTCTTGAGCGCAGGGTCTTTGATGCCCATGTCATCGATGGGGTCGAGCAGAGGAACACCATCTGGGAAACGTTTCTGCACCTCCTGCAGACAAAATGTTTGGAGGCAAAGGAAAGAGAGAGCAACAATTTGCATATTGATTTCTGTTGAGTTCAACCAGCTTCATTATCTTTGATTCAACACGGCTGCATTTTGTACCTGTATCGACTTGAGTGTGAGCTGTCTGTTGTCAAAAGGCCTCAGGTCTTTGGGGATGTAAAGGCGGACTGAGCTGATGGACGAAAGGAGATGGAGCAACACTGGAACCACCTGGACAAAAAAAAAAACAACAACACAAAAAAACAGAGTTACAGCCACCCCAACTACAGAGGCATGAAGTCTTATTTGTGTACATAATGTGCAGTTAAGTGTGTGTCTGTCGCACCCACCTGCATCTCTCCAGTCTCCCCTGGAGCAGCAGGTTTAGCAGCCTCAGTCGCAGAATCTTTCACGCTGTCCTTACTACAATGGACCAAAACCTCCACCACAATCAGCGGCTCTGAGTCTGTACTAGTCTAAATAGGGAAACACACATTAGTCACAGCCCCAAACTGACTCACACATATGTGACACCTTGACACCAACTTACCTTTGTGTTAGTTTTCTTGCAAAAGTTCACGACGACTCCCCAGCCGAAGTCAGCGTCTTCATTTTTCACCTGTATGATCAAAAACAAAGAGCCTTTAAGCGACATGTTGAAATCAGTCATTACTGTCCTGTCGTCAAACTGTGAGTGTGTGAGCTGTACCTTGACAAGTCGCCCAGGCTGCAAGAAGGGCAAGCAGTATTTGGGTTTGTGGATGAATTCTTGTATCTCTTTCCCCAGTTTGGCCAGCTGCTGTCTGATTTTAAAGTAAGTGACCACGCTCTCTTCATTGGGAATCTCAATGCCATGGTACTGCTCCTCGTACTTCTTAATTTCTGCACAGACAAAATAAGAGGTATGATTGAAGTGTTAACTAGAACTAAATCACAACAGAGCAGGTAATGTTTTTTATATTCACATCTTCCAGTGAAAAACATTTCTTGATGTTTTCTGCACATCGACCTCTTAACATGGAAATCAACCTCAGAAAGAAATGATGAAATATGCCTGACACACCAAGCTGCCGGTTGGCAGTTTGTCAATCTTGGGCCCCAAGTGAGTGTCTCACGCCCTTGTCAGCTTTTGTTTTCAGCCAATCCAGCGTGTTGAAGCAGTGTTAAAGCCTACAAAGTCCGTCAGTAAATGTGTTTTACTAGCGCACGGTAAATATCCTGTGTTTTTCAGTTTGTGTTGTCAATGTGCAAACTGGCTAACTAGCATCCTTGAATCTGTCCTGTTGGTCTTCTGGTTCCACTTTCTGAATGACAAATACAGACTACCACTGCCTGCTCTCACACAGTTGCAGGACATACGTGCTTGTTGGTCACTGGCTGTAGGCTTTGTGGTGTGTTTAGTGCAACTTTTTGGCCAAGAAACAGGGAACGTGAGATAAGACAACAGTCAGCCTTCATTGCCACTGTCAGATTTGTGTGTTTTGGCCCCAACTTGCAGCCAAAACTGTTCTTTTAGTCTTAAGCATATCTCATCAGACAGTTTGCCATTTCTAAATTAGGCAAAATGCAGTTGAGATCTTTCTGAAATACACACAAACAAGTTTGCAGAAATCACTGTAGTAGTAGAATCCAGAGTAGTTTCTCTACAAATAACTTTCATATCCAGCCTGGGGTGTGCTGTAGGAAGTATGGAAAAAATGCTTACTCTCCACAACACCAGGCAAAGCCCTGTAGTGTTGGAACTGGTAGAAAGATTTCTCCAGCATATACTCTGGGTTGATCTCCTCCACACGCAGCAGGTTGAGCACCATGTTGTAGGTCAGGTGGAAGGCACTGTTCAGAGGGTCTGCTGAGCCCTACACAGCACAATAAGAACCAGATAGAATTAGTGCTGGGAGATGTGGAGAAAATCAAATATCACAATATGAACAAACACCTCGATATCAATATTGCTACAGGATTGTAGGGCTGACTATTGGTGCTTTCACAAAATATTAACACAGTGATATTATTAGTAATGTGGATATAATTACTAAATGAAACAGAAACAGAACTACAACAGTCCATTGAGAAAATGACATCACTTTACTATAATTAAAACCAGGAAAAGACAACACAATGTTACAGCATGCAAAACCTGAGACAATATCTAGTATCACATCCCAATGGATATGATATTGTACACTGCCAAGCCCAAGACAGAATAAAACTAAGCACAGAAAATAAATGTTTGCATTATAACACTATATAGCTGCAAGTGATTTTGTGTTTTGATAATGTTAGAATTTTGGTTAAAGTGCTAACAAAGTATGAGGTCTTAATAAACGCAGGCTGAAGTCACTTTTCCCAAAATAAACCCTGAGGAGCATTTTACAAGCACGACCTCCACAAACACAGAGAACCACAGCTTTCACCTGTGGGAGTTGAGCGCTCTGACGGAGCCAACAAACACTTTTACGTTAACTCAACCTCCTTCAAAAACTATGCAACTACATTTTTATAGCAGCTATAATTGTGTCAAATCAAACACAACAGACTGAGACACTCTGGCTTCCCTGTGACTGCGTTTTGTCGAGCTTTGGACGGAGCACCAAATGGCCCAATGATCCATAGAGAGAACAACTTCAGAGCCACTTCAGACAATTTCCATTCAACCGTTCACACAAATTCTCAGCAGGAAAGGAGGGAAATATGTTTCACTGATGGGATGGTTGGACGACTCTTCTAAGAATGTGCAGACAGCACAGAAGAGCTTTGATTGATGACTAGCAATTGCATTCAGAAAAGCAACATGAACTTGTAGCAACCGTAGCAGCCATTTTCACGGTACCTTGAGTAGCTGTTTGCCCACAGCTGGACTCATCTTCTCGTCCACCATGAAAATAACAATTCCCCTGTCATCCATTCCTCTCCTACCAGCTCGGCCGGACATCTGGATGTACTCACCTGATGTAATCTAGACCACATGAAAACACACAAGACATTAAGAAGAAAGACGTGTCAGTGAACACTTCTCTGTACCTGTGATAAAAAGTATATTTGTTAATGCAACAAACACTGATACAACTGGGCAAAAGACATTGTGATGATGTACTAATGCATATTTGAATGAGAATATAACCAAATGTTTTGGAAAATAGACAAGGAATTTCAACAATTAGTTCCTAGCCAAGTATCTGCATTAGCAACGAGACTGAACCAGATTTCCTCTGGGGACTGTTCTCTCCATCGCACATGGCTCTAATTAAACTCCACATATCTACTGGTCTTTGAGCAATAAAACTCCAAAGAAAAAAAGACAGATAAGATTATTTTTGTGTTGAAATGAGCTGATGCCATGGGATCAGCTCTTGATTTGAAACACAGTGTGTTTCAGGAATGAGAATCGTGTGTATTTAAATGTGCGAGTGCCTGCGTGGAGCTTTGGCACCGTCAGAGGCACCAGATGTTCCTGATGAAACTCTTGGAGGGCAGTTTCCTTCTCTCTCACATTCTCCTCAAGCTTTGTGTATGTGAGCTCGAAATCCATGTGTATGAAGTGAAGATGAAGGGTGCTTCTATGTGACGGCAGCTCTACACACACACGCGGCCCCCAGCTCGTATAAACAATACGTGGCTGTTTATGTGGCGGTGTGAGCTGCAGGACTTGAAGACCTTATAAAGGCCTCGCAGCAACACACTGTGCGACAACTCCGCACTGCACACAGGCCAGAGCTGTTGTTTTAGAGAGATAGCACGGTTTATGGGGAGCTTTACAATCCTACTAGCTACTCATTGACGGTACAGTGACAGGGAGATTAGCCTCGCAGCTCCTCTCAACAGGCAGAAAACCTCTCTAAAGATGGATGCCTAGTTTATATAAACTTCGCTTTTTGGGCTCATTTTCTGGCTTACGTTCACTCACAACCACAGTTATGGAAATTGCAGTTCCACAACATAATGTACTCGTTACGATGTTGCCTGTATCATAGCGTAGAAAAAAAAATCCAATAAATTTACTGTGAGAATTTCCTCATGACAAGATATCTTTATTGACTTATTATGTGACAATAATTGTGTGTGTGTGTGTGTTTCTGTGTGTGTCCTTACAAAGCGATGATTCTTGCCATCAAATTTGCGTGCGCTGGTGAAAAGCACAGTGCGAGCCGGCATGTTGATGCCCATGGCAAATGTCTCTGTAGCAAACAGGGCCTGAAATGAGAATACGAAGCAATAAGATGATATAACTGCAATATTATGACAATGTCATTGTGGTTTGGGCTACACAATCACATTTATGTTTTGCAATAAGTGTTTCCAACCAGATGGCATTGTGTGTACCCTTGAGGCCTAAGAAACATGTTGAATAATTTTTAAATCCAAAAAAAAAACAAAAAAGGATGGCGGGCTGCCCAGTCGGTTAATTCTGGAATGCACTTAAAGAGCAAATGGTGCTCAATAAGGAAAAGTAAATCTTATGTGAAAAAGAGCTTCAGACTTCAGGGGCATAGTTACAAGTCTCTGAGGACTTACAAGCCGTGTAAGTGGAAAGTTTTTTTTATTAAAACTATGCTCCTCCTCCTCTGAGCGCGAGTGCCCAAAGAGTCCAATTTTAAATTTTAAATGCAGCATTGTTTACGTCCATGTTTGCTTGCTAGCAGTCTTGTTTTGTTGGCCCATTGTCACAATTGTTTATATGCCACTGCCACTGACTGCTGATGAGGGCTGTGACTTTTCCCAAAAATCAAGATTAATTGAATTCAAAATGGAATGAATTGGAATACTGAGCACGCTGCCGATGCTTTCTAAATATGGACAACTGTGTGGCTTCCTCTCAGCTCCTTAGTATGTTCAAAATAACTGTCAGGTTCTCGTGAGTCTAACACACAGTGAGCTATGACTGCGTCATAAGCATATGCTGGCAGCAACGTCCATCCATCTGTGTAAAAGCATGTGTGGTGTCATTCAGTTGCACTTTGTGTTTTGGGATTGTGGTATGGCTTTGAATTTTATACCGTGGCTCCAGTTCTATCATCAAGCAGCGTCTTCGCTTAAGCTTAGTTTACTGAAATGTCAAGAGAGCGTGCAACAGGTCAAGCTAAGAGTGAAATTTAAGGGTGCCCTCTGCTGGATCAAAAGGCAAACTACTTCAAACTTCTGATGCCTTATAATTGGTCTGCACTTAAAGACTGTAAATTTTGAATTTGAACAGGTCATTTCAGTACAAAAATTAACTCAATTTGAATGGAGAGTCTAATTACAAATAAAAAGTATCAGCCCTACAGCTGATGAATGGAAAAGCCTAAAATAGGCAACACAACACAGGTCATAAAAACACTGCTCCACAGCACTACTAGTGGTCAAACAACTCACAGGGTACCTTTAATAATTTTTGTACATGCAGACAGAAGCTGCCTGGAGTTTTGTGTATTAATGCCCAACATTACTACATCCTACACTTTTATTTTTATTGGACAAACACAGTATTTAAAAGAGGCAGTTGTACCTTGATCAGGCCTTCAGAGAAAAGGATCTCTATGGTCTCCTTTAGGATGGGCAGCAGGCCTCCATGGTGGATTCCTATCCCCCTCTTCAACAGAGGCAGCACATGCTCCACCTGAGGAATATAAAAAGATTTGGTGACAAATACACCACTTCATTCATACAATCACAACCATCAGCACAAGAGAAACATAGTGGAAAAGCACATAACCATCATAGTGGAAAAGTGTGATGTATGGTTGGCTTTGCTCTTGCCATAGCGGTCTACCCACTAACAAGTGTTACCTCAACACGGCTGGTTTTCATAATGTGACTCAGCACAGCGGGGTAGAATAACAGGAGCGCAGTGTTGATATTATGTGTTCAGTTATGTACAATAAGGCAGTTTGACTGTCTTCTCTGAGCAGAAAATGATTCAAAAGGAAACGCTGAGGACTTTTTTTTCTGAGCTTTTACAAGGTGGCAGCACTGGGATCAAAAACAGGAGTAAGAGCAGCATGGATGGTTATAAAAACATCACAGGAGTTGAGAGGAAACAGTGTGAGAGTCCAGTCTTTCTTACCTGCGGGAGTTTCTTGTCTTCGTCTGAGAGACAGTCCACTGCGTTGTTGAACACTTCCTCCACCAGACGTTTCTCGTCATCTGGTACAAACAAACGATTTTCTTTCCTTAATAAAGGTTTCTAATAGCTGTTCAGAAAACGTTCTAAATAATTGCACAAAGCCATTTCCTACATCCTGAACCTCTGTGTCTCAACCACTCTTCAAACATGCATGCACACACAAACTCACACACACACTTTTGGATCATTTTGAAATGTTGTTTTAAATATAATTTCTCTTGGCATGTGTGGTTAATGTGGAACAACGGGGAGGTTTTTTGGGAATTGCTAGCAGGGAAAGTTTAACCACCCAGGGACTGAGCAAGCAAATGATGCTGCTGCTTTCACTTCAACTCTCTGTTAACTTTAGGTTTTATCTGATTTCGCCGTCATATGTTTCAGCAAAATGGTTTCACTAATTTCTTACTCAGTTTTTCAAAATATACTGCATTCATACTGTTCAATTAAAGCCTGGTCCAAGAGACTAAAGCTGACATTTTACTACAAAAACAAACAAACAGTGTCTGGTAAGCTGCTGAATGCAGTCACATGTTGAACCACTTAATTTTAAACCACTGTATATGAATGAACTGATGGCTCCACCACCAGTGTCTTATTATTGTGCTAACTTCATTACATTATTTACGGTGGCTCTTTGGCTATCTTTGTCCATGTGGAAACTTAGTCACACGTCTTTCTTTATTCATGAAACTATTCTGGGAAACCTCCCTTCTTATGTGCTTGTGTTAGTCACAAACTTGGATGTCCATAAAGTCTGATGGCTCTATATTTATTTTTAATGTGAATGACTTCAGTGTCAATGGGACTTATTTTAATGGCTTAATAATAACAAAGCAATACCACAGACAAACACACATTGGGCCAACGTAAAAAGCAAACTAAGCCTAAGCTAAGTCTGCGGCTCCAGTAAAACAGCCTGATCAAAAAAAATGTAACAGCCAAAATATCCACTTTAGAGTCATTGCATTAAAGAGCCAGAAGTCTCAAGTTTGTCCTGAGGGTGGGACAAAAGGGAAGCTCAGAAAATATCCGAAAAGGAAACTGTTGCATCCCAGAGGAACATCATTGTGCTCAGAAAATTCCATGGCAATCAGCTTTTTAGCTTTTGATGTTTCTTGTGTACAACTACAAAATGTCCTGATGGTGGAACAGCCAAAGGGTCATCAAAGACACTTCTTCCCACAGCAAACTACTGGGCAATCTGGTGAGTAGTTTTCAGTGCACCGTATTAGGGACTAACTCCACTGAGTTCACACATGAAGATCAGTTTACTCGTCATTAGGAGTATTACTCAACTTGTGAAAACATCTGTATAATGTCTTCTACATGACATATTTATAGTGTCCAAGTTTGGGCAGGAATCCTGCATTGCAAACTGCAGATGTCAAGTTTATATAAAAGTGAAGATCTGATGAAAGAAGAAAAAAGTTTTATGTGAGATGTAGGATTGGCTGTTTTTGGACTAAAGGTCAGAGTATCTCAGCATCTGCTGCATAAATGTTCCCCATTATTAGGGACTGGGCAGCTAAGCTGCCAGGACCACCTTCTTCTTCTTCTTCCTCTTCCTCTCCTTCTTCTTAAATCATACCAAACTTTGCACAAAGGTCCAGTCTCATGCCAGATATCATCAGCTGTAAACTCAAGCCAATAGTCCTGATGGTGGCGCTACAGCAAGTGTCTAAAGTTCAAAACTTTGGAAATTCTTCAAAAATCAACCATACGTGCTACAACTTCACAACTTTCATCAAACTGTAGCCCCAATACTGAAGAACCTTTTGTACACTTAAACCTATTAAAAATTATGAAGTTCATCACATATACATGCAAATTCTTGCTAAATAAATCTTCAATGTTCATTAAAAATATGACATAATTCTAGAGTCATGGTAGATGATGTGTGGCAAATTTCAGAATTTTATCTCAAAAACTGAATTTTTGACAGCATTTGAATTTTGCTCTAATGTGAACAATTGGAGTCAAGTTTTTCACTTATGGAGCAAATCAATGTTACAAAGAAATTACCAACATCTCCATGCTGTCTGGATGCAATATGTGTATTTTCTTAATAACAACAACAGTGAATGGCTTATTCAATTTGTGAAGCCACTGTTGAGTTGCTACTTGCCAATTTGCTCAGAGCGGTAGATGACCGTCTTAGGTTCCAGAGGTTGCAGATTGGAGTCTCAACTGGTGCAGAATCCACATTGTAATGTAAACATCTTCTTGTGCTCCAGCTTATTGCTTAAAATTGCCTGAGCGTGACTCATCACTGTGCAGCATCTTCAAGTCTTTTTTCTGCGAGAAAATCTGCCTTCTCATGCTTGAAAATAAACCAAACTTTGCACAAAGATCCAGTGTCAATACTTCAGTGTGAAACCATCGGAGGCTTCTCACTTTGCACATAGCTCAACTAGTTAAACATCAGTTTTTCACTTATGAAGCAAATCAATTATTGTTAAAATAAATTACCAACATCTCCATGCTGTCTAGATGCAATATGTGTATTTTCAGATTTTTGTTTCGATAACTGAATTTTTTACAGTGGTTTGAAATCTGCTTTTCCATGTATGGACGGCTGCTAAACCTGCACGTCTGGCTTAGTCAATTTGTGAAGCTACACATTAAAAAGAGCTTTGGGGGTATGTGCAGGGCGGGCTGCTGTGCGGTGAGGGAGAGCCGAGGCTCAGGAGTATGTGCGGGGCCGCGAGGGAGGGATGGGGAGGGCTACTGCGCGGTGAGGGAGAGCCGAGGCTCCCAGAGAGGGAGAAATAGAACCAAGTAGGATAAAATACTCGTGTGCTTGTCTGGTAGGAGGGGCTCAGGGAGGAGACGAACGAAACCTAACTCAGATGAGACTCAAAAATGAACCGTTTTCAGGCTTTCTACCTACAGTATCGGAGGCAATCCCCAATACTGCAGTACCGGAACAACCCTACTTGCAAGTCCCCCTACTTTATTAAATTGTAATACTTAATTTCAGGAGCTCTCCTTTAAGTCAACAAAGGATCGTCTGTGGAGCATTAACATCAACCAATTCACAACTATGTGACCAGTAATTGCTGAAATATTTGGCTCTTGGTCAAACTGCTGGTTGGAGAGACTTCATCAACCTCATGCTCTGCCCATTATGGCAAAGAAACAACTATTATGCCGCTGTTAAACCACAAAGCTACTGCATCCCAGCAGCATCCCATTCATAACAACACAACCGGTCTCCATCTCCATCTGACAGTGTTTGCAAGAACCGACAGCACCTCCATTACTTGTCTGTTTGACACCAAACTTCTGCACTCCGTCAGTTGGTTTGTGTTTCGGCACCAGCCGGTCCCCTGACTCCAACACGGCTCCTCTGCCATTCCACAAACACTGCCCAGAAACTATGTGTCACGGTACACAGCAGGAACAGAGAGAGGGGGGCTCTGTCTTAAGTGTTCATAAAAACAGACTGAGAAGAATATATGGAAGAAAGAAAGAAAGAAAGAAAGAAAGAAAGAAAACACAAAGTAGAAAAGGTAGAAGCGAGGGGGGGTGGGGGTTGACCATGACAGAAACCAGGAAAGCCACGTGGCTCCCTCTCTTCATTATAACCCACCTACACACACAAACAGAAGAGCTCCATAACACCAACAACCTGCCTACAAACACTGGTTAAACAATCTGTTTCAACTGTTTGCTCAAGACAATTGGTCCCTATGAGTTTCTAAATGACAGACATAAAGAAAGAAAAAAATATACATCTTTTTAAACTGCATACGGTTGAGTGATGACTTGTGCCATAGCTGTGATGCAAGTTTTCTGTAGCCATACAAGAATATTTTGTCATAAAAGCTTCATGTCTTTAAACTACAAAACAAGTTAAGTGAGTAGTTTGACTTCTTCACAAAGAAGATTATTTAATTTCAACATTGTTGCTCAATCAAGTGAAATTTTCTTCAGTCTAATAAAATTATCCGACTGCTATTACTGGATACTATCTGCATCGTTTTCTAAGAAAATTGCTCAGTTCAAGAAAATTGCCAAAACACACAAAACTGTTGGAAATAAGAAATTATGTTTGGCAGAATTTTTCAATTTTTTTTTTTTTTTTTTTTTTTTCTTTTCATTTTATGCAATATTAATGAAAAAAAATTGGCCACGTTGACAGAAAAACGGCCTTCATTGTTGGAAGAGCTCAGCATTAAAACAAACGTCCTCATTTATAAGAATGTCACAACGCAGCGAAAACAAACCAAGATGAGGGAGGGAAATGTTTCCCAAGTAAGACTTCATAAGCATGTTTCATTTCTCTGAAAAAGCAGCCCGAAGCAGGTGGACACGAGCCAAACTCAATCTGCTGATGGATTATCTCCCATCGTGCAGAGATTTGTCCTCATGAAGCAACTTCACTTAACCACTGGACCAAACAGCAGCACCAGCTGTGCAGCCACAATAAGCCACATTCAAGGCACTCGCTCAGTGGGGAGGATTCACTCGGCTCCGCTTGCCAACAATTTAGCATTTTGGTGAGCGGTTTCGCTTGCCCAATTTCAACTCCCTCCCTAATGCTCACGGCAATTTGTCACAATGCATTTATTCTGGCATCTGGTGAGCAAAGATGACCTGCTCACAAACTCTGAACCGAACCACAAACACAATCCTTATTTAATGTGATGATAGTGTGACTTTATATCTGATAAACCTGAAAACTGACTGTTGACAGGAGGTACGTTATGTCAAGATGACATTTGATTACTTACCACTGACCAAAGAAATAGCTGGGATACTTTGATTACTTTGATTATCAAGTCATTTAGTAAAAAACAGTGCGAAATGTCTTGTTTTGTTGGACCAACAGTCTAAAACGATATTTACTATCATGTACGTCAAAGAAAAGCATCAAATTCTCACATTTTAGAAGCTGAAACCAAATGTCGTCTCAAAAAATGTCTAAAGCAATCTGATTGAATATTGTTGCAGCTCTTGGACGTATCATTAGATTATAAAATGTGCGCTAAGTGGGCTACAAATCAAAGTTATCGACACAATTCTGCGCTGTCAAATTTGGAAAATATTCAAACGTTTTCATGAGCGAAAATGCCAGAATTAATGCAGCATGCGAATCATCTGTCATGCTGAATCTTCTGAATCACACATTATGACCTCACTCGGTTTAGCAAAAGAAGAAAATGGCAGCAATCCCATCACCTCCCATCAATCTGATAGTTCAAGAGTCTGACGTAAACCTTTTACTATGCAAAAAATTCACAAAACCTCCAGCACTAGTGCATTTATCTTCTCAAACTAAACAAGTGAGAGCAGAGTCATGCTTGACTTGCTGAACAACCACTCATATTGAAAATCTCCACTGTGACAAGTATATGTTTCTAGTAAAAATAACTACAAACACAGAAACATATATGTAAGTTAAGATAAAAGCAGTATGCTGAATGGCAGCACAAATACACATACCTCTGTTAAAGTCCAGTTTGGCCACCTGCAGAGCGTAGGCCTCACATTCTTTCTTGCTGAAGCTGAAAATGATAACGGGCTGGAAGTTCCTCTCCATGATCATCTTCACTATCTTGAACACACTGGATGGACCTGAGGGAATTAAACACGCGAGTACACATGAGCATGAATTCTTATGTACATTAAGACGTTTACGTATTTTACTTGAAAAGTGACACACACACCTTTAGTGCCTCCTTTCCGTCCTCTAGGGTCCCATTTGCCCCCTCCACTGCTCCCAGAATCCCCTGCGTCTCTCAGCACCTGCATAGCTGTGTTGAAATTGTCCTCTCTGAAATCTCCCTGAATAAGAGTAAAACACACACAGACATTTTGAATCATGTACATCATATGAAGACTGGTCCTAATGGATGCATCCAAAATTAGGAGACAGAGATTAAGAGAGAGAGAAGGTCATCTTAGACTAATATGAGACCAGACACATCTAGTCTGTTTCTACTCTGACCTGTGCACGATTAATTAGCCAGCTCTCATTGATAACTTAGTTTGTAGGTGTCCTTACATTCTCATCAACAACCAGATGGAGTCCGTCGCCCCCTGCTGGGAAGATGTAGTGTTGCAGCGGAGTGGGACGGTAGTCTGTGTAGACGACATGACACGGCTACAGGAGACATGAAACAGAGACACTTCATTAATTTCGTAACAAGGAGGAAAAACACAAAGATCCTGGTCCTTTCAAACAGACAGATAATTATCATCTCCTCATATTACACAAAGGATGCGGTTACTTAAACCTTATAATTTAGATACCAGAACAACATCCCACCTGCTTATGTAGGTGACAAATCCACTCAGCAAACTGTCTGGCGTTGGGGATGGTAGCTGACAGGAAGACGTAATGCACGTTGTCAGGAAGAAGGATGATTGTCTCTTCCCATACCACACCACGCTCTGAAATACACAAAGTGCAGAGAGATTTGCTACAAGCAAGAACATGTTTGTTTTCTTATCCGAAACCTTTTTGACTTCTTTCTGTGCAGTTAACTCATACAATTGGTCCAAGTCAGATTCACAAAACTTTCCTACTTGCACAGATTTGATATGAATTGCACCGGTGCACCTTAATGAGATTTGATCATTAGCACAACTGATGCCCCTAATTGCCAAGTAACATTGACTGCACCGAGCCATTTGTGGGCAAATTAATTTAATTCGCAAAAATATTAGCGGAGATTAAAAAGAATATTACACCACGGAACTTCTATTACTACTAAATCAGTATACAGAAAGATAATAAATTTAGCAGCATCAGTAGTTGCATTAGAGGACACAAAAACAATTAGAAAATATTGCTACCAATAAAGTGCGTCACTAGAGCAGCGCTGTGCTGTGACAGAAACAAAGAGACTCAAAAGTGTCTTTCTAATATGATAGGTGGTCAAGGAGACGTAGAAGTCACAGAGATACTACACAAGAGATTATTATGGTCTACAGTACGTGATGTTACACTATTGGATGCCACAGAGCATGATACTTTAGAGCGAACTGCAGCTGTCGAACATAATAAAAATAAGGACTACACTGCATAAGTGTCTGTGTTGAAATCTCCCTTAAAAACAAATGATAAAATCTTTAAACAACTCTTCATAAACTGTCAAGCCATGATGCTGATATATATTTTGTTTTAGATAAACATCTTATTTTTGTAAATTTTGGTATTATGTTCAAATTCCAAATTTACTCAGAATAAGGCATTATGACTTCTTTTCTGCACTGTGTGGAAAGGCACTTTCACATGACTTGTGTATACACTCTGGAATCTAAACCACTTGTGAATTTTATTAATACCTACAGAAAATTTTACGAGAAATGCAGTGAATCCAAAAAATTATCTCATACACTTGAGAATGAATCTGCTCATGCTACTAGTTTTTGCACGACTCCTGATTTTCCAAACCGCACTATAGGTCAGTTAGAGTGTCTGTGTTGTTCGTATTCTGTACTCACCCGAATCTCTCATGTAATGGATCTCATCAAAGACGACCCACGCCACTTCCCTCATGATCTCAGAGCCTCTGTACAGCATGCTCCTCAGGATCTGGGAGAAAAGCAGTTTATCATGTCAAACCAACCTCTCAGTGTTCCTTCTACTCCCCAGCTGCACACTGAACCTGCAGCACGCTTTCCAACGTCTACCCTCCAATAAAGGTGACATTTGACGACCCTATTGATGACTCCACTTTTGCAGATGTCTTACCTCTGTTGTCATGACAAGGCAGGAGGCAGTGGGGTTGATGGTGACGTCACCAGTCATCAGTCCCACATCCTGGAACTCTTCGTACATCTCTCTGTACTTCTGGTTTGAGAGGGCTTTGATGGGGCTGGTGAAGATCACTCTCTGCTTCTCTCTCAGGGCCAGTGCAATGGCATATCTACAAAAAGAGGAGGTTACAAGAGTGACTGACATTACTGTAGTAACAAAATGCAACTGAAAGTAAGTAAAAGGGTGAGAGTAACAAATTACATTTACACTCATTGTTATTATTATTTGTGTTTCTTATTCTAATGATCTGTTCTAATATCTCATTTATCTTGTATATTTGAGTAAAAACAGTGATATGTGGATGCCATGACACATCAATGTCACGCCATGTCACACAAACAGCATACCATTATACAGATAAAATGGCAGTAGTTCCACCTATGCCGATAGTCCAAGATATTAATAATTACAGCAATATTCACAAAATAGAATAAACTACACTGATGCTACACTATCCTATATGTGCTATAATTTGGGTTTAACTGTATGCTTTGGTCTCTCATGTGTATAGGACTGTAGTGATTGAAACAAAGTTCAACAATACAGTAAACAATTAATTCTTAACACAACTATTGAAGATACTCACTCAGCACAGACAGTCTTGCCAGCAGAGGTGTGAGCAGACACAAGCACAGACTCGTTGTTGTCGATACATAAGATGGCCTCGCGCTGGAACGGGTCAAGAACAAAAGGGTACTCCTGCAAGAAAAACAAGACAAGTCAACAAAACAAATATATTTCAGGTGTAGCAATAGTTCTTGTAAACTAACAAGCACACAATGCACACCATCATTTAAAGTAACTTCTCATACAGTGATACAGTATTCTGTATAGAAACTAAGGTGTGATAATATGCAACTATTTTCCATTCAGAAACAATGTGCTGCCATTATAAAGTCAAGAAAATGTTTCCAATGATAGGTTATAACAGTTACCTTATATCAGCCCCTGTATAGAATACTGAAGATACCATACAAAGGTAATGAGTGCTTCAAAACTCTATTTCAGTGTAATTACATAATGTTCCTCACTGAACAAACTAAATTAATTCCAAAAGTAGAAGACCCAATATACCTTAGCTGCTTTCCCCACTCGTGGTTTCAGTGGTTTATATTCATCATTGGCAGGCAGAGCGACCTGTCAGAGAAAGACACAATTTTTAACAAAGTTTCGACATTTAAAGAAGAAGGAATCAGAGGAATCAGACAGGTGACAAATGAAAGAAAAAGCCTGATTTGTCTTTGGTCAGTTTGGTGTGACGTGCTAGACAGCGCTTCCCACCAAAATATTCAAACAAATGAGGGATTATTCTTTGGAAGAATGGTGTTCATCCCTCCAGTAGAGTCCCAGAAATAAGCCCAATCTATGTGAAGGCACACTGAAGCTACTATAACAGCTTGTGGTGCCATCCCTCTGCAAATTTGCTTCATTTACCTCATGTGAGCATCCTTCCACAGTCTCAACTTGCTCCACCTTAATTTGGGGCATAAATTCTGCAAGACTGAAGGAAAAAAAAAAAGAGAAAAACAAACACTGGTTATCTACACAGCAACTTCAAAACATTATGCAGCATCTGAAGCCATGATTCACCCTGAAAACACTTAATGTTATTGATCTGAATTGCATATTGTTCAATCAACACCTCTCTGGAACAGTTTCAACAAAAACAGAATGTTATAATCTCCAAGAGGTAATTTAAAGTGATGGAGAACGATAGGATTAAAAGGGATTTAGTGGCATAAAGTGGTGGGGATTGTGCAATAAAACCAACTCAAACTTCTGCCAGTTAGAATTCATTCAGTGTTCATTGCTCAGGAAGTTTTTACTGGGAGCCGCAAAGATCTCTTCCTCTCCAAAACAAACTGATTTAATGATACAAACCAATAAAAACACTGAATAAATCACTTTCATGATGTAAATCAGTGTTACTCCAATACTGCAAGTCACAGATGGGCTTCTAATAACTGTGGCCGACACAAAAACACGACACTGCAAATGGTCCTGTTTAGTGCAAGTGTTTGGTTTGATTGTTCTGGGCTACTGTCGAAACATGCCACTAAAAATGGCATTCTCCACAAACCACTCTATATGTAGATATAAATGCCTTATTGTAAGGTAATGAAAACATGACAATTCGTATTTTTGGTGACTATACACTGGAGAAAACATACTTATTATATCATATTCAATTTCTGCCAATATATCCCCCTAAATCCTACATATTGGACCTTTAAGTATGGAAAATACCCAACGTTAAAATCCTACATTCAAAAATCTGACTCCAGTAAAAGTGTTGAGTGGTATGTCAGCTATTATTCCATTATAATAAGAAATGCATTCATGTGTATGCAACATTTTAATATAGCTGTTTGAAGTGGGGCTCATTTTAACAACTTTGTATACAGCTGAGTAATTTAACTTGTAGTAACCCATGCTCTCATCTGTAATGGAGTAAAACGTACATTACTTCCCTCTGAAGTGTAATAGGGTGACAGAGTGGAAACATTCAAGTACCTCATATTTGTACTAATGTACAGTACTTGCATAACTATGCTTAGTTACTATCCATCAGTTACAGTTATAAATAGGGGTGTAACGATACATCGATCCACATCGATTCATTGATTAACGATCCGATTACATCAACGCAAAATGAAAACATCGATCCATATGATAATCTTAAAGATACACCTTTATATTGAAATTCACATAGCACATCTGTGTCACCACTTCTGGGCAAGCGCGCCTCAGCTTAAACAACAAACAGCTCAGAAATAAAATGGTCAAATCATATGATATCGCGTCATATCGATCGCAGGCTCCGGAATCATATCGAATCGAAATCGTGACAGACTTTGTGAATTCAGCAAACATTGTATTGTCACCCAAACAAATCGATATAATATCGTATCGTGATGAAGCTGGTGATTTACACCCCTAGTTATAAAGCACAAAAGCACCTTGTACAGACAGAATAAATATGTAACTTAGCTCATCTCACTTTAACTCGTTAGCAGAGGCTGTGTCATGTCGAGCTTTCTTCCCAAACACCACCTCCTCTCCACCGTCACTGTCTGCCTCCCTCTTGATCCGCACAGACGGACCAGCATCCTTGTCGGTGCCATTTTTGCTTACAGCTTTCCTGGAAAAGACAAACACAAGGGACACAGAACTGTTGGTACCTGAACCTGCCCTGATACACATGGACACTAACTGTTAAACCAACAGCTAAGCTAGCTAGACTTTTATAACTTTGAACATCCCACTCTTACAAAAACGGCTAAACATTATAACTACATTTAACACAACAAAACGATAATTTCATTGACATTTATAGACACAACCAGGTGCTTTCTCTGATGTTTCATTGAAGAGTTAACCAGCGTTAGCTAACGTTAACTAGCCGGTTGACGGTTTAACTGCCTGGCACGCGTAGACATGATGCTACGTTCACGTACCCTGGACCTCCTGGTTTCAAACACCAAACATGACTATGCAAAAATTAATACTTTACCCTATTTCTGGTGTCAGAGAAGCTGGTATCTTTTTGCTTGTCGTCGTTTGTTGTTCATCGTCAAACACGCTGAACAAACCGTCTCCAAACGCGTCTGCCATGGCTGTTAGGGACACACTACCCACAATGCAACACGAGGCGTGCTCCGCGGTAACACTTCCGGTACGGCAACTGGGTTGTCCAAAAGCTACACCAGCCTGACATGAAAACGGAGAGAAACACACGTTAGCGTTGGGTTTCTTGCAATCTACTCAGCATAACAACATTTCAAGAGTTAGCCGATGTCCTGGCGTCACGTAGCCGCATAGAGGAGCCGCAGACAGGCAGTGTTTTGGTGACATAATGGGTGGAAAGAAGAAGAAATCAGCGGCGCAGGGCTCGGCTCCGGTGGCCCCGGCGGCAGCGGCAGCAGCGGGCAGGACTGGTGCAGCTGTAGCGGGTAACGGCGTGGCAGAGGAGCCGAAGAAACAGACAGCAAGCAACAAGCCGATTAAACCAACCAAAGAGAACAAGTCAAAAGGTGGTAGTACCTGGCCGCTTATAGAGTCAGAAACATCACTGTGGACGCTGAAAATGTGCTCATAGGGTCAACTTTAGGCTGTAGTTGGAGCTTAGAGTTTTCCAAAACCGGCGTGTTCAATGTGTACATGTAACTTATGTGTAACTTACTAGTGACTTACCCATGCTTGCATTGTATTTGTCATATACATTAGTGCAGGGTTGTGCATATTTCCTTACAACACCGTGTGCACCTCATAGTTGTGTCATTGTTTTCTTAATTTATGTAATTTAATACCAAAAACTTTCAGATTACAGCTTCATATATGTGCCTCTCTTACCTTACTTCATTTGATATTATGTCACCTTGCTGCTGAGTGTTTGCAGCTTGT
This sequence comes from Epinephelus cyanopodus, assembly GCA_026686955.1. NCBI lineage: Eukaryota > Metazoa > Chordata > Actinopteri > Perciformes > Serranidae > Epinephelus > Epinephelus cyanopodus. The sequence continues at coordinate 13,547,034 of CM048932.1, read as the reverse complement.
CAGATATGAAAACAATCTAGTAACTTGTGATGAACAGTTACCCCTGCATTAGACATTATTCAGACTAAACAGTTAATGTCATGATCAACAGAGTGCATCTTTATTAATTTATAATGACAGTGTGTGTCAAAACGTCCCTGATGAAATCTTAAAAATAAAGTTTCTTGAAACATTTATGATGACAGAAGAGCATAAAATCTAGCTCAGCATTAACACACAGTGCTTTAAAGTAACACGTGTGTTTCTTTCTGTACCTCCAGCTCCAAAGACCTACAGTCTTGCCAACACTGCCCAGGTTGACACAGGTGGAGTTGCTGACAAGTCAATTCTTAAAGTAAGTTGATGGTTTAGTAACTTAATTGTATAATTTATTGTTGTTGTGCATTGTTTTTATAGGCTTGTAACATATTAATATACTAAATACTGAAACAGTCCATTATTTATTCAACTGCAAATCTCACCCATGTTGTCCAGTGTGCTTTCACACTGAAAAACACACAAATTGTTAATAATGAATGGGATTTGACCCACTGACACAGGTTGCTATCCAAGCTGACCTGGAGAAGAAGATCATCAAGCTGATCAATGACTTCAGGGAGGAGAACGGTGACAAAGGGCCCATATCAGGCAGGCTTACCAACAAGAAGTTGCTGGTAAAGACAAAATCATCACTCTGACTCTTCACGGTTAATACACACACATAGAAAGTTGCATTCACGTTGTCTTGTTTGTGTCTGCAGGATCTGTACACAGCTCTGCAAAAGTTCAACTTCAAGAGAGAACACATTGAGGAGGCGATGAAGAGTAGTGTGCTGTACGGAGGGGATCTCCACTCTGCTCTCGACTGGCTCTGCCTCAACCTTAAAGATGGTAATAGAGCGTCAGCAGTCATTTAGATGCCATCACCATATATTTATGAGGACACTAAGCTGATGAAACTGACTTTCTCAATTTACTGTCTGTATTCTAGATGAGCTGCCCGAAGGTTTTGCCCAGCAGATGCAGGAAGAGAATCAGAAGAGCAGGCCCAAGTTCCAGCCTCCTGCTCAGCAGAAACCTGCAGCACCCAGCCCCAAAGCACCCAACAACGCCCGAAAAGAGACCACCAAGGTTTGTGTATCTATTTACGAGTGTGTGTTGGCTCGAAAGATGTGTATTGTAAATTGAACCTTAGATTTTTGGTGTGTGCCAGGCAACAGAGAAGGATGAGGCTGCAACCATGAAGGACTGGATCTTAAGGTATGCAGAGCAGAGCAGTGATGAGGAGGAGGAGGAGGAGGAGGAGGAGGAGGAAGGAGGGAAGAAGATACACAATCCTGAACTGGATGAAAAGTTTGATCCAGTAAGTAAAATCAAAGCAACTTAAAGATGAGATCTCTGGGGTTTTTTTTTAGTAAAAGAATAGATTTTGTCACTATCAGATGGAGCCAGACTCGCTGTTTTCCCTCTTTATGCTAAGCTAGGCCAACAGGCCATATGAGTGTGTTATCAATTCTCTCATAGAACCCTCAGTAAGAAAAGAAGTCCAAAATATCAAACTGTTTTTTTTTCTGTAGCTTATGGGCGACAAGGAAAGTTACTACATTTAAGCTGTGAAATTTGTCTTTTCTTTTCAGCTATTGTATGAAGCTGTGATAGTGTAGTAAATCTCACTGAGTGTGTTCATGGTTTAATAACGTGTGTGTTGTTGCTGTGTAGAATGACAGATATTTGATCCTCACTGCTCAACTGTATGACGCAAAAGAAATGGCAGCTGCAGCCAAGACAAAAGGAGACAAGGCGGGCCAGAGGATGGCGCAGGACAGGATACGCATCATACAGCAAGGTGAGAATGCTTTTACTCACACATGCAGAGATTAAACCATTTCTTATAACTCACTTTTCACTGAAATGGAACAAATATATTTTCTGTTTCTAGAAATGAAGCAGCTGGAGTCCCACCCTGTGTTCAATCCAGCTATAAAAGTGGTAGATGCGCCTCAAAAGGAAAAGAAGACAGTTCCTGTCAGGGAGGACAAAGAGGATCTCGGCTTTAAATTATTTGAACAAGCTGAAAAGCCCCCTCCTGCAGAGAAAGGTTCATCTCACTAATACACACCAACTGAGCCAAGTTAAAGTCATTTATCAAGTTTTTTACAGGATGTAGTAAATATAAAACATAACCATCGTTTCTGCAGGTACTTAAAAAGCCTTGAAATGTCTTGAATTCAATTTTATAAATACAAGGCCTTAATGGTAATTTAATTGTCTAAAATTGACAATTGAATTTGTGAGGTCTTAATATCCTCAGACTTTTTATCTAATTTCATTTTTCGAGAATTCACATCTCTAAAGTGACAAATCTTTAAACCTAACACTGAATCTAATACAGTCTTTTTACTTTACACAAAATGTAGATTAACCTAACTCACTCTAATAACCACATTCCTCCTTAGAACCTACCTCTGCATGTGATGCAACCATGTATATGTTACTTACCTTTATAGGAAAAGGTCTTAGAAAGCATTAAATTTAAGTGTCTGTTATCTGTAGACACCCAAATAACATACTGTAGCTTCAAGTTGTAATGATTCGATCCCAGCAGACTGTCCAGTACCATGCTCATGCTTAGCCATATGGGTTACATTATAATATACTGTTTTAGGAGGTTTTTTTAAGGAGTTGTTGCTTTGTTTCAGACAGGCTTGATTATTTCTGCTAAGACATTTTGAATTTATTGGTAAAATCCAAACGTATTTGCTAGTATGGCTCTGATTAAGGCCGCCCCTTCATCTCCAGCATTTGGCCACATTTTTTATTCATTCTTTAGTCTTTCAAAAATAGTGGCATAAATTCATGATGACAGACATTTTCCTTTTGTTCCAGCTCCAGTTGTGAAAAAGAACGAGCCAAAGGACATTCGCAATTTTGACTACACTGCTCGCAGCTGGACAGGAAAGTCTCCCAAACAGTTCCTCATCGACTGGGTCCGAAAGAACCTGCCCAAGAGTCCACCACCGTCTTTTCAAAAGGTTGCTGCTGGCAGATACTGGAGATCCAAGTGAGTGTCTGTGTGTGTGTGTGTGCACATGTTTCTGTGTCCTTATTTCCATATACAAAGACTTTCATTCATTCCACTGAATATAGCTCTGAAGAGTCAAAGTAGTAAAGAGGAAAATGTTTAATATGACCTTCTTCAGTTGACTGCTCTTACTACAAAGATACATTTGTGGAATAAAGTACATTTGCTGTACCTGTGTGTTACTTACTACTAAATATTTTGTATTGATTTGATGTCTTGTATCCACCAGGGTGCGCGTTCAAAGGATAGACGATGTTCTTGAAGTCTGTCCAACGATCCTGACTGAGGACAGCATGCAGGCTCAACATCTGGCAGCTACTCTGGCACTCTACAACCTGGTTAAAGGACAGGTAATACATGTAACCACCAAGCAGAGGACAGCACAGGTTTTCTGTGCTGCTTGAGCTCACATTTATCAGTTTATCTTTATTAATTCCCTATTATCCTCTAATAACTAACTCCCGTCCGCTCTCAGTCCGTGCACCAGCTCCTTCCTCCAACCTACAGAGATGTGTGGCTGGAGTGGAGAGACAGCGAGCAGCAGCAGCAGGAAGAGAGCCGCACTGCTGCCAACAAACCTCGAGACCAGTTCATCTCACGGCTTCTGACCAGACTCAAACAGCAGCAGAACCAGAACAAAGGGGAGGAGTCTGGATCCCAGGGCAAGCTGGGGCAGGGCAGTGATGGGGATGAAGAGCCTGAGGAGTCCTGGGAGAACCTGGCTGGTCTTGATATCGGGGACAGAGGAGAAGAACTGGAGGACAAGAGTGAGAAAAGAGGGAGGAGGGATGGAGCACTTGAGGCATCCAGAGAGCTCCTAATGAAGCTGAAGAAGTCCTCACTGGCCCAAAAACTGAAGGTAAATACACTGAAAACATTGTTCTTAGAGATGCATGAACTGAACCCAAGCAACTGAACAAGTATCCTACCTTCAAGGCAGAGCGAGAGCAGCTTCCTGTCTTCCAACACCGACCCCGTGTCCTGGAGGCTCTGCAGCGCCATCCTGTGGTAGTGGTGGCTGGTGAGACAGGCAGTGGAAAGAGTACTCAAATTCCTCAGTTCCTCCTGGAGGAGCTGTTAACAGGAGGCAAAGAGGCAAAGCCCTGCAACATCGTGGTGACTCAGCCACGCAGGATCTCTGCCATGAGCCTGGCCTGCAGGGTCAGCCAGGAGCTGGGCTGCGAGGATGGACCAGGATCAAAGGTGATGATACATTTTTACAAAGAAACCTTTTAATCTGAAACCATTTGCTTCATTATTGTATAAACAATAAGGTATGCTTATAGGATGCACCGTCACCTGTTTTAATGATCATGTTGAAATCATGTTTCAGTCGTCGCTGTGTGGATACCAGATCCGGATGGAGAATCAGTCTGGGGAGTGGACCCGCCTGCTGTACTGCACCACTGGAGTTCTGCTCAGGAAACTACAACATGACAAACACCTCAGCTCCCTGACGCACATCATCGTAGACGAGGTACTGACAGGTCCTCATCAAACACACTATCGTCTTGGCACGTTGTGTGAGATCACGTTTAAAGTTTCTTTTCCACCCTTGGGCATGCATTTGGATGCTGTCGGGGTTTTTTTTTTTTTTTTGTGCTAAATTTTTACCTCTGCTTGTCTCATAAACAAAGACATCACTATCAGCTTTGTTCTCTGATCCAATCTCTAACATTCAGTCAACAAAATACATACATGTGACTAACAAGACAGAGATGGCTTCATTATGGAAAAATACCCGAACTGATGGTCCTATTTTAACTTAAGTTTCAAAGAAATGAAAAATCCTATCCTAACCTTTTTACAGAAGCAATTCCCAAACTCAAGGCCGTGTCCAATCTCAGATATCCTGTCTTATCTAAACTTGAGAAATCTTAAAAATATCCTAAATGTCATCCTTAACTGAGATAAGATTTGATTTCAGACATAGCAAGTTTCTGTAATGAGGCCCCAGGTTGGTAAGTCTGTTCTAAGTCTGGTCTCACCCCACCTCCTCCTCACCTTCATCATCTCAGGTCCATGAGCGCAGTGTCCAGTCAGACTTCCTATTAACCATCCTGAAAGATGTCGTCATGAGGAGATCGGACCTGCAGCTGATCCTAATGAGTGCCACGGTGGACTGTGACAAGTTCTCCAACTACTTCAACCGCTGCCCAGTGATCAGCATCCCTGGCAGGACTTTCCCAGTGGAGGTAAGAGGAGTTTTAGTTTGTGTTTACTGGCTCACAGAATAAACTTTAAAGGAGCTGTATCTAAAACAAATAGTCGCAAAATCAGGCGAGTGGCTGAGGAAGGGGGCGGAGTGAAGATTGTCCCTCGCTGCGGGGAGAGGGCTTCCCCGGAGGTCAGGCCTCTTTACCCGGTCCCTTTCCTCCACACTTAGACTTATTTTCATTGTGCCGATGGTGGCTTGGAAACCTTAGAGCCTCTGCGCCTCTCCGTGACCAACTAACCTAAATACTATAAACACACTACTAACTGTAAACCTATACTAAAATACACTATGCTAACAATACAATTCGACAAATTACTAGCTATTCTCTCTGCTCTACTACTCTCTCTGCTCTGATCCAACTTCCTCCTATCAGTTTGATAACTGCGGACAGAATGGTTTTATAGTAAGGGGAGGAGGAGTAAAGGGAGGAGGGCAGGCTTTAGCGTGGACAGTTAGTGACGTCATTCACCCCGAAAAAGAGTCATTCGCCTCCAATGTAATGTAATGTAAATTCAAATGTAGTAACCAGGTTTCAAGCTGTAGAGGGCACTCCACAACACATTTTTAAAATAAAATGTAGATTTTCAACAGTTTGCACTAAACTGTCAAGATTTTGAGCAGGATCAGTCAGTAACACTACTTCACTACCAGAAACAATGATTATCAGCTGAAAAAAATGTTTGTAGGGTTTAGTTACTCTTTGAGTATCCTTTTGTCTATTGAAGGATTTTGAAGTAGATATCTGGGATAATATGCGTCTGTTTTTACATGAAGTCCCATCACAGATGTATTCCTGTGACATTTATAAAGCTCCTTTGGTTTTGTTTCTAGGTGTACCACTTAGAAGACATAGTGGAGCAGACGGGGTATGTCCTGGAAAAGGACTCGGAGTACAGCCAAAAAATTCTCGAAGAAGAAGAGGAAGTTAGCATCTCTGTCACACAGAAAGGTGGCAAGACATTACAGCACCAGGTAACGTTGGCTCTCTGCAGCAGTAACAAGTGGTCGTGGTGTGTTATCTGCTTATGTAACCCATTTCTGTCTGTCCCAGGAGGTGATAGTGAGGGACTCCTCCGGCTGGGACCTGGGTCCAGATCTCGACCATTTCAGCAGCAGGACTCGACAGGTTCTTCAGTACATGAACCCTAACAAGATCAACATGGACTTACTGGTTGACCTCATCGACTACCTAGGTACAGCACATCAATGTGCTTGTGTCAGGCAGCACAAGGCACATATTTATACATGTTTAGATGTTGTGTGTTAACTTTATGTATTTTTCCACTCTGCCAGACAAATCACCGCAGTTTGCAGAGTTGAACGGAGCCGTTCTCGTGTTCCTTCCGGGTCTGGCTCACATCCAGCAGCTGTATGACCTGCTCTCCTCGGACAAGAGGTTCAGGGACAAAAACAGGTGACGTTCACAGACTGATCTAATATAAAATAATCCACTACACACTCATAATAGTCATACACTAAACACACAACGGCTATTCACACAACTGTACTTTTACCTTCACCTATTTTCATTGGCCTCACTGTGAGTTATAACCGGCTCTTTCAGGTACAGGATTGTTGCTCTCCACTCGACTCTCTCATCAAAGGACCAGGCTTCTGCCTTCACAGTGCCACCTGCTGGAGTCAGAAAGGTACTTCTGAATGTGGTATAATAAAGCACTGAGGAATAAGAAAGTAGAACAATGACGGATATGTAATATGATTCGAGAAAGTTCTTGTTATGGAGCTGTATTTCTGTTAAAATCATCTTACAGTAAAACTATTATTATACTTTTTTATACAATTATTTTGCTTGTTTTTAAATGAAATGTTCATAAATATGTTATTTGACCGAGCAAATGCTGAAATACCCAACTGCTCTGCTTTGCTTCTCTTTCAGCTCGTCTTGTCAACTAACATTGCTGAGACCGGTGTGACTATTCCCGACGTCGTGTTTGTCATCGACACTGGAAAAACTAAGGAAAATAAGTAAGTCAATAAAATGTGTCTTATCCAATTATCTGTCTATGGATTGATACTATGACTCAAAAAATACATAAGTGTCTACAGCCTTGCTAGGATGTCTTTGAGGCTGTATTTGGTACCTTGGTGCTTTTAGCTAAAAGCTAATGTCACCATGCTCACAATGACAATGCTAACATGAGGGTATTAGCAAGTGTAATGTTGACTACTACTGACATTTCTAGACAAACTGAAATGCCTCATGGCAGACGGTAAAAATCCATCTGACTGAAATGGAAGGAGTCTTTGTCTGCCTGTCCGTCCTTTTTTCTTGACAACTGTTCATCTGATCAACTTCACACTTGGCAGGCATATTGCTGAGGACACAACGAAGTGCTGCGTTGAGTGCAAGCTCTTCAGATCTTTGTTCTCGGAAAAGGCTTTATTCCAAATAGCTAACTGTTAGCAAATGACACATATCCATTGCTAGAGGACACAACGATGTCATGGTAGGTGTGTTGGTAAGGGCCCAAGGTAGCGTTTTTGAGAAAGCAGCCAGCAGCTTTAATGGAGGCCAAGCATTTGGCCCATTCCAAGCAGGAGTGTTTGATACAGGTACTGCAGTAGTTATTCATGTATACCTCATGGTGTCGCTGCAGGAAAAGTCAAAGGCTCACCATAGCCATGTGGCTACAGTATCTGAGAACAGTGGGTATCTGCACCAGATTTAATGGCAATCCATCCAAAAAGTAGTTGAGTTGAACGGAAGTGGTGGAAAGACCGGCTATGGGGAAACATGAGTGAACTTTAACTGCAGTCTGCTGTTTTGTTCAGGTACCATGAGAGCAGCCAGATGAGTTCTCTGGTGGAAACTTTTGTTTCCAAAGCCAGCGCCCTCCAGAGGCAGGGCAGAGCAGGACGTGTCCGAAGCGGCTTCTGCTTCAGGCTGTACCCAAAATTCAGGTATGGAGGTCATTATTCATCATGCAGAGATGGGAATAGGAACACAAAGGAATTGCTGATCTGTTTTGCTTATTTGACCATCTTGACCTCAGGTTTGACGGCTTCATGGATTACTCCATTCCAGAGATACTACGGGTCCCACTGGAGGAGCTCTGCCTTCATATTATGGTATATAAACTGTACTCAGTTGCACAGACACAGGAAAAAAAATCACACAAAGCCAAACTGTCACTATACTATACTTTCTACCACATATGGAAACATCATTGAACTTCTGTGTAAGGTTTCCTTCACTCGCCTCTCTTTTCTCTCTGGCAGAAATGTCAGTACGGCTCCCCAGAGGACTTTCTGAGCCGAGCCCTGGATGCACCTCAGCCTCAGTCGGTCAGTAACGCCGTCAGCCTGCTGAGGAAGATCGGTGCATGTCACCCCGACAGTCATCTCCTCACACCTCTAGGACACCACCTGGCCAGTCTTCCAGTCAATGTGAAGATTGGCAAGATGCTCATCTATGGAGCCATCCTCGGCTGCCTGGAGCCCATAGTACGTCCCTCTGCCTCCTTACCCAGAAAACAAACACTGCATGATTCATCTTGACTGCATGAGAATTATATCTCCGTTTGTCACTACTACTGTTGTTATGTTATGTTATGTCATTGTCATATATTACATATTAATAAGAGATGTGTTTCAGGCAACCATCGCAGCAGCCATCTCAGAGAAGTCTCCCTTCTCCACACCAATGAACAGGAAGGACGAAGCCAACCTGGCCAAAGCTGCCCTGGCATTGGCCAACTCGGATCACCTGACCATATACAACGCATATCTGGGGTGTGGACTTTTAAAGGCTTTTCTGTAGACTGCCATTAAGGGATATATTTGGAATTTTTAAAAGCCTCAGATTGATCACATGCCATTATTGGTTTAATGCCACTGAGATGTTTTAATGAGGATCCAGGCTTTAGTGGCCTGTGAGCTCAACCATTGTGCTGCAGCACTGTAAGTATTGAGTGTAATTTTCTTGCCTGTGTAGACCTCAACAGTAGTTTTTTTGTATGTGGTAGCCGGCTATCAGGAGATAATATACATCTATTAAAAAAAACAAGTGTGACTGGGACAAAAGTAAACTGTGCATGCAGGAAACTGTTCAGTCCTTTATTGTTGGCAACTGCAGACACTGTTGCTCAGTAGTGAGGAAGCAGATCAAGTCATAATGATCAAATCTCAAGTTGAGCAAAGACTTTTAAAGTATTTTATAATTGGTTAATCCACCCAGACAGACCTTTCTGTTTGGGAACTGGATTAAAAGTGACTAAAAACTTACTCTACTCAAAACTTATCTATGACTCCATTGACAAAAACAGTAATTTTACCTTGCTGAAGACAGAGGCTGCTGGTCTGTCACTGCTTCAATCGGTAGTTTGTTTTTCAGTTATGATGTTTTAAAGGATTAGTTCTCATCATAGTCATACAATTACACAAACTGATCAAGGCAGCAGTAAACAAGAAGCTCTTGTTTTTATTGAGGTAAAATTACCTTTTTTGTCAATGCAGTCTGGCTTTGCAGAGAGCATAGACAAGTTTCACCTTTAGTTCAGTTCTTTGTCAGAAAGGGCTGTCTGTTTGGGAAGTACTGAGCACATGACTGGATAAATGAGACTTAGATTATACAGCACGAGTTGTGTGAGAGTTTGTAAACAGATGTTTTAGTATAGTTTTGCTGTTGTTAAGCTTCAACTCCTTTTATTTCAATATATCAGGACTTTTCTCTGTTTTGGGATTCTTTGTTCACTGTCAACATACAAGAAAAAGTTTTCTTCATGAATTCAACCTACAGTATAACAGAATGAGTCATTTATATACAAGTGGTCATTTGCTGGGTGAATTATTATATAACCTATTGTCCCTACTGGTTTCCCAGCATTCTTTGAGAGGTTTGATCATGAAAATTGTGTCAGATTGCGTTCTTTGCGTTTAAAAGATCTCTCTCTATATATTAGAAGTTATAAATATTGATAGCTCCGTATCTCGCTCTCTTTTCTGATGACCTATTTTTCTGTAACCTCTCACTGTCAGGTGGAAGAACTCACAGAGTGACGGACAGAGAGCAGAAATGGCCTACTGTAGAAAACACTTCCTCAATCGCACAGCTCTCATTACAATAGAGGTAACACACGCACATACATACATTTAGATTACCTCTCCTCCACCTCTTGTTTAATGCCATGTGTTTGATTTTATCTCCTGTCCAGGGTGTGAAGCATGAGCTGATGAAGATGATGGAGCAGGTGGGTTTCTGGTCGTCTCGCTCTTCCTCCAAGCAGCAGATAACGGCGCTGTCCAAGCAGCAGATCTCTTTCGTGAACGCAGTGCTGACTGCGGGGCTCTACGATAGCGTGGCCCGGGTCTTGTGCACCCCCTCTGTGGATGTGCTGGAGCGAGTGGCCTGCACAGTGGAGACGCCCCAGGGCAAGGCTCAGGTCCACCCCTCATCTGTTAACCGAAACCTGCAGACTCACGGCTGGCTGCTGTACCAGGAGAAGGTATGAGTACAGAGTGTGTGATATCTGCTCATCACTGAGTCACATTTGTGCTAATGAATGTTTGTCCCCAGGTGAAGTACACCAAGATCTACCTGCGAGACACCACTCTGATACCTCCTTTCCCCTTGCTGCTGTTTGGAGGTGACATTGATATACAGCACAGAGAGAGGCTCATCACATTAGACGGATGGATCCACTTCCAGGTCAGAGGGGTTGACTTTCGGTGCCCCTTCCCTTTCCTGTTCTATCCCCTCCTGGAGCAGCAGCAGTTGTGTCATTGCAAAGTCAAAGTGGATCTCTCAGGTTTATTTAAGACAGTGTTGTTTGCTCTTTAAGGCTCCTGTACGGATTGGTGTGATCTTCAAACACCTGAGGAAGCTGATGGACTCTCTGCTTGAAAAGAAGCTGGCGAACCCAAGGATGAATCTTGAAGGTAAACACAAGCATCACAATATGCCAAATGGCTTTTTTTTTTTACCCAGCATAAATTTAAAATGAATACTTTTATTTAATGGGTCCATAGCTGTGCTTCAGAACCTGAAAAATTACATCAAAAAATGTGTTTTAATATGCCATTCTTGACAAAAATGGATACAAGGGTTTTCAGTTGATCTACTCATTACAAGGAGATACATTTATTTTTATCAAGCTGAGTTACCTATGTGTCTGCTGTAGGTGAGAGGACCATCCAGTTGATTCTGGATCTGATCAAATCAGAGTGATATCGGACCGCCAAAGGATCTGATTGCCCCTGAAGAACCTGCATACTTTCTCCTACACTATAAACAGACCTCTGTGTCCAGTGGTCCTGGGGACAAAGTGCTTCCTATACGTTCTTGTGTTTGCCTGCAGACAGGTGTGGGCTTCCTTATGATGAACTGATGATCACCCGGAACTCCAACTCACATTGAGGAGGACTGTATCATATGAAATGCAAAAATACATGCTGGCATTTGAGAAGAGGAAATAGAAAATGATGTTGCCAAATGTGGTGGAAATAAAGCTGTACACATTTTTATTTGAAACTTTAATAGCTTCATGGTTGAACTCAAAATAGTGATTCCTTAGATATCTTTATGAGTAATAAATAGAAGGTGTGAATGTAGGCTGCAAGTTGAAGATGCAACTGTTGATGGAGACACTTTCGTACTTTAAGTGCTGAGAACAATAGTAACTTTATTTATACTAAACCAACACCAGGTCAGCTGCACAGCGAGATGCCATTTACTCCCTCTCTACCCCTGCAGTTTCAAACTGAAGTCACAGTTTGTGCTAACATAAATACAGCAAAATCAAAGTGCAAAAAATTCCAACAATTCTCAAGTATTCAGAAAACATTGTATGTCATCTTCACACAAATTACTTGAATGTCAACGTAGGGCATACAACTGAATCTAACTTAACTCTTTTACAATAGAAATTAAGCCTGTTGATCAGCACATGAACTTAGCAAGACTCTCAAAGTCTTAGGATGGAGGTTGAGTGTCAAAGAACAAGATTTTCATGGCAAGACATAAGAAGAATCCATATTTTGTACACTGGATAAATTAAAGTGTGTGCGCGTGTGTGAAGCCTTCCAATCATAAGATCTCTGTCAGCTGACATGCTACTCTCACATCAAAGAGGAAATGAAAACAAGCTAGCAGACAATAAGTGATCTTATGTTATGAATCTCTGTTTAAACATTGAGAGAAGTAAAGATCCACAAAATAAATACAAAACTGAAGATAAATTAAGATGCAATTATGTGGAAGATAGAGCCTTGAACAATATATACATAATAAATAGGCTCTATATCTATTATCTGGACAGTGGAAATGACTTAATAAGTTTATACAGAAAGTAGCTGGATGGCACTTTTTAGGTTTATCATTTAATTTTACAGTTTTTTTAATCAAAATACTGAGCAAAAGTCCTAATTTTACTTTTGCTTACACACAAATACACACAAGAACCTAAAAATAAAATAATGACTTCACTATTCTATAATAACACTGTGATATATTCAACATACCACACAACCTCAACCAAAAATATGTATGCACACCCCTATGACACTCATTTCCATCTGGTGCGAACCTATCGTTACAGGAAGCCACAAAGGAGGAAATGATGAGACCTGTGTGACCTTTGTGTCCATTACAAAGCTCCAGCGCTGCACAGGATGTACAATAACTCCCCCTTCATCAGATCGTGTGCTAGTATTGGATAACGCTGTACCCTGCGTCCTGCACTGTTGAGTAGATTGTATCGCCTGCAATCAAAGCAAAGATCAAAACCATGAGGTGGTTAAATATGAAAAGCAGTCGCGTGCAGGACCCATGCAGGTGATAATGAAGCCACGAGCTTCAGTCCCAGCACTGAAAATACCTTTTGTTTCACGTACACTATCAGAAGATGTAAGTGTAAATGTGACATCATTCCCATGGAGGCCTTGTATTCATGTTCACTGGGTAGCATGCATCTTCAGCTACATCATCCTAGCAAGCAACACATCATGTACTGTATTTAAAGGAGCAGTGTGCAGGATTTAGTGGCCGCTCACCCCTCCCATCCAGGAACCTATGGTGGACTTCAGGTAATGTAAAAATGCTAAGTGTCGTCTATGAAGATAGTGTTTGGTTTGTCCACAATGTTGCCAACTTGGCAACCTTCTCACTAGCATTAGCAACTCTTCAGAACGTCTTAGCAACTTTATTTTTTAAAAGTAACCAGCGACAAATGTAGGTACTTATTTAGACTACCAGGGGAAAAGCGAGAAATATATTGTCATTACCTCCAATGCATGCTGCTCAGAGTAATCGCAGGCTACCTCTCTTCTAAATCAACTAGAGTGTCCCCTGAAAGTCAGAGGTTTTTTATCATCAGTCGGACACCCCTCAGTCGAGCAGTATTTTTTTGTTTGTTTTATGTTACTCAGGGTGAAGTGTACTTCTAGTGACGTTTTGGTCCCCAGATGTAGCTGCAGAGTGAGCATTCTTTGCTTTTACACTGCTCGCTGGTACAAGCAGCTGCAGAGCCAGACCCAGGGTGAGTCTGTTAGCAAGACAGAGGCCACTGCCCAGAGCAAGAGAGGCTCTAACCATTATCTTCTGCCTTTTGCTCCGAAGTGAATTTATACCTCACAGCAACTTTATATGACACAGTCTCTGGCTTTTGTTTGGCATCTAGTGTTGGCATAAAAGGTTGCACATTTCCAATGCATTGTTAGCGCAGTTAGCACATATTAGCATGGAGGGCTAGCTTGGCTTGTTTAATATATTACGCAAATGTTGCTGTCACCCTGAACAACCCCTATCAAACTCTTACACTCTACACAGAAATAACGGAATGAATAGTTAAGTATGTGTATTTGAATAGCTATTTCTAATTCGATTAACATAATTCTGGTCAGCTACAGCCCTACTGCCAACAGTTTTGGGTCTCTACCCCTCTCTCCTTTTGTGTTATGCGCAGGCAGTCAGCAGGCGAGCAACAGGGGTAGATGTTGCTCACCGCAGAAGTAAGAGTTAAGCTCTGGTGAGGCTTTATGGTTACCTACGCTCTCGCTGTCTAGATTGGAAGCATGAGAAAGTGGTTTACTACGAGCACCACAGCTCTCAAGCAATTCAAATTCTTTGTTGTGGATTTCTCTACTGTATGTATGATGTCATCTGGCGACTTATGGTGACTTTTGCAGCTAATGCTAGCTACTTTCATTGGAACTGTTCTGGGCTACTGTAGAAAATTGGCAGTGCAACATTACAAACTCTTTGAAAAGGACCCTCTCTGTATGTACATATGAAGGGCCCATTCTAAGCTAATGGAAATGTTTATTTGATTGAATCATGATTGATTGATTTATAGTTTCAGATGATTATTCACTGATTAAAACATAGTTATGAGTGTTATATTCCATATCCTTAAATCCTACACACTGCTCCTTTAAGGAAAAAACAAAACAAAACAAACATTCCCTTACTGGTGGGTGTTGGATCAGGTAACGGCCCCCTCCTGCCAATTCAGAAAACAAGGTAAACACTGAGTCAGTTAGTGTTCTGAAAATGTGGCAAAAAAGTGTTTAAAATACTAAATGGAAGGATAGATGGATAAACAGGCAGGTGGCAGCCTCCTCTGATTTACCTGGTGATGGGTGGAGGCAGTCGAGTGGGTGCAGCAGAGCAGGGTGGAGCTCCAGGTAGAGACCTCTGACCACTGTAGAAGTTCTCATACAAAACTGGAGCTGTTCAGAGAGGAGGGCAGATCGTGTTCACATATACAGGCAACTGATAACATAGGGCATGTTTGTGTGCTGTCTGATGACTACCTTACTGTGTGTGTGTACTCTCAGCATTCCAGTACTGGTTAATTGTTAATGACACAGTATTGTGAATGAAAGTCTCTGATATCATACCTGGTGGTTTGTCACCAGTCCGTCTGAGGTTTACAAAGTGTTCAATATCTTCCTGGACATCACATTGCTCTAGTGACTTCCTCACCTCCTCATACAGCTATGCACACACACACACACACACACACACACACACACACACACACACACACAGTAAAAAGAAGAGCAGAGTCCAATTAAGCAATGTTTTTATAGATATCCTTGGAGGTTTCCAAGAAACTTAGGTGTGAGTTTTATAATGATACAACATGACGGTAAATTATCTATAGCGCATGGTCTAAAGGTCATACTGCAAATGCATTTAGGGTGAGTCCAACTCCACTTTGCTTCTTAAATGGTGCATAATCTGAGCGCTAAGTAAGGCACAAAGGGCAAAGGTGTTGTATTTAGTCCCTTAAGTAATCACAGGTGTGTTCTGGGTGTAACATGAAGTCAGCAAATCAGAGTGCAATCTTCCATTCCCTGTAAAAGCCAGGTATGGCTGAACCTGGCACACTGCTATTCACATGACAGATCTGGCAAGCTTTCTGCTGAGACTAATACAATGAGAGCAGTAAAGTCGCCGCAGCAAATATGGTGGGGGTTTACGCAGCAAAACTAAAATCTGCACTTCTAAACTTGACAAAGGAAACAGAACTTGACTGAGGCAGGGACATGGCCTTTGTCATGATGCACCCAGTCTACCAGGTGAGCTAGTGGGCGCTGCAATGCATTTTTCATCCACATGCAAACCATCTATGCGTTCCTGTGTGTGTAAGACGCAGAGTGTACGCATGTTGTGAACCCGCCTGTACGCGCAGTCGTGCATCTAACTATCTTAATAAGGCGCCCTTTAATTAGCCGGAAAACCTCAGACATTCTGACTTAAGACCAGGTTTTTGTTGGTCAATGGCGCAATCACTTTCTGCTGCCTCAAAATAGCAATCCACCAACAATGCGCCTGACCACACCTTATTCTAATATGTACAGGCCCATGGGTACACAGATGTGCACAAAAATATTTGCTACTTACACAGCATGTGCACTGTCCGTGAGAATGACAAACTAGCAAACACTTAGCACTGTGCTGTGCTTTGTGGCGAATATAAGATAGGGCACGGTGACTTTAAGCCTGCATTACTTCCTTTTTTTACCCACTTGGTGGCAATGGAACAAGCTGCAAACACAACTGATGTATCATCACATTGTAATGTTGATATAGTGTTAGCAAGCAGTGTCTGTTTTTACATCTAGCAGACACTGAGCCACATTAGCATTCATTTCAAGTAACATTTGTGTCCACCTGGTCCAACATGTGCTCTCCTTTAAACTGTTTTTGTTCTCCATCAACTCCGGAGGGAAATACCAGGTTCTAAAGCTGCTAAACATTTCATTTTGTTCACCAGGTAGTCACGTGCTGTATGTGTCTGCTGACTGCAAACAGCTTAACAACAACCCATAGAGACAAGCAGTTTAAATATTGATTATAGCAACTTTAATGTGACTGTAGCTGTGGGCTTTACCTCATCACTGGTCACACATTGTTGGGACAGCTGGTTGAGATGAGTCCAGACTGTGTTTCTCAGAACGTTAATACGCTCCATTGCCTGTTTTTCAAACATCTGTGATGCAAAACACAACAGAAACATTCAGTTCATTCACGTGATGTGCGATGAATTCAAACTTTTTGAATCATACCATAAAATCTCACCTCACAGGCTTTGACATGTTCCTTCATCCATTCATCTCTGACCTTTCCCACTGTGGTCACATTCTGATGGTATAACCTGTCTGCCAATCAATCACATGCATCAGTACAAACAGTATAAATCTAGTTATCATTGGCCACTGCAGTCCCTTGTGTGCTGTGTCACAGTATTCACACTTAAGCCATATTGAAATCAGGCTGGTTATGTGTGTCAGGAGAGCAGTCTTAATAGAAGTGTTCCACAAATGCAGTCCAGTCCACGCAACCCTAAAGCACCCAACAAATAATGTGATAAAGACGTCGGCAGCAGGTTTTTTTTTTAAACTTACCTGCTTCTTCTGCATTCTGTTTTGCTTGCTGTGCTTTTGAGAAGAGCTGAAATAACAAATAGAGAAATGTAAGGTCACAGAGTTGAACCTATGTCAGCATGATAGGAGTCATCAGAGCACACACCTCCATCAATGCTATAGAAATCACTGAATCTGTTTTCTACTTTAGTATTAATATTTTTTTCTGCACATCACTGCTTACTTGTTTCATATCAAGGGGCAAACACACCTGTGTCTTAAAGGGACAGTTCACCCTAAAATGAAAGATACATATTTTTTCTTTTACCTGTGGTGCTGTTTATCAATTTAGATTGTTTAGTGTGAGTTGCTGAATGTTGGAGATATCAGCTGTAGAGATGTCTGCCTTCTTGCCAGTATAATAGAACTAGATGGCACTCGGCTTGTGGTGCTCAAAGCACCAAAATAATACATTTGAAAAACTCAGCAGCAATGTCTCTTTGCATAAACCATGACCCGGTTACTCAAGATATTTTCACAGACCTTGTTGTGAGCAGTTTCATATCTGGACTATTTTCTTTCTACCAATCTACACCTGCCAACGAATCCCCACGCAGAAGGAAGCGTGTCTTATGCAGCTCCTTCAATAATACTGCCTAATCTTCTAAGTGTTTCCCTTCATTGGGTCAATAATATGGGGTTTACATCAGGATGTAACTAACAAGTTAATCATTGTTGCCTAATTTTAAGGTTAATTAGTCTTCAAAATGTCAGAGAATAGTGGGAAAATGCCAATTGCAGGTTTTCAGTGCCTTATGTGATGCCTTTGTCATAACATGTAATCTTCCATCAGTGAGAAGGTCGACTTTTTTTCGCTGTACCTTCTCAATGTGCTTGGTGTTGTTGGTGTTGGTGTTTCGGTTCACGTTCTGATCTGCTTCTTCTTTATCTCGGCACTTCTGCTCGTATGTCTTCTTTGACTGGGGACAGCACCATAGTTAGCATTAAAGCTTTTTAATGCACATCACAAATTATATAAAGGCAAACATTTTAGGAAATACGTAAATTAAGACAGCAGCACTGGCGGAGCTGGATGAAGTAGCTCAATGGATTCATGGTGCTCTCTTCCTCTGGGCTTTTCATTTTCATTTAAATGTTGCATGGCAAGTACTTCTTCTTTTGGTATCGGTTTTTGATGGTATTACACGCCGCCCTGCGGTTTACTTCCCAAACTGGTCAACACAACTTCCCCCCACCAAAGAGGAAGAATAGGATAGGACAAGCATTTTCGCTATTCTCACAACACGACTCAAGCTCCTCTGACACAAATCAAGAGTAGACTAAAATAAGCTTGGTGCTGTCAGTTTTTGAATATAGATGACAGTATTTGGCTTTGATTCTATTGACAACACTCCACATGCTAATCATCTCAGCTTATCAATAAACCAGTACAGGGAAACGAAACAGAAAAGTTCTTTAGGGGAAAGTCGGAGAGTGCCCCTGAAGTAATTCATGTAGTGTCGAGCCTATAATAATTAACTTTGTATTTTCATACTTACATCCATTGTCTTCTTGAACTGCGAACACTTCTGTTTGTGGAGAACATCCATCTGTTGTTCTATCTGAAATGACCAGGGCGTATTTTGTCAACAAGATGCAAAGATGCTGTGGTGGTCACCTCGGTACATCACAGAGCTGATTAAAACGCTAACCTTTTTCCTCGCTTCTTTTTGTTTTTCTCTGAAGTCCTCCAGTTTCTTGGCCTCCTCCCTCATGCTCTGCGCCAGTTGTAAGTGTGACAGACTCACATGTTCAGTCTCTGCAGGGGTAAAAACATGGTTTATATTCTGAACTACACCAAAAACAAAAACAAAGCTGAATGCCAGTATTGTGAAAGGAGCTGTATACGACATCCAGAGAATTAACATAGCAGCAAAAATCTATTTGTTTATGTAAAGATATATGGGAGTAATGGTATCCTGAGTAGAGGATAAAGTCACGCTCCCTGTGTGTGTTGTGATCTGAGCCTCTCTGTTAATCGTTGTGGTGGCTGGTCCAATAGTATGTGCATGTTAGTGCACGTGAGCCTCTGTGTGTGCGTATACCACTGGCTAGCCAAAAAATAATATAAAATAAAATAAAATAATATAACTAGCTAGCTGATAACGCCTTCTCAGCCCACAGCATTGTCATTGAAGTGTAGCGTGGCACCTGCCCTTCAGTTCCCACCTAAGTTAACACTGTTAGCTCTGTCAGCACTGTTGCGGTTTAGCCCTGTTGGCACTGTTAGCACTGTTGGAAGCTAGCCGCCGGCTCAGCCACCTCCACCTTCATCTGTTAGAGCCATGCGTGGACAGCCTAAATCCGACTCTGAATCATAGATGTGCTCTGAATGTCGTATACAGCTTCTTTAAGACTCATAAATTTTGAGCACTTACGTAATTTGAACACGTCCAGGGATCTTTTTAATGTGCTTAAAACACATAAGAAAAAAAGATTACAGAGGCATTTAACACATGACAAAATCTCCATAAAATTAGAACACATTTAAATTCCAGTGCATCCATAAGACCCTTGATGCTACCCTGCAGGGTTTTTGACCACTAGTAAAATTTGTATGCGTGGGTCACTGTTTTGTTTGCTCTTCACACACACTCTTGGATGTGGGAGGCCTGAGTTACACCATGCTGTCGACTGCAGTAATTTAAAGAAGCATACCAATACGCCAGCAAAGTTAGTAAAGAAGTAAAAGTAGTCATACTGACTAAAGAATTAAAGTATAAAGAAAACTAGTTGGGATAACAAGGCAGAGAGTTATTTATTATTGTGTCACCTGACACTTCAGTACTTCCCTAATTTAATTAATTAAGTAAATGCAACAGAGATGAAAGTAATAAGTACAAAAGGTTCCCTGTGTCATCCTCCCCCATTCGCCTCTCTTCCTCTTCAGAACAAACAACAAAGACAAAATCACACGGATCATGTAACCGCTGACATATTGGGAACTGGACTTGCTGATCCAAAAGCAACATGTCAACACTGATGCACGAAATCTGACTGACTGTAACAACATTATTAAGAAATTGCACAAAATAATGCAAACCTCATTTCCACTTAAGCTGTAAACCACAGTCAAAATTCTCCCACACTTGGTGACCAGACTCCGCTTTCACTTTTCTTTCCGCATCCAAACTAATGTCTTTCTGTAAATAGATATGGTTTAAACACATAATAACATCTCAGCACAGTGGTTGCTTACTTCATCTCATTGTGTCCGCACACCTTTTTGGACAAACCAAGGAGATCTTTGGCATATCTCTCTTCAATTGATGCCCTGAGAGAAACAACCAGATACAAAAACATGAGAGAACGAACAGGGCAACCCTTTATCTGATAAACTGCCAAATAATTTACATGACATCCATGACAGGCAATGCTTTATTGCTAGTTTACATATACACACAGCTTGGATTGTGGACATTTTTAAAAACCAACATCATAAATTCATGTCAAATATGAATTTATGACAGGAGTGCATCTATATACACATAAATGAATTAGATAGCATTACACGAGTACAGATTAAAAACAACCTCACTGTCTGTTAAATATCAGTTCAAATCATAAGCATTCATACATGTATGGATAAAGACAAGGCAACAAGAAAACCAGGAAATAACTGCTGCTGGGACTCATTTTAATTTTAATGACGTGTATTCCTTATCATTTTATCGCGTTTGCATAATAATCAGGAACTCCACAGATACTCAAATAACAAGGTGCAATTGACAGAGCACACAATAAGGGCTTTCTGTGTAACTGCATTTGTGCCTGCGTACTATCTGGTGCAAATATTTACATGCATTTCTACAAATGAGCAAAAACTTAGGGCATATGCTACTTCTGCAACATTACTATCACTTAGCTAAAAAAGTGGCATCTATACATGGACTCACAGGCATCTGTTTGACAGGTTTGACACGAGTGTCAGGACTCAGGCTTTCATATGCTCAGCAATCTGCCCCACCTGTTCTCACACAGCACCATTAAATCTGCTAATATCAGCTTAATTTGGAGAGAATTAAGCTTGTTATAAGAACAAAAAAAAATAACGGAAAAGTGAAACTCCTATGTTGGGAAGCCATTGTCAACATGATAGCTTGAAACTAAAAATAGCCTGTTGTTTACCATGTAAGGCAGGTTCCCCAAAGCAGGAAACTAAATACCTGATACCAAAAATCATTATTTTAATCTAATATTAAATTGAATATAATGTACATATTTGCTTTATCTGTTAAGTTATAATTCTATACACCATAAGATCTGATAGGTTGACTTCACTTAAAAAAAATCTAGGCAACCAAATGCCTTTAAAAGGGCAAGTGATATTTCATTTATATCTAATTGTCAAGTTTACTTAAAATTTAGTTGCATTAACTTAATATTATGAAGTTACAACTTAAAATATGATAATTGACTTGTTCTTTACAGTATAGCAACTTAAGTAGACCAGATTAATCCGACTTAAATAAACAGTTGTCTTAACTCAGTAGAATATAGGAAACTGACTGCCTTAGATAAATAAAGTAAGCACAAAAATCCAGCACAAAAAGCTGGATTATTTTTTTGTTTATATTGTAAACTCAACAATTATATATGAAGTTGACACTGCTGGAGACTTAAAGCAATCAGTTTCCTATTATTTTTTTCAGATTTTAAAGTTTACATATACCTCAACTGATTTCTATATTTGTTTTCTTATTTCATATATAAAATAATATTTCAAACAGCTGTTGATTTGTGTATGCGTGTGACACTGAGGTGTGTGTTACAGTTTTTTGGGAAGTCTCATGGTTTTCAAAGGGCTTTTCATTGTTACATCGGGAAACTTTTAGTTATGTTATTATGTAATATCCTCTTTTGCTATATCCTTTACTGTGTTTTCTGTTTTACTTGTACTGCAGTCTATGTAAATGTTACTGCCTGGCTATCAATTGGTGTGTGTGTGTGTGTGTGTGTGTGTGTGTGTGTGTGTGTGTGTGTGTGTACAGATAAATTATTGTATGAGGAAGAAGGAAATCAAAATTCAAAGTATCTAGATGAGGCTTCACAAAGCATTACTTGTTACAAAGAGCTGCAGCACTGTAGGCAAGAACAACATTTTCTGTTCCTCTTCTAAGATGAATATATTTCCGTTGGCCTACCACGATGCAGCAGTGTGCAGAAATAGATACTGGTGCGACTGACAATGCCACTTCTATATACAGCGGCTTTAATACCAAAACACTGACAGACTGAACGCTATTTCAAGGAAATTATTTTCCCACTTACTGTACATATGACAGTCCAACCACATACAACACGCTAAAATATTCTGGAAATTCAAGTTGTCATTTCTTCATCCAACATTTATGCTGTTAGTGAAACTCGTGTTGCTCCTTCTCTCATTTTTGGCCTTACTGCCACTAAAGTACTTTATGATTTCTTGTGCATCTCAGTGTGTACTCATAAACAACGTCAGCTTTGCAGAGATACATTTAATTGTATTTAATTGCTGTCTTTGATTGCTCTGTGTCTACCTACACTTGAAATGTTAACATATTGTTACTCAACTCACCTCACTAATAAACCTCACAACTTCCCGGAATAATGACTCTGCAAAGTCTGAAATTCATGTTCCTCTTCTTTCTCAGCTTTCATTTTCCACCTCACTCTTTTCATATGACTCTGTCAAACCTTGCAAATACAATTAAAGTTTGTTGCGGTACTGATGATTATATCAAGAGAAGAGATGGTTTGTTTGTACGCTGGCCAATAATTTAGAACTAGAGATCAGTCTGCTGACCTGGGTTATAGCAGTAACTAACAAACAAATATTTTTGCATCATTAGATCATGGCATTACCTGGCTTTCATGAACTCCTCCACCTCCTTGCATGTCCTCCTGCCATCATTGAGGTACTGGATGATAGCATCATAGCCACCAGTGCAGGTTAGGTCAGTGTTCTGTCAATAACATATAATAAAATACTTCATTTTGTCCATCTTCTTTAGTTTTAGAAATCACATAGATTTATACAAACAGTATTACTTCAAAATAGCTAACAGATCCAAAGGAGCTTATGTTACCTCGCCACTATCTCCTTTACCACTCTGTGAGACAGACAGGCTGTGTCTAAACTTGACATTCCCAGGACAACACGACACACAGACATGAATAAACGCTTAAACATTAAGGTCTCTGACAAAGAGATGTAAATTGATGTTTTGAACTGTACCTCTCCGTGATTTAGATAAGCTGAGGGTAACAGCCTATAATCATCTTCACCATAGATGTCAAAACCAGGAGGTTATTGACTTTCTATCTCTATATCTGTATAAAACATATGAGTCCATGTAACTGTTTAGCTTATTAAATTATCCAAGAGTCTGTAGGGAAATTTAATTTTTCATAAAGCAAGTGTTGGAATGTAATTAAGTATAAATGTAAGTTACTTGCACTTAACTTAAACGAGTATTTCTCTTTAACGCTACTTCATACTTCTAGTGTAGCTACTTTTAAATCCTCTATATTTATTGCTATAGATTAAAAGACTTAACAGTATATAAAGTAGATTAAAATTAGCTCCACTTCAACCAACCACAATAATAAAATGTAACTGACACATTAATGTACCAGTAACAATAATTCATTAGCATAACATAATATGTGACGGTGTAACATTAGGGGTCAATTATCTGCAGTACTTTTCAGTGTATACATACATTTACTTAAGTTACATGTTCAATACAGAACTTGACGAAACATAACATACGAAATATAAAGTGTCTCTGAGTCCCATTACAACTCAATTTGAATGTAAAGAGAAAGTACAGCTAAAGAGAGAAATGAGCTGTAACGTTACTTGGCAAAACACATCGTCTTTATGACTGAATTTACGAGGCAGCGTTACTTTTTTCGACCAAAATTTGGTATAGTATCAAAAATAATAATGCATAAACACACTCAAAACACGGCACTGCAGACTCACCCAGAAGTAATCTTTGAAATGGAAGTTTTTCATCGCTGGTGTATGAACAGAGAGCAGAGTTTCATCAAGTCTGTTAGCGGAGTAACTGCAGCTCTGATTGTCTGAGCCACACAGTGATACAGTGGGCTGGGTGCCCGGTCAAATGACGCATGCGCACTCATGATAGATATAATTTGGCGTTCTGTCACTCCTGACGTCAGGGCTGTCTGCACGTGCACTTTGTATTCATCCTAATAGTTTTGGTAATAAATAATAACTTGAAAGAAATTTAATTTAACATTTTGCATATATATACGTATACAATGAAAAGCACGTTGTAGAAAGATTTAAACTGAATATTAACTTTCCTGTGGTGGAACTTTTCTTTTTCTTTCTTTCTTTTTTATTATATGCATAATGAAATATTTGGAATTACTTATTATTATTATTATTATTATTATTATTATTATTATTAAAATTGAAAACTTTAATCCCTTTCCTTATGATTTTCAAATATATATGTATCAACTCTTAATTTAAGAAAATTATAGGCTGAAATTTCTTGAATGCACATTAGAAGGCTACCTCTTTTTTGAGTTTTCTCCCTCCCGCATTACCTTTTAGTCAAATATTTATTTGTGTAACAACATGGTTGCACTCCCTGGCACTTATTTGTTTCCTCTTTTTTTCTTATGTATATTTACTTGTTACTGCCTTTGAATTTTATTGTTCTCAATGAAGTTAAAAGAAAAGAGTGTACTCATCTGCCCAGCACTGTCCCAGTATAGTCAAATGAGCAGCAGTTACAAACACATAATATATGCAAAATGGTCGCCTGCATACAGTAAATTGGCCCCTTTAGGCGCCTGCGAAGGTCTAGTGTGTCCCAATATTTGGTTATCATTGCTTATATTTGGGATGAACGGGATTATTGCTGGCCTCCATGAACCCCTCTTAGTGGCTGGGCCTGAAAAAGCTCTCCTACTTTTTTTAAGATTATTTTTAAGGCCTTTTGCCTTTATGACAGAACAGGTGGAGAGAGACAGGAAACAGGGGAGAGAATGGGGATAACACACAGTAAAGGTCTGCAGGTTGGCATCAAACCCATGCCACTGCAAAGGACTCAACCCATATGGGGTGCAGACTTTACCTGTTGAGCTAGAATTCTCACATTGAGTTTGAGTATGCTGCCATCTAGAGATTGATGGAGGTACGTACATGGTTCACAGCTCACCAGTAGTAAAGTGAAGTTAAAAAACTTAAGACTAATGTAAAATATAATAGAATAGAACCTGCTCATAGATGGAAGAAGTACCCAGATTATTAGCTTAAGTAAAAGTAGCAAAACCACACTACAAAAACACAAGACCTACATTTAACATCATACAAAATCAAGCCTTTTATAGCCTTAGATATTGGATATGTACAGAAGTACCAGCAAAAATATACAAAAGTGAAAGTATTCTTCATGCATAATGGCCGAAACTGTCAAACCTCTTAAGTGTAACACATTTCGTGGTTAATCTTTTAAAATTTGTTTATTCTAGGCACACACACCCATATCCAGGGGGTGGAGGAGGCATGAGATCATTTATTTCCAGTGACATATTGTGCAAGATATTTTCCTCACAACAACAACGAGACAAAATTCAACTACACATGGTGTGTGTAAAATTACTCTGAAAAACATGGTCATAGTACGTTTATATTGAAAACAGCCTCTCTCTCTTTCTGTCTTTGCACTACCTTCAAATATGTCGCAATAATCGATGATAAAAGACCAGCAGGACAAGATGTTTTACAGCTCTGTTATCAGCGGTGAGGCCCATGCTTCTGGCAACCATGTGACCGCTCTGCACTGTAGATGAAGCAGATTATGGCAGTACAGTTTTACTTGTAGTTTTCCTGAGTATTTCCATTGTATGCTGCTCTTTATCTGACAGTTAAAAGTCAAGATATTTTTGCACACATGAGCTTATTAAACATCACTACTGTTAAAGATAAACCATGGGTTAAATCTGGTTTGTGAGCCTTACTTTACCTTACCTCACCTTACAAAAAGCAGTGTCAAGTCAGGGCCCCTTGCTAAATTTTCATGTTTATGAGTTGTTAGCAGTTCCACCAAAGAAACATTTCCCCTTTGAACTTCTCAGATGGCTTCAATTAAACAACTGGTTGAGACCCAGAGAGGTAAAATGATCCAACTCCTTAGAACCACTGTACTGAAACATCAAACTGAGTATTAAAATACAGTTTGGAGCTTAACCAGCCCCATCTTGAACAGCTACAACAGAAACACTGTGTTCTTCCTTGTAACAGAGTGTTTTTTCATTAATGTAGTGGTACTTTCAATTCAGTTAAGGATCTGAATTTTTACTTTATTTCTTCCAGATTTTAGTGATTAACTTCTACTGACTTTCTTGTTTCCTTTTCTCTGGTGGTGGAAAGTAACTAAGTACATTTTCTCAAGTACTGTACTTACAGTTGTACTTCCCTTGAGCATTCTCATTTTACACTTAATACTTTCCATGACATCTCAGAGGGAAATACTGTACTTGTTACTCCACTACAGTTATTTAACAGCTTTAGTTACTTTGTAGATTTATATTATTTATACAAAATATAAATCACCTGATCAGTTATGACATACTGTTTTAATTAAGCTACACAGCAGCATATAGAGTAATTAAAATAATCTTCATATACCTTGTAGCCTAGTTAATGAACGAACAGATTTGTCTGAGCATAGGGGGAGTGATTTAATTTTGCCAAGTTCCAGGCTCATAAAATGCATGGTGTGCATATACTGATATGTTTGTTACAAAATGCAATGTGTACTTGTAAACATACAGAGACATGTTGTTGGTAGTGCGTACAGCTCTTGTTGGGATTGTAGCCAAAGGAAATATTCATGTGTACACTATTACATGGACACTATTTTTAACACTTGTCCAAGATGGAGTGTGAGTGGACATTTAACACAAATATGGTTGGAATCTCACAAGTATACTTACATGTCATGTCAATACCATTATCTTAACCGTTTAATAAGCAGTATAATCAAATAAGCAGCAGTTACACACACAATATATGCAAAATGGTCGCCTACATGCAGTAAATTGAGCCCTTTGGGCCCATGAGAAGATCCAGCTTGTCCCAATATTTTGTTTCAAAATACAATTTGGTTGTTATTGTTTATATTTAGGATGAACATGGTTATAAATGGCCTCAATGAACCCCCCTTAGCTGTGGCTGATTCACCACAGTTTATTGTTTTCATTATTATGATTTATTTGCGTCCATTTTGTCTTTTAGTATAAGTCAGTCCTTACCTATTTTATTCATTATATTTTTCTGTCTGGTGTTGTTCCGTTTATTTATCTATTTATGTTCCTTTTTAGGTAGTTTGGTGTTGCTGAAAAGTTTGAAATTCAAAAAACTTGAGTCATAAAAATGATCTTCATGTTTACCAGCTGCAACATAAAGTGATGAACACATTATCTGCATAATGATACTTTTTGTAATTTAACAATATTCAAATCTTTGTACTTTTACTTACGTAACAATTTGAAATCAGCACTTGTACTTGTAAGCATCTCTACACTGTGGTATTGCTACTTTTGCTTAAGCATAATGTCAGAGTACTTCTTCCACCACTGCCTTTCTCCTTTTATGTACATCAAAAGGTGCCTTTCATAACTTTCTGTAATCCTCCTCATTGTTCTGTAATCATTTTACACTTTATTTCCTCTCCTTAAATGGACTTAACTTGTGTAACATTAACGCAGCCGGCACTGCTCAGATCACCTGACACAAACCGCAGTAATTTCCCGGGTACTTCCCTGTTTGTGCAGAGAGGAACCGGCAGCTTCGAGGCAAGCCTTAACATGTTCATGATGTCTGCTGGGCAGAGTATAAAGACTTTATGCCATATTCCACTTTGGGGGAGAATCATGGGAGTTTGAATAAAATGCAATGCACATATATATCTTAGACATTTCATACTTTTTAGTCAGCTTGTGGTGCATTTAGTCACTGCCCTGCTGTGTGTAATTTAATTAGAGGTTGGTGGTTGAATGAAATGCCTCTGTGATGTCAATGAATGCAGCCAATGAAAGTTGTCCACTCTGATGTTGTTGTTAGCCATGTTTGTTAAAGCAGCCTGTCGAAGAATCTTTTTTATGTGAAATAAACACTCTGTCTATTGATCATATGACATGGTGTTTTGCATGTGCTGTGTTTTTGTTTACATAATCCCTCAAATGACAGTGTTATGACCGTGCTCTACATTCTCAAAAGCAACAACTGTGTTGAAATATCTAATCACCATCAGCCCCTCAGGACACAGAATCAGCCACTGATGCTCCTGCGAACTATTATCTTTATGGTGGGATTGTAAAGGTTAAGTTCATTCTTAAAATTCAGCCTTTATCTATTGAACAGCATGGTCATGTCTTACATCATATGACATAGTGCACCTGGAGAGTTGTTTGTGCTTTCTATGTAAAGTTACTTTAGGCTACATTATCATTCAGTAAAGTTGAATCATCTAATATGGTCAAACTTCATCATGATATGTTGTTTTCATATTTCTGCAACCAGTATTTCCATATGTACTCACATCAGCATGTTTTTGTTGAGCAAAACTTAAACCACAAACACCAACCGTCTGGCACAAACAATCCAGGTACAGATATGTGTTATTTACAGTTTTATGTAACGCTACTGATTAAAGGAGACTCGTAAAATTGCAAACAGAGAAGTGGGAGGAACTTGGCTTTAGCCAACGGGGATTCCTCTGCCATAAATTTACGTCACACAGCTGTATAAAGCTTGGACTGCTATCAATAGTTCAACCTGTTCCTTCTTGTCAAGCCACAACTACACAGCTTTAAAAGCACAGACGGAGAAGAAAAACTGAACCTTTAAAGCTTCTCTTCTCTCATCCGAACAGACAGGAGCACTTTGAAAATGGCCAGCCACGGTGAGTAAAAAGTTTTCACTGATCTCTACCTGGTTGTAATTAGGCTTCAGCAATTTGTGTGTGACCTAGATTTTAGATACTCAACTTATCTGTCTTTCTCCCTCAGAACTTGCTGCCACAATTGATTACTGCGCACATGAGCTGCGTCAGGTTGGAGATGGACTGTACTGGAGATACAAACTGCTGGAAATACTGATGAAGAACTATAAGACTGTTTCTAAAATCAAGTGAGACATGACGTCAAAGCGAAAAGGAAAGAGGAAATGAATTTAAACTGGATGGCGTTCAGAGCTGACGCACAAGAGCCTTAGACTCTGACTCATCATTGGAGGCAAAATGGTGTCTCTCAAGTGAGATGTAAGCCTGTGGAAACACCCTGATGGATATACTGGATGTGAACTGTCAGTGGACTGTTGCTGTATTCAAGACTGGAGCTCTGCAGAGAAAGCCAAATATGTGGGATGCTGTTGATCCACCAACTTAAACCTATGGGTGACTGGAACCAATGTGGAACATCTGAATGGGGGTTGTCTGCTGAAGAATGCTGAACGTCACATGTACTCTATACATACTGCTGTACATATGGACATGTATGCATGTTATGCTCTATCAGTCTGTCACATTTATGTCAACTGAAGAAGTGGGACTCTGTTAGCTATACTTTTCTTCTCAAGACTTGTAAATGTCTTGCTAATGGGAAGTTTTTCATGATGTGCTAATAAAAGATTCATAGTCAAGAGGAATATCTAGTCATGTGTATTATTGGGTGACGTCTGGTAAAAAGGAACAAGTAAGGGTTAATATCTTGGACTCTTTAAATATTAGCTGCCAATCACCAAATATGTTGTTTTGTTCTTTATATAAAACCGTCTTTTTTAAGTTCTGAGATAACTAGGATGGACAAAGCAAAGAGTCAAAAAATCTCTGGTTCCAGAACCCGCAAGGTAGTAGTACTGCAGCTACAACTACAAGGATGTATCACCAAAAATGGCTGTAGGATGTTGCATTTTGTGAAATGTTTGCCATATAAAAAGAATGTTACATTACTTTTTATGGGAAAGGGTTTTGAATGAGTACTTAATGCATTCAGGTACGGTGGAACAAAAAATTAAGCTAAAAGTGGGACATTTTTCTGAAGTAAAACCAACATGTTTTAGACTATACTTTACTATAAATACAAACATGTCCGTCCAATTTTACCTCACCAGGTTATCGTAGTGAGCTTGGGGTTCTTGATGTGTTTGAAGGTCCAAAGATTTTGATATATTTTACTTGCCAACAAATTTTCTTTATAGAAACATAGCAAAATTACATTAAAAGTTCTGGGGCGGCAGTAGCTCAGTCCATAGGGACTTGGGATGGGAAGGGTCGCCTGTTCAAGTCCCTGTCCGGACCAAAATGGAGCATGAACTGGTAGCTGGAGAGGTGCCAGTTCACCTCCTGGGTGTTGCCGAGGTGCCCTTGAGCTAGGCACCAACCCTTTGGTAATCTACCAAAACATGTACCCAAAGTGACTTCACTTTAGTGGTTGTGAGAGCGGACAACTGATGAATATAGGCTGCAGCTAACAGTTAGTTTCATACCAGTCTTTTGGCTGTATGTGTAGCTGGAGCCGGTGTTGTGCAGCTAGTTAGCTTAGCTTAGCATAATGACTGAAAAAAAGCCAGTTATTTTTACATGTCTGTACAGATTAAACAAACAGGCAATAGCTTTTTCATTTATAAGATTTAGAGGTGCTATAAGCTGATTTTTCTTTCACTTTAGACAGTCAGGCTGGCTGTTTCCCTCTGTTTTCATGCTTTGTGCTAAGCTAAGCTCACTGGCTACTGGCTGTAACTTCATGTAGTGTACAGACATGGTGTCAGTCTTCTGATGTAACCCTTGGCAAAAAA
This sequence comes from Epinephelus cyanopodus, assembly GCA_026686955.1. Taxonomy (NCBI): domain Eukaryota; kingdom Metazoa; phylum Chordata; class Actinopteri; order Perciformes; family Serranidae; genus Epinephelus; species Epinephelus cyanopodus. The sequence goes on along the minus strand of CM048932.1, from coordinate 13,516,041 downwards.
GTACTAAGCCTAATTCCCAAAGTGTTAAATGCTTTTTCTCCAATTAACCCTTTAATGACAAATGGTTATCATAATATCCCAAAGCTTGAGGTGCGGTCCTCAAATTGCTTGCTTTGTCTGGTTAACAGTCCAGAAATATTAAGTTTACAGTGATAGAAAAAAGCTGCAAATTCTCATCTTTCAAAAGCACCCCAGCTAGGTTGGCATTGTTGCTTATTAATTTACTTTATTAACCAAGTATCAAAGCCATTCAGTTTTTATGTTGATCAAACAGTCCACTGTTTATTTCAGCACTGGGTGAATATGATGCACCTGATGTTATTTGTGTAACTACATGTGATAATTTATGGGACTATTTAACAAGTTGGATGGGGAAAAAACTCAATCAAACACAGAAAATGAATCGATTAGAATAAAAGACGACAACAGCAAAACAGTGCTAAATTCAGGCACTTAAAGGATCCTTACTTTATTTTGTGTGGTAATACAAAAGCATACAGAATTATAGAGGATAGGAGAGAAGATCCCTTTCATTGAATTCCATTAGATCGTACACATAAAATGACTAATAATTACATACAAGCCTTTTCTCTGTAGCTACATCCACAAGTACCCCAGCCCTCCACCAAAAGCATGCATGGTCTCTTAGCTGTAAACAGAGCTCAACAGTTCTTCATACCTACTGGTATTTTGTTGGTAGAAAAAAAAAAGGACAGAACTTTAAGTATGCCATAAAAAAGAAGGTGATGAAACTTCACATACAGATCACACTCATCAGACCAAAATGTTTACAATCATCATTTTATACTGAAACAGAAGCGCTCTCAGACCTGCACCAAAGCATGACTGGAGATCGTTTTTGTCCCAATAGATTAGCATGTTGTTCAACAGTTTGAGTCTTTATTAATGAGGATTTATCTGGGGCCACAGTAACCCTCCCATCACCTGCATGAATGAAACGATATAACATGCCCACCTGGGCCTATTAGATAGAAATAACATGTAGTTATGACATGACATACAAACTGATAGATACAATATATTGCAAGAGGGAAACTTTAAAGGGTCGGCTCACCCAAGAAAAAAAAACAAATCACTGTCTCAGTCTGTCGGTCTGTATTCAATCCCCAGGACACGCTGTTAACAGATCATTCATCCTTTTAGTGCAAAGTAGTTTTAAGAAAAACAGTTTACAGTAAATATTGTGGATCTGTGGAAACTCCAGGGAGAGTTGTTGCTTCTACATTTGTTTTTTTTTAACGCTGATGAGCATCTTAAAAGGAAATTCCATTTACCCTTGTTGTATAAAGATAGAGGCTGACACCTCTGAGAAATAAAACTATCTCCACTGCTATATACCACTACCACTGTTAAGTGAGATTTTTTGTAAAACATTTGGATGAATCGACCCTTTATGGTTTTCTGAATTGAAACTAGCCAGTTCGGCTAACACGTCCCACCCCATTTGTAAAAGAAACTGATCATGATGTAAGTCTTGTGTAGGCGATCCAAATCAGAACGTACTGATCGCCGTTTGTTTTCACATCCCAACTCACACTATCCAAAGGAATGATTTTAAAGTATTTATAAAGATTAATAACTGTAGACAAAATGAATGAGATCTTTTTCCCCCATGGTGATTAAGGTTCATAACTCTCAATCCCATCTTCTCAAGTGTGTTGATCAACTCAAGAACCATCCCTATAAATACGCTCCTACTTACAGGGCTACTGACTGTGCAAAATACTTGATAAATGGCAGGCTACTCCAAACATCGACTAGCAACATAAACAGAAATGGAAGACTAGTCTCATTCTATAAACACAGAATGGACCCATTTCAACTAATACGATCAAGAATTTAGTTAGACTCAAACTTTAATTCTTCATTTAGGTCAGAATCTACGAGGGCCAAATTACCCGCCTCACTCTAAATGATGCAGGCATTAATGTGTGTCCTCCATTTCCTCCTCAAAATGCATTGAGGAAGAAAAGGAGGAAAGAGAATTAATGAGAAGACAGAGTGACTCAGTAAAACATTCAGGTAGTCTATTCTAACAGTAACCCTAGAGCATGTACTCCCAGCACAAGTGGGAATGAATAGGTGGAAGCAGGAGACCTGCGCGAGTGCAAAGAGCATCGATAGCAGTGTGACTTGCTATCCTTTATCCTTGCATAAGCATGTGGGAGAGTATGGAGACGAGACCAGGATTTGATTCTGGCCACATCTTGTAGTAATGTAGAGATGATGTTTCCTTTGTGAAGAAGGGAAACTTGGCCCCAGTCAAAATCTTCATATTCACCATGACTACTGCTGCCATCTGCTTTGTTCTTTGATGTCATCTAACATGAACAGAAACCCATCTGTTTGTAGTGTTGACGTTAAGAAGTATATCCAGCCTCGCAGCAGCAGATAATATACCTCACTGTGTGAAGCAGCCAGTCATTTTTCATTTAGAGACTGTTCCAACCAACCAAATGTTACTTGGGGAAGCCCACCACCAATCAGATTGCACTGAGATAACATGGACTGCCACCAAAATGTCATCTGGAATAGATGTACAAACAGGCTCCCCAACCAAAATAGATTGTCTCATTAAGTGAAGTCCTTCAACCAATTAAATAACACAGGCCATAGCCAGATCTTGCAGTCCAACCATATCAGGTGTATTCATTTAGTAAATGCAGCCACCACGGCCCACATAAGTTCGTTCACGTTGGGCTTTGCGCTCTCTTTCTCCGGCTCCAGCTCCAGCAGAGTGTGGACTCTCTTCATGCCCAGGTCGTACTGGTCATCTTGGAGCGGGGCGAAGGCATTCTCAAGAACGTCGGATGAGTGGGCCAGAAGGATCAGGGCCAGAACCCGCTTGTCCATGCGGTGGGGATCGTTGACCCACTTATCCAAAACGGATTCCTGGACCTTCTTGACGAGACGCTGTGGGCAATAACATTGACATTTGTATTTATAGCTATTACAATCATCACATGCATTCAACTAGGCGAAAGAACTAGGATAAAAACAAATGACATGAGTAGCTTAACATGTTTTTTAAATAAATGTATGCTCCCTCTCGTATCAGTCTGTTAAAGGCTAACGTCTGTATATTTCATCCTGGACTCTATTTTGCCCTGTTTTTGTGTTAAAATAACTAATGGAGACAACACTATTTAAAATGGGTTCAGCAGCAAAAAAAGACTGCAATGTAACATTAATGGGCACGGTCAATTTACATGTACTAAAAGTGCTTGTTTTTGCCACTGACATGCTCAGTGTTATTTTATCATCGCAAAATAAACTTCATTGTTTCAAGTTGAGGGAAACAAAAGCTCAGGTTCTACCAAAAACCTAAGGTATAGTACCTTTACAACCAAAAGAGACCTAAACCATACATCCGTTTTGGGTTTCCATCACAGACAGTTGTCACTCACTGCTCAGTCCAGCTATTTTCTCCACCTCGTTCACTGTCCACAGAACAGGGTTGCACCTCAACATTTTTAGAACAAAAACAAACACGCTGGAGTGCGAGTCTCTCTCTCTCTCTATGGATTATTTAAAAATTGCAGGTTTGTGTATTTAGTCTTTGTCGAGCAAGACGCAGGAATGTAGTGCTGCTAGAGCGCATTGGAACATCGCTCAATTGTTTATTTTTCTCCAAGTGAGGAAATAGGATATATTTTATACAGTTTTTTCAACTCTTAAATATCCAGTCATCACTACAGTGTATGTCATTCAGGAGGCAATAATAAAAACGGTCAGAGTCGTCATATTGACAATTAAGGTGTGTTGATTAATTCACGCCGTCAACTCATGCTTAGAGTAACACGACAAGTAAACTTTCCATGTGGTAGCTGCCGGCAGTGGCCTTTGAACAGCAGGTTAGTTTACTATGAACATTTTGCCACTGCATGGGGAGTGGTTACATAGGCTTCAAACACAGCCACAACTCACCCCTGAGCAAGACAACAGAGGGTGGTTCTCAATTGACCACCCTCTGTTGTGATTCTAGCTCCAACTTTTAGCATTGGATCCATGTGCTAGGTGCCCCAATAGTGCAGTGACAAAAAATGGAAATGGTTCCATTGGTAAAATTCACAACTTTTCGCATAGGAAACAGAAAAATAAACACCCCAGTGTTTACCGAACTGAACTAAACTGAACCAGAATGCTTGGTGGTAACTAGGCTAAAATAAAACTCACAATAAAACCCGTTGGTTCATCTTTCCACTGTTCCAACAATCACCAACTCTGATTTGGTTGAGCTAAACCCTTAATTCACCCAGTTAGATGTAAAATATATGTTGGCTCTACACACACCAACATTGCTGTTCATCTAAATGCGGTCTGGTGGATTTGCAGATAGTGATTTTGGGGCTGTTTCTGGTTAAACAAAAAGGATCTCACTCTTTAACATAAAGGTCTGTCTCTGTAGGGATTTTTTCCAAAACATTGTCAGACACTTAGGATACAATCTGAGCCTGTCAGTGGCAAAAACAAGCACTTTAAGTGGACAGGAATTAATGGTTGCAATACCCAGAGTGGTTACCCTGCCAGCTGCAGCGCTCTCCTTTAATACTGGGCCTTTTTTTTTAAGTTTGCATTAGTCACTTAGGCAATAGAAAAACACTTAAAAGGGGTCCAGGTTGACAAACACCAAAGTTACCCTTAATATGAAGCTGCAGCCAGTAGTCGATTAGCTTAGCTTAGCATAAAGACCAGAAGGAGGAGCAAACAGCTAGCCTGGCTCTGTCCAAAGGTAAAAATGTCCGCCAAACAGCAGCTCTAATGCTCACTATTAAACACATAATGTCAGTTAAACTTTAACAGGATCAGTTGTAGTTCTTACTGTGCAGAGACTGTGACTCACATAAAACACTGAATCCTCATGTTTGCAGACTGTGCATAAAAACCCCTAACCCTAACCCTTTTCTACCATTCAGTCAAGAGTCTCCCACCAATTTAAACCATTTTAATTCTGTTATTTGTAAAGCTATATCAACTTGATTGCTTATCAATGAGTCACTAAACATCCCCACGCCTTACCTGTTTAATGATGCTGTTGGTGAGCGGATGTGTGGTCATGTCAAAAAGCAGGAAGTTCTGTTTCTCTGTAGTAAGGACACCTTTCTCGACCAGGTTTTTCGCCAGACGCTCTCTAACATTTCTCAGCTGGTAGTGCAGCTTCAGGGGATTCCAGGTCTCTCCTAAAGGACAACATGAGTTTTAGGTGATTTAACACACACTGATACACAGCCAATGTCATTTTAGAACTTCAATAGTCTCAAGTGGCTCATGTTGGCTGACTGAAAATTGTCGATGTTACTGCTTCCAGCTTATTATTAAATTTGTTTTAATGTTGTTAATGACAATCCCCACAAACTCTGATATTACCAATTATCACTTCTCTGTCAACTAGTGTCAGTTCAAAATAAAGTTTTACTGACAACTGAGATATTACAACAAGTGAAATCCACTATCAAAATGAAAATATATCACCCACATATATCAGTGACATCGCTGAGTGTTGCGCTGGGCTACAAATGTATGCTGACAATACTGTTTTTGTAGCAGCAAAAACACCTACCAACGCTACTGCAAAAATAACTCACAGACCGCTTGGACACGGTGACAAACCGGCTTGACACTTCCTGCCTAACACTGAATGTTGAGGAAACTATCTGTTTATTTCTCAACTAGAAAGCTCCCAACCACAGACAGTGGTGGTGACATTGACAAAAGTGACAGTGAAACATATTAAATTAGAGAAAACATATTGAATTTGAAAAAGTACAGGATTTACAGTATCTTGGAATTGTTTTGGACTCTCCGCTTAAGTTTAACAAACACATAAAAAATTTGGGGTGAACCGTTAAGGCTAATCATCAAACCTTTCAGCAAATAAGACACTAAAAAAAAAAAGCATCATAAATAATTTTTTAGCAACTCTCATTACTGCATAACCTCTTCGTCTCAGGCTTCAGCCTCCACCATTAATCCATCAACATCCTTTAACAACCAAGCTATCAAAGTTCTGGACAAACCACTCAAGACCTGTGTCCACATAACATTTTTCTCTGAGCGTCAGCATCTTTTTTCAGAGCACTTTGTGTTTTTTTGCAGCCACTTCGAGCACCTGTAGCTGAAAATCTCGTTAGTGCAGCTCCTTCAGCTACAGTCTATCCTGGGCTGTATGATTCGCAAGTCAGAGAATATGATCACGATTACAGACACTGAATGTTGCTAGTGAGTGTTGTGCTTTTATCACTGTATGTGTTGTAAGCTCTGTAGTTAGCTACCCAGCTAACATAGTGCGTCATTTAAAAAATGCTGGGAGAGCTCTTTTTATGAAGCACTGGGATCAAGCACAACCTCGCACACTGCCACTGCTTTTCTGCCAAAGAAAAAGTCTATGTGGACACAGATCCTAAGATTGTTATACCCTAAAGAAGTATAACCTTCTCAATCTTGTCAGTGGGAAAGTAAGGGGTTCAATCCCAGGCCCCTGTGGTTAACGTGTCTAGATGTCCTTTGGATAATTGAGTGTCTGTACGTGTGAATGCTTATCTGATGAGCAGGTGGCACCTTGCATGGTAGTTTGGCCACCAGTGTTTGAATATGTGCGTGCGTGTAAATAGGTAAATGATGCTTGTATTCTGTGTGTGAAAATCTTGAAGTGGTCAGAAGATAAGATAGGCGTTACATTTACTCCAACCTAACACCTACATTCAAATATCTCCACCATGTAGCTTCGCCCATGTTTAACACTTTCAGAAACAGACTGCACTATAATGCCACTAACATCGGAAATACATCAGAAGGAAAATGTAGAATTAGACACTGTGAGACTACATTTGCACATGCTGCGTTCTCAGTTAAAAGTTCAACTCTCTAAATTTCCCTACCTGCTAACTCAAAACAAATTGAAGATTTTAAGATATTTTCTATCTTCCTGGTTAAAACTTGGCCAGAACTGTGATCATTAATGAGTCATTACTTGTTGAGTTGATGGTTTGCATTGTGTTTTGTTTGTTGTCTGTTTGAACGTTTGTTTGTGCACTGTCATGGGCGGTTGTCTTGTTTTTAATCATATGCACCGAATTCAAGATTCTAACCTGTAACATGTCATTTTAATGATTACATGAATTACCAGTGCCCATCAAGGGACTGGTGTTGGAATTAGCCTCGGCTACATACACGTGTACAGTACATCAGGCATTGCTTCTTCATCTGTCAATGTTTCATCTGTACTTGTGCCTTACAAATAAATAAACAAATATTCATTATAGTGACAATAACATGTATGGTATTATCTTGTTTTTTTTGTTTTTTTTATCTCACCACTCAGCAGCTCTATCCAGCTCTGGACAGTTTCTGGAGGTTGGGTTTCTTTAATGTGCTTCAAGGCCTCGTCCAGTAGCACATCTCCTGTCGGGGCGTCTGACTTGCAGATCACCTTTGCAAACAAAAGAAAACATATTTGTACTTGGACAGCTGCTAATGTCTGTCTCACTTACACCTAAACTCACATCCTGCGTGAACAGGAACCACCAAACAGTGTGTGCTTTCCAGCAAAAAAAAAGGCTTAGCAAAGGGATTAATTTCTTGCTAAGAAGACTATTACTAATCCCTACAGAAGAAATTAATCCTCCTGCTCATAGGAAGAAAATTGAGGGGTATCAAGTGTCTTGTGCCATATAAGAACATTTTGACAGGGTAGACTTAACACAGGGTCGTGCTTCGCTTTCTTTGGAACACCTGATCACATCTCCTCACTCCTCACCTTCCTTGAGAGCAGGCTTTTCCTCCTCACACCGCAGGGCTCCAGCTGCAGCCTCCCTCGGAGGGCCAGCTCGACCAGCATACATCCGCGAAGCCCGGAAGAAATACAGTCGTTCCAGAAAGACGTGTATCCCTGGGAGGAGGAGAAAAGGTGCAGCGCTTGTTAACATAGCTGACGTGTTGGTTGCTCTGTCTTGTATTTTGATTACTTCCAGGTTGAAACGGAGTCGCGTCGCTGCTGCTGCTGGCAGGCTGTCAAGAAAGTGCCCAGGTAACGCAGGCTACTAGGGCTTAGTAGAAAGTAAATGGATTAATTAACTTAGCGGCAGCAGCTAATTCCTTTCATTCAGACAACCATTAACAACGAGCAACACCATAACGCAACTACACATGAATTATCAGCTCGCTATCTACAAGGCGCATTTGGTTCGACACGCGCTTTTTTGACATATATTTGCTTTTCAATTCAACATTAAACAGCCTTTAAACCGGGACACGTTCAACTACCGTGGTGAAATAAATCTGGGAGACATTAACTAGCGTCAACAAACTAAGTTAACTTTGTTGACATTTGCAAACATGGCTGTTAACGCAACGTAAACATGGTGTTAGCTAATGTTGGGTAAACTGGCGTTCAACTACTAACGTTAAGTTAGTAGCTATCCTTGTTGACGGATTAAAAACAGCCCACACCTCTCGATCCTTGAGGCCCAAGAGCAACACTTCCTCCATCAGCGTGAGCCTGGTTTCCTTCGAGTCTCCCTTGTCGTCGTCGTCCGCCTCCTCCCCGCGGCGCGCTTCGTCCTCCTCCCCGTCGGACTCCCTGTCTCTGTCGGCGGCGGCGCTGCGAATGGCCTCGGTCCTCCGCTGGACGAGGCCCGAGTTTCTCTGCGTGAGAGTGGTCATTGCTGGGGCTGCACAACGATCAAATCCGAAGAAAAGCGCCTACCTCGACCAGCCAGGAGGCCACGCAGCATGTAACCTGAATATTAAAAGTGAGAACGGTGAAACGGTCGACCGAGAAGAGACACGGCCGCTGACGGTCAGCTCAGCTCGGGATTCCTGCTTCGGCTCTGCCTACTTCCTGATCCAACATGGTGGCGGTGGCAGTGACGTCGATTGTGGGCTGAACCTGAACGCATCTCGCATGCTGCCTTCACGGCTGTCGGAATACATAAAGCAAAAGTATTTAAACACATTTATCGACCAAAACGTACAACCACGTTATATCACAGCAGGAAAACAAATTAAATGTTGAAAATATTGAAATGGATACAGTTAAGGCATTAACTGAATATTTATTTGGTGTGATGTTTGGCAAAAAAATAATTATAAATATGTAATGTTACCTACCAGCTTACTGTTGTTTTGAAACTGCACATTTTATACTTGAATCTATCTATCTATCTATCTATCTATCTATCTATCTACAAGATATACAGCTATAAATATAAATACAATGGAATGACTACAGCTTCTTTATTGACCTTTGACTAATAATCAGCACCCTCCCTCATTACAGCTGCTGAGGTGCTCTAAAGCAAAACCTTTAATCTATACACCAGACTGTGTAAACAACATCCATGGTTATCTCCCAAGTGTAAATATGTGCACATATGTGTGTGTGTATAAACATATACAGCATGTACCGTTTATGTTGCTCAAACAAGCCCCAATGCAGTACAGACTGTCAGCACAAGGTGGCAGGCTATGTAAAGGAAATAGATGACTTGTCTCCTAGTAACCTTGTGTACAGGAAACTAATGCTGCTGAGTGCTCTTTGAAACAAGGATGTGCAGCAATGCTCTCTCCATATCATATTATTTTTTTGTTGAGATAGGGTTAGAGAGGTCACATCACAACCACTGAGGGTAAATCACATGATATAAAGACTTAAAATAAACCCGAGAGAGAGAGGTAACAGCTTGTTAATGTTTGTTTATCACTATGCATGACGTCAGTGCTATTTCCTGACTTGTAAGTTTCACATCTCTGGCTCTGAGGCTGCCACTTATTGTAAGATCATGTTATCATTGGCAGAGGACCATTGTTGATGATGCCGTAGCAAGTAAACTCCCAAACGTCCTCCACGAAACCTCACTTCCCTTCCATCTCCTGCACTCAAGGTTACTTTGTGGTATCTGGCAGAGGAGAGGAAAGGAGAGATGGCAAGTGTCCTTGGGCCTTCGAGATCTTTTTGCTTTGCTATAGCAAGAAAAGCACAGGTGTAACTTGGAATATTAATGAGCTGGCATGCACATAACCTGCGCCCTCGAAGTGTGACAACTAAATGGAGTGCAGCTGCTGTTAATGTTATTAGTTACACCTGTGTTTTTTCTGCTATGATGTCAACATGTCTGCTGTTAGAAGGGAAGAAACAACCATGTCACCTACAACATCTGCTTGGTGATACATTATAAGTATTCTCATTCTCATTCTCATACAAGATTTTTGTGTTGTGTACTTGGGGTTGAGCTCCAAAACTCAACAGTGGCTGTTCATTTTTTAAATTGATTGCCTATAGTACAGTGACTGTGTAGTGCATATCTGGAATAACAGATGTGAAAGGAGTTCAATAACCTCTACTGTCCACGGCTGTGCAGACAGATGTAAAGTAGGTTTCATGCTTGGAATAACATGGTCAGTGCAGCATTGTCTTGCATGGCCTTGAACAAAAGTCATTACATTGCAAGTGCTTCTTCCCCTGCAGAAACATTACAATCCTAAAAAATTATAGATTAAATGCATATGTTTTATGATCCCTAATGCCAAGAGTAACTAGTCTAAGTTTAATATATTATTCAATTAACTGAAAATGTAATCAGGTTGAAGATCAACTCATGACTTATATCCTGTGCTTCTGTGATTCTGATCATTGAAAGACACACAGCCTGAAGCTGTTGGTTACTTCTTTCTCTACACAAATATGTCATGTAGTTCTTCAGGAAATTTCCCTATGACATTGCAAAACTGCAGTACTGTGACTAAATTCATCGTCCAGCAGGGAATTACAACTGTCAAGTACATAGCCAAGGTAATTTGTTTCTTGACATTTGTGTGTAAAGACAATGTGTTGCACACGATTCTGCTTCTGAAGATGTTACTGAATGTTGATACTGTGAGTGTTGGTCTGCACCCAATCAGTCAGTGAGGCGGAGTCCCACACTTGCCTTGGAAGACGTAACTGTCCTTGTATGGGCAGTTGTGTCAGCTTTCGGGAGCTCAATCCCATCAGCTGTAAACCATTTACACACAAGAAGACTAATGTGCACTAGGGACTTGTGACTACTGTTATTAGTATGATGTTCCTGAATATTTTTTTACAGCAGCTCCTAACTGGGATTTAAACCTGGGAGAAATGAAAGAATTAAACAAAGATGAATAAACTGGAGTTCCTGAAAACAGAGTCCAGAAGAGTTTCTGAATGTTACTGAGTAAAGCAAACAATCTGTGACACATCTTTGCATGTAAGTCACAAAGTAAGTCCTGTAAGTCTGGTAAATTAGTACTCAGTCAAGATTTGTATGTTAATAGCTCATTACATGCAGCAGCGACAACAGATTGATAACATGATTTAATCTAAAGATAAAATGAAACAGTTAATCCCAGTGGGGAAATCAGATCATTGCAAAAGCAACAGTGATTTAGTGAGGTTAAAAATTAAGCAGTCAGCTATAAATAAATGTGGGCTAATTATAGAGGTCACTATAGTTAGCAGAGATTTTTAAAGTAGTTTACAAGTGGAATTTGGGGGGGAAAAAAGTTGTGTACAGTGAAGAAATGCTGCATGACAGTAGCAACATTTTTGCTGCCAGTGCAAAGAGCACTGTTTGAGTACTGCAGACAGAGGGAATAAAAAAGGCTTAAATAAACTGATGCTTTGTTGATGGAAAATTTCTATTTGCCAAGGCACTTCATGTTCTCCTGGGTTCAATAAAACAGAAGTAGCCTATACACCACAGCCAATCACAGAATAAAAAATGACTGAATTAAAACCAATATGATACCTTTAAAAAAGGACTTTGGCAATATTAAGAAGTCAAACTGAAGTGCTGCCCTGGTCTTCTTTTTACATAAAGTATCCAGCATCTTTGAGTTGAATGAGTTGTGTCTTTATTTTAACCACTACAATAGATACGCAACACTGGACTATATTTTTTATTACTGAGATAAATTGGCAGCAACCGTCCATTTATTAGTGGTCAGTTATTGTAAGCCTGAATAAAAACTACTCCTGGAAGGTTTGGTCTATAACATATTTTAAATGGTGGTAGTGGAGTTACAACTTGAGCTGTTCCGTGACACCTGTAAGCCTCAGCAAAGACTCAGCAAAGAGGACTAGTTAACCCACTAATCCGGCTTTATGACGCCCCTGGAGACTTCTGATCAAAGTAAGCTGAGGATTTGTTTTTATTATTGTGGTATGATGTGATATACTGTATGTAAGCTACAGCTACATGCCTGTGGTACCTTATTCAGCTTGGGCTGAGAGCGAGACTGCGTATCTTTATGCCTCTCTGTTGTTAGCCTTCTAGCTAATGTGGCTAACGCTAATATGCTTAAGCTAACTTTGCCATAAACTTACTTTTTAAAAACAAATTCTTAATGTTTTAGTTCATAGTCATACCTTTTGGTAGGCCTATAGTTTTACTTGTGGATAGGCACACCTACAATAAGTTGTAATACCTTCTAGCTAGCCTCAAGAGAAATTTGATGAAACTAGCATAACGTTAGCATTAGGCTACACACCACTTGCCAAACAGCTCATCTTAGCCTTTGTGTTTGGTCCATCTCCTGGCTTAACAGTGACTGTGGTAACAAAAATCAAGCCTTTTTAATATTTCCTTAGATAAAAGCACAGCAGAGGGTTCTGAATTTAAGAATGGTATTTTTCTAAAAACATAACCTCTTGAATCATGAGTGAGCAATATAGCAGAGGAAATATTCAGTATCTTTCTTGTAGCTGTAAAAAATATCTCATTAAAAGTCCTGCATTCAAAATGTTATTTAAATAAATGTAAGTTGGTTATAAAATGCACTGAAAGTAGCATAAGTAAAAGTACTCCATGCAGACAAATGGCCCCTGTGAGGCACCATTGTAAATCAGCATTTTGTTGCTGTCAATGTGGAGCCAATTTAAGTTGATTTATATGCTGTTGGGTAGTTTATTTGACATAGTGTTGTAGTGAATAAACTCATGTGTTATGAATGTAAAATCTTTATTTGTAAAGAAACTCATACTGTAAGCTGTCAGATAAATATAGTGGAGTGAAAGCTACAATATTCCGTCGTAATTGCTGTGGAGTATACATATAATTGTAGGAAAGGAAATACTTACAAGTGCCTCAACGTTTTACTTAAGTATGGTATTAATGTGGTTCATTATGAATATATGAACTCGCAGACTGGTTAAATAATCTCTGCTTTGTTCATCTTTGATGAACTCTGCCAAGACAGTCATAAAACATTACATACAGACTAAAAGTAACAAACACTGTCTTCTTCTCTGACGTTGACGAGCCTGTAAGTGTGGCCTTAAAAATTCCTTGGAGAGATAATGCTCCAGATGGTTGGAAATATGCTTTGTGTAAACAACCATCTCTACTACCGTCACAGCCAAGACAGTCGGCCGACGCTCTGACCATCTAGGTAGAATATTTGCACTCAGTCCAAGATGCGCAGGCGTTACAGCATTAGGCCTGGAATAAATCTAATAAATCCCCTCATGCTTAAGTCTGTGTACAGTCGTAAAACTGTATAGAAAGATTTAATATTGTAATATGAGCCTATCAGACTAAAATGCTACAATACACATTGATAGATTCCAATTAAATGTTGTAAGAGCATGAAAGTTAGAATAATATCCATTAAAAAGCGCCATCTTTTAAAAATGCAAATATCAGTCTGGACATAAATCTTTCTTGACATATCAGCTCATCATCTGCTACCCCACTGACACTATTAATAAACCTTGGGTCCCTGTGAAGCCTACCAGAGATCTTTGGTTTCAAATGTTGCGAACAAAACATCTGTATTTTTCACTTTGTACATTTTTTCTCACTGATCCTGCAGTTCTGGTCCTGACAAGAGGCCTAAATCACTCCCCAGAGTCTTAAAGGAGGCCACACTCAGGCCCATATTGGAGCCATTTCCTGTCTCTGGAGTGGGCAAAGGGTTGACCCCTAGTGCCCCCTCTATATAAATGCACAAGAACACACTCACATACACACATGCACACACTCTTTTAAGACAACACCCCCACAGAGAGAACTAGGGGAGTCACTTACCATTGCACTGCAGTAAGTGAACTACAGAATCTCTCAATTGGACGTTACACTGCATCTCACTGGAGAATAATGCTTAAGAAAATACAATTAGATTTAATAGCTTGTGATATTCAAAAGCTCCGATGAATACTAGAAGGCTGAGAAAAAGCAGAATCGCGATTTTGGGATCATATGTAGAGGGCTCAAGGAAGATCCTATCAGTTTTCTCGCAGCTTGTTACAATAATAAGAAACAAGATAGGAAAAGAGGCCAAACTGTGTGGAAATAATTGGAGAATTAAAGGTCACATCTGCAAATTTCTGGTGTGAAACAGAAGCTTGGTGCAATTCATACTGGCATTGTGATAGCAGCACATCCAAGGACGTGCTGGCTTCGAGGCCAGGTGGGCTAAATAAGGCTGTACGCCATACACACAACCAACAGTAAGAATACTAGACAAGACAGAGTGAAAGACAAAGAATAATGAGGTGAAAGAAAGACAAAAAAGAAAATAATGTCTGTTTCAACATCTGCTCCAACTCAACACAATTAGGGGAAGTGCTTTGCCTTCGCCCCATTGTGACATGAATAATAAACATAACAATGAGGCAATGCATCTACAGCTTATAATGCAATTGACCAAAGAGTCATTTTACTTCATGGCAGAGGCTTGAATATTGGAGGCCTTGTATCTAGGACAGAGATCAGTCAATGGACTCAGGAAGTCTTTTATCACATGCATTTGACTGAATGAAGTCATTGTGTCAGGATCAGCCAGATACAGAAAACATGGCACTGTTAAGATGAATTTTAACTTGCTGGACCAGTCTTGTTTGACATTTTCTTAAATTGCATCAGTTTAATTAAGCTAAGTCTAAAGCTAGAGTTAGCATGATTACCACCTTTTGCTACCTTCAGAAGACAGACAAAGTTAGACACTAGCTGGTGAACACGCTGAAGCATTTAGCATCTAAAAATACAGATATTCCCCTTAGGAGTTGGCAGAGACCAAAAACAGAGCTAAAAGAGGGCAAGTATTACATTTCCATTCATTAGTTAGGCACAAACACGACTCCAAATGTAAGATGATGTTTCGCAGTAACTTCTGGATGTGTAAATAAGACAGTTTCATAACAAGTTCAACATACCAAGTTAAAAATTATGTTATGTCATTGTGTTGAAAGTTTGTTTCTGCTGCCCCAAAGTTTGCATTTGTCAGAACTGCTCATACCTAGCAGCGAAAATGCAGTGATGCATTTTCTTACTTATGAATTTGATGTATAAAAAAGGAAGGATGACTTATTTCTTCCCTCAAAAGTTACATTGTCATGCTTCAAAATAAAAAGACTGTTTGTAGGGCTGGTTTGATGTGAAGGTCAAACTAATAGTCATCATTGTATTTGCAACCAAAAAATGAGAATTTTCTCTTTCTGTTTAGCCTCCAGATTTGTGTGATCCTCCCAACGGGGTCCTCCCTTTCCTCTGTTTTCCCTGGTAGATTTCTGCAGGAAGCCTTTAACAATAGGACCCCTCCTGAGGATCCCAGACCCAGCTGTAAGGACCTCTACTCACACACACAGTACACAGACACACACGTGTGACCTCGTTTATATTTGCACGTATACACACATCTACAGTGAAAGTCACCATGCAGTCATCCATTAACATCAACATTAAGTAGAACCTTCCATTGTTAGTATGATAAAACCACTGACTTGACAGAAGACCGACATAGTTTGGTGAGGAGACTCCTGATTAGCATGAGGAGACTGGGAACAGCTGATGAACCAGCAACACTGCTGACCTCATAGTGTACATTTGGTTTATTTGCTCAGCAGAAGTGATGAGGTAGTCAAGACATCCCTGCTCGAGTTAAGGCAAAACAACCAGCGATGGAAAGTGACTCAAGTACTGTATGTTTAGGTAGTTGTACTTCATTTTAAGGGCTGCCCCGTTCTTTACAATACTCCTCTACATTTCAGAGGGAAATGTGCTATCATATATATAACAGTAAAGCATTTAAGTGAGTCATTTGTCTGTATAAAATACTTTTACCTTTGATACTTTAGTCCAGTTTCATGATAATTCCTCTGTGCTTTTGTAAGGTCTGGAATGCAGAACTTTTACATGTGCTTCTACCCAGTTGTATTAATACTTTTAATGATATAAAAGGATCTGAATAGTCCTTGCACCACTGAAAACAACGTAAAAGTGCCTCAAGTGTTGAAAATACCCCGGTTCACTGCAGATTTTGCCACTACAAGCTAATAATGCTGACCAGATGACTTCTCTTGGTGTTCACTAGTTGTGGTCAGAGGCCAAATGATGTTCACCCCCCAAAAAATGGA
The DNA here is from genome assembly GCA_026686955.1 of Epinephelus cyanopodus. NCBI lineage: Eukaryota > Metazoa > Chordata > Actinopteri > Perciformes > Serranidae > Epinephelus > Epinephelus cyanopodus. Next base: position 13,499,651 of record CM048932.1, on the reverse strand, counting down.
ATTTGTGGTCAAAAAAGTCAAGTCTAAGTGAACATGATGAGAAGCATGAAGACCTTATGATCTTAATCATCATCTGGTTACTCAAGGGGAGATAGACCACAGAAAGGTCAAACACACATGAGTGCACACATACACGATATTCCCACTGAGTACCACAGCATAAATCTGAGGAGATTCGACCCCCTTGTGGGCTTGAACTGGAGCACTTGTGCCCTTCTCAGCCTCTGAATTCATATTCACCGCAGGAGACCTGTCAGGGCGACCAAAACTAAATCTGTCAGAAATTACCTTCCTCGCAGTTATGACGGGAGTAGTCATAAACAAAAGGCAAACTGGCAGCAAAGTTAGAGCCACTTGTCTTCAGGTTTAATCATTGTAAAGTGTCACTGGCTGATGCCCTGCAGGATGTTTTACTCAGACAGTAACAGAATCCCCTGCTCTTTGTTCTTTACTGCTGCATATGGTGTAGTGTTCCTGATGTGGGTGTGTTATGAATATTTCGCTGTTACCACCTGTGACAGCCAACCTGTAAACAAACCTTTTCCCTGCCTCTGCATCGGATGGACAGACTCAACCTCCAGACAAAGAAGTAATAAAAGTCAGGAGCATACCATATACAATTTAAACAGTCACTATAATATTACACTGAAACCATATGAGGGAGAATACCATAAACTTACCACTGAATAGCGGATAGTACTGCAAGGTACCATATAATGATGTGAGTAAAACTGCATTTTTCATATAGTCTTGCTTTTTAATTCTGCTGCCTATGAAACACATAAATATTATAATCCAATAAATATGGAGGTTCGTTAACTTTAGAGGTAAATGAAAATTTGAATATGTAATGCTACATTCACATGGAATCAGGCAGACAGTAGACGACAGACAGATACCTTCTGCATGCATGACAAGATGTTGCAATGGTGATGTCATATGGTTTACAAAGTATGTAATAAAATATATGAAATAACATTATTTTGTGTGTATCACTTAATACACTTATTTTAATAAAGTCCACCCTTATTAACCTTACTGTCGCTGGTCTTCTTTGCCGACCTCACCTAACTTTACTTTCCTGCTTTTGTCCACTAAAATGATATCTGGTTTGCTATCTACCATCTGCCTGATTCCTTGTGAACACAGCATAAGAGACGTCCTTTCTTATCTTTCAGATGACATTGAAGCCAGTGTCTCCCCTTGGATTTTTACCCAGAAGCTGTGTGATCAGGTAAATACTATTAGTTAGTTCCAAAAGCTGCTGGGCCTGAAGGGAGGATTGAAACTTGTCTGTTTCAAAACAATACCTACACGACCTCCATATGTACATTTCAAGAATTACTGATCACTGTAGTCTTTCCTCCTGTCCACATTATCCCCTCTAGGCATGACTCCAATCTAAGATACCCGAAACACACTCCACAGTCTTGACTCTGTGTAGAAATGTAAGGCTAAAACAAATATGAGGCTTCGGTAGTCTGGGTTAGTCAAATCAAGTGGATAGCGAAAGTGGATAGTGAAACTAGATGGTTTTGTTTTATTCAACTACCGGTGCAGCAGTGAGCTAGCATGCACAATAGCAGGACCCTGAGATTGTAGGAGCTACCTGAAATTCAGAAATCATTAATTGTGTTAGTTACACTTGTATTTTTCCTACTGTGACATGTCAAAAAGGCCTGTTAAGAATTTGCTTCTGCTGCGGCGTTTGTGCAATTACCTGCTCAATATGTGTAAAACACAATAAGTGAGTGACGCATGACGTTCACTACTATACTGAATTCTTTGTGTGGTCTGTGTCTCCATTTTGTAAATCGTGGCACGGTCAGAAAAAAGGTGGGCGAACAACAGTTGACTACTGTGAAGTCACTGTCTACTTCTTGAAAGGTCATTGACTGGAGGGGGTTCAAAGGTCAGTTTATTCACATTCAAAAAGCTGGACTGTGCAAAACTCTTTCACGTGCTAAATTGTGAACCTAACTCCAAGAATCAACCTTGCATGACCACCCCCAGTCATGTCTTCTCCCGTGTCTACCATGATGTCATGTCAAATGTCACGCCAAGAAATTACTGCAAGAATATGATATGCTCCAATCACAAAGGCTGTGTGACATGCCAAGAATGTGATGCCACATGCTGGAAACAACTGTGCATGTGTATGTGTGTGCACATTTGGACATGCCTATTAACATATGTGTGTGCATGTCTGTCCAACAGGACAAAAGAGAAAAGTCATTATAGCAGTTCATCCATTCATTGCAGATTCTCACAGTATTAAAGGTTACAGGCTATAACTTTTTGAAAAGAAAATTGGTGTGAAACTGCCTTCAGGGAGAGACTGCACTCCAATTTTTGGCACCCATCATTCTTTGAACAATTCAGTTCTCTGAGCAAAGCCCCACCAAACTTCCTGTATACTGACACCGGGGTCCGGGGACAAGCTTTGACAGAATCATTCCTGTCATTGTTAGGCAGTCATACTCACAGAAAGCAAAACCTAGAAACAGAATAATGTCCAACTTTCTATTTTACTACCACAACAATGCTACTTAGTGTTTTCTGAGGCCACAGGAAGAGTCTGCAGTCATGCTTGTGTTTCTGTGAGGCTCAAGTAGGCACAGTGTTGCTTTAAACTAATGTCAATGTAAAATTTGACCCCGCTGATTGACCCGCTAGATGAAAACTTGAAGAGCAACAATTACAATTCATCTCGAGAGGGACATGGATGCGTTGACCAAATTTAATTTCAACTCAGCTCAAAGCCACAAGTGTCAACCTCATGAGGGTGCGAGAGGAAAAGTCACCAAAGGCTGGCGACGATTAATGTCTGTACCCAAATTATATATGAAAACATCAAGTAGATGTTGAGATATTTAACAGAGTTAAAATTTTGACTTACTTGTGCTGATGCAGCAAAACTCAGGGAATCACCAACCAAGTCACTGATTTCATCCTATAGGCATTTGTACCAAATTTCACGTCAGTTCATTCGATAGTTGTTGAGCCATGTCACTAAAAAACAAAAATGTCAACCTCATGTTGGCATTATTGGAAAAATCAGCAGATCGGTATAATACATCACCTTGGATCATCGATAATATAAAATAATGGACTTGGTCACCGTGATGTCACTGATTAGTTTGTGGACTTACGTTTTGAAGACTCGAGTTCGGCATTTTGGTTGCACTGTCTTGGATTTTGAAAGCCAGAAATGATTATGTTAAACGAGAGGGTTGAGCTGTCCTCCAGGACCGAGGGTTGGATGTGGCTCATTGACTGTAGCGCCACCTTGCACACAGCCTGTCACTCATGGATCCCTGTCCTTAAAAATGTGCAACTTTAAGCCTTTATAAAATGTAAACGCATGAGTTATATAAAAATGTACTCCCTTTCACAGTTGTCATCAATGTTGAAATTTGCTATGGAGACCAAAACTGTTTTTTGTACTAGGCTTCAAAACATGTTTATTTCTGTTGTAAAGTTGGGTATTTTAACAGGGGGGTTTGTGCGGATTGACTCGCCTCCGGAACCAGCCTCAAGAAGCCATTCAAGGAATGGCAAGTTTTGGCACCTCCGGGTTGGCTTAATTTTTCAGCCCCAGATGTTCTCTCTTGCCTGGGAGCCATTAATGACAGTGCAGAATGTAATGGTAATCTATCTGGCTGTAGACTCTAATTAGACCACAGTGGTGAACCAACTGACATTGCCATCCCTAGAGCCATGCTGCTAGCATGACTGAAAATGTTTCACATAAACAATTTCAATGTTATGCATGACTATACTCGGCAGAGAAGATGGATTCACCACTGTTGTTACAGAGGGCAGAGGTGCCCAGTGTGTCTGTGGGAGACCAGTGTGTGTGTCTGAGAGCCAGTGGCCAGGCTGTAACCGACACTCTGACTCAGTGTTGACAGAGTCAAAGGGTCGGGACCCTCAGCCGGCCCTCTGTGAGGGAAGTGAAGCTCCAGGACCTGTCAGCAACACAGAGAGGAGGAGACTGAAGAGACCCCTAATTGGTGTCCACATGTGTCACATTGTTGTTTTTGCCTGCTTTCGGGGGGGGGGGGATTGGAAGATAACTTTGAAGGTAGTGTGGTAAATTCTACTCACATGCTCACATGTAGGCAACACAGTCTGAATGTCTTGACCAGAGATGTATGACCCCCTATAGGAAATGAGAACCGGTTCCAGTTGAGAAGCAGTTCCATAACATCTGATTCATGGGAATCATACGGCCCCAAGTATGGCAACTTCTTTTATCAATGCCTGCATGTTCTTCTGATGTCTAACTGCTGCATCAACAATGCATGAAAACTTGCAACCAGAAGGAGCCATGTATGGCAGTGAGAAAGAAATGGTCCAAAGCGTGGCATTTTACGTAGAAAGATGATAAAAGTGCGACTTGTAATGTCTGTGAAATGATAGTTTCAAGTAAGGGTGGAAACTTAACACAGGAGGGGTATCTTGCGTGTCATATTCTGACGTGCAGGTCCACTGACAAAACACTGGTATTTTATAAGCTGGGATGAGAATGTGTTGAGTTCTCTAAATTTGAAGGATAGTGAGCCCTAATAGTTTGAGACAAGGCTATATCTAATACCCAGGAAATAAAGCCCAGATCCACATTTTGCATTGGTTTCCATCTGCTTTCTATTATGAGGCAGTTCCTGTTTGTTGGCTGTCCTAACATAAGTTATAGCCACATCATTAGTGTAAAAGAATAAATAAAAGAAAGAAAGGATCATGAACGCAGTGAACAAGAAAAACTTAGGAACATAGGGGGGTTTAAACTCGAGATATTTCCATTCACTTTCCTTAGTCTGGTTAATGTTAGAGATCAAAACATAGTCAAATGCTGTTCTCATCAAAGAGGAATCAGCGAGGATGGATCTGCTTTCTTTCACACTGAGCCGACAGTCCTTTTTTTTCTTGAAGTTCATCCCCAGTGGTATTGCTAAGTCACGCTTGCAAGCAACCACCCGTGCTGCCAACACCAGCCGGACTCCACATGCAGCACCACCATGAAGTAGTGTTATCTTACACATTCATTGGCTTCGCTGTTAGCTGGAGATTAAAAAACAGAAGTAATTATGTCATACTCATTCAACGTGAAGCCAACATGTCCTTATATAGCAATGTGCTGCTGTATCTGTCCTCTCATGATTACAGTTGTCATCTGTTAATGCCAGTAGAAAAGAAACATATGCTTTGAGAATCTTTACATCTCTATGGCTACTGTGATTATACACACACTTCATTTATTTGCTTAGATACTGAGTAATTAGTAGACCAATACTAGGTCAGAATAACCTGTCACCAGTGAACTGTAAAAAGATTTGTAAAGGTGTGATCCACTAATTTTCCTCTTAAAAGTCAGTTTATTTGTGAAGCCTGTGAAAACAGTTGAATATGTTCTGTGGCTCTGGACAAGCTTTGTCAAGTCTGAGAAAACAGTGCCTGAGGTTGTTATCATGGTTATCTCAGCTTGAGCTTGGAAAGTAATAATTCATAACGGAAAACCTGTGTTACAAAGTGGCCTTATGGAGGATAAAGCATTTATCAGACTGGAAGCTTCCAATGAAAATTAGTATTGGTTGTATTATAGGAAATATGGGATCCATGGTTTTTGATTCTTCACATTATGATATAAAAGTCAGGGTATATCATCTTCTGCTGCTTAGATTTTGACCAATTAATATATTTTTGGTCACTTTGGGTCAACGATACAAGCTGTAAACACAGCATAGACATCACCCTTTGAGTTGTAATGGCAAATGTTAGCAAACAGCTAACACTATTTACATGTCCAGCAGACATAAGCATCAGTAGCATTCATTTGGAGTCATGTTTCTGACAATCTGACAATGTAAATTGAATAATAACGCTCTTTTAGCTTTGTTTTTGGTCTCCACCATCTCCTTAGGAAAAATCTGTCTTATTAGCTGCTAAATGTTCAACTACTGTATATTCACTAGCTAGTTGCTAACTTTCTCAGTCAGGAGTTTGATTTTGGGAAGGTGTACAGTTGTTAAAAACAGTTCCTTGCTGAGGTCGATGAGAGCTGTGAGACTGAATCAAAAAACAGTGAGGTAGCAGGTCGTAAAACCAAAACATTGAGCTGAAATGCTAAAGGCTAAATGCTCCGTAGAGCCGACGGGATCTGCAGTTTGGTAATAATTCTCTGTGGGTTTAGTCATTAGATCCATTTTAACATAATATAGTAGATAAATGCAGCTTTAATCTTAAGTCTCTTGTGAGTTCCTGGAGTTTTTATGGAAGTTAATCATTGGAGTGCCCCTTAAGGGTTAATTTGAGTCAAGAGATTTAGTTAAATATAGCCTCATATTTCCAGGTATCAAATGAGAATTCATTGCACTAACAGAGACCACCATACATAGTATATGTTTACTGCGAGCTGTCACTTACCTCTGCACTGACAACCACCATCCTCCTGTGAACATTACAGATTCCTTAGATGCTAACTGTAAATAGCTTTCACTGGGGAGGAGGGGGGCTGTTATTGTCCAGAGAGGGTCTACAGCTTGGCTTTAGCATTACCCAGTGATTGTCTCGGTCTGCAAATAAATATTGTCTGACAGACTGTATGAACCAAACTAATTTCCTTCACTTAAAGGGATTTACTGGGCCTGGGATACACCGTTAGTCTTCATTACCATAGTGCCTTACACCACAGAAAGCAACTCAGAAAAGCTACGTGATTGGATGATGGAGAGTATGAGTGTTTTTCAGAGTATTCTGTTCATTAGGGACCCTGAGAGCGCGGTATCTTGTATGCTCTTAATGCTCTCTTCCTGTCTGCATGTATACAGACAGTTAAAGGGGTAGAGAAAAGCAAAACACATTAGAATAGACTTCCATGGCTAATAGAGGAATATGGTATGTCAAGATGAAAGACAGGGAACGGAGGAAGGGGGGGAAACTGTGTTGAAGTCAAAAATGAAAACATAGAGTACCATTTCCACACTCTTTACATTGTTAAAAGTACGTGAGTGGGCCGAGGTGTAGAAGAGGATGAGGAAGGGGGGGAGAGGTGGGTGGGAAGGGTATGTCGTAGTGAGGAAATACACGGAAACTAATCAGAGTTTTCCTGAGTCTCAGTCGTCAGATATCTGCAGGGCTGAAGACAGGAAGGGCTCCTGTAAACTGTCTCATTCACATGGTGTTCCTGTCTGATACAGATATGCGTCTTTGTGTACATTTATAGTGTACATAGTTCTATAATGAGGAAGGTTATAACATGATATACTGTATGTAGAGTAAATAACTCGTTCTGCTTGCTAGCTGATGAAATGATCTTCATGTTTGTAGTTCTCTGTATATATGACATTCACAATATTTACACACGGAACTGGAGAAGGATAATGGTGGTGGTGCTGGATACACGCATGCGTGTGTGTGTGTGTGTGTGTGTGTGTGTGTTTGAGTTTGTGTTTGTAGTGACACAAACATACATGAGTCTAGTAATGATTGTCTGTCGTTGCATGTAACCAGTAAAAAACCAAATTGCAGGGTAAAAAGCAACATAATATAAACGAAGGCTGAGAAGTACATTTAAAACAAGGAAAACAAAAAAGCAGACACTATTATGAGACACAAGCAGTGAGTGTGTTGGAAAGGAAATCTCGGTAATTGTAGTTTCTAGATGGTGGTTGGTTGCTAAGTGATCGCCAGGGTGTTACAGCAGATGTGTACTGCAATAGATGGTGATTAAATTGTGGCTGAAAGGGAGTTTCAGGGCAGAAAAAAAGTGAAATCAGCATACTGTTCTTTGCTTCCACAGTCACTCACGTTTTATAAGACTGCCCTCCCAAGAAGACAGAATGACAGAAACTGTTGTTTTAGAACAAGTTTCCTAGAATGATGTGAATATTTCCAAAATCGTTTAACAGACCGTAACAGGGTTTCTATGAGTCCTTGAAATCCTTGACATTTTGTGAATTTTAGGGGGGGTGACATAATTTAAGGTTTTTGAAAATAGAAATAGACAGTGCTTGAATTTATGTATTTTGTGAAAGAATGGCATTTGAAGTTAGTTTGATATTCTTTTAAATAAACAATAAATTGGCTACATTCTGCTGTCTGCATGTGTCTCTTGCAGTTGTGTCATTGTGCCACGCTACCTCAACAATGACTGAAGTCGAATGATGCAGGTTAGGCAGAGGCGAGAAAGCAATGATAAGTTGATCTGTGTCTTAAACCATGCCATGTTTGTTCCTTGAATTTGTGAATTTAAGGTATTTGGCCCTGGAAAGTCCTTGAATTTGATGTTTCGGAAGGTTTAGGAGCTCTGAAATTATATGTTGAGCGACAGTGTCTGTAGAAAGGAGGATGGGTTAACAAAACATGGAGCTTTAACATGAGAGACCGCTGTTTGTTTCTTCTTTCCAACTGACAGGCGACATTGTTTTTCTTTTTAAAAGCATGACTATGATTGTTCCACATCTTCATTATTGTATCCATGACGCAGACAGTCCCCTAACATTAACAAAGTAGTCATTTTCACTCAAACCATGATCTTTCCCTAAATATAACCAAGTTGTTTGGTGCCTAAATCCAACCAAACCTTAACCATAGTGTTGTCACGTTATAAAACAGATGTATTTTTCCTACACAGATTTGTAACCATTTTTGAAGGCACAGAGAAATGGTGTTGTCTGGGTGATTAGAAAACACTGTATCGTTCAAGAAGGCATGAGCAAATGCTGCATGTTGTCACCTAATGTGAAGGACTTCTTTTTTTATCCATTGCATAAATGACACAAAACAGCACTAACTAAACATGACATTATATCTATAAATATCTCAGAATGATGGCAATCTGCAAAAGCCATCGGATACAGCACACAGCAACCATGTGTGCATATTCAGAAAACAGTGAAGTAATAACCGGAGCTTAAATCAGTGATGATCAAGAGTCAGACAACACCCCAAAGAGAAAAGAAAAAGATAACAAGAAACACTGAAATATCTGTGTCCATCACCTTTTAAAGAGTTGGGGTTGTAGTTGGGGGTTGTAATAGTCGCTGTTGTAGAAATTCTGCAAAGTTCTCCTAAAATGGTCGGCAACTGGTTACCAGCAGTTACTAGGACGTCAACAGATATTTGCAAGGTAAATACTGCTGAATGCGACGGTGTTACGATGTGGTCTCCATACTTGTAATAACCACTAGGAGGTTGATACCAGCGGTTTTCTCCTCAGTAGTTTGATGTGCTGTAAACCTGTCATCAGAGGATTTGTAGGTTCTACCCGTGAACTACTTCAAGATGTTTCTAATAACACCGTACTGGTGCAAAATTGCTAAGCTTCAGATAATTTCACAGCTCTATTACAGGATGATTGAGAGAACTGTGAAAGTACTGCAGGATATCATCTTTAAGTGAACCTCCAAGCACTGTTTTTTACATTATGGGGTAACACTGCACTTGTGTTGATAGTAATCAGGGAGCTCTGGCCCCCTCTGAACTAATTTTGTCGGCCACCCTTCCTATAGTAATCCTGTGATAATCTTAGTGGGATTTTTGCGTCCTCTCCAGCTGTGTGTGTCTGGAATTGGCACCACTTTTCAGACTACGTGTAACCCTGCACTTTATGTGGCGATGTAAATCATCAGGGGCTGAATTAGTGGGCCTGAAAGGCTTGTTCATTCCAGCACTGAACTGAGCTACTGCTAAAGACAAGTAGTGGAACAAATCACTCACATTTGCTTTTTTCATCCTAAAAAAACCCCCTGATTTTGATATTTGTTTTGTTGCCAGGTAACGATGCCAATAATTGATTTAACAACATTACAGAATGACAGAGTTTGTTGCGGCTGTGGTTAATTCTGCCCACGTTGGCAACAGAGAGACTGCGCCGAAATCTACTGTATGTTGTTCTGACTTCTAACAACAGCTGCAAGATGCCAGAGGGCATCACAGGCATCAGAAAAAGTCAAATCAGATAATGCTATTACTGTTATTTGTTAAAAAAAAAATCAAATGTTTTTTGGGGCTTTTTAGCCTTTAATGTATAGGACAGACAAGTGTGAAGGGGGAGCGAGAGAGAGGGAGTGACATGCAGTAAAGGGCCGCAGGCTGAAGTCGAACCCGGGCCGCTGCGGCAACAGCCTTGTACATGGGGCGCCTGCTCTACCTCTAAGCCGCCAGCGCCCCACATTTACTCCTTTTTTAATTTTTACACTTACAAGTATAACACATTGGAAATTATACCCTGTTGTGCTGTACTGTATATACAGTATTGTGTATACCGCAAAGTATATGGTAATGGGAAACAATTTGGATTAGGTAATTATACTGGCAGGTGAAAAACATCTTTCAGGTGCTACTAACACAGATGGTATGGCTTTAAACTTCTTTATAATACAGTATAGCGGACCTAACTTTCAACACAAAACCACAGCTGGTAAATGAGAGTGGACCTCTGGGAAATGATATGGAAGATTGAGTGCCCGAGGGATATAAGAGAACGTTTATTACTGTTATTGGAGAGTAAAGCCAACAATGTTAACAATCTGCTCTGCAGTTCTTTGAGGTTGTTCACCAGCATGGGTTATGTATTTGTATTATGTAACACATATCAAAACTTCACGTGTCTTTATGTTTCAACAATGTTGTGGTCAATGTGTGGTTATGGTCAGGCAAAAAAAACCAAACAAACAGAACACTTGGTTATGGTTACCACAGTGCACAGCCACAGTAATGGCTGAGAAAGCTGCAGCTGTCCAACCCTGTTTTGGTGGCACATATACTGCTGGATGTATATACACATATATATGCTGCTGCTGTCTTGTCATTGTGGTGGCACAATCACAGCTGGAAATGCTGCCTTTGTCTTGCTAAAAAACAGCCAGTTTGGTGGTGCAAGCTGCTGGAAGTTATGCTGATGTCTTGCTAAAACACTCACTTTTGGTGCCACAATCACTGCTGGAAATAATGCTGATGTCTCGCTAAAAAGCACTTTTTCACTACTTTGGTTGCACAATCATGGCTGTAAATTATGCTGATGTCTTACAAAAAACCCCATCATTTTGGTGGCCCACTCACTGTTGGAAATAATGCTGATGTCTCACAAAAGAACACCCAGTTTGGTGGTACAAGCTGCTGGAAATACTGCTATTGTCTTGCTAAAGACATGCACTTTTGGTGGTGAAATTGATACTGGAAATGCAGCTGATGTCTTGCTAGAAAGCAGCTCACTTTGGTGGTACAATCACAGCTGGAAATGTTGCTGACATCTCCCTGAAAACACCCAGTTTTGTGGCTCAAGCTGCTGGACATTACTCTAATGTCACAAAAAAACACATTGTTTTGGTGCCACTACTGCTGCTGGAAATGCTGCTGATATCTTGCTGAAAAACACCCACTTTTGGTGGCACAATAACAGCTGGAAATGTCACAGATGTCTCCCTAAAAACACCTTGTTTTGGTGGCACAACTGCTGCTGGGAATGCTGCTGATGTCTTGCTAAAAAACAGTATAACTGAATATATTGTTTGGTGATCTAGAACAGATACTGCAGTTGCCTGCTGCTTGGCAGGAGGCCATGCACCATCCCACATCCTCCACGTCTCAGTGACAAAGTCAGCTAATATAAATGTAATCAGAACTACATCACTTTGATATTAGACTTTTATATGATAGGTATGAAATGTACAATTGTAATGTGGTTTTACAGACGCGCACAATGTCTTGGGTCTTTTTCACTCAATAGCATTCTTTAATACATGCAATGATAATGTGTCTTTAACGCTATTGTAATAAATCTAAGTTTACAGTTATTAAGATGAATGTTCAGCTGTACTCTGGTCGAATTGTTTCATGTCTGACAGTGTGTATTCCGGTCTCCAGACATCACTGCGCTGACTGCTAAGATTTTCCCATGGACTGGCAGACCGAGCCCCCACAAATGTAGCTTATAAGGTCCTGCGTAATGAGTGAACTCCTTACAACGCTCCCACCCGCCTTCCCCCTCCTCCTTCTCCTCCTCCTCCTCCTCCCTGACTCTGTCTGTCCCACTCTGCTCAGCAGACGCGAGACACGCAGTGGAACAGAGCTCATCCCGGGTGGTGGAGTCAGTTTGAACTAGGAGTTCAGACAGTTTAACTGTGGATGCTGCAGCACAGGAAATGCCTTGTGGACTGTTGTTGGTCATTTAGCGATCTGACTTCTCTGGGGATCTCTTGTTTATCTGAGAGACGGGTGAAAAGTCCGCGGAAAAACTGAAGCTACAGGACATCTACAGTGCGCCGGGATGCTCGGGTCAAGTCATTTCACTTTGACAACAGCGGCAGTTGTTGGTGAGTAAAAACTTATAAGGAATTGTGCATTTGTGCTGATTATCAGATGAAACAATGAGTGACAGCCGCCTTTTTTACCGCGTCAGGGTCTCCAGCGCATCTTTTACGCACACGCTGGACAGCGGCTTAGATCATGCAGCCTGCATAATTGAAGACTGAACGACTAAAAGCATCCATTAGGTGTGTCACTCACATCGCCTGCGAGCCCATTAAAAGGTGGTGGCACCGCGGTGTCCTCGTAAACTGCCCCTAAATACTTTCCGTCCGTATTGCCCAGATGTTATTTATTCTGACTGAGGGAAACCACACAGCACTTAATTGTTTCTACGTGCAGCAGCTTGGGCTCAGAAGCATGGCATTGCCTCATGTAATCGACACATTAGTCAGTCAAACTACTGTAAGTTGCGCATGCCTAGTGTTTACGCACCAGTGCCAGGACTTCCAAGTAAGTGTTGTTGCGTCTGAGGGAACATTTCTGCTGTGACATGTAACTCTGTCATATTTCTGCAGAATCTGATTATCTGCAAAGTATTAGTCATGTGAAATTGTGTCAGATCCTATGACAAACGAACCCCCTGAACGCCTCATTGGATGAATACAAGGAGGGTTGATTTTAACAAAGCATCCATGATAATTAGATTTTAATTTGAAGGAGATGAAAAGTGAGACATATATTGTATTAACACCGGCTTTAAGAGGCAGCGAGGCTCTAATGGATATCTGTGTTGGTATTATAGGGTCCCACTGGTGGTGCTGTGCTCTCAAGTTCAGCTCCAGAGCAGCAACTTCTAGGTCATGTACCAAGTAGTTCAAACATGATGGAAAGCCCCTGCAAAGTTGAGCGAAAGATCAACCCCTCTGAGTTTGAAGGAGAGAAAAAAAGAAGAAGAGAGAGCAAAGTAAACAGTGCATGTCTCTCTTTAATTACCAGATTCCTACGCTTACATGTGATGCTGGCTTGTGATGCTCATTAGAGAATTGAGTTAGAGATGGGGATTGTGTGTGTGTGAGGGATCAGCAGAAGCTCAATCATTACCATCACATCAATAAAGTCAGGTTTACTCTCATGTCCAATCCCACACACTCCTGCTGGTGCTGAGTCTGAGCCGTTGGAGTATGGCCTTTTGTTGGGTTACACAGGGGTAGAAGCTATCTGTTTTGAGTCCATACAGGGAAATCCCGTGTTGTGCTATCGGAGCTGCCTCAGAGGCCCACATGTGGTTATTGTAGTGGCAGCATTTAATCTGTATAAATTCCTAACGGAGATGGGGCTACAGGTGGTTTGAGTTTGGCACTGCAGAGGAGGAGAGGGGCATCTGGCTTCAATCAGTATGTGTCAGACCGGAGTGACCGAGCTTACTAAGGACGTGAACAGCATGAACACCTAGGCTTGAGACTACTGTGGGGATGCAACTAATGATTATTTTCATAAATCTGTTTTGTTTTGCCAGTTAATTCATGTTTTTACTAATGAAATGTCAGGAAGAAGCATGGGAAAAAAATCCCTTCACATCTCCACAGAACTCAAGATGATGTCAGATAAAAAGGGCAATTCAAAATCCTAATCTTGAGCTCTTGGGAACATTTTAAAATATTACATTTACGGTGATTTAGAAGAGGAAAGAGGAAGATAAGCTGCTTGATAAATGACTTTAACAGTTGATTGCTTATCAGTGTTGTCAATTAAGGCTGCAAGTATGTGTAATTTCATCATACATTAATCTGCAGATTATTTCCTTCATTAATCAATGAATAATTGCCTTCCATCCATGTATTGTCGGTAACTGCTCATCCTCTTAAGGGTCACCGGAGGAGCTGGAGCCTATCCCAGCTGACATTGGGCGAGAGGCGGGGTACACTAGACAGGTCGCCAGACTACCACAGGGCTGACACATAGAGACAGACAACCACTCATGTTCACATTCACACCTACGGGCACTTTAAATTAACCAGGTAACTTAACCTGCACGTCTTTGGACTGTGGGAGGAAGCTGGAGAATCTGAAGAAAACCTGTGCTGACATGGGAATGAGAAAATACAAACTTCACACAGAAGTGCCCAAGCTGGCCAGCGAAGCCTCTCGCTGTGAGGCAACAGTGCTAACCACTACACCACCGTGAAACAAGATATTGCCAAATGCAATATCCAATTTGCAGGACCAACAGTTTTTTGATAAAGGCAGAAAGTGTCACAATATAGTATCATAAATGTAGCATTGTGGTGCTGAAGAGACGCCTTAGCCTACAAATCATATTCCAGATGTAAGGGAACATGCTTGCTTGGTACAGACCTCAGCAAAAATCACATAATCATCCATTTTATGTATTTTTCAGAGAATATAAAATGCAAAAATGACCTTTTCCCACTAAAATTGCGAGTCACATCACAATCCCAATATCTGTCAAATTAATCGCAATATCCCTAAAAATGGCCATCACAGTTTCCTGCAAAGCCAAATGGTAACGTTATTAAGTTACTTGTTTTATCTGACATAAAGCCCAAAATTCAAATATATTCACTATACTGACATAAGACAAAACATTCAGAAGCTGAAAGTAGAGATTGTTTGCAATTTATGATTGAAAAATTAAGATTAATCAGCTATCAAAATACGTAGTTTTTTGTATTATTAATCGACTGCTCCTTTCAGCCGGACTTGAGACTTTCTGTCTCTCCTGTCTCTCTGTCTTTATTTTGCCTGTGAGTGATTCAAGCTGAAGCTGTTTATCTGACCCCGTTCAGAATGCATTGAATGCATCACAGAGATCACACGTGATAAAACATTTGCCATATGTGGCAAACAGCCATAGGACATTTTGAAGTTCATATGGTTCTTTAACATACTAGGAGCTCCCCATTCAACGGGTTTGTCACACAGCCAGAGTATAGACTGCATGTTCCTCTTATTTAGGAATGTATCTAACATCTTTGTTGCTACGTCTGCTTCAAAGATGGAGAGGAGAGGTGAGGGGTTAGAGACTTAGACTGCTCAGCATTCCTACAAGGACCTTATTCCCTATATTTTCTCATATCTCAGATTTGGGAATTCGTCTTTTCTCAACATTTTTATGAGCATGTGGAATGCAGCAGGAGATGACCAGAGTCAATGGTTAATTCATTGAAAGCTGAAAGGTCGAGAGATGTGAGTCTTCAGACATTAAAGCTCTGAATTGAATTTATGTGCCTGAGTAGTGAACCCGGCCTCGGTCATTAGCAATATGTCTCCTCCTCCTCCTCTACTATCTCTATTATCATTTGAATCAGCTCACTCCCTCGGTCGAGGCAATCAGCACTAATTTGACATAAACTCTCTGCTGGCAGCAGCAGAAAGATTCACTGTGATGGTATGTGACTAAGATGTGATTGCTACTTTTGCATCTTTAATGTGTTCACTTTTAGCATGCAAATTTTTTAATCAGCTAAGTGTAACTATTGTCTGAAGTTGTTCCACTACCACTGAGCACTTTGTAGGTGTTAAAGGAAGATAAATTTATTGTGCTGACTTCTGTTGGCTGCATAGTAACAAGGTCAGACACCTGTCTGACACCATAACATCTCCTCCTCCACTGAGACTGACACTGCAGACACATGAATGTGAACTGGAATATATCAGTAACTATTGGATGGATTGATATGACATTTTGTGTAGACTTTTTTGGTCCATAAAGAATGAGTCCTACTGATTTTTTTCAGTACAGAATGCATTGAATACATTCAGTAAGTAACATAGGAAGAAGCAAGAATAAAGTTGCAAAATCATGTCATACTTTCTCCAGATGACAAACACAATCATGCATCCTGTCAGTGAAAGATCATGTGCTCACGTGCGTGACAGCAGCGGCATCCTAGCATAAAAAAAATACTTTTGGAGCTACAAAAATAAATAATTAGAAGAAAAGTCACAGCCTCCATCTCTACTGAGATACGACCGGATTTGTCAGCATGTTTTTCTCACAAGTGTTTGGCCTTATGGTTAGTGCTATATCTGATGTGGTAGATGTGCAGGTTTTCACACTTGAGGGTCTCTGCAACACTTACCTCATGGTTTACATTGCAAGTCTGAGTGTGTGTGTGTGACTGTGATAAATGGACTGGAGTTCACATTGTTCTTTAAGCATTTTCATCTCTATCAGATGAAGTGGTAATAAAGATGCCATACAGTATGAAATGCAGGAAGAATGCAGTTTTCAGTGCTGATGAGCTTGGGTTATTTCAGCCATCTGTTGGAGTTATTCATCAAACCAAATCGTTCTCTGGATGCCAACAAAACAGAGAGGCGGTCAGGTCAAGTTGGGAGACTTTTTGTTCTCAGAGGTCAGAGGCTTGAAATAAGGAGAGGAAACTGTGCTGAAAGACGGAGGGGACACAGATCTTTGGCTGTCTGGTGACAAACAGGACGATAGACAAGAGATACAGTCACCTGTGACACTTCCTGTCTATCTTGGCAAAGAGGAGATAGAAAGAAAACAGGAAGATAGGTCCTTCTCCTGACTTGAGAGAGCTGGGGCTTCAAAGAAATGAGTAATCAGAAGCACAAAACACATAAAGATAGGGCACGTGAGGACAGGAAGACTCATTTCACAGTTCACAATAGCCATGTTGCAATGTTAAAAGTTATGGAGCAGTTTCAGTTTCTTTAGTAGGCATCCATTACATGGATCCTGATTTTGAAACGCTAAAATTTGTACTGGTTTATAAGTAAAAGTTGTGCTTTTGCAACAGTGATAGTGTCTCTGTAGCACGGACACCTGTACATCATCACCACCATCAAACTGAAACTGTGTGGTTTGCCAGGTGCAAATACATGTGGTTGTTTTGGGTCTGTCAGTGCAAGCAGTAAGCTACACTTTCAATTAGCGGTCTGTCAGTTGGCATTTGCTTGTGGGAAACACAAGCACAAAACCCAAATGACAGTAAAGCATTAATGACTTCTGGTTTACAAGCAAGTCGGAATTTGGCAGAAACTATTAACGTTATTAAAAGTCTTGACCAAAAGGTCTGTCAGTAATAGTCTGGAAAGCATGATGGTCATCAGCTTCAAATGCTGTTGTGATTGTTTAGTATTTATTAGGTCATTTAGTGATTCAGTTAAAAAAAAAGAAAAAAAAAAGGATGTGGCCTTCTCCAAGCTATGAACAACTCATACTTCCAACTTTACAAAAGTGAGGATTTGCAAGTTTTATTTCTCCCATGTGATTGTAAACTGAATATCTTTGGGGTTTTCATTGTTTGTCTGAAAAACAAGCAACTTCAAAGTGTCATCTTGGGATTAAGAACATTTTAATGGGCATTTTCCACTATTTTCTGACATTTTGTAGAACAAACAACAGAATGAACCGAATCATTGTTTGCAGCCTTGTATAATCGGTGGTCTGACGTATTCTCATAGAACGGTTCATATGATAGCCTACAAATTAGTGCCCCATGAATGAAGCTACGTCCTTAATGTGCAGTTACATGATTAACGTAAAGTTTCGGAGGTTAGGTTTAGGCAAGTAAGGATGTACCTTAAAATAACACATGGTTCCGAACACACTACTCCAGGGCAAAGTCATGGGGGAAAGTCCAGGATTTTGTGACCCAACCTGCCTCCTTACATGACTACTCGGGACTGTCCGGTCAGTAAGTTGGTCACGTGATCTCAGCCTTTTTAAATACGTGGGGTACGTATGAATTTGGGTGCATTACTTTTCGTACGACCACATTTGAACGGTTTGTGAGAAATTCCATACATGGTAACGACAGACTCTTTCATAGCTAAGCCTATTTGTATTTATGAGAATGATTTGTGTGTAATTTGTTGTAGAGGAGGTCAACGTTTGATTCAAATACTTAGCTTAATTTGGCATTTTTAGTTGTACTGTGCTGATCAGGTTAGTATCACATGAAGCTCATTTAAATAAGGAGAGGCTTGTGCATTATGGGTGCATGCAGAGGTGACAGATGTCAAAGTCAAGCTGGTCTCACAGGAAGTTGCATTCTGTGGGTAAACCCGAAATAGAGAAGCATATATTTCCTTGAAAAATTGTGATAGTCAAACGAAGGCTCAAAGATTTACCCCTAAGCCTGTGAAACCACAAATGCCACCCACATGACTTGTTTCCAGACTCTGCTGCCTCAGCCTACTACATATGTGCAGCCAGGAAACTATTATTTGTAGAGTGGAAGATGTTCACAGTAAAATTGATGTATTCTATAACAGCAGTCTTTACTGGCACCGGTCCATTTTTCCTTTTACTCCCAAGTCTTGTCATTCAGGTTGGCATGAGCGCTAGTCTGTGACAAATCAACTCAATAGACTCATTTTGTATGTTCTGTGACTTTATCGTACAGATAAAAACAGGAAATATAGGGGGTGGGGTGGGGTGGGGTGCTGGGGTTGAAAATGGGCGAAAACATCAATATGTATTGTCATCTTAAGGATATGCCATTATATTAAAACTCCCAAGGTACATCTGTATGGACTGATGCCAGGCAGACAGTGGCACGTAGCCAAGAAAAAGACAATGAGGATATTTACTGACATCGTCCCATATCGGTTGCAGAATTGAATTGAACTAAAATTGTATCATGGCAGAATTTGTGATACAAGCAAATACTATATCATTGTCCAAAGAGCAGATATTGTGTCAAAGTCAAGCTTGTGATTTACGCCCCTGCTTATTTGCACGCGGAATGCTATGCAACATGAAAAATAGAAATGAACAAAGACAAAATCTGCATTTTCTCCAATGACTCTGCCAAAAGGAAATGTGGATGAGGCGTAAATCAGCCTGGTTTATTTAAAGTTTGCAGGTTTGCATAATTCTAACCTACTAAAACAGTTAAAGTAACTGTAGTTTGCTGCTTGTTTGCAAATGTTAGCAGCATGCTAAAATGCTAAACTAAAATGGTGAACAAATGAACCTCAGCATGTTAATATCCTCATTGTGAGCTTGTTAGTATACTCTGTTCTCATCTTTGTGAACTTCAGTGACTTTTCATCTCCAAAACATTCAGTTTGTTCAGTACTTTGCTTTATCTTTGAACAGTTTGGTTTTCTTTGCATGGAAGCCCATAGCGGACATTATTAAAATGAAAACTTAAAAATATATATATAAAATTCAATTCAAACTACTAGCATTATTATTTTCCAAATATATATGTTTTATTTGAGTAAAAAACGCATAAAACAACGCAGCGGAAGAGTGACCATACGGCCATTTTGCTGAGGTCCAAGTATGCAAACAAGCTACGACACGTGCCCCCAGTGACACTAGAGCTGGAGCCTGTCAGAGGCAACTCCGCGGTGGATTTAATTTGTAAAAGTACAGAAGCAACAGTACCCAGAACCACATTCAATCATTCCACAATCAGAAACCATGGATTAGGAGAACCATCTGGGATGCTATATATCCACTCACTGCAGCCTGTCTGGAAACAAAGACAATGATAAATCAGCAGTCTACAATGTAAGAAGAGCAGTAATGGAGGCAAAAAGGAACTATATTTCAGGTGAAGGGATTGCATTTCACTGTAGTCGTGCCTTGTACTGTTTCATGTGACAAATCATTCATTCATTCATTTATTTATTAATTGATCATTTAATAAAGTCCCCTATGGGCCTCCATATTCACATTAAGCATCACAGTCTCACAAAGCAGCTAGTGTGGCTGTAGGCCTTTATTCTTGCTACAGTATCATTTGCAAATAAATAGAGGTAAAAAAATAATAATGTCTCTCATATGTGTATGAAAGTCGACTGTCAGTAACACAAACACGGGTTGGGCTGTGCTACAGAACTGAGTCATCATTGAATCATTATGTACTGTCTGCTGCCATCGCTGCAGACGGGGGAAGTGAGAGAGAAATAAAAAGGAAACTCGTGGGTTGCCAAGGTGATGCTTGTGCCAAACTTTTTCTGCCCTGTGACTGCAAATTTGAAGTGATCTCAACAAGTCTTATGGTTTTAGCAGTAACATGCTGAATTTAGCTTTCCCTCTGTCATTCTTGAAATTTGGGGGAAATAATCAAGATGTATTGAATGATTTCCTCGTTTTTGGTTGTAATTATAAAACGTTAACATGTTTTGTCAGACATTAACTGTGCTGTTTGCCTGTAAGCCTGTTATTCTTGCTGTATTTGAACAATAGGGACTATCTACACACAGTGTTTGAAAACCTAATCTTCCCATAAGTGGCCTCTAAGCTCAAAAACAAACCAGATAGTAAGATAAGTGCAGAATAATCCCAGAACTTCACCCAACAACATACACACACTCTGAAAAGAAACTGATATCTCTCATATAAGAGCTTCATATAAGCAAAACACCCGTGAAGGTGCGACATCGCATGTCGTTTCAGCTTACATGGGTCTTAACCTCCGATGAAGGTCAAGCCACACACAGACACACACGCACATGTATAAACACACGCTGAACACATAAAAGCGTTCTACATGTGTTTCACACTTCATCACTTGTCACCACTTTTCCTCAGACTGGTACAATTCTGATATTTTGAGGATCATCCTCTTGACCCTGTGAAGATCCGGTGTAATTGTTTCCATGCTGAAGAAATATTGAAGATTTGTGTGAAATACTTCAAGAAGGATTAAGACTGCTAAAATTTAAAATAAAAAACCATCAAGAGACACATAATCACTGCAAGAATTGTCTTCCTAAAACATTTAGCATCTACAAACTGCACCAGCACTTTTATCAAACCGTTACGTTTTTATCAGTTGTTTATAGGAGTTTATACATCCATATCGCTTCCATCAGCCCATTACAAGCCCACAAAAGTTTGTGTATGCTGAGGTATTTTTTGGTCATGTGACCTCTGGCATTACACACTCGAGAGGCATCAGGGGCAAAGAGAAGGGCGGAGGAGGAGAAAGCAGGGCAGACAGCAAGGCAAAGGGGAAAGTGTAGGGAAGGTCGTTGGAGAGTCGATAGGGAGTCCGAAGGGAGGTCAATTTCAGAGAATTTGTTGTGGGAGGAGATTTCATTATCTACAGTTCGAACAAAAACAAGAAGAGGAGTGAAAAGCAGAGGTTAAAGGCAGAGCAGACAACCACTGCTTCTGTTTTTCATACAGAGAAGTGGGTTAGTCATCTTTGCCGCTTCTTTATTTTATACTACAGCGGTCACCAAGTTCTCATTGCCAAATAGGTTGTTTGTCAGTGCCCCCCACAAGTTTCATGTTTGTTCCCACAGTATTTTCTGCACTGTCGCCTCTTCGGCAGAGTGGTTGTGTGGTTTAGTGTAGGCTGCTAAGGTTGGTTTCACACCTAAATTGTTTAGTGAGACTGAAACAAACTCGGGTCTGTTTGCCTGTTTGATTTTGTTCAGTATATGATTGGGAATGTTGTCAAGTGACAAAGCAGCTGCACTGAAATGACCAAAAAAGGGACGGTCATTTGTGGTGGGAAAGCAAAACAGACCAACGAGGACTATGTAATAGCACTTATGTGATTGCAGCATGAGTTCAAAAAGCTAAATTGCAGTTACTTCATGCTGATGCTGATTGTATGCATTCCTGCAACATAACAGTGTTCCAGCAGCATTAGTTTGTCTTTAATCTTCCTGTCCACTTAAGAAGCAGGAATGTGTCGCATTGTGTAGATTGACCAAGTGGCAACCTCGGCGGCTGAAAAATGAAGCCAACACAGAAGTGGCAAAGACTGCAGTTCTTAGAATGGCCACTTGAGGCTGGCTCCAGAAGCCAGTCAATCCCCAAATGCCCAACTTTACAGCAGAAATAAACATGTTTGCAGCATGGTAAAAAAAAACAAAAACAGTTTTGGTCTCTATAGTTCATTTTACCCTTCATGACTTTCATGATTTCTATTTTTATATAACTTACCTGTTTACATTTTATTAAAGCTTAAAGTTACACATGATTAAGGGTGGCCACCTCGAGTAACAGGCTGTCTGTAAGTAGTGTCCTCGGTTTCACAGTCAGATCCAACACTTGTTCCTCTAAAGCTCCACCTTTTTGCCCAAATATGGTCACCTCTAGCTCCAAAAAAACCAAGATGGACAAAAAGACGAACTTGAGGCTTCAAAACAGTTATCAACAAACCAAAGGGTGACACTATAGTAGCTACGTCAGGGCTCCAGACTGTGACCAAATGGTCAACTCCAAAAATGATTTTGTGATGCGACTACTCGCTCGTGTGCGACCCACAAATTTGCAGGCGTTTTTTTTAATTTTTTATTATTCATGTTGTGAAACGAGGGAGCGAGTCCGCCAGTGTAGGCTAATGTGTGTGAGAGGAGGAAAGTCCGGGAGTGAGTGATTAGTTAACTGCGAGGATCACGTCATCGTCACATATCAGTAGGTTCGTTTGAGATAAGCTGGAAAGTGGATGAGAGCAGGCGGCTACAGCAGGCGGCTGAATCCAGACCTTGTCTATCTCCTCATGACTGTACCGACATATGAGGTCCAGTCACGGTTAGGGATGGACAATATATTGATATTACATCAATATTGCGATATGAGACTGGTATTGTCATATCATAGCTGTTGTCTTTTCCTGGTTTGAAAGGCTGCGTTACAGTAAAGTGATGTCATTTTCTGAACTTACCAGTCTGTTCTACCTGTTCTGTTATTTGCCTTTACTCACTCAGTCATCATATCCACACTGATTATTTGTCAAAAATCTTATTGTGTAAATATTTTGTGAACGCACCAGTAGTCAACCCTACCATTTGTGGCAATATCAATATTGAGGTCAGTCAAAAAATATCCTGATATTTGATTTAGTTGCAGTCTTCATTAATAATGCTTAGAATAAATTATTCCTTCATAAGTATTTTGTGAACACTTGAGACATTAGATTAAGACATGGCACAGTAAAGTGCTGCTTTCTGTTAGACAACAAAATTTGACTACCCCACGTGGATCCTGGTGATGCAGGGTGACAGTTAAGTTACCCGTCAAGTCAATATTTCGTATTTACTCCGACCATCAACTCAGACCTCCTCCATAAGCCTTTTTCATGCAACAGTACAACAGTGTAATGCTACATCCTCCTTTGATACCGACTGAGAGGAGAAAGTCCTCACTGACAGCTGGAGCTTGTCTGGAGAGTGTCTGATAAGGACAGTATCACTGTGGTTATACTTTGGCACAGCCAGTGTTAAAGTTTTGGCATTAACTTTTGTTTTGGGTGCAGTTTGTGATTAAGTTTTTCTTTCTTTGTAAAACAGGATTTAGGCTAGTCTACAGTTATTTCCTTGTGTTTTACCATTGTGTGCCAACCAAGACCTCATAATGTCTTGCCAGAAGAAACACATAAGGAATACTTGCACTCACATACTCCTCCAGGGCTCTCACTACCTGCTAAGTGCTTCTGTGTGTGTTTGCAACCAGAGCAATGCTGCATCTGTGCACCAGGCCCGTCCACCCCTCCACCCCACCCCACCTCTCTCCCAGGCCAGCGGCGGGCCAGAGCTATCAATCAAATTGGCATCATACAGGGAGCAGCAGAGCTGTGGCGTCTGCCTGGGGCAACATGCTCACATTAACCTCTCCTGCAAAAGGCCAACACAAAACCATGCTAGTCATGATGCTCTTCTCACAGCAAAATGTAATGTAATGTATGTAATTAATGTTTCACTGTTACAGTCTGTTGGTCATTAGGTAATCGATAAGCACATGACTATTTGATGACCAATTTGATTCATATAATGGCACCAGACTATTTGGGATCCACTTCAGACTGTTACAGAATAAAGTCAGCAGCAGAGAGGAAATGCACTTGATAGTGGGGAAGAACTCATTCATGTGACAAATTCTCAGTGGCCTTGGGTGATTTTTGGTCTTTGAATGTGAGGAAAAGCGTGACGTAAATAGTTGAAGAATGAACTGAGGTGATTTGAAACTCAATAGGGTTGTGTATTAACATTAGATTTTTATTTTTGCCTGTTCATCTCGCTCAGTTTCAGTATTCAGAGTATGTCTGCTGTAATGTTTCTTTACTGTTTTTGAGCAGCCTTGAAAAAATAATAGGAGGAACAAAACATGAGGGAGAGAAAGAGAGTTGTGTGTTCCTTGAACACATCTGTGTGTCTGACAGAGAGAGGGAGCGTGTCGACGGGGGAGGGATTCACCCCTACCGAGTCCGTATCCACACTAATGTGAACACATTTTTTAAAGGTGTTTCTGCTTTTCTTGTCTTTGAGTGTCAGTTTACAGTGGACTGGAGTTTTTCACTTTCTAAAAATGTCACGAGGAAACTGCCAAACCACCAGGAAAACATCAACACTGGCTGATCCGTTTTCACTGTAGATGTCTGTTTCTTTACACAGTGTTTTTTTTACATTTGTAATTTCTGTGTAGCAGGAACCACAAACCAGTGTGTCATTAAATGTTCAATCAAAATAAATGTTCAGTAACTAATTGCCAAGCGAAAAAAGAGTCTTGTGCTCAAACCTGCCCGAGGGAATAACAGCTCCCTTGTTCAAAGCTTCCACTGTACATCTTACCACTTCTAAATCTGTTTTTGTTTTTTTTTAAGGGGGGGGTGAATATCTTGATGAACAGTTTGCCATTAAATTGACTAACACATGTTGTATATATTGTATTAGTGTGAGGGTGTAAGCAGTGCAGTGCTTACTAAGCACTGTGAAGGCTCTTTAAATAACACCGTGCTGCGATTCTGAGCAGGTAATTGCATGCTTTTCGCTCTCAATCTTTTAAGTGATTTATTTACAAAACATCCCACAACTAGCAATTAACCTGCTGCTATGATCCACACTAAACAAACATGTCAGCATCTTTCTAAAAGGCTTAAGAAAGATGGTTGTGATTCTGTGCCCATTGCTGCTTTGAGACACACATACAGTCAATTAAATAATCAACAATCCTCAGTGAGTATCTGCATTCCAAGAAGTAGATGAGAACAGATGTAGATGTTTTAAATATGGAGCTAGAAGGAGAAAAGCATAAAAAGCGTAAGAAGGTGGCCTCTCTCAAAATCTACTTTTGAGGAAGCCAGACTAGCTGTTTCCCCCTGCTTCCAGTTTTTATGCTAAGCTAGGCTAATCACATCCCAGCTCTAGCTTGACATTTCACATGCAAACAGAGTGGTATCAATATTCTCATCTAACTTAGGTTAAGAAAGCAAATAAGTGTATTTCCAAAATGTCAAACTATTCTTTTAAAAGCAAGATTTTTTTCTGGAAATGCTCAGATCTAGCCTGGGAACTAAACAAATCTGCAAGCTTATGTGTTATTTGTTTTGGCAGATACATCTGGTCCCCCTCCTGTTCAGACAGATTTCCAGCTGACCTGGCCCGTTTCGGACCAGTCACAACTATTTATCTAATATGGGATGTGTTTCAGATGATGAACGACAACTTGTGGAGCCTTCATGCTTCATGCAAAATAGGTGATGACGTCATTTTTGGCTTGCACATGTTAAAGCCGGAGACACTACAACAAAAATGAACCAATGGCTGTATATAAAGATAGACACTGCATCTATGCTTCCTCCCATTGTACAAAAATGAAGCCAAAGTATCCCGGATACAGACACAGCCATTTGGCACTGGTGGTGCCATTTAGAGCCAGTGGTAGTGGTATTCTCAGCAGTGTTGAGTTCCTGCCCAAACACCTGTTCAACCCAACCAAGACTAGTGCCATTGATCCCGAACACAATGATTGACATACACAGCTGTCACTTTTGGGGAGCTGTCATGCCATTGCATCTTTATTATACAGTATATGGTATAAACGTGGCCTTGTAAAGAGGAGTGACGTGCAGGCATTTTCGAAAACAGTTCTGTTGAAGTGCTGTTTTCAAATTCTGATGACGAAAACGATGGCACTCTTTCCCAGACATATTGACACTACACCATCACAGCTCATCTCTGTAGCCTGTTTACATTCGTCCATCGCTCAGCCCTCTATTTCACGTGTCGTTGCTTTGATTGGTTGTTGGCATATTGGTCAATGACTGTTGATAGCTCATTTAAAATCGAAAATGAACGGAGAGGTTCCAGACTAATTCACATTTGCGATTTGATCCGGCAATGTTGAATCTCTGATCAGCATGACAGATAAAACACAGATATGGAGCTTGAAAATACCACTAAGCTAATTCCCACTAGTTTTCTCCTATAAATTAATTGCATTGATCCACTTAAACAGCAGTCAGCGAGCTAGAAGCACTCTATTATTTGTGTATTCTAATTAAAGTTTTAGGAGTATAAGTGATAGTGCAGATCAATGTTTGTTGGTCTGTTAAGTGGGAGTCTGGCTAAGAGCCTTAGAATTACTTGATGATAAGAACACTCTGAACATAGCACAAATAAACTGCACTGCCACTGTAAGCTATAATTAGAGTATTACAGTTGTAGTGCTCATTGTTTGTTACACAGCGCATGTAAAATCAGACATAGTTATTATTATGTCAGCATTGCTGCATACACTCTGCACAGCATAAGTGAGCACAAACTACACTCCTTTTCTTGTGTTCATTAGATTCATATTTGCTACTGTTTTCTTTAAAAGTTTTATTTGTCTTCACTGACTTTTCAAAATAAACCTGAAGTGATGTTTTAAGAGTCGTAGGAGTATGGAGCTCATAGTTATAGTATCTGAGGCATAGCATGATTATTTTCGCATGTTGCTTATTGATTCTAGAGGAAGGTCATTCTTTGACCCTTGGGTGTGTGTGTATTTTTAGTTCCTCCAGAGGTGTTTGATCTATCCCAGAAGCCCCCTCTTCCCAGCTGCTCCCTGTATGTTAAAACTGTTGTGATCAGCAGATTTAACAGCCATGCTATGTGTATGTGTCTGCTGGAGGGATATGGCTAGGAGAGTGTCAACCACCCCTGCAGTATACTGAGTGAATTTTGGTGGGGATGAAAGCTTTGACAAGCGTCTGGGGGGATGATGTCATGCGTGGGTCTCAGCTTGTAAGCCTGCGTGTTTTCTGCACCACTGAAAAAAGCAGAGCCCCAGAGGATACATCTGGAAGTTTCAGAGAGTGGAACTCGACACCGTCGAGCGGACGCGTTCAGTCAATGAATGAAAGGCGGCATGAGGAGAGGAGCACAGAGATGCTGGGACGGGAGGTAGGAGGGAAGGAGTGACAGGGATGAATGAAAGGAGGAAATAGTAGAGAGATGGATGATGCTCTTGAGGAACAGAAGGATGGGTGAGTGAATTAATGAATGGGTGGAGTAGAGGAAGCAGATTGAATAGGGAGCAGAGCCGAAGGAGATGATTTTTAGCACACTATGACTCTCGGGATTGCAATGTCTTAAATATATCAGCAACTATAGGATAGATTGCCATGAAACTGTGAACACACATTCATGTTCCCCAGGTTGGAGCCTACTGTCTTTGCTGATACCCTGACTTTTACTTCTGCACCACCAGCAGGTCAAAGTTGTTTACTTATTTAGTGAAATATATCAGCAATCTTCGATTGGCACAGAACTTTGTACAGACATTCATGATCCCCAGAGGATGAATCCCACTGACTTTGGTGATCACCTGATATTTGTGATTTTAAATGAAACACAATGACAATTATTGCGTGTATTGCCATGAAATTTGATACAGACATTTATGATTCCCAGAGGATAAATTGTAATAACTTTGTTGGTTTAGTGTTAATTAGCAACATGCTACTCACATTCACACTCTGATGGAACAGCCACCAGGAGCAATTGGGTGTAGTATCTTACCCCAGTACACTTCGACATGCAGACTGGAGGAGCCGGGGATCAAACCGACCATCTTCCGTTTCGTGGACAACCCCTTCTAGCTCTGAGCTCCAGCCACTCCAGTGAAAACCAATCAAATAAGTCAGACAGCTTTTTATTATCTCATTAATGGTAATTCATCTTGATAAACATAGTGTTTTTTAGGGTGATCCATGATAAAATCCTTTATCTTCCCATAGGGGTGAGTTCGTGTACAAAAATCTCTAAATGTTTGGAGTGGGTTATTTTTTCTGTGTAAATGTGTACACGGGTTTCACCGCTCGGCGGTGCTATTGCATTGTGCCAGTAAAGCCCCAGTTATACGAATACCAACCGAACGGTCCGCCATCCCGAATTCTGGTCCCTGAGTCCTGACAGTAAGCTATGGCGAGCCTGTAGAAGTCGTATTTCCCATGCATGTCAGAGATTCTCACGGGGACGCGAGTAATTCAGGCTGACATGACCTGTTTTTCAGTGAACTCCTCTGGTAATTTTATTAAAAAGCATAGCATATAGGTCCACAGTATATACACTTATAGGAGTGGGCAACAATGAGTACTGGGCCATCAAATAACAGCATCCGCGGCGAGAGGACACGGAATTGTGTGCGCTTTTACGCACGCAGGTTAGGGTTAGCATTTTGGTTAAAAGCACTGTACAGCCTTACAGATCCTCCAGCATGGCTGCTGACCCATGTTTTTTTTTATAATCATACCACAGCTTGTCTTATTTATCTTTGACTGACATTAGCACTAAAACTCTACAGAATTTGGCCTCTTGTTTCCCCCTGTGCATATGAAGAGACAAAACGCCTACATTCATGACCTCTTGTGTCCACTGTACACCCACATACTGCACATTTGCCAAGAAATAAGCAGCGACTGAGAAGACAGCCAAATAAGAAAATTAACTCAAAGTCAGCAGAGCTAAAACTTGTCAGAAGTTTAGCTCGTGATAACCATTCCTGGGGTGATTGGAGAGGAAAGTGTGCGTGCAGTTGGAGCACAGAAGAAGAAGAAATTGGCTGATATAAGGCAGTCCGAGGAGGAGGATGGGAATGTAAGAGGGGGAAGCTGAGAAAGAAGGGCAGCAGAGAATAAAAACTGATCAAGATAAAAGAACAAAGGAGGAAATCTGGAAATATTTCAGTGTCATAACTTTTTCATGCCCACGGCCATGCCAGAATATGAAGCCCGTCTCCCCTGCCAGTAGTGTCTGTTATTAAACACCAGCACATGGTGCATGAAGGTCCAGGTCCCACCCAAAACTCTCTGGCTTTGTTTCTTTTAATGGTCAGACATCAGTCAGACATAAAACATTCCATCTTTCACTCTGACTAATGTAACATTAACATTATCCAGGTTCTGTTTGCTTACTTTAATTTGAGAGGATTTGTTTTAACTGTCTGTCTTGGATCAACTTTATGACTGACACGTGT
Organism: Epinephelus cyanopodus; assembly: GCA_026686955.1. Taxonomy (NCBI): domain Eukaryota; kingdom Metazoa; phylum Chordata; class Actinopteri; order Perciformes; family Serranidae; genus Epinephelus; species Epinephelus cyanopodus. The sequence continues at coordinate 13,470,193 of CM048932.1, read as the reverse complement.
TTCTTACTACGACTTATTAGGGTTGAGTTTCATGGTTACCTAATGACTTTGTTGTCCATAGGTGCTGATTTGTGTTGAGCTTTAAAGCTGATTATAGTCGGTTAGATATGTTACAGATGAGCAGGTGCCAGTCGGGTGTGTATTTTTACAATGGCTAAGCGAGGCTTTGAAGCCTACAGGTGCTGACTATGGGCGATTTTTATAGGTGGTTTAATGTCTCGCAGGCCAACAGGTGCTGATCTGTGCTGCCTCCTGACCCGGCTGTATCAGACAGATCGGACTCTGGCTACTTGGTTTGATGTCTTGCAGAATTGTTAAATACTGAAATGGAGTCCTTTTGGTTTTGAGAACTGTAGCCGAGAGGGCAGCAGGGTTTTATTGTGGGTTAGTGCGACTGACAGACATGCCAAGATCAATCACGACCACATGGAGCTTGACCAAAAACAGACTCATTCATTGTTCATTGTAGTCTCAGGCTCAGATATTTGCGGCCATTTAGATTAAAAATTTCTGGTGAGCAAAAATAAGATTTTCCTGATGATAAATAGCGCAGACTGTATTGTATCAGCCAGTCCCATTTTTCTGTTGAATTAAGTCTAATGCCATGTTAATGGATCTGTGGGGGCTGCACTTCGCACAGTGGTGCTTAGTGCCAAAAGCTTATGTCAGCATGCTAACATGAGCACAACAACAATGCTAACATGCTTATGTTTAACAGGTTTAAAGATGTTCACCATAGTATGCTAACATATTTAGCTCTAAACACAAAGCACAGCTGAGACTGATGGGGATGTCATTAGTCTCTAAGTATATAGTTATACCAAAGTTTTGGACAAATTTTAACCACATAATGGCAAAAGAAGAAAAGTCAGTGGATCACAACAGTTTTATTCATCCTGTGTGGAACATGAATGTCTCCACCAAATTTCATTAGTTGTTGAGACATATCAGTCCAGACCAAAGTGGTGGGCTGACCATCATAGTACCATGATGCAGCTAACATGGCTTAAAAAAACTCCTTGTGCCTCTCCTCTGCTCACCATGTGTACTAGAGTACAATACGAACCCTTTGGACCGTGATGGACAGCTTTATATGCCAATACCTCAGAGGCTCATGAAGCCATTTCCATCCACAAAGGGAGAAGTCCACTTATTGGTTTTCCAGGGCAGATGTTAGCCCAGCTCACGAAAATAGCCAGTTACATAACTCGCTGGTTTTGATTTTAGCAGAGCGGAGCCGGGAGACACCAAATACAGCAAAATGAGATTGGTATACACAAAAGACTGCCAATAGACAGAGGACGTTCCCGAGTAATTTACAGCTCAGAGGCCAGCGTGACTCTGAACTGTACTTGAGCTCAGTATGTGACAAATGGTAAAGGTCTTGTTGGCCCTAAGCCATCTTAAATCAGCTAAATTAGCTCTGTGTGTGTGTGTGTGTGTGTGTGTGTGTGTGTGTGTGTGTGTGTGTGTGTGTGTGTGTGTGTGTGTGTTCGCTCGCGCGTGCACCTGTGGATTTGAGGGGACGTCCATAATCAGGTTAATAGGAACAGGAAATGGAGCTTCTCTGAGAGATGGAGAGGGGCAACAGAGGAAGTAGAGAAATGAGTGAGGGAGAAACAGGGGGGATAATATTTCTTGGCTGGGATTCCAGTATATGACTCTGCAGGTCTGCTTCTCTCTCTCTATGTCTTTGTCTATCTCTCTTTACCAGAGGGGAATGTAAAAAGCCAAATCTTCTATGAAATCTACAGGATCAACATCTAAACATGACTGGATGATGACTGGCAGCAGTATGTTTTTATAAGTGCACTGTTTATAAGAAAGCAGTGGAAGGGGCTGGTAACAGACCTGATTGCATGTAATTCATGCATCTAAGCCTCCTTATGCTGAGTTATAGTTTACATACATGTGCTGATCCATGTTTATATTGCTCTCCCTGCCTGTTTTCTACCAGAGAATACACCTACACCAGGCTCAATAGAATGTTGTTGTTTACGCAGGAATTTTAGACCATTCTCATTCCCAGGGCGTCAAATAACGAGAATGTCTGCAAAGGGCGGGAAGGAGAGGAGTTGGATAGGTCAAACAAAAGCAGACTTTCAGGGAGGAGACCACAGTTGGTGTCCTGCGGGAAAACAAATGTCAGTGCTGTTTTAACATAATGTGACATCTCTTACGTACCTACGTCCGGTGTGAAAAGAAAAGTTGTTGTTTTATCATCATATTACGCAATTAATGTAATCGTTGTGCACTAATGTCGCTCACATAATGTGTTAACGTTACATTATGTCGAGTAACAAACTTGCTTATTTAAACTCAAAACGCAATCTTTTTTTCTAAAGCCATCAAAGTAGTTTTGTCCCCCAAACCTTACCACGACTTTCGCAACGTTAATCATGTCTGACAATGCGTTTTAGCTACATGTCGCGTAGAGACGCTAAAGGATGCCCTGTGCATCACTGTGAGACCCAGAGGGTAAGATATTTTCTTCGTAAACAAAAGTACTGGACAAACTAACATTTTGACTGAATGATGGGGCTTTGTGAGAAGTCAGAAGATCACTAAAGTTATTAAAATCCAATCTAAAGGGAATATAACTATGCATAACAAATTTGTGGCAGTCAACCCACTAGTTGTTCAAAGCTACAAATGTTAACCTCATGGTGGCACTACAGGAGAAGTCGGGGGATCAACAAAGTTTTTTAGTATTCATACTTTGGGGACCACGAATGTCCGCACAAAATGTCATATCAATTCGTCCAGAATGTGATGACATAATTCAGGCTGGACCAATGTGGGGGCCAGACTGATCGAACAACCAGCATCCTTGAGCTGCACCACTGGCATGGCTAGAAAGTCTATAATTACTTTGTCTGCACAATCCAGACTCCATATGGTGGCTCTTTATTGTCCTCTGGGTCAGACACATTAGCTACAAAGCATCATCATCAAACAAATAGCTGCTTTTTATTTGGCTCTCTCCATGTATGTGGTCTGTGTCTGCACGTTCTTTTTTTAATCCCGCTGTTTCGACTCCTCTGCACTCCCTCACAAGTCCAGGAATTGAATAAATTATACTGGAGGAATTCCCTGGCACAGTAGATATAAAGACTGTCATTGTAATGCAGGCACAATGAGACATGGATGGATTTATATAGAGCCTCTGTGATATATACTCAGCTCAGTGACAGACGGACGCAGACTGCGCAGAGTGCAGAGAAGAAGCCATTGTCCTGCAGGTCAGACTGAACTCTGACCAAAGTGCTTCACACTGATGTTTGAAATTCCTCCAGTGTCCTCCAAAATGACTCTGTCAGTGTGTGTGAGTGTGATAAAATGGTTCACACAATTCACCTCTCATATTGGTGTATCATCCCTAGATACTTTTAATATTGTTAGAATAATGTAAATATTGTGTCTAAATTACCCAAATGTCAATTATTATTAAATCATTCTATCACTAGATCTGTTTATTTTTCATTTCCGGGTTGCATCTTGAGTTTTAAAAAAAAAAAAATTTACTAAGAATGTTTGTTCATGCTGACCTTCTACTTAATAACATTGCCGTCTCTTATTTCAGGATGTGATTATTTATTAATCAGTCAAAATTTTAATCTAAACTCTCTCCAGCGAGCACTACAGTAGCTAATGCAGGTCTGGTAAACAACAGTCACTGGCAGTCTGCGTAACCTTTCCTTTCCCTTCGTCCCAACAGTGCTGCTGACGTGCGTGTTGTCCTTCAATGTGGACCAGAAAAATGGTTTGTCGTTCAGCGGTCCAGTGGAGGACATGTTTGGCTACACTATCCAGCAGTTTGAGAACAGCGAGGGGAAATGGTGAGTGTCATCACCATTCATCATCTCTCATCTCATAGATCCTGTTTGAAATACGAGCCCATTTCAGGCGAGCACCACGTGATGGCAATTTGACATGATGTGTGGGTTGACCCTTGCACAAGTCAAAAATGAAAGCAGCCATATTAAAGTAACAGTTCACCCCAAAATCAATCTGTAGAGATGTCTGCCTTCTCTTGAATATCATGGAGCTAGATGGCACTCAGCTTGTGGTGCTCAAAGTGTTGCAATACCTCTTTCCAGAAATCACGATATGGTTACTCAAGATAATACACAGACCTTGTTGTGAGCAGTTTCTTGTTGGAACTATTTTCTTTCTACGAAACTATGCCAACTGTATCACAGTGTGGGAAGTGTGCATCTACTGCTAGCTTACCTAGCAACACTAACGCTACAGGTGCACACTTCCTTCCACACTGTAATACCATTGTGGGTCTACATGAAACTGCTCACAACAAAATCTGTGGATTATCTTAAGTAACTGTGTCATGATTTCATCTAGCTCCATTATATTAAGGAGAAGGCAGACATCTCTGATACCTATATCTCCCAGCACTCTGCAACTCATGCCAAAACAATCTAGATTGATAAATAACCCTACAGTAAGAAGAAAAATATGTACTTTTGATTTTGTGATGAACTGTCCCTTCAAGCACAAACTTAAATGCACAGAGTGAAATTAAATGCTCACCTTATCACTGTAATAACTTAATTACTCAGCTTTCATTGCTTCTGTATTCTTATTTGCATTTAATCTGCATTGATGAAATTATGTGTGTGGTCCCATTTTAATGTGATGGGTATTACAGATGTTCAAGCTTTGACATTAAAGACCTAAGGAAGATGTTTGGGGTCACAAAGTGCATTTCCATCCACTTGTTTTTTAAGTGCAATTCGAAAATTTAAGAAATAAATGAGCAGAAATGCTGAAAATTCAAAGTTGTAGAAATGTGTTGTATTGATAAAAGCAAACTCTGACAAAATGCACTGGAGACAGACTTAATCCATGAATCATGAATGTAGATAAGGCAAATGAACATCATGTTTTTTTCCCATGTTGTTTTCTTTAATTTGAGGTTTGACTGGAACTATTTTAGTTGCATCATCTTGTTGCGCCCTCTTCTTCTGGTTTAATGGCAACATACTAGAGAACTAACAACTGTTTACCTCAGTACATCCAACTCCTTCATAAACTGGTATCTCTGCTCTGGTGGTCCTTATAATTCTTTATCAGAAAATCCCCTAAGTACTTTAGAGAAGCCTATCCAAAACGGTTTCCACATGAGATCATTTTATTATACCAAGTTCAGTTTGATTCAAATCCTCAACAATAACAAAAGCGTAAAACCTTTATTAACCTGTAAAATGAAGTGAAGGAGAGCGCACCAGCTGCTGCTGTAATGAGGCTCCTTTACTACTCTTGCTGTTAACTGTAAACTGCCCACCAGAGTCTCCACATACCGAGCCTGTAAATACACTGAAACCAAGCATCCGTGGCTCCTTGCTAAAACTGCCTGGGAGCCCATTTTAAAAAACCTTGTTAAATGCTATTAGAGTGTGGTTAATGGCTTTGTGTCTCTACATCTCTCCTTCAGTTACTCTCCAACCTGTTGCAACACCACCACTGATTCTTTCCCACATGGCGGTACCTGCTGCAGTAATGATCTTATCAGGCTCATATGAGATCATTTACAATAATTCACTCACCTCTAATCAGTGGGGCCAGCTGTGACTGAACCTCCACACTGTTCCTTGAGAATACATTCGCTCTGTTGCATCTCCAGATAGCACTATTTTGTTCCAGTTCAGGGAAAAGTAGTGAAGAGGTCAGAGTGATAAGGGCCTGATTAAAGATGTTAACATCGAGAAACAACATGGGTAAGGCAGACAGAGTTCAGGGAGGACGTCAGAGATCTGAGAGGTGAATGAAAACAGATGAAAAAAAAAAAGAAATAAAAAGATAAAACATAGTGCTGGAGAATGTTTCAAGCAAATGAGGAGGAGGGGCAATACAATTAGAGATGTTATGTAGCCCCCAGTGCGTCCATGGGAGAGAATTTCATGGCAGGGAGAAATGGTGATCAGGAGGTGATGTAACATGCACGACCGGGAGGTGACTGATTAGTCACAGATGTCTCCTTAAGACCCCCACCCTTCAGCTCCTCAGTTGCACCTCAGCAGCGTTGAAAGGTGGACCAACTGCACAGAGAAGATGTGTTACATGTGGCAGAGACAGTTCAGGGAAAGACATCCCTCCGCTGTAGTTTCTAGTCCAGTAACTTTTCACCCAAAACTGCTGGCACGGATATCTGAACATTGTTGTTGAGTCATCTAACTGTGCTGCCAAACATTTCCCTCTACAAACAAACAAATTTTTGCTTGTTTATGTAGCAAAATCACGAGAAACATTTTGCTACTATCAAACAAACACAATCTGCCGGTGGGATAAGCAAAAATGACTTCATGAGAATTCTTGAGACTGCTTTCACGTTCTGACAGCTCAGTTGCCAGGAGACAAGTTGGCACTGTACCTGTCTGCAACCACAGATACGTTACATGTGTCCTTTTCATACACATCATATTAATGTTTCAAGAGTGACGTATTTCTGAGGAGATAGGGTGGTGGTGGTGGTGGATGGTGTGACACCAAGGCGAGATGGATGCCAAGTTGCAGACCACTGTTTTAAACCAACAAGCAACAAAGCCAGTTGTTTTTTAGTAAGACAATCAACAGCATCTCCAGTTGGATTGCGGCACCAAAACTGGGTAGTTTTAGCCCAAACGTGATCTGTTCTTCCTTACCCTGATTAGGGCTGCAACTAAAGATTGTGTTCATTGTCAATTAATCTGTTGATTATTTCTTCGATTAGTTGACTAATAATTTTATCAAAAAATGTGTTGAAATGTTGAAAATGTCGGTCTGTCTCTCCCAAACCCCAAAATGATGTCATCTAATGTCTTGTTTTGTACTCATGCCAAAGGGTTTTAGCTCACCATCATGGAAAAGTGTATAAAGTTGCCAATATTTGAATGTAAGAAGCTGCAATGTGAGTATTTTGGGGTACTTTTATAGTACTTTTCTTTGAAAAATGACTCAAACCGATTAGTCGAATACTAAAATAGTCACAAATTGTTTTAATAGTCAATTAGTCATCGATTAGTCGACTAATTGTTGCAGCCCTAACCCTGATCAAGTGTTGTTTGAGCCAAAACCACCGCACGCTAACAATGTTGTTCAAACGTAAAGAAACATAAAGTTTCTACATATCTGCTTCATAATAACGGACAAATGTCACGTATCCATGGTACCATGTAAAATGCCAACATTTACTCTGCCAGTTGGGTTTAGGAGTCAGATGAACACATTGATACCACATTGAAATTTTTATAAATAATCATCAGTAATGTGGATATAATGACTAAGTGGGTAAAGACAAATAACAGAACAGCTCCAACAATAAGTTCAGAGAATTCCATCACTTTACTGTAATGTAGCCTTTAAAACCAGGTAAAGACAACACTTATGATATCATGAAATCAAAGACAATATTTAGTCTTACATCATGATATCAATATAATATTGATATATTGCCCAGCCCTACTGACAAAGCTATTTAGCTTGGATAGGAAAAAGACATTAACAAGACATTATGACTTTCCTGAAGTGACCTTTTGCAGTGATGCCAGCAGGATCAATAATAGTAATAACCATGTAGTTATTTATTTAAACATAGATATGTTTCATCCCCTTGTGCATTCACCATAAATAAATCAATAATGTTGTGGTGTTTCTCACAGACAGCTCACTGTGGACCAAGCAGAGTGTTGTTGGTCCACTTTGTATCTGGCTGTATATGACCAGGGCCCATTAGAGATCAGGAATGTTAATAAGCCTGAATGTTTAGAGGGAAGGCAGATGACCAACTCTTTTTAGTTTACCGACGGAGCGACACAATGTTGTGCAACTTACACATGGACACGGGTGTGTAAAACAGGCGGGCGTACAGTTGTTCATCCTGAACATACATGTCCAGGACAGACCAGAAACACAAACACACTGTACAATGTACAGTAACACTGTACTGATCTGCAAACATCTGCAACATATCATGCATTAGTATCTAATGAGGTGGTAATAAGGTGTTTCTTTTTAATGAGCTATTTTAGTGTTGTTTCAGTTTCATACCACATTTTCAGGGTGATAATAAAATAATATGTCAGCCACAGATTCATTACCCAATTATAATAAGCCAATCTGAACCTCCTGTTTATGTTTAATTTAACTATGTAAGTACAATTAGGGCAAATCTAAATTGTTCGGAAATTAGAAAAACGCTCACAGCTTCCAACCTGCCAACACTTAATTTCTGCTGTAACATTTGAATTGTGCTTATTATCACAACTGTAAAACTGTGGCGCTGGTGTGTGGTTGTTGGCAGGATTTCCAACTAACCAACCCCAACTGTTCTTTATTTGTTTAGGGTTCTGATTGGATCACCACTGTCGGGCCAGCCAGCCAAACGGACAGGAGATGTATACAAGTGTCCTGTTGGGAGAGGGGACAACACGTGTGTCAAACTGGAGTTGCCTAGTAAGAATGTTATTAGAGTGTGTGTGTGTGTGTGTGTGTGTGTGTGTGTGTGTTTGTGTTTGTGTTTATTAAACAATTAGTCAATTAATCGTTTAATTTGTCAACAGGAAATTAATTGGCCACTAGGCTTAGGTGGAATCTTTTTTTCCATACCTTTATATTTTAATTTAATTAATTTTATAGACTTTATTAATCCCCAAGGGGAAATTCAATGTTTTCCCGTTGTCATATTCATATACACACAGGCCCGACATGTGATGGTATTAGTGTGCGGAGCTAACCCCCTGTTCCTTTGATTTAAGTGTCGGAGTTTTACAAACAGACACACACACTACAGATGTGCTTTCATGTGGTCTAAACAGTGAAACTGACCTTCTCAAGCGCTCTTATTTTTGTGGCACAGTTTATCGTACGGTAAATCGGCTGTCACTATCACTTGCCACCTAGCTGCAGCAAGCAAACATGGAGGCTCCATAGTTTGAGCCAAGATGGCAAACCCTTTATGCATTACAGCTTTCCCTCCCTCTGTTTTCACCCTTTACAATGAAAGCCCTAGACATATACACCACATCACTGCTCACCAGATGAGACGTATTCACATGCTGAGGCTGTGTGGGGTTGGGTTGGTCCCAACCCTCACCTATGGTCATGAGCTCTGGGTATTGACCGAAATAATGAGATCGCGAATACAAGCGGCCAAAATGAGAAAGGGTGAGGAACTCAGACATTCGGAGGGAGCCTGAGTAGAGCCGCTGCTCCTTCAGGTCGAAAGGGTTCAGTTGAGGTGGTTCGGGCATCTGATCAGGATGCCTCCTGGGCGCCTCCCACTTGAGGTGTTTCAGGCACGTCCCACTGGTAGGAGGCCCCGGGGCAGATCCAGAACACACTGGAGGGATTATATATAACATCCGGCCTGGGAACACTTTGGGGTCCCCCAGGAGGAGCTGGAAAGTGTTGCTGGGGAGAGGGACGTCTGGGGTGCTTTGCTTGGGCACCCCAACTCTGGTTTAGTCAAAACATACTCCTAGTTCAATTAGATGTGAAAATGTGCAGTTTTCCTTTGCTGTGTCTCTCTACCGTTGCTGGCCTACCTTTTGTAACTAGTCCTGTAACGTTATCCTCACTACTTGGTTGCCTCTTCCATTAATAGAGACTGACTTCGAATGGCACCTGCTGTGCACTACAATACATCGCGTCAATACAGCAACTCTGTCTCAGTTTAATAGAAAGATGAGCAACTGGATTTTTGATGGCATTGAAAATCATTTCTAAATACCTTGGTATACCGAGATGCCGTCATAGCACCCAAGCCTACCAACAACTGATTAGTCACAGGATTCGCGGCTTTTCTGAGTTAGATATAATTGTAGATTTCATATATTGTTTTTGACCATTTGCAGACAAAACAAGACATTTGAGGACGTCATCTTAGGCCTTAATTGAGAATTTAATCCAGAGATTGTTTGTTAATATTATGAGTTGCGGTCTTAATATAGACTGTATTTGGGCAATTTGTGCGAATGTACTACTGTGTGTTTAAGTCTACTGTATATCTGACTGTGTCTCGACGGGAGGAAGTGAGGCCCATCATAACAGGAAGACAGTAAATAAACAAGGTTTTAATGTTTCACCCTACCAATTATAACTTAATTAAATAGATAAACACAACTTAGCTCTCGGTCAGCAGTTTGGCTGTGTGTCAACTTTGGAGGACCGAGAGCTCGTGTGTACAGCAGCTCTGCGCACCAGCTCTCAGCTCAGAAGTTAATTCTTTTCAACACAGTTGTTCGCACCTCAGAATTAATAAGTAACAGGAGGTACAGTTCTCATGCTGTTGGTAAATTAGTAAATCACACACTTAAGGTTTTGATAATGTAGACTCAGGACTGGATGTGATACTCCTCCACTCACCAGAGGAGAGTCCTGTATTTGTTTTATCTTGAACGAGTTATGCAGCAAAAGGTTTAGATCTCACAAACTCAAGTTTAGTCTGGAAAACATCCACTGGGAAATGATTGAGCCTGGCAGTCGGAGCCAGACAACCCAGCAAAGAACTGGGAGTGGTTTAACTTACGACATCAACAACAACAGTGCTGTATTTTGATTTAAAGTGAAACTGACTGAGTTTCTACCTTAGACAAGGACAGCCAAACAGGAAGAGTTCATGTTGATGCTTCACTGAGGGAAAGGGTTTGTCAGTCACATGTAAGTCTGATCCCTGCAGAGTCATGTCGGCCTATGCCCACTGACGACGCCCTAGTCTGTCGCCACACTAGGTTTGCATTATTGCAGCGCAGAAAAGACATGCCAAACCATAATGAGCAAAGCTAAATTTGTGTGGTTTAATGTTGTAATTCTTAATCACGGTTCTGTCCGACCAATAAAACTGAAAGGTGATTATGCCAGGACAATTATGTGTCATGAAATACTGGCAAGAAAATCCCAACATCCACAGCTTGTCAAGATGTCTGCTAAACAGTGCTGCAATATGTTTACGTTCTGTTTGGAAAATTGGATCCAAATGACAAACAATAAACGTAAACTGTTGGCTACACACATTTGCAAGTTCAGGCTGCAGTCTTTCAAGCTGAAGAATTACTCAGCAGTGGTGGATTTCACAGTATACTGATCTTATAACTGGGAGATATCAACCATAGTATAAAATTCACATTATTTTTTGCAGGAGAGCATGAGCCTAATATACTGAAATGCTACATATGTCATTTGTTTGTCTACACATTTAAAGACTTACTGAAGTAAATGTAGCAGTGCCACAGTGTAGAAATACTCTGCTACACGTTTCAGTCCCGCAGTCAAAATTTTAAAGGAATACTTCATCCACAAAATGGTACTTTGTGTATCAATTACTCGCCCTGTGATATGTTGAATTTGTGAAGAACACTTTTCCTGCATGCCTCCACGATGAGCGATGAATCCGAAGGTTTTTGGCAAAATTTCATGTGTTTGGGAAGTACTGAGCATATGACTGGATAAATGAGACTTGGGTTATACTGCACAAATTGTGTGAGAGTTTGTAAACTGATATTTATATATAGTTTTGCTGTTCTTAAATGCAGCCCCCTATGACTTAAAGAATTTCCTCCAATTTTGGAGTGTTCATTCATCGAGGAAAAAAAAGGTTTCTTCATGAATTCGCCCTTTTTACACACAGATCCCGCGATAGGGCTGCAGTTAAGACCAATTTTTATGCGGCTTTTTATGCTTATCCTTTGCTTTTTTTTGTATACAATCAAACTACTGAGAAATACTAACATTCCAAAGCAGAAGAGGCATGATGGGCATGACATGTAACATAACTGCATAGGCATGTAGTGTGACACATAATGTACGCATCAGGCAGCACTTCCTAAACAATAGCAATGGAATAACATGGCAAAAGAAATCATTCACCATCCCTGTTATATGGTTGATCTCAAAGGGTAAGGAACTCCCAGAACTTAGTGTTTTTCCAATTTGCGGACATTCTTGGCTTCTGTTCTTCTTCTATGAGTTTGTGCCTAACTGCTGCAAGCTGATTTTTAACTCTCCCAGTTGTGCGCTGCACACACAACACTTTGTAAAAGCCATATTCATGTTGATTCTGTGCTGTTATTACCTCTGCTGTTGGCTTAAAGGTGAGACAACTCTGTTCCCCTATTCCGCAATTAAAACTGGGAGGCGGAAAAATGGCATGACATTCCCGCCTTGTACAGGCAGTGTAAAAGGGGCTTAAGTTATACAAGTGGTCAGGCAGTGTAAAAGGGGCTAAAGTTATACAAGTGGTCATATAGTGGGTGAAGTGTTCCTTTAAGTAAAAGTACAAGAATATTGGCATCAAAATATACTATATAAAGTACCAAAAGTAAAATTGCTTATTATGCAGAACATTTCATTTCAAAATAATTTCTATTGTATCATTGGATTATAAGTATTGATGCACTAACGTGTGCATTACTGTACATAATGTTACAGCTAGGAGCTTGGCTAGGAGTATCATCTCATCAGCAGAAAATGGAAATACTCAAGCAAAATACAAGTACCTCAAAACTGTACTTTATTACAGTGTTTGAATAAATGTACATAGTCACTCCCCATCGCTGGCAATTTATAGCGACCACCTAGTAAATCACTGGTTATCAGAAGAAGCCACTTTACTAATGGCACTAACAAGCTGCTTTCTTTGAATTTCTGGACGTCTTTGTAGACCAAGACGGTTTGTCTGATAAGTCAGATTTGTTCTGATAGCTATCTGGGGTTCACAGTTCACCGAGTACAAAGCGTGTATTCTCCTCTGCAGCTCCAAAGCTGCTCTCAGTCCCACGTGGACGAATCATGAGGTGCCGGGTCTCGGTCCATGTCACTCATTTTATCAGATAGTTAAGAAATAGGGCAATTTTACTAAACAGACTATCTTATGTTAACATCAAAGTTAACTGTGTGTGCATGAAAGATGACTGATAACAGTGTGTTATATAAAACATATGTGTTATGGTATAAAAGAGCTTTTAATTCTGTGTTCCTTTTAGTATTTTCTTGTTAGCGTAACGACAGGAAATAGAGGATGGATAGAAAGAGAGAACAGAAATCTGTATTCAAGCAGAGATGAAGACTAAGGCTAAGTCATTAAAACTCATTACGCCACATTACGAACCACTCACAGTTCTGCTGTCAGTTCCAAGTAGAGCGCATGCCTGGCTGCTATTGAGAATGGTTAAATATCCAAATCCTCTCATGGGGATTGGTAAAGAGCTTGGTTCAGAATTGAAATGGCATGCGAATGAGTTTGTGAGAAAATGTGAAAAGACAAATAAAGCAGATGATGCATTCCCAAGTTGAAGCATTTGTCATAACAGGCTAATTTTAGCCACATGTTGTGATTGCTTAATGATTCAATTCGTCTGTTCCTCCTTCACCACAAGTTGGAATTTTGTCAACAAAGCATTTTGTTTTCTGCTCACATCCTTTATTAATTGCTGTAAGCTACACCCTAAGGTAAAGCAATGAAAATGCTATATTTAACCATATGTCAGTGATTATTGCATCTTCCTGGGGTAGAGGGAAGTAGGGGATGAGGGTGAGCGGCTCTCTTCCTATGGGAAAACACAGAAGAGGAATTTGTCCAGCTGTTCTTCCTCTGTGCTTCTCTCTATTTGTCTCACTCTGTTTATTCATCCATATTTCTCCTTAGAAAACACAACAGTTCCCAACTTACATGAAGTAAAGGAGAACATGACCATGGGAACCACGCTGGTGACCAATCCCAACGGAGGATTTCTGGTAAGGGGGAAGATGCTCTTTATAGTATATGAAAGTGCTCTATATCACATTCTCCACAGCAAACACAAAAGGACTGAACTTTGCATATTTCCTGCAAGACAGTGGGAAGCTAGTGTACGCTCACTAGACCTTTGGTCCCTGTGGAAACAGTGAGCTTGACCCCCCATGTTTCCCACTGAGACTTAATGTCCTGGGAATGTAACACTGGGAGTCAACTTTGCAGAAATTTATGTAAGAGCATATAGGAGGTGGTGACAACCATGCCATTATATGGTTATAAACTCCAGTAAAATTTAATCTATGCATGATTATAAGATTAGCAGGGTGTGAAAATGACTGAAACAATGGCATGGTGGTTGATAAATACATATTTATACGTCTTGTCATTTGGGCCAAGCAAATATAAGCTGTCTTCTGAACCACATACTTTTTCTTTTAACTTTCAGTATGTACTGCAGCTGCCTTTATAAAGTACGTACTGTTGCATGGAGTGTGTACTTCATTCATATGATGTCCTACGATACGAAATGGTTCATATGATATGCTCCGAATTAGTGCCCCACAAATGATAAGTTCAGGCAAGTAAAGTGACAATGGTTAGGTTTAGGAAAAGAAACAAAGTAACCATTGATTGATTCATTCATATTCCATAACCGCTCATCCTGTAGGGGGTTGTGGGGGGCTGGAGCGTATCCCAGCTGACAATGGGCGACAGGCGGGGTACACCCTGGACAGGTCACCAGACTATCACAGGGTTGACACATAGAGACAGACAACCATTCACACTCACATTCACACCTACGGTCAATTTAGAGTCACCAATTAACCTGCATGTCTTTGGGCTGTGGGAGGAAGCCGGAGCACCCGAGAAAACCCACGCTGACACGTGGAGAACGTGTAAACTCTGCACAGAAGGGCCATTGTGATGATGTACCTTAAAATGGCTCAAAGTTCACATGGTTCCAAACACCACTCTCCTGGGGGAAAGTCCTATGTTTTGTGACCCATCCACCACCCAAACTTGCCTTCTTTTACTCCTGTCAGTGCATTGGTCAATCGCAGCCTTCCCAAAAATGTGGGTTATACACAAATTATTGGCTCTTGATTATGTGGGATATGTTCGAATTTTGGCGCATTACTTTTCATCTGAAAATGAGTCCGTAGCACAAAATTTGAATTAAATAAAAGTATAAAATTTGGAACACAGTAGATATTAATGTTATCACTTAATGTTACCTTGGAGATAAAACAAAACACCATTCACCAAGCTCCACAGAGATGGAGGTCAACCTGTTGATACCTGATGAGACCTCTGCTGTAGTTACTTTGCAAAGTATGAACCTGTAGATTCTAACATTGATCTTTCGGATTACTTTATTCATTTAAACTAACCTCTATCATTACTGTGTAATCGACTGGTCAACAGTCACTTAAATAAGCTGTCATCCGTCACTGGCAGTGAGCTGTCATCTGTCTGTGGCTCTGTCCATGCAATAAGTCTTCTGAGGATTGTAGGTCAGAATGGCCAGAAAATCTCGCTGGCTTACATACAGCAAAATAAAAACCAGATGCAGTAGGACATCCTGGTATTTTTAACATACTGCATTTGACATACTGTATTGGGACATACTAAACATTTTTTCTGGCACACTAAATTGTATGGTAGTATGGAGAACTGGAATGCACCGCTAATGTTCGACTGTGAGGGAAGATCCTGCACAGCTGCAAAGTGAAACTGAGGACTTGAACCCTTTAACTCGTTTTAACATTTTAAGTGGCTGATATAAGTGTTAAGTGTTTTTCTATGCTGTAATTCAAACATCTGACAATATGAACACATCAGAACATCAAAAGTCACAGACTGAGTCAAAAGCTAACATGTGGATTTGGTTCTTGTTTTATAGCTTTTATTTTGAAGGCCGGACGTGTTACATAATCTAATTTCTTCTTTAAGACGTTCCCATCAGCCTCATTTGTAATTTGTTTTTATTGATAATTACATCAACATGTTAGCATTGTTATTGTGAGCATGTTAGCATTTAGCTCAAAACACCGCTGTACAGCCTCACAGTACAGCCTTACAAAGCTGCAGGCATGGCTGCAGACTCTTGGGCTTGATCCTGTATAACTCCAGTGTTCCTCCTAATGTAAGAAATGCACCGAGGCTGTGGCGCATGCAGGGGAATTTAAGGAAATGAAGCTGAAAGATAATAGATGTCATTCAGTTTTCCAGTTATTGTTGGTAATTTTAAAGCCGTACTTCCTTGCAGGCTCAATGTCTCTGTTTCCCTCTTCTCTTTTTCTCTCTGGAGAAGTTTGAAGGGATCTATGGTGGTTTTTAATAGTCTCTGTGTAATCCTCAGTTTGAGTAGTTCTTTCCTCTTGGTTTCTGTCCTCAGTAGCCCTGAACCTCCTCTCACCCATGACCTCATACTGGTGGAAAGCTAACCAGTCACAGCCTGTGAGTTTTACTTTCTCAAGCAACTAGCGTCTCAGTTTGTTTGTATGTGTGTGTGTGTGTGTGTGTCCTGTCTCCACAGGCCTGTGGTCCTCAGTATGGCTACATGTGTGGGCAGCAGCAGTACATCTCAGGAGTTTGTGCGAATGTCAGCGATTCCTTCCAGATCCTCAACTCAGTGGCACCAGCCGTGCAAGGTACGCAGCCTGTCAGTATAAGACACAGTGCATCTACATCGGGACGTGACGGCATCTGCACAAATTGCCTGTCGGGCATAAGAGATTACAATCTACTCTTCTCAGCAGTACCACCCAAGACCCTGACATTAAACTCACCCTCCCTCAGTGAAGAGGGAGATTAGAGCATTCTTCTTAATGTAAACTTGTCTGCGACCCCCATTCCTCTCCGGCCCGGCCCAGCCCAGCCCTTCTGCGGCGTTGTATGCCCAAGTTAGGAGACAGTTTACTGGGCCTGCACTCTGTTTCCCAGGAAGGAAACAGCGTAGAAAGAAACGCAGAGTAAACAGTCTACAGTCATTTCTCTTTGCTCTTTCTTTGATTCTCTCACTTTCTCTTTCAAAGAAACATGCAGACTCATCATATAGAGCAGAACTCATATAGAGTATTAACATGTCCCAGGTTTTAAACTGATTTGATAAATGCTGAATTAATGTTAAAGCTGACAGATTATGAGAGATTGTGCAGCCTTTAGAGAGTGTTTTGCTTTCTTGACCTGCATGAGACAACCCAGCTGAATTCTTCAGGTCCCTGCATGGAATTTGAAGTTGTAACGAACAGTGAAATGAGCCTCTTTTAGGCCATTTACTTCATTCATACACATACATACATTTACAACCTCTGTGATGTAAAAGACTTGATTCCTTGTGCTTTCTAACTTTGCATTATTAAACTCTTCATCAGTTGTATAACATGTTAAATAGTGAGCTTTAGAGGCTGAACTTCTCCTGTAGAATACCCTAAAATTAACCAGTAATTCAATAAAAAAGATTAGAGTTTTGTTTTTACTTTAGATGTCCTAGTCTTTTAATAATCCCTTCAGGTTAATCTGTGACCCCTTGTGAGGGTCCTTACCCCCAGGTTGGGAACTGCTGCTCTACATGATTACATTTTGATTCAGAGCTACTGTTGGAAGTCTGCTGTGGGCACAAGTAAACAGGAAGAGGACTGGATGTGTCGCATAATCTAATTTCTGTCTTTGGAGTGAAATCAGCAATTTAAGTGAGACCAGACGTCTATCTTTAGAAGAGCTCAAAGACTAAATGTATAATTTGGGTAGATAGGGCCAACCCCCTGTAAGTTCATGCAGAGAATTCAAAAACCAAACGTGTAATTTGATTAAGTATGACCTCTGGCTTTGTTCCAGAGTGTGGGAAGGAGCTGGACATTGTGATGGTCCTGGATGGATCGAACAGCATCTACCCCTGGTCCAGTATCATCGATTTCCTGCGACGTTTCATTGAGAATATCGAGATCGGACCTAAACTCTCACAGGTCAGCTGCATGAATGAAAAGATTATAATGTTAATTGCTGTCAGGACTAAATCTTTTTGTTTAAAATATATACAGTAGGTGTACGCTGTGTTAAACATCAGGTTGTGGGATAAAACATGGTTGGATAAATGGGTTACATAAGATTAGACTGAAAAAAAGGATGAATGAAGGAATAAGCTGTCTGCTGCCAACTCAATTTTTCACATTATATTATATTTGATGACTTAAGTGCCCTCCTTTATGGAATTTTCCACATGGTGCCAACAGTATGAAAAACTGTAAGATGTCCTTCATAAAGCAGACTTTATGAACTGAAGCCTTTTTAGTCTTCAGAGTAATTTTAGCCTTTGGCTAGTAAGTTATACCTTGAGTGTATTTCTGTCCACTTGTGTTGGATCGCTCCTCGGATGGGTGGTTAGTTTTTATTATGGTTACATTGATCTGGCCTGGAGCTTGTGGAGTTTTCCAGAGGGAAACACTGGAAAGTCTTCTCACTGTGGAGCCCGGTGGTTGTAAGTCACATCTTCCATGGCTGCTGAAGTCCTCTGCCTTCTGTATAAAGAACATTGTGTCATATCAACCCCACCAGACCCAACCACATCCTCAGCAGACTGTCTGGGAGGGGAAGCAGAGAAGAGGAGAGCATAAAGGGAGAGAAAAGGAAAAATTAATTTAATGTAGGATAACGTTTATAAGTGTGTGTGTGTGTGTGTGTGTGTGTGTGCGTGTGCGTGTGCGTGTGTGTGTGTGTTTGTTTTCCAGGTGGGGATAGTGTCCTATGGTGAGACTGTGACTCACCGTGTCAACTTGAGCCAGTTCGACAACACTCGTGCTCTGCTGGATTTCGTCGAAGAACTTCCTCAGCAGACGGGCTTTAAGACCATGACTTTCCTGGGCATTGATACTGCCAGGTACTCAACATTAACCCCTCCCCTTCATTTGGGCAAGCCTGGCCACAGTTTTTGATTCAGTCATCATGGCCTGGCAAGGTTTAATAGGCATTTCAAGTTGGCTGGACAATGGACTCAGATCATTGTCCATTGTCCAGTCAATTTGAAATGGCTATTAAACCTTGCCAGACCCTGTAGACATCAACATGAAGCCTTCTTACTGGTCAAACACTTTGCTCACTGCTGTCATTGGTAGGATTTTTCCTAAACTATCCAGCAGAACTTCCCTGATTGGTCCAGCATGCATCTGGTCAGGCATAGTGGATGTTATGGATGTTTCCAAGCTTAAACCTTGTAGTGAAAGCTGAGCTTAAAGGGGAACCTCATTGGTTTTGTACATCTACATCTGTTTACAGTTGTTGGATAGTACTACATATGTGAAAAATGTTACATAAAGCATTTGTGGCTTTAAAGCAGGCTCCCAGGAACACCGCTCAGCCTTGTTTCCATGTTTTTTCCAGGGGCCACTCTGCAGCAAAAAAATCCCCAGCGATCCAAAAAGCATTTTCCCCATAAACTGTAATTATAAGAGAGAAGCACAGGGAGAGTTTTATCAGGTGCTCCAGAAGTTGTTACTTGTGACTGATTATTTAAAATTATGTACCTATCAGGAAGGAGGCCTTCATGCCGGAACGTGGCGCACGACCTGGGGTGAAGAAAGTCATGGTGATTGTGACTGACGGAGAGTCACATGACTCCTATAATCTGGACAAGGTCATCAAAGAGTGTGATGAAGATGACATCGAGAGGTTTGGCATTGCTGTGGGTACAAACATCCTTTTACATTTTATTGTGCAGTTTATTACAAATATTTAATCAGTTCAGTCAACCAGAAAATACATTAGATTTGCTGATTCAGTCAAATAACAAGATGGATCAAAAAAGCAGCATTGTTTAAATTTAATCAGGGGAAGGTGTGCTGAACAGTTTAACAATTGTTTGACCATCATCAGAACTGTTGGGTCATTTAAATCATTTAGTCACTCACTCTGTCACTCAGTCATACTTTTTAACCCCTGACATTACTGAGGTAGTTCTTTTTTATGTATTCCAGGTTTTGGGAGACTACAATCGTCAGAACAAAAGTTCAGAAGAAGTGCAGAAGTTCATCAAGGAGATCGCATCCATCTCCAGTCAGCCGTTACATGACCACTTCTTCAACGTGTCTGATGAGGTGGCGTTGTTGAGCATTGTGGATGCTTTGGGAAGCAAGATTTTTGCCTTGGAAGGTAAATATTGTCCCTGTAAACACACATGAATGCATGCTCACATGTTCACATTCCTTAGTACTCATACAAAAAATGGTTTGACATTTTGCCAGATACTCCAATTTGCTTTTTGGTTGAGCATTAGATGAGAAGATCGATTCCAACTTAATGTCTGTATAGTAAATATGAAGCTATAGCCAGCAGCTGGTTAGCTTAGCTTAACAGAAAGCCTGAAAACCTGGGCAGGTATAGCTGCAGTGGGAGCAGCTACATGACCTGTCCACTAGCTATATGACTCACCCATCATCAGTCCATGATCAGCACCCTGATCCTTCATCCGAGATGTAAGCTCAGAAGAAAGTGCTAAGCTAGTGTCTACCTAGCTTTGACGTGTTCAGTTAAAAGGGAAGCAGTTAATTTGAGGTTTAGGGTAAGGGTTTCATGTCTTCACACATGAGCAGCTATACATGTCTGAGAAAACGAGCCCCCGAGGAAGTGCAACAGACTTTGAAGCCAATTTGACTTAGTGGCCTAACTGTGTAACTGCAACTTCAGTGTACATCACATGATGCCATTGGGACCAAAAATGCTTTTTACCATACACTTAGATGGTGAAAGAGACGTCTGTAAATCACTGGATAAATGTTTTTGAGCAAAATGACTCATCATTTCACCATCAGGATTTGATCCATGTGGTCTGTTAACATTTCAAAACCCCAGAGGAGCCACATCATTTTATTCCATACAACGTAGTGGAGGGCTAAACTGGAAGTAGCCAGCTCAGCAGGCGAAAGTTAGTTGCTTGGCTGGCAAAGTCTCTCGTGCCCTTGATATATGGGTCCCGTGACGCAGATGATCCAAGCTAATTTTACATCCAGTAAATCTGACTTTCTGGCTTCATGCCCCACTGAGCAACTTTCAGAGGAATGAATGGGTCCTGTCTACAGCGCTGTATCCAGTTCTCTTTATACATACATGCTGGAAACAGGAAATAGCTAGCCTGGCTCTGAATTCAGTGTATTTAAAAAACATCATATGGAGTATGGAGCTAGCATGATTGATGATTAGCTTATCTTATCTTAAAGACTGGAAACGGGTAGCCTATTAAGATTAAAATTAAGATAAACGAAACAAGAATGCTGGGTTCATGTTATTCAAATTGGCGTTCTTGCTGTACTACATGATTGTCTACTGTGTCTTGATTGTATATAATGGTTGTATCTGCTATACAGCTATGTCACACTATGTGCCCAAAATAGATTCCCGGTTTGGGACAATAAAGTTTATCTTAATCTTAATCTTATGACTGTTGTATACCAAGAAATAGTTGCTGCACAGAACTCCCCATAAAACCACAGCATTGTTTTTTCACTTCTTGTTTTAGGACAATTATGGTGGCAGACAGGAAAACACGAATGGTCACGGTTCTTATTTTCATGTGATTATAAACTAACGAAAACATACAAATATTACAACCCATTTCTGGCAGTATATCCCCTGAAACATTCACACTAGACTGTTCAAGTGACACTGAGATACTAACAAGATGTCATTATGTACTGTTTATTTTTATATGATAAGTCTAAAATGAACTTTTCCTTCCTCAGCTACAACTGGCAATTTCACCTCCTCCTTCGAGATGGAGATGTCCCAAGCTGGGTTTAGCGCACATACTTCTAAAGTAAGTCTAAATCTAATTATTTATGTCAGATGAATACACAAATGCCATATAAGTAAATGTCAGCGACTTATTGTAGAGTCACTGACCCAGGCTGAATGAGAGACGAGTGTCTATCTTTAGATCATGGTAAAGTTTACGTGTCTGTAGGCGTTTAGTTTAAAGGAACTGTTTATTTTATGTGCCTGCGTGCGAGTGTGTGCATTGGCATGGATGTTTGCTCAGCTAATGAACTCATCCAGACGGAGTGCCACAGAGTTATCTCTAAAGCATCTCCAACCCTTTGGTGATTCACCTCGGTCAGTTGAAGTTTCCAGACACAGAAGCTCTCTGTCCTCACATGGCTGCAGACTGAACACTGATGGGGTTTGATCTGATTGCATGAGAGTAGGGCAGAGACACGAGGCATGTTCAGCACGAGAGACAGCGAGGAAGCTTGAATCAGATGTTTGTTCACTACTGTTAAAACAACACGCCTCTAGAGTTCATTCATTAGGTATTTCCTATGTCTATTTTAAAACATACTTGCTTCTTACGCATCTCTTCCTGCGACTGACTCATGTTTATCATCTCCTCAATCGATGCGCGCGCCGCAGTGGCTCATTGAGCTTAGCGAAACTAGACACAACTAAACTGAGTCGTTCCATTGTGTGCTGAACACGCAAGGCTTCGCTTTAAGGATCAGGAGAGAGAAAGAGCCTCTTGACGCAGTTCATTGTGACTAATGATACATGTTATATCCTGTGTGATCCCTCCCCTTCCTATTAGATAACTGTATTTCCTGTAGACAAAATAAATTGATTTACGTAGATTTTTTATTTTCTGCTTTGTCTTCTATTCTACCTTATTTTATTTCATCCACGTTATTGACTTTTGGCTATATTTTTAAGAGGTTGTGCTCACTCTACAAGTAATGATTGTTTACATTATAGATTGAGCTGTCAATCTTTTCATTAAATTCATACGTTAATTGTTTAGTCAATAAAATATAGTATAATGGAAAATAGTGAAAATGCATATCACAAATGGCTTGTTTGCATGTTTAAGACAAGACAAGTCTTTATTGTGTCCATTATAAGAAAAGTTGTCTCAGGCATTAGTGACTAACAGCACACAGTGTCTTCAAATACACACGTTATATCTGTGTAGATGCACAATGAAACTACAGTTAACATTGAGTTTTTATCGGTGCCTTATGTGCTCAGCTCAATGTTCACTTTGTTCAATAAAAGAGTGTTGTTTTCATAGAAAAAATAAATTGTTGTATTAAGGCAGGGAAAATCCTGCAGGGTATATCTTTAAATAAAGGACCACAGCAAAGATGACAGTTAACAGAAATATTCTGATTCTTCTAATCTCATATCCCACTGTTCCTGATATCAGCTCTGTTGTCTCCCATAGGAAGGTGTGTTACTCGGAGCAGTGGGAGCATATGACTGGAATGGGACAGTGGTAATGCATACTGCTGGAGGAACAATCATTCCAGGAAAGACCCAGTTCTACGACCCAGAGACTGAGGCCGGGTATGAAGGACTTGCTGGGTACCTTGGTGAGTTGACTCGTAAAGACTTAAAGGCCCTAACAAAATATTTTCTCAGCTTCATACTGTGAGCGATGGAGTCCTACATGAACTATGGAGGTGTAGTTATAACTGGATACAGGACTCAAAGATTTGCGCACACAGTCACTTGAATGAAAAGCACAATAAAAAAAAAAAGTTTTCAAGCTGGCAGGTTGTTCTGCCCACTGCACATGTTTTTATTAACATTTAATGTCACATACAAAAACATACACCTGTTAAAATGCTGAATGAAACAAAGCTTTTACACTTGCATGAACAACTCTGTCTGAGCCACGTGGTTTTGTGTTAAACATAGAGACAAATAAGATCTTTCAAGAGATTAGGCGAAATTTTACAGCTGCAGAATAAATATAGAGTTTCTGTTGCATGGAGGAGTAAGATATGTAATTTGTCTAACTCTGACAGCAGATGCCTCCCTCAGTGTGTCACATAAATAATACACACAGGCTTTTCTCTCCGTCCTGCTGCCTTTTATGGCTCGTAGAGCAACCGCAGCATCTTAATATCAACTTATTTAATCAACATGTCATTAGAAAGAGCACTGGTGGGTCCAGGCTCGCGTACTGTAAACTCAGCTGTTGGCACTGTACCTAATGGTCTGACCACAGACTGCATAGCCTTTGTGTGCTTCACTGCGAGTGTGTGTGTTTGTTTGTGTGGGCTCCTGCCAGTTTCGAGGAGTGTTTTATAGTTTCCCTTCACACAGTCAGACGTAAACAGCTGGCTGAAGAAGCGTTTAAAAATATCCTTCAAAGAGAGTGTGTTTTTCTCATGACGTCATTAAGTGTGTAGAACATATATCACATTCCTGGTGATGTTTATGTGTGCATTGGTGTGATACAGCGTGTTCTTGTTTATGCACGTGTCTCTTTAGGCTATGATGTTCAGTCAGCATCCACCCCTGATGGAGTGCTGTACATCACAGGTGCACCGCGGTACAACCACACAGGGCGGGTGGTCATCTATCGTCTTGACAAAAACAACAACATTGTCGTCTCACAGATACTGAAAGGAGAACAGGTGAGTTTGGTGTCCGGTAGTGATGCACAGGTCGACCCACAACGCAGGTGTCCCGTCGATTGACCTGTGGGTTAGGCGGTTTTGGAGAGCTTGATAGAGAATATTCTGGGTTTCAGGCAGGCGGGTCATTAAGTGGCAAAGCAACATTCTGAGTAAGTTATTATAATTTACAGAAACATGGTGCAATAGTCCACCTTCCACCTTCTCTTCCCTTATCCCCGTCTCTCTCACTGTCTCCTTCTGTTTTTTCTCAAACACACAGCAAGCAGCTTTATCATCAGTGCCGCTGTGCTTAGGTGTTTCTGTTATCTGGTTTTTGATCAGGAAAATCTGTCGAAATTTTCAACATATTTAAATTTCTTCAGTAATAGTGCTTGGCAAAAATATTTCCCTGTGAAAATATGTAGACCTAACACTTTGCCCAGACAACAAAGAAGTAATCATCTCTCCATCCACAATGAATCTGTAAAATGTTAGTGGTGGGAATCACCAGAGGCCCCACGATACAATATTATCATGATATTTAAGCGATGTGCTGAGTATTGGGATGACAAATATTGCCATATATTAAGATTCATTATCTTACATCAACTGAAATGATGTCTCTAAATGAAATATTTCTCAATTTCTGTTTTTATCTATTAAGAGGTATGCACTACTTATAGATATCAGGGAAGCTAGCTCACTAAATGTTTTTAAACTTATCTGTTCACTTTAGCCTCTGAATTTCCTGATACAGGTCTAAAACTCTTCTTACAATTTTACTTTCTATTTACATTTCACGTTGCTACAACTCTTTTAAATCTTACTTAATTTTATGATCTATAGTTTTACAACTCTTTGATTATATGAAGCAGTTAATCCATGTTTAAAACTTTTTTACATGTCTTTTTATGTTGAATTGCCTTGTCTGTTTTATATCTATTCATGTGAAGCACTTTGTGCTGCATTTCTTGTATGAAAGGGGTTATATAATTAAAGTTTATTATTATTATTATTATTATTATTATTATTATGATTATTAAAATAACATTTTTTATTTTTAATCTGTTTATGTCATTTTTATTGCAGCAAAATGTATCTAGTGGACTGAAAAGCAACTGATTTTATTATTCTAGTAGGCTACCAAGAATTTAATTTGTATTTGTAACATTAATAATTTATATAATTAAAAAAAGATACTTGACATCTGTGTATCAATATAATATTGCCACGCAAAATATCACAATTTTATGCACTATCAATATTTTCCCCACCACCATTGAATCTGCACTTTCTTTGTGTCATTTAACAAACCAATGTACCGATCAGCTGTGTGCTCATTTTAAACAAACCATGGCGAATATCAGCTGTGCACAAGAGATCATAGTTAAGACATAACCACTTAAAAGATGGGTGAGTACTTATTGTCTTCCTACATGCCTACTTTTTAAACAAAAAGCACATGTTTTACATTGTGATAGTTACTGGAGATGACATATAATACAGCCCAAAGCAGGAAGGTTGTTATTAAGGTTATTAGTGATGGTCAGTAGCAGAAGGTTTCAGCTCTGTGGGTTGGGCTCAGGTCATTGATTAACGTATATGTTTGCAGGTTGAGCACAGCAAATTGGCTCTTACAAGGGGCAGGGTTGGTGCAGGTTTTAACAAACACAGACCCACACATCACAAGTGCACGACCTGGCAGTGTATTTTTGCAGTAAAGACGTCTTCTTCAATCGTTCTGAAAAGCTGAAAGATGATACTTTGAGATTGTGTTCATATTCCAAGCAAACTGGATGTCTGATGTTGAACTTCCTAATAGACTTTAAATTAGATAAGATAAGTCTGCATTGATCCCAGAGGGAGAATTCAAGTAGCAGCAGCACTGAGATAGGTTAAACAGAAGGAAAAGCTCAGTGGCTGTGAGGTGCAAAACAACACAGTGGACAAAATGCAGTACGAAAATAGAAATATTGTTGTGTTGTTGTGTTTTGTGAAGCATTGTTGTGTCTTTTTTAAACATTGTGCTGTCTTGGTTTTGTTGTTGTGTTTACTCTATTGTCGTTCTGTTTTCCAAATTATCATTGACTTGTCTGTAATGGTTTTGCATCTTGCCTAATGTTGTTTTGTTTTGCAGATTGGCTCCTACTTCGGCAGCGTGCTGCAGACTGTTGACGTGGATGGAGACTCCAACACCGATCTGCTCTTGGTTGGAGCTCCGATGTACATGGGCACAGATAGAGACGAGCAAGGGCAAGTCTACGTCTACAAGCTCAACCAGGTAAAGAAGATTAATTATAAAGGAAAGCTGGTATTTTGTGAGTTTTTGGGTGTCTTTGATTAAAACAGCTTGTGTCAGATTGTGACGGTGCACCCACTGATTGTTGTCTCTCCTCGTCTCCTTGTTTTGTCTCTGCTGCATCACCAGGACGGCCAGTTTAAGCACGAGTTCACTTTAAAGCCTCTCAATCAGTCCTGCTGTACTGCCCACACAGCCACCTGCACTAATAAAAATGAACCATGTGGTGCCCGGTTTGGTACGGCCATTGCAGCTGTATCGGATCTAAACCTTGACGGGTTTAATGACGTGGCGATTGGTGCGCCTTTTGAGAACGACCACCGAGGGGCCGTCTACATCTATCATGGAGATAAGACGTCTCTGAAGGAGAAGTTTGTACAGGTAAGAACAGTTTCAGTGCCACCCACTGAACCGTTACTAACAAATAAAGATCTGTGGTTTAAGGAATATTCTGCCAGACTCAGAGATGAGTGTTTGAAATAATGCATGTAAAGATCGTATTTATTTGGAGAGCTGTGTAAGGCTCTACAACAGAGGTGGCAAGTGCAAAGATAGCGCGAGCCATAGAGCCACAGTAGCCGCATTTATGGGAAATATGCCAAGCTGAAATAAACCAGAATTTTCCCTGAATTTCCTCTAATTGTTTTTTTGTTTCTCTTTAGCGTATCCCTGCAGGTGGGGATGGTGAAAAGGTGAAATTCTTTGGTCAATCTATACATGGAGCCATGGATCTAAACGGAGATGGAATCATTGATGTTGCCATAGGAGGTCTGGGAGGGGCGTCACTATTCTGGTGAGACACGGCCCATCCTCACATACAAACATTCACTCCTAGAGCTATACATTCCAGCTGAATCATTACCAGCAGCAGCACCCGTATCCCAGAGACATCGTCTTACAACTCCGCTTTGCATTGTCTTACTCGGGTTTAGACAGCTGTCTGCGTCCCCCTGGGCTTGCAAGCTTGAGACCAACAACTTCCTAATGATCTCTCTGTTACTCTCTGTTGGACTTGAACCCACAAAGTTTTGAAACATCAGCCCACATCATGATTTAACTTCCCAGGCAGACCTTCTCCCACAGTTTCTTCTGGCAGAGGCTCAGCTAAGCTGTGTGAAAACTCCATCTCCCAAGTGACTTAGAGTTTAAATAGGATTTGGCAGCAGACGGTTGTTCTTCCTGGACTGTTGGCTGTATCTTCGAGAGCTCAACGGTTGAATAGAGAGTTGAGGCCAAGTTGTGCACTCAAGATGCATCCGTTTCTTGTTCCTCCTTTTGAGAAAGTAGATGCAAGTGCACAGTTCAGCACACACGTACGTACTGTGTCAATGACAGCTACAGTTGTGTCTTATAGAAGTTGGTATGTTTCTTTCATTCCACCAGGTCCAGAGATGTCGCAGAGCTCCGTGCCAACATGACTTTTGACCCCGTTAAAATCAACCTGCAGCAGACTCAGTATCAGTGTGAATACAGCGGACGCAAATCTGTGTGTGTGAAAACTGAGGTGTGTTTTGCCTACCGTGTCAAATCTGACCAGCAGGATGTAAACGCGGATGCAGGTGAGCCATTCAGCAGCCCATTCATTTTTTCACCTTCTCACTGTCGAAGTTATTTCAGTACTGATTGGTTTCTTATCTGGTGTGTCCTGCAGATATCCGCTACAGTCTGACTCTGGATGCTCTGCGTGCCAAAGCCAGGGCCTCATTCATTGGCTCGGAAGATAAAAGTGATCGTAAGATTACCAAGACCTTCACCATCAAAGACAGAGAAAGAAAATGTGTGGAAGAGACCTTCATGATGTCGGCAAGTATTCTGATCTCTGTGATGTACACATGGGGTTAGTTAGGGAATCTTACCTGTACATAATCAATTCCCAAACTGTATTTTTAGCACCATATCTACCAGACACTGTCTTCAGATCAACTGGATTCCTTCAAATTCTGTGGCATTCATACATGAAAGTTATAATCTAGGCTTGCTGGAGATGTTAATGGTGTTTTGAGCCAGAAAGGAGACAGGACGAAGCTGTGAGAAGTCTTATGCAGAGCAGGAAGACCCTGGTTTTAACATGAAACAGACCCGTCCTGATCAAAGCATGCCAAGTACACCCCCGTGCTGCTCTGAGTGATAAATTATATGTAGACATTTGGAGAGCTGCAGAGATGGAGAGAGAATGAGAGAAAGGAAAGAGGGAATGAGAAATGTGACAAAGTGACGTTCCAGGTCAAGGGAGATGTCCACAAGTTGCCTAACAAGCACATCACACACCGTTCATCACAGCTGAAACCTTTATACGTTACAACTACACCACCTACTGTAAAGCTAAGCAGTCTCCAGTGATGTGACATTTACAGCCATGTGTACAAAGTCTCTCACTCCAGTCGCTCGCTGCAGCAATGGATTTCTCTGATTAGCTGCCTCCAGGCGAGAGAAAGAGGAACTAATCAGTGGAAACAGCTGTTGCGGCTGTGTGGTGCAGAGCATGAATACCTGCTCTGTTCTAGTGTGCCAGTTTGTGCACAAACTTCCCACGTAGTCCAGCGCATAGAGGTCCTCAAGGGTCAGTAAATTTGTACCGGACACAAAAAGCCCCACAACTGTCCTACCTGAGTCCAAAATGGACCAGAGCCAAAGCTCAACAGGTCTGACAACAAACCAAAAGCAGATGTATCACAAATGAATTCATGTCCAAAAAACAGTGTTTGTCACTCAGTGTGTGCTCAAGCAATGCCCCCCGTATGTTACAGTGTCTAGCTCCGAGTCAGTAATATGCTTGACTAAAGATGTAACGTGTTCCTCATGTTGGACTCTTTCTACGGGTTTAATCAAAATTTGGCCCAGGCTGAGGAAAACCTCATATTTTTGTGCCTTACTGTTCCTATACAATATTACATACTGCAACATGAAGCTGTTCCTCCAAATGTTGTCTTCATGTTTCAATGATCTAAAGGGCCCACACCCCCTCACAGGTTTTTCCAGTTATTCTGGTTGATTAAACTTTTTTTTGTCATGCCAAGAATGTGGTTCTAGAGATGACAATGTGGGCCCACCACTTTGTTCCAGACTGAAATATTTCAGCAACAGCTGAATGGATTGCCACAAAAGTTTGTACATGTATACTTAGTGTCCAGAGGATGAAGCTTACTAACTTAAGTGAGCCTCTAACTTTTCTTTAACGACACCATGAGGCTAACATTTGTGGTTTGGGGTAGAATGCTTTGTTTTGAAACAACTGGATGGATTGCAGTTTGATTTGTCATAGACACTGACGCCCCCCTCAGGATGACCTGCAGTAACTTTTTATGAAACACCATCATCAGGTCAAGATTTTCCCTCACTCAATATTTTGGCTTATGACCAAATACCTGCAGGACTAATGACATTCCCTTCAACCTCAGCTGGACTTTGTGTTTTGTGCTAATTAGCAAATGCTATCATATTAAACTAAACATGGTGAACATTCTACCTGATAACATGTTGTCATTGTGAGCATGTCAGCATGCTGATGTTAGCATTTACCTCAAAGCATTTCTGTGCCAAAGTACAGCCTCAGAGACCTGCAAGCAGCATACCATTATTACCTGACCTTGAATTTACTTTGCCCTTCTTTGTGGTATATTGGTGCCAAGCTTTGTGCTAAAAATAGACGTATCAGCACAACATCTGTTTCTGGTGCAACTAGGGATGCACCAATCCGATGTTGTTACCAGAGATCAGACCAATGCTGACTCAAATAGCTGGGTCTTTTTGGGTGGCAAATGGACCGATCTATTCAATTCTATGTTTACACCTGATTACTAATGTGCATACTACATAATGTGCCAGCAGCGTGCAGGAACATTGCATTTTCTTCTCATTTTATGCAGTTGTATTGTTTTATAGTGGAACTTTAATTCCTGCATTTTTAAGGGTTTACACTGGAATTGTATTTCAGGTCAATTTTGATTCTTTTTTTTTTTTTTTTTTTTTTTTTTTTTACTGTGCACCAGTTGCTGGTGGACAACTTATTATTTCATAACAAATAACAATTCCATAGATTTATTTCAGTCAGGAACTCTTAAGTCAAAGAAAACTTTATTTCCATTTGCAGTATTATATTTGGTTGTATGGCTCTGTTCTGGGGCCCCTCTGCCTTTCCTCGGGCCTATGCAGAAAGCTTCTTTCACGCCCCTACGTGCAAAGCCATAAGGCAGAGAGAGCACACCTGTCTGCCCTTCCACATGCAAATGAGGAAAGCCTGAGGCAAAGAAAGCAAACCACCCTGCCCTTCCATGCGTCTACATGGAAAGCCTAAGGCAGGGAGAGCAGCAGCAAAGATCCCCCCAGGAACAGAACAGAGCAGCATTATGACAAACAGAGATGACATTGATAAGTCAGACACAACATGAAAAGGAGGAGCTGGGATGGTGGCAGGTTGCAAAGTGGCTTGCAGAGGAAGCAGCAACAGGAGGCCAGAGCAGTTTAAATAGGGCGCCCTGAATGAGATTGGGATGTGAGCTGAGCTTGACATCGTGTCCTGCCCGAACTAACGCTATGCTCAGTATCTCTGTATTCATTTGTTGGATTTTGTTTTAGAAAATTAGGACAGCTATGTTTAAGTCAAACCTGATGTTTGACTTAAACACTATACAGACTCTACATTCAGTGAATGTAGAGTCAAACCCCAGAGATCTTGCCTCCGGAAGAAGAGCAGAAGAG
Organism: Epinephelus cyanopodus; assembly: GCA_026686955.1. Taxonomy (NCBI): domain Eukaryota; kingdom Metazoa; phylum Chordata; class Actinopteri; order Perciformes; family Serranidae; genus Epinephelus; species Epinephelus cyanopodus. The sequence continues at coordinate 13,439,082 of CM048932.1, read as the reverse complement.
CCCTGGTTTCTGGTTGTAGGCTGTTTGTAGTCAGCGTGGTATTGACCAATCACGTTTGAGCCGGCTGCAGTTGTTGCCAGGTTAAACTGTCCGTGCGGCGAACTAACGAGGCGGAACGTAATTGCCGTCACAGCAAACTCTGAATCCATCGCAGTGGTTCAGCATATTTACTTACATATAAACGGAAGTCGGAAATGGAAATTTGCCTCCTCCGCCCAAATCAAACCGGAATGACAAAAAAATCGGGGGTCTGCCCTCAGAGGCTGTATCGCCATCTGCCGGAAGTCAGACGCCGAATGCAGCCGATGGGTTCTGAGAATGGATGTTGCCTAACAGAGAAAAGAATGATATAAGTCACTTCCACACAGTGAGGCATATAGCCTAATAATTGCTGGAATGGGATTGGTGCTCCGTTGCCAACCAAAGCCCAGGTACTGATATCGGAACTGAAAAGGTGGATTGGTGCAGCCCTAGGTGCAACATCAATCTGATGATTTTTCCAGCTATGGAGACTTTACAGCCATTTTGTCACAGGTTTGTTGACACTTCTGCAGTACTTTTCGTTGTCATTGTCAAAAAATCCAGATATCTCCAAATCTGGAGTACAACTCAGGGACTGAAGTGAAAGTTCTGTCTGAATGATAGGACTTGGACCAAATAGGATGCAACAAAACTTAACAAGAGAGTTGAGGTCTAATCAGCCAGATAGGTAAAAACACCTGTGTGGGGGGCCCATGGGCGTGAAGGGTCTTTAAGGGCTTCTTCACTTACAGCCTCTTTACCCTCTTTCAACTTTTAATACCTAACTTTCTTCCCCCTCACCCCTCTCTGTTGGCTCCGCTTGTCCCCTTTTCCTCTGCAGGCCCGGCTGGACTTTCGTGACCCCCTCATGGTGTCTTTGGAATTTGAAAAAGCCGATGAGGACAAAGGCCCCGTCCTGGATGAAAGCCTTCCCAGATCCATCAATAAGACAGTAAGACATTATTTCATATCACTTGTAAGAGTCTCTCTCAGCACTTTAAGTGTGAACTGCCAAATAACAGTAAGCAGAAGATTTAGACTCACAGACAGGAAGGATTTGAACCTCGTCTCAAACATCCTCCATCTGTCTGCCTTTATAATCCAAGAGCGAGAAGTGGGGTGTTCTTGTCTGGCTCCAAACTTGCTGCTGTTACACTACATTAGCATCTGCAACAGCTGAATGCCATCCTTCAGTGTTTCCTCAAGACTGCATTAGTGTTTCAACACCAACAGTCAGGACTGTCTTCCCACGCTCCCACGTTCATAGTTGTTCTAACAAGAGGGTCTCCAGATAATTGTTGCAATGAGAGATGTGAGATAAAGAGAGAAAATATTACATGAGAATTCAGCTTAAACACGCAACAAAGAATGCATTTAAAGCACGAGTGTGTGAAGCACACACAAGTGACAGCACCACCCTCAACACCCTAAACACAGGACCATATGTGATGTGTTTATAAGCCTGACACTTCCTCAGTGTCAGATAATGTCATAGCAGCAACGTAGGCCTTACTTGCACATGCGAGGAAGCGTTATAAGGACGTCTCCTGTTATTGTTATTGAAAGGAGGAGACGGGACACACACACAGAAAGAGGAAGTCATCAAACGGAAGTTTTTCTTTTGACATTGTGCTGCATATGATATTCCAGTCCCTCTTCCTTTCTTGGGAGAGTGGACACTGTTGATCTGAACGGTACAGTGGGAAAGCTTTGAGAATGAGAACAAATATGACTGTGACCCTCAAACCTCAAACACTCTGGGGGAAAAGGCAAAGGAAATGAAGGTCATCCGAGAGCATAGTTTTAAGTAAGTGGTACAAACAAATACGCAGCAACAGCAGCTGACCTGACTCTCATTCCTCTGCTCCTTTCTTCAGAGCGGCTTGTGAAGACGTATTGTTGTTCCAGTATTTAAGAAATTGTATAAATGCATACAAAGATACTTTGCGTTAAATATTACCTTTTGTATGTGTTGTTTTACCACAAAATAAAATCTAATGGTTCTCCCTCATTGAAAAATCTAAAATCTATTTTATCTTCTAATGTGTTTTATTATCATTTCGTTTTAATTATGTCACATTTATGGGTATTCAAATATTACAACCTAAATAACGCTCAATGATATAAATGGGGTGGACAAAATAATAGAAACAGCTGTCAGTATACACAATACAGTTTAACAGCACCACAAACTGCAGCCTCCAAACTATCCATTCAGTAAAATTTACGCCTCTCAGTTTATAACCGTCATGATTGTCTGGTTTTATAGCAGAATTGTTGTATTAGGCTGCATTATTTCTATCTACAGCTACCTCAAAAACTGGAACTTATTATATACAATTTGTTTTTGGATATATATACAATAACCTATTATATTCATAAACACATCAGGGCTTTTGTCACTGATCGACATCTACAGAGTACATAATCCAGCAACATACCAGTATATTCTCAAAATATACTTCTCAAAGAATACTTCACCCACAAATTGATCATTTGTATATCAGTTTCTCACCCTGTGTTAAATTGACTTTGCAAAAAAAATGTTTTTCTTGCATCACTCCACAGTAAATGAAGACTAAAAAAAACAAGAAAATTCCTGATTAATTGAAGTGAAAAGGGTCCACATTTAACAACAGAAAACTATATCAAAGCATCTGTTTACAAACTCTCACACAACTCATGCAGTATAATCCAAGTGTCGTTTATTTAGTTGTGCATTAAGCACTTCCCAAACGTGCATTTGTGATAAAAAACCTTACTATTTAAAACACTTCGATACAAGTGGTGCAGCCGGGCAAGTGTGTTTGTTTAAACCCTGCTTGTGCATGTTTTTAACGGTAAGGTTTTAGCGAAAATGCACGTGTTTGTTAAGTGCTGAGCGCACGACTGGATAAATGAGACTTGGATTAACCTGTATGACTTGTGGCGGAGTTTGTTAACAGGTGTTTTCATACAGTTTTTCTCTTGTTGAATGTGCCGCCCTTTTACGTCAATTCATCATTATTTGATCTGTTTTTTCTGCATTTACTGTGGAGGCAGGTGAGAAAAACCTTTACAGTAAGTGTTACAGTGAGACCAAGCCAGGCATCAATCTTGGCTTTGACTTTACTGTGAGGTCCTTTATCAGATTACGTGGGCTGGAGTAAATTGTAAGGCATATTTTGGTCCATGATAAGCCTCCAAGCTAGTTGTGATGTCAAAAAATTGTGCTTATTCGTATGAATCATCTTAAACTCTGATTTAAGGTCATCACAGAGAAACTTTCCTTCTTTAGCAGATGAATGTGAAAACATCTATGTAGTGTCAGACTGCACTTACATCATTCAGCACAGTGAAGCTCAGACATCCAAATTAAGTAACAATAATCAAAACACATATTTGCCTGTTGGATGACTGTAAGTTTTCACTTCTTGAAAATGTTCGTCTCTCCCTTGTAGATTCCCTTAGTTGACTGTGGAAGCGATGAGAAGTGCATTGCTGACCTCTCTCTCAAAGCAGAGCCAAGTGTCAAACAGTAAGTGGATTAGGGTCATGGAGGAGGATGTGTTCACATTTTTAAAGTCTGTTTTAAATATAATGAAAGAGCTAATGGTCACTGTAAGTGTTCCTCCTGTTGTTCTGCAGTTGTTGTATACTGAAGTCAGATGTCACGTACTGTATCTTAGTTATAATGTCTCACAGCACAGGTATTAACAATAATATGGTTATTGGACTTTATTAGCAGCAGACTCTCTCTGGTGCATGACTGCACCCTTGTGGGGAGACGTGTGCATCACAACCACACATGCTGACTGTTTTTAATTCACTCCTTCAGAATGGTGATCAAAACAAACAAAGACAAGATTGACGTGAACATCAACATCAGAAACAGCAAAGACAACGCATACAACACAAAAGTTGTCCTCAGCTTCACACCGAACATCAACTATGTTAAAGTAGAGGTAAGATTTCTGGTAATCATCTGTCTGCATCACTTTAGTGTAGATTAGTATAGATTGAAGCAATATGTGTGATGATGTTTGTTTTACTTTACAGCCAGAGATGCTATGCAGCCTGAATAACACAAAAGTGGAGTGTGCTGTTGGATACCCCTTCTTGGGAAGCAATGTAGAGGTTAGTCTCCGCATACTGTACATTACATTCATCAGGCTACATACTTACATCTGGTACAGTATATAGTTTTATCTTTACAACTGCTAATTACAGATGTGATGTGATCTAATATCCACAGCAAGATTTCAAAGTGAAATTTGAGGCAAATCCCAAACATGTCCAGGAGGTTATTCAGATCAACGTGACTGCTACAAGGTGAGAGAATCAGTGTTGTATTTTTTCTGTTTGTCTTAAAGAAATTATTCTGTTTCTGTTTGTATAATTTTGTTTTTAAATCTCCCACAGTGACAGTGAAGAACTGGAGTCGACCCTGCATGACAACAGCGTGCTAATCTCCATCCCTGTGAAGTATGAAGCTGGACTCATATTCTCAGTGTGAGTAGCCGTGGGAATATTAATGAACCAATGAGTTGGTTGTAATTATTGTGCGTTTCTCACCGATCATGTATACTGCTGCTCTGCCACAGTGTTGGTCTCTATAGTCCTTTTTGTGGTGAACGCTTTGACTTTGAGGAAAAGAACAGGTGTTTCTGATAACATTAATGACTGCCGTTTGATATTCATGTATTAATTCAGACATTATTAATGTTATTAGTTACACGTGTGTTTGACAAATCAAAATGTCTAAAATAAAAGCATTGTGGTGCCCCCAAACAATGAGGTATTGGTGTATATAGTGAGCCATAACAAATAAGGACTCCTCTCATGGATGGTTTATCCCAGTGGCTATAGTCATTGGGTCTCATTCATGAAACGTGAGCAGAAGGAATTTGTGTGTAAACTGTTCGCAGATGGAAATTTACGTGCGTCTCCGCATTCATCAATATTTTAGTAGCTCCGATCTTTTCGTAGCTACTAACAAAATCTACTCCTGCTCCTGACCACTCGTAGTGCTTGTGTAAATTTAGTAAAGCACATAAATATTGCTTTTTACTATTGGAAATGACAATTTTAATTCGTATTGCACTCTGTTATGTACACAATACACAGATGCCTTTGAAACACGTAATCTAAACATGACAAAATATTTAAAATATAACACATTTAGTTAAATTATTTGGCAATTAGCAGGTTTAAGATCCAGATTAGGTTCACGATTGTGAATTATCTACGTAAATCGACTCAATAGATTACATGTTCTTTCTGCACGTTGAATGATGATAATAAAAATATCCGTAAGGACAGCCGGATCACAGCCTCTTCGGCCTGGATGCCTGGTTCAGCAGGGGCAGCAGGTGGAAGGAGGACGATCGTTTGAATGAATAAATCTGATTTGAAAATGATTAATTTACGTTGTATCAAACAGAGCTTTAGGCTATTAAGATTCAAATAATTTGAGGACGATGCGTACAAACTGCTGTAGGCTATATGTTATCCGTATCATTTGTTAAAATAAATGTTAAATAGCTCTACATTCCGACAGCCATCACTGATTTAGTTTATCCATTACACACAAAACATCTCTGGTTTCCCGTTCCCACTTCATTCAGAACCCCACAAATGAATCTTCTGTTTGTTTGGTGACCGCTGCATTTTTGTGTGTGTGCTTATGCGTTTCTTTGCCTCCAATTTCATATCAAACCATTTACGCTTCACCTCTGACACGTCTGGTTCTTTGTACGACGGAGACAACATTAACAGCATCTGTTACCTCCGTCCAGGCCTTCGCTTTGCCTGCCACACCACCACTAACTGAAGAAAATAAAATGTTTTTTCTTAAGTCCACTTCACCCAAAATTATTTTGATCTCCGCTTCGGAAAAAATCTCTCTTTCTTTCTCTGCGCCATGACTGACAGGTCGACAGGAAGCACCTACACCTCCTTATATGGTGGTCATTGGCTATTCATGGGCGGGGATTTATGCTAATTGCTGATTACCGGGAGCGCGCTGTCACTTTACGATGGATTGGCATTCATGATCATACACACGTGTTTACGATCAAATCTGAGTTTTCCCGCAGCGTTCCTGAATCCGGAGTAGGTTTTTAGCAGAGTAGGCTTTTATGTGCAAATCTACACACAGATTTACTCACTTTTCATGAATGAGACCCATTGGGTCTCATTCATGAAACGTGAGCAGAAGGAATTTGTGTGTAAACTGTTCGCAGACGGAAATTTACGTGCGTGTCCGCATTCATCAATATTTTAGTAGCTCCGATCTTTTCGTAGCTACTAACAAAATCTACTCCTGCTCCTGACCACTCGTAGTGCTTGTGTAAATTTAGTAATGCACATAAATATTGCTTTTCACTATTGGATATGACAATTTTAATTCGTATTGCGCTCTGTTATGTACACAATACACAGATGCCTTTGAAACACGTAATCTAAACATGACAAAATATTTAAAATATAACACATTTAGTTAAATTATTTGGCAATTAGCAGGTTTAAGATCCAGATTAGGTTCATGATTGTGAATTATCTACGTAAATCGACTCAATAGATTACACGTTCTTTCTGCACGTTGAATGATGATAATAAAAATATCCGTAAGGGCAGCCGGATCACAGCCTCTTCCGCCGCGGTGCCTGGGTTCAGCAGGGCAGCAGGTGGAAGGAGGACGATCGTTTGAATGAATAAATCTGATTTGAAAATGATTAATTTACGTTGTATCAAACAGAGTTTTAGGCTATTAAGATTCAAATAATTTGAGGACGATGCACACAAACTGCTGTAGGCTATATGTTATCCGTATCATTTGTTAAAATAAATGTTAAATAGCTCTACATTCCGACAGCGATCACTGATTTAGTTTATCCATTACGCACAAAACATCTCTGGTTTCCTGTTCCCACTTCATTCAGAACCCCACAAATGAATCTTCTATTTGTTTGGTGACCGCTGTATTTTTGTGTGTGTGCTTATGCGTTTCTTTGCCTCCAGTTTCATATCAAACCATTTACGCGTCACCTCTGACATGGTTCTTTGTACTACGGAGACAACATTAACAGCATGTGTTATCTCCCTCCAGGCCTTCGCTTTGCCTGCCACACCACTACTAACTGAAGAAAATAAAATGTTTTTTCTTAAGTCCACTTCACCCAAAATTATTTCGATCTCCGCTTCGGAAAAAATATTTTCTCCTTCTCTCTCTTTCTTTGCGCCATGACTGACAGGTCGACAGGAAGCACCTACACCTCCTTATATGGTGGTCATTGGTTATTCATGGGCGGGGATTTATGCTAATTGCTGATTACCGGGAGCGCGCTGTCACTTTACGATGGATTGGCATTCATGATCGTACACACGTGTTTACGATCAAATCTGAGTTTCCCGCGGCGTTCCTGAATCCGGAGTAGGTTTTTAGTAGAGTAGGCTTTTATGTGCAAATCTACACACAGATTTACTCACTTTTCATGAATGAGACCCATTATTTGTATATTCAGGTGATTCTTCAACTTTTGTTTAAGAAAAACTACCATACATTTCTTATTTTTTATTATTGTCTCACTGACTTGACACCAAAAGGAATTTACAAAAATTGAATGAGAGCTCAGTCACTACTTTATATATATATATATATATATATATATATATATATACTGGCCATTTATGTGTGGTTTTTGCTATACTTCTGTTGTCCCTCAGCTAGATTTTGGACAGTTAACGCTGCTCAATTTTGAATTTAATTGACCTAGTAACAATTTCAAATACGAATGACACATAAATATCCGTTTTAGTTAAATGTGTCACATGTTTTTGTTGATGCAGTGTGTCTTTTTTTCATAAAAAGAACACCTGTCCCTTGGGGTTACTGTCATCTCTAATGTAATTTCAGGGAGGATTTTTAGAGTTTGTATACTTGGTGACCACAGCATAAGTCATATGACATAAGATCACATGGCTGGACGACAGCTAGCTCCATGGAGGGAATGGCTCATACTTCCTTTGTATGTACACATAAGAAAAACAACATTTTATATTTTGTGTTTTGTGTATAGTTAATGCTAATGCCAAAACAGACATTAACAAGCCATCATGACATTTTTTTTTTTACATGTGACAAAATGGAATTTCGACAACAGCCATGTACATCACTTTACTAGCTGTAATGTAAAAGAAATATGGTAATGAAAGAAACAATTCCAGTGTTATTTTACTGGAAATATTGTATCAGTACATTTTCTTAAATATGTTATTGTCTAAAAAATTCCTGACCATAGTTGAAGAATGATCTAATAACAATTATACACAACTCTGCAGTTCCCCTCAATGTTACTGGGCGTTTTAGCGTCTTTCAGTTTATTGTTTTGGTTTTACAGCTCACAACTTTACTGTTTTAGTTCACACTCTTACTGCTTTCATCAGTGTTGTTTTCAGTTAGTTCGGATTCACCAAAGTCACACATTAACACAAACAAACTACCAATCGGTAGTCTGGCTTTGAAGAGAGCATTGATAAGTTTCACTTTTAGTTCAGTTCTGTCAGAGAGGACTGTCTTTTTGGCAAGTATTGAGCATACGACTGGATAACGAGACTTGAATTATACTGCACAGGTTTTGTGATACTTTGTTAACAGATGTTGTGACATAGTTTTGCTGTTGTTCAGTGATTTCCCCTTTCACTTCAATTCATCCATCAAGTATCTCTCTGTATCTTAAGTTCTGACTGAGAACAGAAAATAAATGTTTTTTGTTTTTTTATGCATCTTCCAGGCGCCCTGTGGATGAACACATTGTTGTAAAAGAGGGTGAACAGTATGCCAGTGCATTCAATGACACCAAGATAATTGGAGAGGAGGTCAACATCAGCTACACGGTAACAGACATCATATTTTGTGATGTGTTAATATGAACATAGACTGTATAGCTGAGTGCAGACTTTGCTTGTTTGGTATACCAGATACGGTACAGTGTCGTAGTAACATGGAGGTCTCTTCTCTATTTCACTCTGCCTCTTCATCTCACATCTGTTCAGGTGGAGAATTCAGGTAATATAGTGACTCCACCCCTTGACCTTACAGTGACGTATCCTCACCTGTCGCCTCGGCAGAACAACTTACTGTACCTGACAAAAGTCACCACTAGCCCACAGGTATGCACACACACACATGCGGACATGAAAGTGTATCTAAACAGACACACCCACCTTCACATCTGCCTCTCTGTCCTCTCCAGGTGAAATGTGATGCAGCGCGTTGGATCAACCCTTTTGATATTAACCCGAAAGTTGTACATCCCAATCCAAAGAAAGAAACTCTCAGTGTCTTCTTGCTGGTGAGTGATGAGTCTTTTTGTGGGTTTACTTTCTAAAGACTGCTGATGTGAGGAGTGTTTTCAAGGCATGGTCAGCAGTGAAATTAGGCAATAACACCAACTTTTCTGAGCCACCTGTATGAAATACCTCTGTGTGAGTGTGTGTGCCTCTGTCTTACTGTGCGTGTTTGATTTGCTCCGCAGAACTGTGGAAACCTCATCTGTGCATCCTTTACCTGCTCCATCCCCGAGGCTGCAGTCAGTCAGGTCAACGTTACATTCAGAGTGTGGAAACCTACGTTCATCAAGGTATGTTCAAGGTGACACATGGGTGCTTATTTTCGACTTGTCTCTGTTGTTTGGTTCGTCAAAGTGAAGAACTGTGAGGCAGCGTGATTAACAGCTGTTGGACTGATGGATAGACATTTAAAGGAGATTTATCTTACAGGGTGAGTTTACCACTCTCTATATGCTGGTAAATGCCACGCTGGGGATCCGAAACACAGACCTGTTTCAGCTGAGCAGCAGTGACAGGACCAGAAGCGTAAGTCATAAAGTTTTTGTATTGTGTGCTTGTGTTGTCATTGTATGCTTGTGTGTGTTGCAAGCATGTGTACATTTACTCTCTGCGTGTGTGTGCCAATCAGGTGAAGATCCAGGTGTCTAAAGAGACGTTAGGAGGAATCCCCATTTGGATCATCATCATCAGCATCCTGATAGGGCTGCTGATCTTAGCACTTGTCATCTTCGCCCTCTGGAAGGTAATTATTTCCTGAGTATTTGAAATCTTCTAATACCTTGTAATATCTTGCCAATAGAATATGAATATGTCATGACTTTAAAGGAGTAGATCAACATTGTGGGAAGTAAAGCCATTTGCTTTCTGGCTGAAAGATAAATTAAAAGACTTTTATCTAAGACTAACACTGTCTTGTCTTTATGTTTAAAGGGAAAGTCCACCTCAAAATCAAAAATATAGTTTATAGTTTATAGTTTATTTTTGCACAATTAAAAAACACAAAACAGCGAGAAAAAGTAAATAATGAAATACAGTGCAGGGAGAGGCAAAAAACCCAGTGTACATATTTCTTCTCTTACCTGTAATGCTGTTTGTCAGTCTAGATTGTTTTGCTGTGAGCTGCCAAGTGCTGGAGATATCAGCCATTGAGATGTCTGCTGTCTCTGTTATATAATGGAACTAGATGGCACTCAGCTTGTGGTGCTCAAAGCACCAAAAAATGCAACAGCAATGTGTTTTTCCAGAAATCATGACCCGGTTACTCAAGATAGTCCACACACCTTGTTGTGAGAAGTTTCATGTAGGAACTATTTTCTTCCTACCGAACTACTCCTGCCAGCTGTATCACCATGCAGAGGGGAGTGTGCATCTACTCATAGACAAGAGGTTTGTCACTCATGCATCTCCTGCTAGCTCACCAAGCACCACTAAGCTAGCTAATGTTACAGCTCAGCCAAGGAGGATGCTATAAATGTTTACACCTCACCCTGTCAAGAGCATGAGCCTCTCCTCCATGAGTAGATGCACACTTCCTCCTGTGCAGTGATATGATTGGTGGGTGTAGTTTGGTAGAAAGAAAAGAGTTCTGACATGAACCTGCTCAAAACAAGGTCTGTGGATTATCTTGAGTAACCAGATCATGATTTCTGGAAAGAGACATTGCTGTATTTTTCTGGTGCTTTGAGCACCACAAGGTGAGTGCCATCTAGTTCAAGAGAAGGCAGACATCTCTACGGCCGATATCTCCAACACTCTGCAACTCAAACCAAAACAATCTAGATTTATAAACAGGGCTACAGGTAAGAGGAAAAATATGCATTTTTAATTTTTAGAGTGAATTGTCCCTTTAACGTAAAGCTAACCAGGAGAAGTTAAGCTTAGCATAAAGACTGGAAACAGAGGGTAACAGGTAGCCTGGCTATGTCCAAACATGAACAAAATCTACCTATCAGCGCTTCTTAAGGTCACTAATTTACACGTTACTTTTGTTTGTTAATCTAGACAAAAACTAAGTTAAAAAATCATTTTGAAAATCTGTAGTTTTGTGCTAAATTAAGCCAACAAAATCAGAGTAGTGTTGATCTTCTCACCTGTAGTTACTCTCAGCAACAAAGGGAAAATTTAATAATAAGTAATAATTATCTATCCTTTACTATAGACAGTAGAGATTAACATCCGTACAGAGTAACTGTTTTGTAACTGAGCTTTCTGCTCTTCCAGATGGGCTTTTTCAAGAGAAAATCCAGGGACTACTCAAAGGAGGACATGATGGACTGAGGTATTAAAATACCCAGCAGCAAGCAGCTCTGTGACTGACTGCTTCCAGAGCCATCAGGTCGCACAAAGTGACAGGCAGACTTTTAAACAGACAGTCGGACAGACGGAGGAGATGCCATAAGACCCACAGACACCTCGGAGCTACGACACAGAAAAGACCTGGAAAACACATTCACTGCTTCTTGTGCAGGCCTGGGTCAAATACTGTTTGCAAATACTACCCAACCTTTGTCCTTAAATGCTTTGAACACAAGGTTACAACACTGGGGCTATTCAGATGGACTCATCCACAGAGAGTGCTTAAACAGGCGCTTTCTTTTAATCATACTTAGTCCTTGGCACTCACTGTGTTTGAAGTGTTTGCAAATAGTATTTGTTCTGGATCAGCTTCTCTCTTGCAGATACACAATGTACATCAAGTCAGGTCAAGCAGTTCAAGAAGAGGAACCAGGAAGGAAAAAGACACCATCATTTACCAGGCATCTGCTGGCTAAGTAGCATATATCCGTGTTACATGTGGCAGTTTTACAAAATCACAAGAGCTACAATAGCTGCACTCCAGCTTTAGAGGAAAAAAGTACTCAGGTTTTTCTGTATGAAGATCAGACGTCGCCTAAGCCACCTCACATACTTCCTATGTCATTACAGCAACAATGTCCAAAGGTCCATCGCTTCTGAGACTTACAATATGTGAACTTTACGTGTGTTGGAGCAGCCTATCTGACAGCTTAGACTCTTGTTTTACAGCTTATGTGCTTGATTATTTTAATGAGACACTGTACCTTTTTAGCATTTTATAGCTTTTTTTTCATTATTTGGAATTTTTTCCGAGTTTTAACAGTATAACGTGGCACATCCTTAACTTCAAAATGTTGGCTTAAGACACTGACCTGAACACATGATTAGTTTTAAACAAAGTGCAGGCTGTATATTTTTTTACACTTATAATCTTAGTTAACCAATTCAAAAAAAAAAAAAAAAATCTTCTCCCAACTCCGACGTAAAATGTTTGTAATTAGTGTCACCGTGGTTACTGAGAGATACAGAGAGATGCGCCTTTTAAATCCAAAACTTTGATTGTACTGTAAATATACGTAAATGATCAAAAATGTAAAGCTTAAAAATGTACATAATTGTGTTTGCTATAATTCATGTAATTTAAGAGATGTTATTCATTGTTGTTGTTTTTGTGATCATTGGTCAGAGAAGATGATTTTGCTCAGGTGCTATCATGAATGATGACATTAACATTTGATGTGTAAGAAAATTATCTGGCCTATCTCACAATTTTCGACGCTGATGCAAATATGTAAATATTGTTATATTTTGATGAAAAACTGAAAGTATAATTATTCTGTACTGAAAATGTACATGAAGATGAGGGTTTGTATCCACTACTTTGGTTTTTATTTGATTGAACGCGATGTTTCAAGCCTGAATGACTGTGTTTTGAGGCTTTCACATTATTGAGACGAGACACAACTGTAGCATATTTTGATTTCAGCCTTTTCAATTTGCAAAATGGAAGATAGAAGTGTGGAAATATATGTTGCCATTCACCAGCAGTTGCCATTAAGTAAATGGTTTTCACTGGTAGGTGGTTTGTAGTGTAGACACACATGTACACAAAGCTTTAGGGCTCAATATCACCCCATATGTGGTACACAGTACCTTACATAGTTATTCTTTAGGTTTTCTGTGTTGTGTCCAGAAGTTGCACAGCTACACAATGTGTTAAAAGAGATTATATTGTATATTGGGGAGACTGGGTTTCTGCCTCTTCCTCAACTTTCCCCCTCACTAATATACAATAAAGCTGAGGGACGACTGCAAGAAGAAGAAGAGGAGGCAGCTTTTTCATACTGAAACACTCCTAAGCTCTCACTCTCCACTGTTGACATGAAGCACATGTAATAAATTGTATGTACAGAACTGTTATATGGCTACATCAGGCTTATGCACGAGGGTGGAGTCACGAGTCTCACTTTGTTCGCTTGAGGTGGTCTGGGATTGTTTTCTCAGATTTTGCACCTCTGTTGATGTCTGAGGAAGAGTAAAGCGCACGGTGAGAGTCGTGAGCTCCACCCCAGCCTTCTACACTGCTGTGAAGTCTTCATTGTAATGCACTGGTTTGTCAGACTGTATGCGTCCTCATCAGCACAGAATTAACTGAATCTTATGTACAAAAATAAAGACTTTTTACAAAGAAATACTTGATCATCAGTTCATCTTTTTTATATAATATCTAATATAAAACTGATTTTATCAAAATGTTTCAGGAGCTGCTTTTAGTTATGTCATTTAAATGTAAATCCCTATTGCCTATGCATCTCTCACTCCTCACATTCATTGTTACATGAAAAGAGTAACTGATATAAATCTTTTTCTCTTGATATACAACACTGAGTATTCCTGCTGAAACAATAAAGATATTAATAGATTAGTTGATTAACAGAAAAGTATTATTAACAGTTTTGATAATCATTTATGAAAAAAAAACTTTGTACAAATTTCAGGATTTTGAAGTCTTTGTACTTGACTTAATTATTATTATTTTATCCTTCTTTATGTGTCACATCTACTTCATTTTAGAGAGAAATATTGTACTTTTAACTCCCCTATACATTTATTTGACAGCTGTAGTTACTTTGAAGATTAAGAGTTTACATACAAAACCATAGGCGTTGATTTTGGGTGGATGCAATGGACACATCCCCCTCAATATTTACAACGTGCAATCGCCCCCCCCAAAACAATCATGAAAGTGCATTTTGCCAAAGTTAAAGACATATACACCATGAATTAAAGCAGAAAAGGCACAAATCACTGCACAATGATTCACCAGAATGAAGAACATTACATTCCTGGCAGAGGACTGTCAAATTTACTTGTTTCAGTGCTGAAACAAAACCTACAGCCTTGTATAAACATGAGCTGAGAACATATAATAGAGTATTGACTAAGCTGCCACTTTATGAATAATACATACAGTGTACCTCTACCAGCTACAACATTAAAATGCTACTTACACTGCATTAATGCATCATTGAAAATAAGCCAATAGTATGTAATATCACTGATGCACTATATAATGAGTACTTTTACTTCTGAATGTACATTTTGCTGAAAGATCAAAGAGAAAAAGTGACACTGTGCAACACTAGGGTTGATTTATCATTATTTTATGTGAAGCATTTGTACACAGGAAGAGAGTACAGGTCTCTATATATTTTTTGTTATGGTGTTTTTTCTTTATACTCTCCCTTTTCTATCCTTGACAAATTGTCTTATTGCTGCTTTTATGTAAGTTAAAGATCCTAACACTTCCTCCACCTCTGGCTGGGGATGTTTGCATGAAGCCCAACCTGACTCCTCTGCCGGCTTGATTTCATGTAGCAGAGCGCCGCCCAGTGTTCACCCGCAACACCCAGCGATAAGTGACACTCTGGGAGGGGAAGCAGAACAAACTGTAAGCTGCTGGCGGATCCATCTTGCTCGAAAAAGAGGCGAGAGTGAAGGCTTTTTTCAGTTTATTACCTAAAATACTGTATCGTTCCCCGTTAACCGCGCTGGGGAGCCCGAGGAGGGGCTGTGCCGCTGTTTGTAGGATGTCCCGACATGAGGGTGAGTTGATAAACAGGTCCACAGCGCCTTGGTCGGTGGCTACATTACCTGAGTAGCTAGCTCCTCGGCTAGCTTTGCTAAGTGCTTATTCAAGTCAGTCGCTTTCCGCGGCTTGTTTTCAGGCTTGTCTCAACACACGTCTGCTGTCAGCAGCTCTGGCGCACACACGGCTCTTATATATTCTAATTTGAAGTAAAAGGTTGTTACTTCCCAAAACGTGTTCGCAATGATACGGCAACATTGCGGAGCTTAGCGGCTAGCCGTTGCTAGGTACTGCGTTACCTTACATTAGCAGGGTTAGCGAGCAGGCTAATGTATGCTAACATTTGAAGTCGGTGGTGTGGCTGCGACTTAACGTTGCTTATACCGGCTCCTACAGCCTCATTAGTTGTATAGTATACGCAGCATCATATCTGTTATCATTTTTTGCTTTTATTTTGGGTTACGTGTTAATTTAAGAGCCCGTAGCTGTAATGTTAGCGCCATACTGTCCCGGCTGGTCACATAACCTACTGTTGTTAGCGAATGCACTGTCATCAAGAAGAAAGTCTGAGGCCTCAGACCATAAACCAAACACTAAGTTAGCTATCTGGCAGGCTACTAGCTAGCTAGGGTTAAGTTACAGTATGTTTAACTGCAAACCAGATGGGAGTGTAAAATCGGCTCACTTCACTATCCACACAATGTTAGTTGCAGCAGGCCAGCCAGGTTATCCTGTTTAATCACCTCAGAAGTTGCTAAGGTGGTGTACGATACTAACATGAGCACTATGCAGTAAGGTAGCCTCAAGACACCATGAGTAATGCCTGGGTAACTAATTTTAAGTCGTTTAAAGTAGGACTACAAATGTTGATATATATGTTTAATTGTCCTTAGTGGGCAGGCTAGCGTTTCAGATGAGGGCAGAGGTCTCCCAGGCAGTCAGAAATACTTGAATAAGTGGAAGAAGGGGCATAGTTTTTATACCACTCAGGTGGTCCTAATACCTCTGTCAAACTTAGTGGAGTGCGACTAACCTTTGATCAACACATACAGCTGATATCTGCATATTGGCAGTTGAGTAGTTTGTTCAGGCCCGGGCTTGGTTAATAAATGAGATCTTTTCTTTGTACTGTGAAGCTTTTTGTTGCAAGATGTCAGATCAGTCTCAACAAAGGAAATTCCCACAATACTTGCATACCTGCTATCTAACGTTTGCCAAATAAGGCGTCTTTTCCCTTCAAAGGAAATGTTAGCGAGGCAGGAGTTGGAATATTGTGTGCAATAATAACTATGATGTCTCATAGAAAATAACTGGTTGTGTTTGCAGAGTCGTGAGCCAGTGTTTGAATGTTTCTTCACTGCAATCACTTTTTCGAGAGTGGACAAGTATAGAGATGCCATTATACTTGATATGATGGTTTGTGAATAGCAATAAGCTATTTGCAGAATATAGAAACAGCTGACAATATGTCTGCTGCCTTGGTTGGCTCCAGTTTGCGTTCTCTTTCTCTTGTCAAATTTTGTCCATGTAGCCTGGAGCTAGATAAATAAAAAAGCAATATGCTACCTGACAACGTGTGGACAGTGCTATAAATGAGTAACAAACACTGTAATGAATGTGTTTGTGGTATGCCCTCTGAGCTGCGTCTTTGAGACCGTTCATGTAAAGCTCACTGGAATGCCAGAGTTCTTCATTACTGGCACTTGTGGGTTGGTGCCACTCCAAAACACATGCTCGTGTAAGTGAGACTGGCCTGCAGATAGACATTGCTTATTCACAGTCAGTCCTTCAGACAGACTTATAAGGAATTTGTAACTTTATTGTGAGGTCCACATATTTGATCTTTACACTCCTCTATTCTCTTTTTGCAGGTGTGAGCTGTGATGCATGTTTAAAAGGGAACTTTAGAGGACGACGGTTCAAGTGTTTAATTTGCTACGACTACGACCTGTGCGCATCGTGCTACGAGAGCGGAGCCACAACAACAAGACACACCACAGAGCACCCCATGCAGTGTATATTAACCAGGGTAGACTATGGTAAGGACCTGTTTGAAAGCCAGGTGGCTGAGCATACACAAATTCATCATGCCATGATTATTTTACTCCTTCACTGTAGCATACTGTGTCATCACAAATCATTCGCAATGATATTAATAATTAAATTATTGATTGGCAAATAATAATGATTGCTCTGTGTACTGTGTTTTTGCAGACTTGTATTATGGAGGAGACACCTTTTCAGTAGAGCAACCCCAGTCATTCACATGTCCTTACTGTGGCAAGATGGGCTTCACGGAGACGTCCCTTCAGGAGCATGTCACCTCAGAGCATGCAGAGACTTCCACAGAGGTGGTGAGTACACAACGCACATTAAGGGAGCGTGGCACAAGGTTACGGGTTCAGTCATTTTGTGAATTTGTCATCAATAATATCTCAATTGTTTCAAATGTTGTCTATGTGGCTGTAAGCAGCTCCAACAGCCTAGTTTATATCTGCCATTCACTGACGTACTTTATATCATAGTCATTAGACTGTGCTATTGCTGTCCAGCTCTGCACTTCTGTCAGCTAAAATGACTTCCAAGAAAGTACAAGCAGAAGACATTTATGGATTACTTGTTGTCAGAGCAGGATTTTTATGAGCGTTGTCCACTGCTGAGTAAACTGAGCAAAGGCAAGGCGGAGGGTCAGACAGCTGCTGACAGTGCTGACAACTACCTGGTTGGTCTTGCGAACAACGGCAGCCCTACCAGCAGTGATGGGGGAGAAAAGAGAGCCTTGTAGTCCACAGCTAAAGCCAACTAGTAGTATTTGTGCTCCAGCTGACCACCTGCACCAATTGAAGCCAGGTCGCTGTGCTGTGGAGAGTTCCCCTGAGGATTGTTTTGTTGGATTTTGTTGCAGATACCACAGCAGAGAGTGTCATTTTATTCAGTGAGGGGTTTTGATGGATAATGCTGCCACTATTCTATACTGTCTGTGAGTCCACAAAATGACCAAAATCAACAATTATTCCATCTCTCAGTGTTACACAACTTGCCAGCCCTGTCTTGGCACTGAGCCCTAAACCCATTCGTTCCTAACGAGCATTAAATATTTTAAATCTGCTCATAAATAGTATATCGTTTGACTTTTTTTGAACAGCTAAGTAATTTCCTGAAACAGCTGGCAACTGTAGTTTTTAGAAAATGTTGCTCTAACAAGAGTAAGTTGTGCATTTGTTTGGGGCTATTTTTAGCTGTGGATTAATTTGTGCACATTTGGTGCGCTAATGAGTATTTACAGCAGCAGTATGGTGTATGTGGGATTGGCTCAAAATAAAGCACAGTGGCCATATTTATCACAATGAAGATGCAAGTCAGCCAGTACAACAATGTGCCTCATTGATGTGATTATAATAGTTTTTAGACATCAGTGGGCAGTGGAATAAGATATTCGGTCATTGTCAATAAGGAAAATGTAGGACAGTGCTATTCTTGTCTTTGGAATAGTTTTTCCACAGATGAACCAGAACATAACATGGTGCCAACAGATACAAGACAACAGTTAAAGAGGAATTGTTTCTGTAACCTGTTGCTGTGTCTGTATATGTATATGGCACAGGGTGTCATTTGCTGGGGTTATAGGTGAGAATTTGATGCACAATAGACACTGTTTTGTACAATACATGCTCTGATACAGCTGTAATGGACTCATTTTTACAGTGAAATTTTCTGTATGAATTTAGTTTTATGGTCTGCAGTGTGTGTGCAGACGACACAGCAGTGCTGCTTCTACACCTTTCTTTTCCGTGTGTTTGATTTAGGGCTGCAACTAATAATTACTTCACTTATAGATTTATCTGCTGCTTATTTTCTCAATGTCAGGAAACAATGAAAAATTACTGTTATAATTTCCAACAGCCCACGGCATGTTTTATTTGTCCAACAGTCCAGAACCCAACAGTATTCAGTTTACTGTTGTATATGACAAAGAAATGCTGGAGCTAGAGAAAGTTTGGCACCTTGTTCGGAAATTGGTGCTAAACCAACTACTAAAATTTTTGCAGCTTAATTTTCAGGCGATCAACTAATCAGTTAAATGACCAATCTTAAACCCCAAACACAGTAAACCGACATCAAAGAACTACTGGCAACAAGGGCCAACCATTGCTGCATGTTGCTTTTGTCGTATGCTGAGAAGCCTTGGTGTTGGAGCCTGGCCTTGAAGAGAGCATAGCGAAGTGTCACTTTCAGTTCAGTCTCAAATAGTAACATTTTAGCAAAAAATGCATGTGTTTGTTGAATACCGAGCAAACGACTGCAGAAATGAGACTTGGATTATACTGCATGAGTTGTATGAGAGTTTTAAAACAGACATTTTGATATAGTTTTTACGTTGTTAAACTTCCCCAATTAAAATTTTCCATTTTCCGTGGATGCATGTGAGAAAAACAGTTTTCCTCATCATTCAAGGTAACACAGCTTGACTGATCAATATACAAATGGACATTTTGTGGGTGAAGTATTTCTTTAAGGCATTCTTCAGTCAAAATTGCTCAGCCGATAAACATGTCGTCACTGTCCCATGTTTAATCTGAATTTCATATTGGTACATTAAGCATTTACTCATGGCCACCCATTTAATCTTAAAGGGGAACTCCACTAATTTTGCACATCAAAGTCTGTTTACAGTTCTTTGGGAGACCAACTGTACATGAGGAAAAAAAGCTGTATACAGTTTTTTGGGTCTCCAGAGGGAGTCGTGTAAAGTTGATAAATGTCCTCAAGTGATGTCACCAGAGTCAGCAGTGCTTGGGGCAGAGGACTGCAAATTTGAAAACAAAAAGATATCTGGGGGTGGACCTGCTCCTCATCTCTGCTCGTAACTACATTATCTTCAATCTCTGACTGAACTGTTGCATTGTGGGTATTGTGGGCACCAGTTTTTGATGAGGAATTTGTGAAATATAAAAGATGGCAAAAAGATTGTTCTGTTGCATCAGTTTTGATCCTTGTTTTATTGTTCATTGTGAGTCTGATCGTGTTATAGGAGACTTGGGAGTGCAATGCTAACTCAGTGGATTACTCTTTTAACTGATTTCGTTGGTTATTATGTAAACAGCCCTGCAGTCTAAAGTAAGTATGTACAATGGCTGCTCTCAGATGTGCCACTGGTTACAATGCTGCAACATTTGAACAGGGTAAAACTGCACTCTAAAAAGATAGTAACAGTGTTGCTTAGTACTTTCATTTTGTTTTTTATTGTTGGGTGGTGGACACAACAACATTTTGTTTTTGGAAAAAATATCTCAAACAGAAACCCCTCTTACTCTCTCGTTTCAGATTTGTCCAATATGTGCTGCCTTGCCAGGAGGGGATCCCAACCACGTCACAGATGACTTTACAGCTCACCTCACACTTGAACACAGAGCGCCAAGAGATTTAATATCCTTCCTGTGTCACCACACACTAGTGTCTACATAAAGATGTTTTTATGTTTTAATTAAATACTAATATTATACTTTGTTTGACATTATTGTATTGACCCTTAACAGTCCTTGTTTACGATGAGTCTAGCAGTGTTCGACATGTACGCAGGATGTTCCACCCTGGACGAGGACTGGGAGGTGCCAGAGCACGACGGACAAATATGCACTTTACTAGCGGCTCCACAGGGGGACTTTCATCCTCCTCATCACAGAGCTCCACTTACACCCCCAGTAATAGAGAAGCAATGGACCCAATTGCAGGTGAGAAGCAGGCGTATACTTCACTCTGAAGTAGAGCTGGATTATTTACTGGTCCCCTCTGTTGGTAAAAACTTATCACATACCATCAAACCCTTGTATTTTATGACTGATCAACATCCATTTCCAATCTACAGGTCAACATGAACTTTTTTGACCACTTGTATTTTTTATTAACCTTATATGATCTCTCATCAGTACTTTTTGCCATACATTAAGTTTTTGTGGTCTTGTTTTAGAAGGATGATCAAGTGTGAACAAGTTAACACCAGTACAAAGTTTATACTTACCAGTACGTCAAAAAGCTCTGTATTATCCAAAATGGCTATTTTTCCCTCGGCTAACCAACAAGTATAACTTTTGCCAAAAACAAATTGCCTTTTTGGACATATTTTATGGTGGCCTTCAAGGACAAAATTATTGCACTTTGGTTTTGGCTAAACTAGATTTTCATAGACTAAAACGATACTAAAATATTTAATTTTTGCAAAAGACTAAAATGCCCAGATTTTTAGTTCACAAAAATTTCAGTAAAAAACACATGAAAAAACTAACCAGGACATTTGGCATATGATTAAGACTTAACAAAATTAAAAAAAAAAAATAATAATAATACTTGACAAAATTAACACTAGTTGTGTCAGTGTAATTTATTGTTCTATGTTCGTGTGTTGTGCACATTTAACTTGTAGTCACATTTTTTGTACAAAATTTTATCTTATTCCACAGGAAAAACATATTTCTTTAGCTCTGAGCTGCTCCCAGTAACAAAGCGTAGGCTGCCTTGGTGCAAATTGTGTCTTTGAAGAGAGAGAGTGGAACATGTTGCACATGTTTCCTGCCAATAAATACACAGTTGTCAAGTCGTGGTACTTTTTCCTCCCCTCTTAACTTTAAGACTTAGTGTACGAGGTTGTTAAGAATAGTTAGATAAATAAATAATGTTACATCGTAAACAGGCTTCAAATAGACCCTGTGATCGATATCGACTGGTACTGCTTCCATTGCTCAGTGATCGGCCCCAAAAATCCTAAGTGGAGCACCCTTTAAACCAAAATTTACTGGGTCAAGACAGTCTCTGTCAAACAAAATCCGACAAACAGTCAGGAATAGTTTAAAGTAATCTACTTTTTATGGTCTCTGATGTTTTCTTCCCTTAACTTTCGAAACTATGATGCCTGATCATAGTCCTAGCAGGTTTTTGTAAAATCACATTGGTCACTTCCTGGCCTTTTTTCTGTCCTTCATATCTTCTTACAGATATCTACAGTGTTGTCTTTTGAAATCATGATTTATTTAGAGATTGCAAACAGTGATGCCTGTTCTTTGTTGTGTCTCCTGCAGAGTTGTTGTCTCAGCTGTCAGGTGTGCGACGTGCGACAGGGGGACAAATAAACTCGTCAGGGCCTTCGGCCTCACAGCTCCAGCAGCTCCAGATGCAACTGCAGTTGGAGCGGCAGCAGGCTCAGGCAGCACGACAGCAAGTGGAGACGGGTCGCCACGCGACACGACGCAGCAACAACCCGGGCAACACCGGCACCGCCATCCCTCCACCCAGCACAGCAACTGCCAACACTGCCACCGTGGGTGAAAACAACCCCTCATCCTCGTCCCACAGCTCCCAGTTTCTATTAGCACGGTGAGTGTGGCCAGTTGGTCTTTCTTGTTATTTTTGAAATAGTCAGGGCTCAGACAAGTGGAAAGCCTTATGCAGTTGTCTGATCAGGCAGCTGAAAAATAAATGTGATGAATTATCTGAAAACAAACTGCATACTGTATCACTGAAGTGGAGTATGGCATCAGATTTATGTCATATATTGTGAGCACCATAAAACACACTCATGAGCAAATTACATTAGTTCACACAAGCAGTTATTTACTGTTACTCACTTGATTTAAGTCTCACACAATAATTAAACAAGCGAGACTTGTACAGGCAGCTGCGAGCGAGGAACAAATCATGATACCTGCATGTATACAGCTAAGCAGCAAGCACACAGAGCAGCCATCACAAAGTTCACTTCCAAGTTGAGTCGTGCTCATCTAAATCAACCTTGCTTCTTACAGTTTGAGGGAGAAACCAAGGGAGGCGCTGGACTTCTTATGATTGGTCACTTTAAACACAAAGACAACCACACAGATCTCCTTGTACCTCAATTGACAGCTGTAGTTATAGGAAGCCCTGGGGGTTGGTATGGCAGAAGAAACAGTGTCTGTCCTTACTGACAATGATTTTTTCATTGACAATAAGAAAAATGAAGAATACAAATAGTCTTATCCTCTTAAGATGATTTTTTTAACATAATTTCAGACACTTGAGCACATCTTTAGGTGCAAATATACAACATACAGAAGTTTTTCTGTGGTTAAATTCAATCTCCAAGTTACAGAAGGCCAAAAAGTTGAAACCAATGTGAGAGCTTGGAAGACATTCATAGTTCTTTAAAATATTATTAGCTGTTCCTTTGTTCTCTCCATGAGTTTCATCTTTTAAGGACCCCTGTTCAAATGTCTTGTTTTGTCCAGGGCCTGAATATCTTTAGTTTACTGTCATGTAGGAGCAAAGGACCCAGAATATATTCACATTTAAGAAGCTGGAATCAGAAAATTTTTACTTTTTCATTAAAAAAAATTACACAAACCAGTTAATTTCTTTCAGACTGGATGATGTTTTATAGTTCATTACTGATGGATTAATCATTGGAGGTCTATGTGCAAGCAGTTAATCCTGTTAGTGATCACTGTCAACACAATGAGCAGTTTCTCTTGACTCTGAAGTTAATCTCGTCCTCCTCAGTGTCACAGTTTAACACAGGAAATTGACCCGCTTATGTTTCCTGTCTGTTGTTCCACTTGTATTTAGGATAGAGAACAGTTTAACTTGAACTGTGTGACCTGTTTGTATTTAAATGTTGTGTTTATTTTCTCCAGGTTGAATGAACCTAAGATGTCTGAAGCAGAGCGGCAGTTTCTAGAAGGAGAGCGCGCAGACCGCAGCCTGTTCGTCCAGGAGCTGCTCCTGTCCACGCTGATGCACGAAGAGAGCTCCTCCTCCGACGAGGATGAGCGTCGAGACTTCGCCGACTTCGGAGCCATGGGCTGCGTGGATATCATGCCTTTAGATGTGGCGTTGGAGAACCTCCAGCTTCGAGAGAGCAGCTCTACGGGCAAGGAGCCTCCGCCGCCTCCTCTTTGATGTCCGAGCATCAAGCAGACTGTGTCCTCTCTGCTGCAACTGTCAGTGATGGGCAGCAAACAGCAGCAGTCCTCCCTGGCCTCACCCTCCTTTCTCCCTCCTCTATTTTCTGAGTTTGTTTTTGGTGATTGTAATTTCAGGCCTGTCACCATTTTTGTTACATTGTAAACAAAAATAAACGAGAGCAAGTGGGATAAATGTGCGAGTGCGCAATAGCAACTGAGTGAGCGAGCAAGCGAAAGAAGAGAAATATATAAATATATATATAAAATATATATGAAGTTGATAATCAATCCACATAACGTTTCTTTTCTTTATCAGGTAAATGTTACAGGCAGCTGTGGCAGACCTTTGCTTCCTGTGACATGCAAATGGCTCTCCGTATAAATACTCCACATTCAAAAGTCAAGAGGGCGTAGGCTCCTCTGATGAAGCTGCTGTGTGTGTTTATGACTATTAATAAATAAAAAGTGCTTGGATGGGTTACCATAACTACTGCATGCAGTTATTTGCAGCGTGCATGACTTTTAATGACCTTGTCATTAAAACTTTTTAAAAAAAATATATCCCAAAGCTTTTAACTGTTTTTAAATGGTTATGTCAAACATGGATAAGTATTTGAAATCGAGTAGTTTACAAAACTGACATGCAGAAATTAAACTCTAACAATATATTTTGTTAGGTTTTCTTTGAATGAAGAGAAAACAATTTGGATTCTGACGTAGCTTCTGAAGAAACGCTGCGATGTGTGTGTCTCAGCTCCAGGACGCCTTTTCTCTATGACGGCTGTCGTCAGATGAATACTAGGAGCAGAAGAAAAGAGAGCCCGCCTCTGTTTTTTTTCCTAGATGTTTATGTTTAGTGATAAGCTGTTTAGGCACAGTGTGCATCATAATTTAGAGATAAGTACAGACGCCCAACTGCAGTATGTCCATCGCTCCTTCACACTAGTTTCTGGCATTCACTCTGCTTGTGTACAGGCCCAGTGTCCGACCACACGCTTTAGACGGCTTGTATGAATTTCTTTGCTGGGCAACAGGAGCTTGAGACTTTCCACACTGCAGTTTTTTTTTTTT
Source organism: Epinephelus cyanopodus (assembly GCA_026686955.1). Taxonomy (NCBI): domain Eukaryota; kingdom Metazoa; phylum Chordata; class Actinopteri; order Perciformes; family Serranidae; genus Epinephelus; species Epinephelus cyanopodus. Next base: position 13,413,843 of record CM048932.1, on the reverse strand, counting down.
GTTTGTTTTTTTTTTTTAAAGAGAAGGCATTCTTATTTTCGCTAAGGTTAGCACTTTCTATTTATTCATGTTTTGTTTTTTTTCTGATTCTTTTGAGCCTTGATATGAATCATGCCACCTTCATGCCTTTCCTTTTACCCTCTATGTAAAATACAATGAGATGTATATTGAATTTGTGCGTTAACTTTCATAATGGTTCTAAGACATGGGCAGACATTTTTTTTAAAAATGTAAATTTAGAATACAATAAATATAAACTGCGCACAGCTTTTGATGAAACAAAGAGAGCATCACACCTTTTGCACCTTGTGTTATTGTTGTTTTGACTCCACAGATGTTTGTGTTTAGCCGGCACGATTTGAATCTGTTGGTATATAAACTCAGTCCTCACAAATCTGCTTGAAGAGTGAGGAACATTTACAACTCTTCAGCCTCTAACACATTACTTTAACCCTCCTTTTTAGCATTTAAAAGTATAGAAACATATGCTTATTAATGCTTTTGTCAACGGCTGTAATTTCCTCCTGTGGGCACCAATAAGTGGAGCATTATAAATTATTTAATAAAAGTTTACTTACAGCTTATAAATGCTAAATTGAGGGGTTAAAGTAAAGTGTTATGCTTGGATGTTCTGAGAGACCAGTTTATATAATTACATAAAACATTAAATATAAAAGCAGACAGTAACATTGAAACAGAATTGGAGTAAGAAAATTTATTCATTTGAGAAGTTTTCAGATTTTTTTCTGTTATTAGATTTGTGTTAATGAAATGAGAAACAAAAGGGTGGTTTTATTATGTATGATATATTTTGTTCCTGCGACAGACACTGAAGCTTCCCTCAGAGTGTCAGTAGGTGACCCCTCATGACAAGCGTGAGATAAATCTGTTGAGGAAGACGCCCCTGATGGACTCACCCAACAACTGTCCACCAGCCTGACTGGAGTACCATTAACACTGCAACACCCCAAGGTAGGTCACACACCATGTGGCTTCATTTTTCAGTCTATAAACTTAGGTTCATGGGTGGCAACTGTCACAACACTAAACATACATACACAGAAGCACAATATACAGTTAACTAGCTGTTGCCACTTCATGTGTGTGTGCACGTATGAGGACTTCAGGGCAGCTGTCCTCGTCACTCCTCCACTCCTCTGTAGTTATTCTTAGAAACAAATGGTGCCCATCAGATACCTTTCATGACACATGTTGGGTCTTTTTAAAGCAGCCAAGCCAAACAGACTCAACGTCGATCACACCTTGACAAATGGCCTGCTGCTGTGTGGTGCTCACATTGTCCAGAGAAGACAAGCTATCAGGGCAGTAACTATAAGGAACTTATCAGTAACTCAGAGTGCTGCTGAATGGGATGGTTTTACAATATGCAGCCCTCTGATTGGATTATCAAACACTGCAACATGTAACTCTTCATAAAAAGTCTAGTAGTAAAATGTAGTAGTAAAAGAAAACGATGACAGATTGAATCCCACAGGGTCACAGTTTACCAGATAAATCAGCAGTGGTGGTAAGTAACTAAGTACATTTACTCAGGGTACTGTACTTAAGTACAGTTTTAGGTACTTGTGCTTCACTTAATCATGTCCATGTTCCTCTCCTACCTTACTACGTCTTAGAAGCAAATGTACCTTTTTACTCCACTACATTTATTCAGTAGCTTAAATAACTTCACAAATTCTGAGTATAAATACAAAACATGATTCATTAAAAACTACCCAGCAGTATCTGAAGTATTTAAGATTAGCTCCACCTTTACCAGCTTGAATATTAAAGTGAACCATCCATTATAAAAATTTGTGTTTTATCTGACATAAACCATTTTGCATGGTGAATACATACTTGTAGTACACTGAGCTTATTATGCTGCTATTACTTTTGTACTTAAGTAAAAGTTTTGATGCCTGTCTGTGACTTACAACACTACTTTATTGCGGTATTATTACTTTTACTTAGGTAAAGGATCTGAGTTCTTCTTCCTCCACTGTAAATCACAGGGGTGAATCATTGAATATTTTAACGTCTTTGGGCTTTAAACAGTTATTGAAATGAAATAATTTGATATGTTTAGAGTTTACAGTTTTAACGTAAGTGGTCAGAAGCAAAAAATGTTGGGAACCACTGCTTTTACCTTTAACAATGCAGTGTTGTAAACAAGCTTAAAGGGACGGTTCACCTAAAAATTAAAAATGCCTATTTTTCATCTTACTTGTAGTGCTTTTTATCAGTCTAGATTGTTTTGGTGTGAGTTGTTGAGTGTCGGAGATATTGGCTGTAGAGATGTCTGCCTTATCTCCAATATAATGGAACTAGATGGCACTCAGCTTGTGGTGCTCAAAGTAGTAGAAGCGTGCATCTACTCATGGGTGAGACGCTTGTGCTCCTGACAATGCAAGATGCGAACATAATGGCGCGTTCTTGAGTTGTAAAGTTAGTTAGCTCAGTGGTGCTAGGTGAGAGAGCAGGAGATGCTTCCTTCTGCGTAGTGGTGCAGTTGGATGGTTGTAGTTTTTTGCCGATAGTCCCAAAAATAAATTTGAAAAACTCAACAGCAACGTCTCTTTGCAGAAATCATGACACGATTACACAAAATACTCCGCAGACCTTGTTGTGGGCAGTTTTATGTAGGAACTACACCCACCGACCGTCCCACTGTACAGAAGGAAGCGTGCATCTGGATAAGAGGCTCGTGCTTGTGACAGCATAGATGCAAACATTAATGGTGCCCTCCTTGGCTGAGCTGTAACATTCGCTAGCTTAGAGGTGCTAGGTGTGAGCTAGATGCACATGTCCCTCTGCGCTGTGATACAGTGGGTTGAAGGTCCTACATGAAACTGCCCACAACAAGGTCTGTGGATTATTTTGAATAACCAGGTCATGACTTATGGAAAGAGATATTGCTATTGAGTTTTTCAAATGTATTTTTTGACACTTTGAGCACCACAAGCTGAGTGCCATCTAGTTCCATTATACTGAATACAACGCAGACATATGTATGGCTGATATCTCCAACACTCAGCAAGTCACACCAAAACAATCCAGACTGATAAATAGCACTGCAGATAGCAGAAAATATGCATCTTGGATTTTGGGGTGAACTGTCCCTTTAATATTTTTAAAATTCTTATTCTGTAAAGTACCTGAAGCTGTCAGATATATCTAGTGGATTTAATTTCCCTCTATAATGTAGAGGAGTTGTAGTTTAAAGTAGGATAAAATGGAGGTACTCATGCTAAATGCAAGTACCTTAAATCTTTGCCCAAGTACAGTACTTCTCCAAACTTTGAGTGGACACAAGATGATGAGGACACAGAGCATATTGTAAGACATACCACCTTTATTAAATGCACAGTATCACAAGGAACATTTCCATTAATTGTGGATAAGCTACTCACATGATGCACAAAGCATTGAATTGATTGATAGAACTGGCTGATTAAAGCAGGATTAAATCTGCCAGGAGAGCACACACACACACACACACACACACACACACACACACACATACTCACAAACACACATACGCACACTCTTGCATACAGATGCATGTGCAAACGCACACACACCACCTCGGAGACATTAGTTACACACACACAAACACATACACTCTCTCTCTCTTTGTATTCACACAGTAAGTAAAATTTGTTATCTGCACAGGAATGAAAACTGTAATCTTTTTTTTTTGTTTTCATTTACCATATATTTACAAAAGAATCATTAACGCCCCCTCCCTCCCCCGAGATAGATTACATTCAAAAAAGGTCCCGACCCTTCTAGATTACATTCAAAATAATATACTATTCATGATGCAAAGTCACAGTTATTCATCTGAAAGAGGATCAAAATAGGCTACAGTCAGTCAGAGGTTGAGTGGTGGGGTTGGCCAGGAGGTGACCTTTGACCTCCCCGCCAGTGGCCACACGTCTGCTGGGACGCCTGTCAGCTAGGAGAGATCCTGATGTGTAATCAGATCCAGAGTCTATGGTCCTCCTACGGACAGACCGCATCTCAAACAGCCTCTGTGTAATCTCCCCATCACAGTGGAGAGGAAAGAGGAGATGGTTTCTCTTTTTCTTTTTTTTTTGTCTTCTTTTTTTGTTTTTTGTTTTTCTTCAGAGAAAAAAAACACATTGTTCAAATAAAGTCCTCTGCAGATCAAAAGTTGCCAAAAAAAAAGGATTGTATTCTCACTGGTATTATGAACGAGCACAAAGAAATTATACAATGTAGCACAAATAAAATCGTATTTACACATAGTATGTATTGCCAGTGGCCCATAACACGTTGTCTTCAATAGATGTCACACAGTTTTGGACATGATATCTGCTTCAAACAGATTATACTATTAAACATAGCCTACTATTGATATAGACAATTATCAGAACTGTACAGAATGGACAGCAATTTATATACAGCAGACACATGACTATAATACAGAACTGACAAACGCAGTAATAAAAACATAGAGGGACACTGAATCGTTTTCATCAAGGACAATGTGTCAGAGTTAGGACTTGCCTCAGTCGCTTCCGGCACAGCAAAAGTGACTTTTTTTTGTTTTTGTTTTTTTGTTATTAAGTGCAGTTGAGGTCAAGGCGGAGAGTGGTCAGCCGCTCAGGTTGTGCATTCGGGGGTTAAGTAACGCTACAAAGTGCACTTAACGTAACTTATTGTCTCAGCAAAGAGCCTGACTGCGTTATGCCTCCATATGGAAATACACTGTGGTTATTATGAAGGAGTCATTTCTGCTGTTTTTGCAAAGATTAATACAGGAGTTCAGACTACACACTCGGACCGACACGCTTGCTTTAATATTTTCAGCCTTTTTTGAATCTCCAAACAAGATCATTTGGAAAATAAACTACAAGAATGCTTTTTAGAAGCACTTTCCGAGCAGCCTATACACATGTGCTTTAGCGGTGCCCCAAGCGAGGAGCTGTTTTAGCCGCTGCCGCCCGGCTGACTGGGGCCGCTCAGAGAGATGAAAGCACCCCTGGGACACTTTAAGGGCAATCAGACTCTTAATTAATCCGTTTGCTGCGGCCTTTTAGCCTACAACGTAGAATTAAAGATTACATCCTCAAAGTACGCTTCTGTAAATGATAAACAAGTAGCAACTTCAATACGTACAAAAAATAAAGAGCTGAAAACAAATAAATCCTCAATATACTGAAACGGTAAACTGCATCAAAATGCCCCGTCAATCCCTCTTAGAAATTACAAAAAAATAAATAAATCAGATCTTCTCTAACACAATCTCATCAACAGCAACATCTGCCTCTGAAGATGCATACAAAACCACATTACTTACAGATATGGGCCACCGAACAACAAAGATTTGCTAAATGGCATTTTGCTGGTGAATGAAAAAAATAAAACAAAACTGTGCTCATCTTTTTTTTTCCTTTTCTTTTTTTGAGCTCAACACCGCCGAGTCCTCGTTCTCTGTGCTTTAGATACATCAAATGAAAAGGTTGTGAAATGAGCCGAGCACTCCAACAACGCTTTAAACACCACTTTGTAAATATAGATGACCTCGTGTGTAGATATTTACATAAAACATGACAAAAGAAACAGTGTAAAACGCTGTATGCCCTTGTGTTTTACAACCTCGACATTGATTTCACATCGGGAAGTCCTTCAGCAGACTTGAGTAGGTTATATATGACAGACACAGGCATCTATGAGAATCTATATGGGCTTCACACTGTTTTTAAACGTACGCATGTGACAATCCACACGTATGTTTAAAATTTAAACAAGCAAATGAAATCAACAGAGTCAACATTTATAAACTCTACAAATATTAAAATAGTCTGTGACATATAAAAGAAAAAGATTCAGCTGTAATTCGATGAGTATTCTTTTTATCTTCCTGCAGAATATGTTGCTGTGTGTTTTGAAAGAAGCTCTATCTACAAAGTTGTGTCCATACACTGTCCATTATGGAGACACATTATTTTCCCTTTCACTCCCAGCAGATATGGAACACAGGAGGTTATTTAATGCGATGAGCTGAGACGGAGTAACCCAGTGATCAGTGTTTCTGATCATTGGGTTTTATTTATTTTTATGCCTCTCACATAAAGTTACATGATCCTGTATGCATTTTGGTTTCCATTTGTGAAACATGCCTCAGTAACAAATGGATAAGAAAGAAAAAAAAATCACTCAATTTAAGGCTTTTCTCGATGTGACGATGAGGACACAGACGATAGCATTTACAGGAACATTTACAGCCAGGTACTGTACACAGACGCACTCACACAGTCGCACAGCCTTCATTTCCTCCTCCGCTCTCCGTCTCATCATGTGCAAACAAACACACAGCCGCTTGTCCACGTACGAAGCCCCCAGCTCACACACATGCACGCAAGAGTACATACAAGAACACGGGGTGCATCAGCCCAGTATGTCCAGGTACACGGGCGAGGCCTTGGCGAGGCTCTGGAGCATGCTGTGGATCTCCTTGATGTTCAGCCTCATGTAGGGCTCTCTCTGCCAGCAGCCCAGCATCAGGTCGTACACCTCTTTAGGACAGGTGCGGGGCCGCTGCAGCACGCGGCCCTGGGTGATGCACTCGATCACCTGCAGGACACAGGGTGACAAAACAATGAAATCATGTTCTCAGGAAAGCAGGTTATAATATTAGATTAGATGTGTTGAGAGAACTGAAAACAAAGATGGTTTAAACATGATATTCGTGAAGTTTTCACATTTATGCAGAAGTCTTGTTACACATCTCTTTATCCATCTCCACATAACAAAATGGGATTTTTTGGGTTTTAATCCAGGTGGTTGCTTTTACCCCCATGAGACAAGAGCAGTCCTGGTGTTTTGGGGTTAAGGAGCTGACCATGAAAAATCTAAATTTGAGAAATGAGAAAATCTGTTCAGTTTAATAAAGATACAAAAGGTGTTTAATTTGTTTCATAGTAAGCATTTAGTGTTGTATTTCCATAAAGTTTGGAGAGTTAGAAGATTAAAAAAAAAATTCATCAAAATCCCTAAAACACTGGATACTACATTTCCCATAATGCATAAAAAACCAAATATATATATATATATTAGTTTGCATGTTCTCCCCGTGTCACCGTGGGTTTTCTCCAGGTACTTCCTCCCACAGTCCAAAGACATGCAGGTTAATTAGAATTTAATAAATTTAATAAATATATTTAATAATATATAAATATATTCATTATTATTATTATAATATCATTATTATTATTTTTTGGTACACAGTATCTAAATCCTCCTCGATGATGTCAGCATGGCATCAGTTACATCATAGCTGCCTGGTTAAAAATGCTCACATCTTTCAAACTACAAGTTTTTGGGTCTGTGTCTCAGTGATAGTTGCAAAGCTGTGTCACATAAAAGCCTCTGTGTTTAGGAGTAGGTTGTCAATGTGTGTAGCATAAAGAGTCTCGAAACTCTGTGAGCATCGTCTGACCGAGTGCCAGCGCTGATTAAGATAACCGTAGACCTCGTGTGACTGACCTCATTGTTGGAGAGCTGGTACCAGGGCTGCTTTCCATAGGTGAAGATCTCCCACAGCACCACACCGAGGCTCCACACATCACTCTCTGTGGTGAACCGCCGGTACATGATGCTCTCTGGGGGCATCCAGCGGATTGGCAGCATCGTATGACCGCCCACCTGCAGAGAGAGAGACAGACAGAAGGAGAGACTGACTGACTGAAGCTGCTTTATTGGGATATTTTTAGCCACACTTTGATGCAGCACTTTGGACTGTAATGACGGTTTATTGTTTCTCCACTTTGGTCCAGACTGAAATATTTGAAAAAGTATTGAATGTATTGCCTTGAAATTTGGTACAGACTGTCTAGTTTTTTCTTTACTTCAGCTGCTTATATCCGGCATGACGTGTACTTTCCTCTAACTCCCAAGACCTGCCATCCTAAAGCCACCTACTAGATGCCCTCAGACTTTGTTGCCAGTCCTGGGGGATGGTCAGGTTTCCAGGTTGAAAGAAATGGTGTGCAAGAGGCTTTGAAGTATGTTCTCTCCTGTTTGGTGGGTGTGTCAGAGGTGTTACCCAATCAGCAGCGACGTGTACATAAATTAATGTCTAGTAGATCTTTACTTATTGTGCGACCCACCCTACTCTGCCCTACTCTACCTCTTCTTGGCTTACCTGATATTCTTACTCTTACCTTAACCTATCTCACTCCTCATGTTTAAATCTAACCAATACAACTAATGAAAGCAACCAGCACTAGCCAATCACAGCCAATCAATCATGCTAAACTAAGACGGGGAACATTACATCTGGTAAACATCAGCATGCCAACATTTAGCATTTTTCTCAAAGCGTTGCTGTGCCTAAGGACAACCCATCATACAGAGCAGTGTTTCTGTTACTTAGCCCACCCTTACTGATTTAAATTGAGTGGATAAAATAATAGAAACACCAGTCTTTATAACACAACACAATTCAACAACACTGCAAACTGCACCATTCAAAATAAATGATGGACAAAAAAAAAAACAGCTTAAACAAAAACTGAACATTATCGCCTTTATGGGCTGCTGCATTAGATTGCATTTGTTTTAGCCGGATGTACCTAATAAACTGCCAAGTGAGTATATTTTTTTTAATAGTGAGCAATCGTGTTTAGTCACTCTGGCATTCCTGTAACATGCTGGTTATTGCATCAAAACCTTTTATCCAACCAGAGTCTTCCTGTCTTCTTCCATCAGATATTTCCTGTCTACTAAATGCATTTCCTTCTCTCACTGTCTCCTCTTTTATCTAATCACCACCCTTTCACGCTCATCCTCTCACCTACATAAGCTCACACTCACCAGCATATATGATACTTCTCATGCCTGGCAGATCAACAATGGTGCACAGATGTAATTCTATATATTATATATATATATATATATATATATATATATATTTTGTTTTGTTTTATTCACCACTAAACTAAACATTAAGCCACGTCATCCTCTAAATGTGAGCTTTATTCAGTTATATTCCTGGTTAATTTGATTTATTGCATCACATGATTTTCTTTGATTTGCTAATTGAAAGCAGCATTACAGCGGATGAGACAGTCATACTGTTGGCTGCGTTCATGCTCTGTCTTTTCCTATGATAAAAACGTTTGATATCGGGAACTGGTGACAGGCCGTCTTTATGGTGATCGTATCTGATGCAGGAAAATGCATCTCAGAGATGATGTTTTTTGTGTGTTTAGTTATCTGACTCCACTTCAGACAGCAGAGGGCACTGTGGGATTCGAGCTGGGATCAGAGACAGCAAGGATGAGGGAGTAAAATACATCCATCTGTTACTCAATATGATAATTTTTATTCTTTTTAAAAAATTGTATTGTATTGTAGTATTAGGTTTTTATAACAAAGTGTTATCCTGTCACGACCGTCAGTGGGTCAGAAAATATACCGCACCATAGTTTAATATGTTGCTGTTCATATTAACTCCTTGCCCAGGGAAAAGGAAAAACTGCTGATGCATTTTTGCACTGTTGGCCCTTATTACCATGGAAACAGTAATTTTATGCAGATTATAGAATTTGCATTTAAATGGTATTAAAAATAGATAAAATACCTCTGGTTAAAATTGTCATTTCTGCAGCTACACAGTTATTTCAGGCCAAAACTGGAATAAAATTCTAATTACATATTTGAGACTGTGCGTATGTGGCTACATTTCCATATTTCTGTATATATATCAGAGGGTTGTGAGTGTGTGTGTGTGTGTGTGTGTGTGTGTGTGTGTGTGTGTGTGTGTGTGTGTGTGTGTGTGAGAGACTAGGGGCAGGACGATGTGAGAAAAAAAGGGTAATAAAAATACACGGGACTCACTCTGTAGTAGTCTGTGCTGTAAACGTCTCTGGACATGCCAAAGTCTCCTATCTTGACCAGCAGGTTTTCTCCTACCAAGCAGTTCCTGGTTGCCAAGTCTCTGTGGACAAAGTGTTGGGAGGCCAGGTAGACCATGCCAGCAGCAATCTGTTGGGCAATGTGCAGCATCTGGGACTGGGTGAGCTCCACCAGGATACTGTGTTGACCGTCTGCCATTAGCACTGCATCAGGACCGTGGGACCTGCACCCAGAAACACTTCATCAGAGCTTCTGTATAGTTCAGAAAATATAATGCCAAACACTGAATAGTGACATCGGAGTGGCTGGAAGCTCTTAGTATTTTGCTCCAAAACTGACAAACAATTGTTCAACAATCAAAATTGTTGCAGGTTAATTTTCTGTTGATCTGATGAAGATTTTCCTCATACTGTCTGCGCTGGAACATCCATTCACCTTCTGTCTGAGACAACTGTCTCTGTAAGACCCCCTCCCAAAAAAGCCCAGTCTGCTCTGATTGGTCAGCGTCTCCAGGTCATCCATGTCTCTACGTCTCCAGGGAATGATTGTTTCATAGTATGGCTGCACTTTCTACTATGAAAAATGACCAATAACAGCTTCTTAACCAAAATCTTTGCAAATGGACATGTTGGAGCAGAAACATGTTCTGAAATCATGGAGACATTAACAACATCAGCAACAAAGATTCCTACTACTGTAGTTTTCCTGATGTTAGCCTGTAGCTACATGTAGCAGTGTACTTTTGCACCCTCAAATTAGTTGTTTTTAATGTACGCTTGTGTTCCTGAGCGCCCATTTTTCAGGGCATACGGCTTCATTGTGAGATAAACGGAGTTCAACCTTTGGAGCACAACAGCATGCACCACATGTCATGTGATGAGGAACAACCAATCACAACTGCCTGATATCTTTCCCGTCTACTGTAAATATCAGTCTGTGCTAAATGTGCAGGGCTGCCAGAGCTTGACATCTGTCCCACGGACGAAATGCCCACACACTTATTAAAAGCGCCTGAAAGAAGATCAGCTCTGTACTCAGGATTTCAGGTAAATAGGCTTTGATATGGTGCTTGTTAAGGTTGCTTAGCGACCTCAGACGCAAGCTGCCACCACATTCTAGAAAACTGGTTCAAAAAAGGAACAAAAGTAGCGCCCAGCGCCCAACGTCACTATTTCCAGTTGGTTAAAGATGGGGCATGTATACGGCCCCTTACAGAGTAAAGTGGCAGTTTCCACTGTGAAAATCCCTAGTAAAAGCTTCTAAACCAAAATCTTCACAACTGGATGTGTTTGAGCAGGAACGTGATCTGAAATCATGGAGAAATTAACAATATCAGCAACCAAGATCAGTTTCCCCAATGTTAGCATGCAGCTACATGTAGCATTGTGCTTGCAGCCAAGAAATTACTGTAACAGAATATAGCCACATTTTTACCATGAAAAATTACCATTAAAATCTTCCCAACAAAATGTTTAAAACCTAGACAGGTTCGAGCAGGAATATGATGAGAAATCAATGACATCAGCAACAAAGATCACTGGTTTCCCTGATGGTACCAGTGTGCTTGCAGTTGGGGAATGATTGTAATGCAGTATAGCGGTACTTTCTACAATGAAAAAATGACCATTAATTGCTTCTAAACCAAAATCTTCACAACTGGACGTACCAACAGGAATACTATCTGATAACGGGGAGAAATTAGAAACATCAGTGACAAACATTACTAGTTTCCTTGATGTTAGCATGTAGCTACATGAAGCAGGGTATTTGCAGCCGGGGAATGACTGTAATGGAGTATAGCAGCACTTTCCATGAAAAATGACCATTAAAAGCTTCTAAACCAAAATCTTTGCAACTTGAAAATCTTCCAGCAGGAATATGATCAGAAACTGGGGAGAAATTAACAACATCATCAAGCATGATTATGAATACAAAGCTAGTGTCAGGAGACAGTTATTTAGCTTAGTATTAAAACCTGAAACAGGAGTAAACAGCTGACACTAGCCTGGCTCTATCCAAAAAAATACCCAACCAAAATCCACCTACCAGCTCCTTTTAAAGCTAACATGATAAATCATGTTTGGTTAATCTGCATAGTAACCAAAGTGTAAAGATAACAGGTTGTGGTTTTATGGTGGATTATGTGCTGGACTATTTCTTGGCCAAGAGCAGTGACTTCCTGGAGTCTGCGCTGGTTGCCTAGCAACTTCATGGTGACGACAGGACTCCTAGGACTTTTCTAGGAGATTGGCATGACCCGCCCTTTTCTGTCTCACTCGGCAGAGTGAGGTTGGTTTAACCTAATCCTAACCAATCCCACTGCTCTTGCAGAAACCAAACTAACTCAACCAACGAAGGCAATGAGAACTAGCCAATCAGAAGGACAGTCGGGCAGGTCATGCATTCTCTATTTTAGGAAATGCAAATTTCCCATCAGGAAGTCACTGCCACCAGCAAATAGTCCGTCATTTCACCATATAACCACAACTTTGTTCCCTCTCAGCTTACTTTAACAAACTTTAACAAACAAGATAAAAAGTGTTATTTAGTGAGTTTTATAGGTGCGCGTAAACTGTTTTTCTTTAATCTTTGTACAGAGCCAGGCATGCTGTTTCCAGTCTTAATGCTAAGCTAAACTAATCTGCTGCTGGCGGTAGCCTCATATTGAACGTACAGACATGACAGTGGCATCGATCTTCTTGTGTAACTCAGCAAGACAGCAAACATGTTCATATCTCTTCCAGGTCATCATTTTTAAAAGTCAAAATGATCCTACCTGAGAAACTTGTTTAGGTCACCATGTTTCATGTATTCAAACACCATGATGAGCGGGTCGCTCTCCACACACACCCCGTAGAAAGTGACAATGTGTTCATGTTGCAGGTTGGTGAGGAGCTCTGCCTCTCTGTAGAAGTCCGCTCGGCCGCTCTCGTTGGCCTCTTTCAGAGTCTGACAAAAAGGCAAAGACAAGGTGAGGAGCATTATCTACAAGAACGTACATCTAGTCAATAGAATTCACCAACCACATGACAAGTGCATTGCTTAGTTGAGGGAACGTCTTCTTGATCCGTACCTTGACTGCCACATGGAGTTTCTCCTGGTCTGGGGTGAGGTTGTAGCACTCAGCGAGAAACACCTTCCCAAAAGCTCCCTCTCCCAGCTCCCGCTTCAGCACAATGTTGTGTCTCTTGATGTGCTGGACAACTTTAATGCAGAGTAAGACAAATTAGGTCAAGGTCACAAGTGTGTCTTGATTATTCAGTGGGAATTTTGGTGATTTTTAGCCAGAAATATATCAAAGTTATACAGGTGAAATTGGGTCAAGGCTGCAACTAGGTTACAAAATATTTTCATTGTAGATTTGTTTGACTCTGCAATGATTAAATTAGTCTGTAAAATATCAGGAAATAGTAAAAAATGTTCAATTCACTATAATATCAAATAGACAAAGCTGCAAATCTACACAAAAGCTAGAACAAGCAAATGCATCATCCTTGCTTGAGAAATGATCTAAACAGTTCTCAAAATTGTTGATGGTTAGTTATCAGATTCAGCCCTTATTAATATTTCTAAAAATCATGATAAACCACATCGTCTAAGAAAAAAAAAACATTCAGGTTCATTCTGCTGAGTTGAGCCTTTTGTAAACAAGCTTGTTTTTCTGATCATCATCTAAGCGTCCAGTCGTCCCGCAGAGCAGGAGTCACTATCACAATGCAGCAGGATGCTGACAATAAATATGGAGTCCGGCTGTGACCCCTGCATGGATTTATCAGAAAAGGTCCGGGTTACCGGCCATTTGTTGAGCGAGGCAGTAACTCACACGTGTCAGATTTCAGCATGCTGCCCGAGTTACGGAAGTACTGTGGGTTCTCAATGACAGGGATCTTTGTCATCCCAATGATCACTGCGTCTGGACCCATCTCCGAGGACGACGGGGTGTTGTTGCCATTGGAGACATGATGAAGAGGGCTGGCAGAGTCATCGTCATTACTGATGACTGAGGAGGAGCCTAGGGAGCCACAGAGGAGGAGGTGGAGAGGAAAGCGAAGCAGGAGAGTGAAGAGTAAAGGATGACGAGCGGCCGAGAAGAAAGGAAATTGTGGTCATAAAGGAGGAGGAGAATGTGGAGAGTTGGAGGGAGAAAAGGCAGAGAAGGACTTGTAAATATAAGTTGTAAATAAAAAAAAAAAGATGACAAAAATCATCAGTATCAGAAGATCAGAAGCAGATGACTCACAAATTCCGGTAGTCATGTTTGTACTGTTCCAGCAGAAATGAGCTCGAGTCAACAGTAACACTTTATTTTAAACACCCAAAATGTGGTTGTGAGCAAAAGTAAAGACATTTTAAGTGTTTATTAATGTATTTATCTTATATAAATCATTTTCTGGAGTATCCATAACGGTGTATATACAGGTACTGATTAATTTTATGTTATCGTGAGTTTTGACCACATTTATAAACACCTCCCTGTCAGTGTTTTGTACAGGTGTATAAACAGTATGCTTTAAAAAACACTAAGTATTTGTGTATGTGTGTTATCATACAGCTATATTATACAATGTTATTATTAACTGTATATACACTGGTTATAGATTCTTCATGATTGGAATATTAAAAAAAAACTTAAAATGTATGCAGCAAAATAAATTAATCTTGAAAATGTCCATTTATAAAACTACAACCTGCTACATTATGGTGTATTATAAACCCTTCATTACCTGTTTATATACGGCTGATTCAATTTTAAGGTCATATGAAATAAAAAAGGAATAGTCCAACATTTTGGGAAAATTTGCGTATACGCTTTTTTTTAGATGAGAAGGTTGATACCAGTCTCGTGTCTATGCCAGTGGTTCTCAAACTGTGGGGCAGGCCCCCCTGGAGGAAAATATGACTGAATATGATTTATGTCCAAAAAATAAATAAACAAGAGTTTCCTGATGCCATGATGCTGACTTTTAATTCACTGACAGAGCCGAGCCAGCTTTTACCACCTGTTTCTGGTCCTCGTGCTAAGCTAAGCTAACAGACACACGTGAGATCGTCTCATCTAACCGTGGATAAGTGCATTTCCCAAAATGTTGAAGTAATACAAAATAGTACGACAGCTAGCCCACCTTTAATACCAAACTTGGAGTTTCTTCCATATTTCAGGATGATCACCATCAGAACGCAGCCAGTCAAAGCAACTCCTGCGATTCCCACGACAACATACACCTGGGGAAGTCAAGCAACATTTGTTTGAAACAAAACTGTCAACAAAAAAAACATCTGGCATCATTTTAGATCAGCGGGTCCCAACACGGGGTCACGAGGAGATTATTTACATGACAGGGAGGTGGACAAATAAATATTTATGTTACATGTTTGAGCTTTAAAACATAATTCAAACAAAACGGTGACAGAGGGTAACAAGTAAACATTTGTATTGAGGGGTCACGAGCCAAAGGGACAGGAAGCACAGCTTTACATGGTGAAAACAGATGAGGATCACTTACCGCGACACTGTCGTCCAGCGGAGGGAGCGGAGGGTCTGAAAAAATTAAAACATTTGTCAGAACATTTGATAAATAATGACTATTGACTTTGTAATGCTGACTGACAAGTGTCATGTTAATGTGTGACGCCTACCAGTGGTGTC
Source organism: Epinephelus cyanopodus (assembly GCA_026686955.1). NCBI lineage: Eukaryota > Metazoa > Chordata > Actinopteri > Perciformes > Serranidae > Epinephelus > Epinephelus cyanopodus. Next base: position 13,398,305 of record CM048932.1, on the reverse strand, counting down.
TGGGCAGAAACAAGTTGCAGGCGGAGGCCACAGGAGGAGAAACACATCATGGAAGGGTTACAGTTATTATCAAGCCAGCAAGTATAAGCATTATTGGTTTTATAGAGCTGAATCATTACTTACAGTAGTAGTCTTCTGCTAAAAGAAAGAAAAAATCTGTGTGTTAGTTGAGCTTCATTTACAGAATTGTGCCGACTTATTCCTCAGTGTTCTCTACTGTGACATGCACCTGTATGGTCGATGTCAGGCGGGTCGAGGAACATGGCTGAGACCTTCTTCTCGTCCTCTCCATATTTATTCTTCGCCACCAGCCTGTACTCGCCATTGTGGATGTGCGTGGGGTTGACCAGCTGCAGGCAGCCGTGGTACTCGCTCTCGGTGGATACATGGATCCTCGTGTGGATGTAATCCTGCTCCTCTAGAGTCACGTTCCCGAGGTACCACTGCAGGTCGGGCTTGGGGTTCCCCGTCACGCTGAAGGGGATGCACCAGTGGTGGTCCCGCTCTGGCCCCAGCAGCTGCTGGATTGTGGGGGAAACTGACACGGAGGCAACAGTAGAGGAAGAGTAATAACGGGGTGATAGGAAATCAAACACCAGGAGTACAAGCCAGTAGGAAAAGCAACATTTATGGGGCTCAGAGAGGAGATGCAGTCGGGGGTGGGTGAAAAGAGAAGAGAGACTGATGACACAACATTTAAACGCTGACATCGGGGAAACGTGGAAGAGGAGAATGAGGAGAAATGTGGCACTAAACAAGCAGAGGAGTGTGGTAAGGCATGAGGAGCTTCACAGGAGGAAGAGTTATGGACAGGAAACATGGAGAGTCAATAAGATTTGCCAAGAGACAGTAATGAGAACTAACTGAGGAGCCTTGTGCTTCCACGGGAAAAAGAAAAACAAGGTTCAGAAGAAAGCATTTAAAAGATCACGAGAGAAATGTACTGATAGTAAATATAATTCCTGCACATGTATGCTACAGTTTAACATTTACAGTCAACAACAAGAGAAGTCCTTACAGAGAATATTGAGCTGCAGGGTGGCCTCCGTCTGACCGACCATGTTCTCAGCGCTGCATATGATCACCTTGCCATTATCGTCAGAAGACAGCTCTGACAAGGTGAGGCTGCTCTCCGTATCAGAGGGCTCAATCTGTAAATACAGCATTATTATTTGCATCGTGTGTCCTACAGCAGAGGCTCTCGACTGTTTTTCAGCTGAGGACCCCTTACAAGATAAAGAATATACCAGGGGCCCCCCTCACGTATGTCTCTCTATAAACACCTCTATGGTCTTAATTATGTGGAAAACCAACACAAGAGAAATATATTAGAAAGATATTAGGTATGTATTTAAAATATTTGCACCATTTCAGCTAGAACCGGGCAAGATATCGTCTTAGATTTTGGATATTGGAATTATGGACATGTGTTTGTGCTTCATAATTATATTGTAAAAAAAAAAAAAAAAAAAAAAGAAAGTCACTCTGTAGACAATTGTGTGAACTGTTGCTATTAAGTGATACCAAATAAAGGAAATATGTAAAAATAAAATTTGAACAATATTCATTTAAGCTATAAAGCTAACTATGAAATTAAAAAAATGTCTACATTGTATATCATGATCATGACCCTCTGGCAAAGTTCCACAGCCCCCACTGTAAGAAACACAGTGTGTATATTAAACTGCACAATAACCAGTTATGACTTACTGCTACAACAGGCTGACTGCACAGTACATACCACAGCAGTTGTAACACATCAACATCAGTTGCGCCTGAAGATAAGGCTAGTCACATTCTCTATTTGTCTTATTATCAACAGATCCTATGAAAAGAACAAGAACAACAAAGGGTTTGTCCGTCTGTCAACTTCCCCACTTCCCTCCTCTGTGGTGACACAGTGTCCATTAGTTCCTGGTGATGATGTAAATCTTCACCAGGAACCAATATGTCCAGTTGAGTACAAACATATAGTCTGATTTATTTCAGTTGTCACTGATGTGGTTCTAATATTTGTTGACAACAACAGAGCTCTATGAAAATAAGGATAGACTACATAGGCTTTTTTGTAGGATTCAGATGGGTATTGAGTTTGAATCTTTTCATTAGATTTGCTGGTGATTCGAAAAGTCCAAGTCTCACATCTACAGCTCTATCGTGACCTTCATGCCATCACAGAGGTAGCTTTCAAACTCCATAGGGGCTCATCATATAAGTATGTTCTCATGTTGTTCACTCCTCTTAAAGAGTAAAACCTTTAAAAAAAAAAAAAAAAAAAAATCATGAGCCCAGAGTGGTGACACCCTACACCCTTAGGTGTGGTAGCCCGGCTCACCTTGTGCGGGGTAGCGAGCCAATCCAAGTTCCACACAATCTCAGGAGGAGGCGAGCCCGAGGCTTTGCACACAGCTTTGGCATTACTCCCCTTCATCGCCGTCACCGTGTTTGGTGTGACCTCTACACTGGGAACCACTGCGAGAAACGAGCAAATAGCTAAATTAAACATCCGACCAGAACTTCAGATAGATTTGTTTACAGTTTCATTTCCGCCTTTCCTGTCTCCATGAAGGGATCATCTCTCTCTACCCGTTCAATATCACATACCCCAGCGTTGCTTATTATAACATGGTTTCACATTACCACAGTCTGGTGGAGTGAGTGTGGCAAAGGCCTTCGGCACTCCTCTTTCATCTATGCACTTCAGGTCTTGACTGTCTGGATCTTCTAGGAGCCTCAGTTTGATCCACATGTTCTCGCAAACACAATCCAGAGGGTTACCGGACAGCAGGAGCCTGGATGACAAAAACGCAGCACATGTGAAACTCCCTGGTCGAAAGCACAACACAACAAAAGATGCTTTTGTGCACACTCACGGCAAAGTTGAGTTAAAGTTCTGAAATGTTCTCCAAGACAGTGTTGAGAGGTTGTTGTCTCTGAGATTTCTAAAGGGGAACAAAAACAGCAATCAAAATCCAAACTCAGGCACACACCACTGACACAACTAAAGAGGGTCTTTAAAATGCTTCTTACACATATTGGAGTCTTGTGTTGTTGAAAAATGCATCTGCTGATATAGACGTCAATCTTGTCCTCATCACTGTTCTGTTGGGAGTTAAAACGTAAAGTCATCAGGTCATCTACAGAACATAAGGGTCTGATATGAGAACATACTGTGTGATACTTACAGGTTTCTGAGGTTTATGTAGTGCCTCAGACTGTTGTCGTTGATGTCAAACAGTCTGTTCTGATTGGTGATGTATCTGTGGAAGAATAGCAAAGAGAAAACTGTCATGACACGTGCACACAGTTTAGAGCCAGAGGTGTTGGCAAAGCTAAGAAGCTGTGGTGGTCGGCTCAATAACCTGATGTGAAATATGTGTGAGATGTTGTACACAGTGACGATGGCAGTGTGAAACAAGAGAATCAGTTGTGTTTGTGTGTGTTTCAGGAACCTAAATAATATGGCAGTGTTTCTTTTTTTTTCATTTTGAAGGCTAAATGTGATCTATACTGCCCACACAGCTGTCATTTTCCTTTACTGAGGAAATTTGCTCTGCAGCACATTTGATTGTCAATATAATGTGAAGCACAACAGCATGCCACACACTGACAGTGTGCTGAGTGACAGTTGTTATATTTTGTTGCTGATATTGTTAATGTTTGCTCTATTTATTAATGTGAATTTACAAAAAAAATGGATTTTAGTTAAGATCAAAATATGCCCTTTATATGGCCTTATGATGCCACTTCCTCCAACTTTTTGATAAAATCTCACCACTAAAAATGTATCGTAACATATCAAATAAGTATTTTTTTTAAATAATGGGGACTACTTTTATGGCATGCTAGTGCAAAGCAGGAATTTTAGGATTTTGTTTTTTCCTTTACAATATTAATTGGAGTTATATCGTCAAGGAGTTTGAGTATAAAAGGAAAAGGAACATTGCTGAAGTAAACAAACCTTTCAACAGAAATGATTTCCAACTTATTTTTTTAGGTGTTTTTAAATTTTAGTGGTAAGGGGAGACACACTTGTTTACATGTGGATTGTAACTTTACAAAGCTACAAGTTATTAATAAAGGGGCTGTGTTGCTCCTGGAGTTTTGTCTTTATTCTAAAGTATTACAAATGAGAGACAGGATTTTTTTTTTTAATTCATGGTTAATTTTTAGAAGCTGACAACCCTTCCTGATCTTCATTTACATTTGTATTCTAATTGTAAGCTTTAAAGGTGATTTATTTGCCAAAGCTGCACATTTTACTCACTAAATAAAGATGAGACATACTGAGGAATATCTGCACGGTGTAGGTTGCTTTAAGACTTCTATAATTTGCAAACTGAATACAAGAATAACCTTGTTAATAGATAGTTATTATGAACTATATTCCTGATGGGTATGTGACACCTAGTTCCAGTCTGTCTGCCTCGGGAAAACTCACCCAGTCTCCCCTCCATCCTCCACTGGGTGCCATGCAGTTGTACACTTGTGCAGGGTTGTAGCAGGTACACTCCGACACAAGCCTACACACTGACGCAGATAAGGCTACATAACTGTGGGCAGCCTATCGCCGGCTGTATACAACCGATGTGATCTCATGTGTAATCTGGCAACAATGTGGTCATTTCTTGACATGCTGAGGTTATATCACACCGACAACCCCCCCAAAAAAGCCAAGTGAACACCTCGGAGGCTGCGTCGGGCCTAAACATTTACTCCATCACTACCTCTGGAGCTGTTTTGTAAAGGAAACACCGACTAATCCAAATAAGCCTGACGCGCACTCACCACCATTACACACACACACTGTCGTCGTTAGTGGCACGCGCAACCCCCCCATCCCCGCCACACATACACACACGCGCGCGCGCGCGCGCACATATACTAGGCTACATGATCTGACAAACCCAATGGTAATAAGGGGAAAAATCACACATTTTGTGTTTGACATTAAGCCAAAGATCCTTATTGATCTTTAATCCACAGGGGGAAATCATATCAGGCCTGCTGTTATTAATACTGCTGTCGGTGTTATTATCACCTTTATTATTATCATAATCCTAGCCCTTGGGTATTATTGCGACCTACGATCGAAGGTAGCTCTTTACGCATTGCATCCTAATAAGTTCATACGCTGTCTGCACGATCATTTCCATACACTTACATCTCGGTGATGTTTTCCATGTCATCTAACGTGAGGACAGGGAAATCCTCGATCCCCGGTACGGAATCAATACAAACAATCCTTGAGATGCTGCAAGTGCAGGATGCGGGGCAAGCATCGCTAAATCTCCACAGCCCCATCAAAACCAAAAACAATCCAAGACGAGCCATGCCATATTCCCCCGCGCTGGAGTCCATCGCAGGTCCAATGATATCCCCCGAATCCCCCAAAACAGAATCTGCTCAAATTGAATTATTGTTAAGATTTCCTCCCTCGCTGCTTTTTATCTGGCCAAGTTAATCCTTTCGACTCCGCAGGATAAAAAAGAAAAAGACTACGCCGTCGGTTAGGAATGCGCAGAGCCCACGGTTTAAATATCAAGATGCCATGGACTGGCCTTCCCGTCTCCGCAGAGCTGGTATCACACTACTGCATATCGATGTCGTGAAGCAAGGTGTCAAGTGGTCCGTCCTGGTGCTGCTGCTGTTGCTGCTGCTGCTGTCTCACTCCTCTATCTCGGGCACAGACTGTTCGCCTCTGCCTTGTAAAACAAATATGAGGTGTTCCAGATGTTTAGAGATCAATAGGCAGGGCCCCCACGAGCGATTTCTCATATGTGTGGTGATGGGGAGGAAAATAAGAGAGACTGCACAGTGGAGTAAGGATGCGTGGTGATGCTGCGTGTGTAGGGAGGAAGGCTACCTGCATGCGTCTATCGATTATCGCCGAGGACGAGCGCATCTCCCCCAGCCATCACTGGGATCGGGTTTATAGGGGGAGATGGTTGCGATGATACCCCGGAGAGATGTGTTTCTGACAAGTTGTATTTATAGGAATTTCTCTGAGGTTTTTTTTGGGGGGATCGTGCAACAGAACCTCAAACATCATATGCTGCAGTCTCATCGGGCTGCACGAGTGGGCAGCTGTGGGTCAAATGCCCTGTTTGTGGCGGGCACAACAACAATGTGGATGTAAACTCTTGTGTTGTAGTTGCTCTGGAGCCATGCATTGGATGAAAGCAGCGCTTTTTCCACACCAACACTGTTGTACCGTTGGCCATTAGGCCTATAGTGTGACGTACGGTTGACGCACAAGACGGGGTGCATCTATGAAAAATAATTACCTATACTATGTCTGTAAGCTTCAGATGGGTCTCACTCCAATCACTGGCCAGTGTGCGATAGGAGCAGGAATAAAAAACACTTGCTTTATACATACATATAAAAAAATCCTGGCAAAAAGCATGTTGTCAGAAATTATGTATTTTTATATCAACTTTGGCACAGTTCACAGAAAAATAATTACACCCCTCTGTAATCAAATGGGCATATTCAAGTTCAATAAACCTATTTAACAGATTTTAATTTATCAACTTTATTTAGGGGCTGACCTGCAACCATGCTGGGGTCCACCCACCAATGTATATATAATTAATCCATACATTTTTTCCCTTTAATTCCCCAAAGAGAGCAAATATAAACCCTTTATTTTCAGTCCTTTGAGAGTTACAGTGCAGTGCTCAACATCAAGGTGACAATACATCCCAAAATGATCAAATAAATCCTGTTTACCAGTGGATTCCTAAATTTCACTCATAATGAGGGGGCATACTCAGCCAGGACACATGATCTATGACAGCCTGGATGGTTAGTGTCGCTATGGTGACTTGCTTTTTACAAATAGCGCTGACAATGTCAAGTGTCGCTATGGTTGCAGATGAAAATATGTACGCAGGCTTTTTTTTTTATGAGAAACATCAAGAACTGAATTATATCTGTCTCCATGGTAACCTCAGAGTATAGGAGAGGGAAGAGAGCTCTTTATTTTGCAATAGATCCTTGCCTATATCTGAAGGAGCATGACAACACTACGAGAAAACGGGGGGGGCGGTTAAAATAGATCAAGTATGGACACAAGTCAGGCTCCTGATTTGCAGTAAATGGGCAGTGAGGTGACGGCTCCGGCTGCTGATGTCAGATTAATAGGTCTGCTCTAATGGCCTTATCATTTTAGCACTGCAGGAAAACTACAGTCAATCCAGCTGCACTGAGAGAACTGTTTGTGCATCTGTGTCTGTGCATTACTTGTGAATTCAAAGCATAATTTCTTTATTTCAATTGACTGTAAATGTATATTTTTTAAATGTTTTGTATCGCTGGAAGCATAGATGATGTTCTTAGCTCACCAGCAGAAAGACTGTTAACACTCAGAGAGACTTTCGGCATGCCAGACCGAGAGATCTCCCTCCTCTTGTGCATTTAGCTTGGTGCCACTTCTGCATCATCTAACTCTGCAACTCCTCCATCTCTGCTACTAACTCTTCCTGAACCAGCTGGTGGCAGACTTGTCTTGAACCTTGCGTGCGGTGATGCAGCTGTGACTCAACCCACTGATCTACATCCTGCACTATCCACTGTCTCTCAGTGTATGGATTAACAACACTGTGCACACTGTTGCACTCAGTACAAACTAAAGCGCTGTTTAAGACATGACACATTTTATTTATTTCAGACTGAACTGGTCATCGCCGAGCATTCATGAGTTTAGTTTTCCTGTGAAATATCCATCTAGATTAAAGATTAAACGTGCCTTTATCAACGTTTAGCATGAATATCATGAGGATGAAATAAGCCTGGTGTTAGGACAGGGTGAACTCTGAGTTGGTGTATGTGGTAATTATGATAAATTTCTACAGTTGTTTATTATTGCTTTTCTTAAGTTTTATCTTCCCACATAACTTTTAAACAGCTTTAATTTAGTGATTTACTGATATTAGGGTTGTCTTGAACTTCCATGTGCACCATAAGGATGAGTGAAAATATCCATTTCAACTTACGTTTGCTGACGTGCATGTTCTTTTCTGTTGAGAATCCAGTCCTCCATTCTTCCTCCACTCCTTCTCTGTAAAGACAAATTAATAACCGTTATCAGACTCGATTTTAAACAACTCTATTGTATAAATGTGATATGCACTGCAGGCAAAACAAATTAATATAATTTCCACACAGGTTTTTGTCATCATTTTGTTTCCATAGTCAACCTGAGCAGCATAAATATCCCTTTAAAAGTTCCTCAGGACTCCTGCACGTGAGGCAAGTTCAGCGGTAGTTTATGCATCCAGGGGTTAAACTGGGTATGTCACAATTATCTGAACCTGGGTATTCTCCCACCAGTCAGCTAAGCACTGTTCCATAGGAGGGACTGTGTTGTTCAGATGAATGGGCCACTGTTGTGGATGGTGATCTAATGATCCTGGAGGAAGCATCAAGTTCCTCTAACAAGTGCAAACAACTTCTGAGCACCAAAGATGTGCTGGTGTGGAACAAAAAAAAACACAGAGCACAAGTACATATAAGCACAAGTAGAACACTCAAAGCCCTTGGTGGTTCTCACATGTGCATCCACTTCTGGGGGTGTACATAAGTGCAAGACAGGGAGAAACACTGCTTAACACTGTGGCTGCATTGAATGCAGGGCTGCAACTAACAGTTATATCCACTGGCACACATAGCTGTCCACTTACATCTACATGAGAAGGGACACTCCTCTGAGGACAGCAATGTGCACATCTTCTTACAGCATCAAATAACTAATTGGAGCCAAGCTTATTAGAAAAATGAACTCTTGAACATACAGCAGCGTGATAAGAACGAGGCTGCCTAAAATGACAGAAAACATCTTTGGGAAAAATTCATGAAGTGTAAATTGAGTTTTTAGTTTAGCTTGTGTTACATCCGTGAAAGTGGAGGGGGCGACAGATACTGCAGCCAGCCACCAGGGGCCACTTTTGGAGAGCTGTCATGTTGTCCATCTTTACATACAGTGTACGCCTGAAACTAAGAATTGTCGTGTTTTCATTACCTTAGAATAAGCAGTTTATATCTACACATGGAGCGGATCCTCTCCTACAAAGCCTGCCATCTTGTCTCTACAGTACAACAGAATGAACAACCACTAGCCTTTGATAGGGCCTTTAGCATTTTTGAGTGGGCTGCCGTAGTTCTCCCACACGCTTTGCACACAGGAAAAGTTTCAGTTGGTAGCAATGTTGCAACCTCACCACTAGATGCCACTAAATCCTTCACACTAGACCTTTAAGAAATGTCAAACAATGGAGAAATAATGGCTGTGAAATTTCTCAGAGCTCAAGGTGACATTTTCAAATGGAACCCCAAAGATATTCCGTTTATAATGATTCAAGAGTTCAAGATCAACTGATCAGCTGATTTTTTGTTTTCCAGTTGGGTGTTTTTTGTATCCTCCCACCAAATACAATGAGGACAATGGTCATTAACGAACCACACTTGTATTTTCTAGCATATTTCCCACTTTTACAGTTAAATACTCTTCAAGTTTTAGGACTAACTAACAGTCCCAAAATATCTTTACATCTTTAACCTTATTTAATTTGGTCAGTTTGCCTGTCTGCTGGACTCAAAATCTGGTGAGACTTACGGTAATATGTAGCTAGTATTGAGGTGGGACCCAGCCGGGGCACAGGAGCACCGCAAATGTATCTGTATTTGAACCTGACAGTCTGAGCTCAGGGCGTTAAACTTGAGGCAGACTCGCCGTAATAAATGGAGCGTCTGCCGAGGGGGCGGGGTCGAGAGGGAGCGCTGCCTGCGAGTTTAAACTCAGGGCGAAATACCATAAGAAATCACATTGCGTTTGATAACTTGTTCTTCGTGGCCATACGGGAACATCCAGTCGTCTCTGTGAATGTAATGGAGCTTAGCACCGCCCGCCCGTGCTGACTTTACACCCATAACTAACACACCACCGGGTGAGTGTCGACGAATCGAGCTCATCCTCAGAGTCTCCTCTCCATGCTGAAAACGTGCGAACGTTTCTGGGCAAGGAAACCGTGGAGGACCGCAGTGAACGTGGCTTTGCTGCAGGTTTGTTTTTCCAACTGTCACACCGTGTTAGCTCCGTATTTGACGTTGCGTCATCTAGCCTAATTGCTAACGAGGGCCCACGTAATTTGATCTCACAGCTGACATTTGCAAAGGAGACCCGGATTGTTCCATGTTATGTCTCGCCAGTGAGCGCTGGACAGTCGCAACGTGTACACTGTAGCTGGTAGACACGCCTCGCAAAACACACGGACAGCAGCTGGCTAGCTTAGCGGAGCTGTTAGCTTAGCGAAGTCATGTCAACTTAGCGCGGAGCTAGATAACTTCTGTTTGCAGGCAGACAGCTCAGGTGACAAACGTGTTTTCCTTTCGTGTGTACCAAATTGCGCAGTTACCTTTTATGCAACGTTCACGGAGCTGTTTGACATGCAGGCGGAGATAAACGGGGAAAGGATCGGTGTAACTAGTTTCAGTGCATGGTGAGGGGTTCTCCCCCACAGACGGCTAATTTGTTAAGCAATAATACACCTGTATGTTTTCTAGACAGCCTCCATGCATGGGGGTAGCTGTGAATGCTCTTGAAAATCCTATATCAGTTGAAATGGGTGCTAATTCCTGCGCTGTGTAGGCGTTAACCAGCATCTCCTCATAACTTAGCAAGGCCTCAGTACAGTGAGTGATGCTTGCACAAGTCCAACCTGTTTTTGCAGCATTTTACTAGCAACAGTGGGCAGTGCATGTAGGTGGACTGCATGCGTACAGTAGAGTTCATGCAGGCTACTTTGAGACTATATTTAAAGTTTTCAGTCCTAGATTCAGACTGTTACAATGCTGAAACACCCAGGCAACAGCACAAGTCAATTTTATGTATGTAGACCAAAAATCACAAATCACAAATTTGCCTCAAGGGGCTTCACAATTTGGACAGCACAGGACACCCTCTGTCCTTAATCCCTCAATTTGAATAAGATAAAAAAAAGCTACAGTTGAAAATATTAATTGAATAGTGGATCAGTAGTCTACTTTTTATAATCCAGTAATCGCCAAACACTCTGTTTCCAACTATGAATATGTAACAATTTGCTGCTCTTCCTAATTTTATGTGGTAATAGACTGAACATAGTTTTGGGTTCTGACTGTTTGTTGGACAAAACAACACATTTGAAGATTTGAAGATGCAGAATGGGAACGTATAATGGACACTATTTTGGTGTGTTACAGGCCAAACAGTCGGTTATTCAATAAAATGACTCACAGATTAACTGATAATAAGAAATGTTGGTTGCAGCTCTTACAAGAATACTTGATGTATCTCTGCTTGTACCATGTGTAGCCATGCTGATGGCATTTTGTCGCCCACCCCCTCTTTTTAGCAGATCCAGGGAGAGGAGCCTGTTTGCATTCCATTGCAGGTGCAAAACAATGGAGGTGAAACTCGATCAGCAAGACGAAGACATCTCATTCAGCAACACTGACACTAATGGTAACATCTTACACATCTTCATTTTGATCATGACCATAACATAAACTGCAAGTAGGAAATAAATTGAGCCCGTGGAGTGTTATATCCAGCTTAAAGTACAGTGTGTAGATGTACCAGCTAATTAGTTCACTCAAGGGAGTAAAAAAGAAAAAACTAACATTTCTGGCTGGCACAACATAGCATGTGGACATGTCAGATGGTTGCGGGATTCTCCTGTCCAAGATACTGCTGTTCGGTGGGCCCTGAGCAGATCTGCCCGTGTTTTAATCCAGGAAGGGTACATGTTGGCGCTGGACATATTCCAGGATACAGTTGGCTGCTAAATGAAACACGTTCTTGGGGTAGAACATACTGTAGACCTAGCGCTCGCCATGTATTCATATTTTTGTCTATTCTATTAACCCTTCAGTGGATGTGGTTGTTAATGATCATTTGGATGTGTCTGGCTCTTTTTTTTTTTGCCCCAAAATATTATGGCAACATAGTCCTACATTTTAGCAGGCATGTGTAGCATTTTAAGTGATTATAGAAGATAAATGCAGGATTTAGATTTTACAAAATTTTTGTGAAACATGAGAACATTTAAAGAATCAAAGATTGCCTTTTTTAAATTGCCATGCAGGGGTGCTTAAATTGGAAATGTCCAAATTCTTCGGCCTGGCAGGACATCTGCTACTAATAAAAACCTCGGACAGAAGGATTGCCGGGCACAGATTTGACCTGCATTGTCTTCCCTCTCAGGTAAACGCCCAGCTGAGGACATGGATGAAGAGCAGGCCTTCAAACGTTCTCGCAACGCAGACGAGATGGTGGAGTTGCGTGTGCTGCTTCAGAGCAAAGTAAAGACCCATTCACTCTGTGGGCCACGTTAACTGTTGGTTCACACTGTTGGTTATTTTTCCCCTATTGATCAAAATGATTTTTTTCTAAGGAAAACCTTTTTCTCCACAGAATGCCGGTGCTGTTATTGGAAAGGGTGGCAAGAACATAAAAGCCCTACGCACAGACGTGAGTAAACGGATAAAATGCTGCTGATATTTCTGCAGCTGAGACGAAAATTTAGTTGCCTAATAAAATGAAAAGGATCCAGACCTAAATTCCAATCAGTTTGGACTCCTGAGGAAACAAACCCAGATTTCTTGCAGGTTTGAGAATTGACATGCACTGTTAGTCAAAGATTAGTTTTCTTTAACGATGAAACAAAGTTGGCTCATGTGGAAGAAGAGAAGGAAGGCCTTGTTAAACATTTGGTTTCCAGTCCTCTATGACTGATTCCAGTTCCCCTCACATTGTTGAAGCTATGTTTGACCTTGAAGTGACACCAGGTGCCTGGAAGCCTGACTGGACATAGGCTCAGGGACAAAAATCTCCAGACTGTTTTTTATACTTATCTTTGTCCAGGTCACACTTCCTGTTCTTCTTCACTCACCTCAGTTTCAAGTCTCTCATTTCACTTTTGGGACAAAGTATAGCGTGTATTCAATTAAAAATGTATTCCTTCTCCCCCTCTTCCCTTCTCCTTTACTTTTTTTGTTTTTATTTTTGGCCACCTTCCTCCGTTGCCCATGTACTGGATCGACATGCCCCTCCTGCGTTGCCCACCTTGACGTTGGCCCAACCTCCGCCCGCCCCTGAACGCCCGCCCGCCCGCCCACCTGACACTCCCGGTTGGCCCCGCCCATAAACCGTGCCCCTCCTTAAATGGGCACCTAACTTGACATCTTGTGATTGAATGCCCCCGCCCAATGCCAACCTCCTCCACCACAACCACCACCACAACCACCACCACCACCACCTCGGCCCATGCAGTACAATGCCAGTGTATCAGTCCCAGACAGCAGTGGCCCAGAGCGGTATGTCCCACCAGTTATTGCCTCACTGCCTGATTAGAACAGTGAAACACATGTCTTTGATAACCTGCCTTCTGTTTCATTTTAACATTTTTATATACATGACAGTATACTCCCCCTCCCCCAAAGACCCCCCTCCTCCACTTGTAAGAGACGTGTATTGTTCCTTTTGATTTTTATGTCCATTTTAAGCATCTCCATTGAGTTGGACTTTTTGTCATTACAGTTTATTGTCCAGAGTCACTGACAACCCACTGCCAAGTAGTTGGTATTGAATGGATAGCAACACAGCTGTTGGATGTTGTTTTTCCGTGCTGTGATGTTTAATTTCACCATGAAACTTGTGGAAAGCAGACATCTTTTTCTCGCTCTGTCCTCTGTGGCCCACCTGGCCCCCTTACCTCCGACCTCCCCCCTCCTCCACCCCCCTCCCCCACTGTTGTCAGCATTACTGTCCATGATTTTCCGAGAGAGCGCTGGCTCTTGTCTGGAGGCTCCGTCCCCCACTCTGTCACTCATTAATGTCGTGTCTTTATTTCATTGTGCTGTTCTGTTGAATTTCTCTCAGGCCACATCGGATCAGAGCTGCCTGCCAAACCTTTCATAACCCTCCCCTCCCCAACCCTTCCACCCCTGCTCCTGTCCTGTGCCACAAAGTAGTTGGTAACCACACGCATCTCCTTCCCCACCTCAACCCCTCTGCTCTGTTACTCTTCTCTACTGCCCACCTCGTCTCCTCCTCACCTCAGCCCCGAGCCCCCCTCCTCCCCACCTCTCCCCTCCTCCCCAACCCCCTGGTCACAATGAGAAGGTGTGCTGGTGGCGCAGTTGTCATGGCAAGCTTATGTTTGAGTTTATGTTCCTTTTCCCCAACTTGCTGGTGGTGGGATGGTATTAAAAGATCTCTCTCTCTCTCTCACACCCCCTCCCCCAACTCTGTGTGGCCAGTCTCACGTTAATTTGAGCCGTTCTGAAGCTGCCCATCCTCCCAAGACTTCTCTTACTTAATGATTTTAGAATGAGTGCATGTCAGCTGCTTATTTAATTAGTCTAGTGTTGGGGAAAAGTTATAATTGTGCGTAGTCTGCAGCAGTCTTACTTTTTCCTTTTTATAGTTTGAAACCTTTCGTCAGTTTGTCCGTCACTGTTTGTTGGACTGCTTCTCGCTTTACCTTTTGTCTCCCTTGTAATGCCTTGCTTCCTTTTGGGCAAAATGGTTCCTGACAGGATCCTGAGTGTGAATGCCAGCATCGACACTATTGGAGAGATTCTGCTGAAAATCATACCAACTCTAGAGGAGGTAAGCTACCGTGTTAATTACCATGTTCATTTTCCTGTTTATCATGTGTATGTGATCAAAGGGCAAGACCAGGATGATGGTTGGCAGTTGTAGATAGACAGAGATAAAAAATTTTACAACATGAAAATGCCCACAAGAATGTCTGTTGGTCATCTGGTAAGTAACTGGTCATGATTTCTGGAAAGAAACATTGCTGTTGAGTTTTGTATTTTGTATTTGTATTTTTTAGTGCTCTGAGGCTCCATAAAGTGACTGTCATTTAGTTCTAGTCATTTATGAGAGAGATGGCAGACTACCACCAATATCTCCAACACTCAGCAACTCGCACCAAAATAATTGATAATAATTGATATATAGCATTACCTGGTAAAAGGAAAAATATGTAATTTTTTTTGGGGGGGGGGAACTGTTCCTTTCAAGGTTTTGCACAATTACTCGTTGACCACTGGTGGCGCATCAACAAACATAGCAATGTGCCAACAAAGGCAGTGAAGAGGAAGACGGTCAGCTCCTCTGTAAACAATGCAAGATTTAAAAAAAATTGGCTTTGCAAATACTTCATGATGAAGGAACAGCTTTCATCATATTTGTTAGACCATGTGTTTTGCTGAGTAAAAATGAATGTTAACATATTTTAAACTTTGTTAACAAGAGAACTCTGCAGGGCACCTTTTAACTGAGACCCAAACAAGGAAGTACCTGCATCTTTAAGACCTGATTGACTTTTATGGCCAGATTTTACACTCAAGTCTGATCTGTGACCTGAAGCAATAATTAAATTTATTACTGATATTTATTGGACCATGCAACTAATTGCATACACTCTTGTCTTGCTCTTTCCAATGGGCACTGCAGTTTGACTTACCATACATACATGCCATGCATGGACAAAATAACCTAACCTCATCTGAGCTTAACACAATGAAACTGCCTTTACTCCACCAATAACACTACATTTTGTTGACTCATCGAGTCAGGTAACAAAAGTCTTCTTCATAACCATTTGCTGGTTGGCCATACGTAACCCTTATGATTTTACTGGGGAGGCCTTCTCAAACCGCTCAGGTCAACCAGAGAGCCCAGACCTGTTATTTGTTACCGCATTTACCCATGTCATAGCCACCCATACTAATATTGATCTATTGCCATATAAAGCAATTGGTAGGCATTGCTTGAGATGTGTCCAAACATCGAAG